>CM057450.1:1376845526-1378045526 GCA_016271365.2 Neoceratodus forsteri
TTTTTTGCTTGACGTGCAAAAAAGAAGTGATCTTTCACCTATCTGTCCCCCAGACCTCCACCCACCCCATCTTGACTTCCCAAGTGACAGCCACAGCTCCCCTCACACACCTGAATGCACCTGAACATGTCCAACAACATAGATACACTCTTCAATTGATGACAGGTCTTGCTGCTATAGCCGGCAATTGCAATATGAGAAAAGATAACTCCGGTTTAATGTACAGGTACTTCAATCAGATTTGAACTTTCTTTCCTAAAATTGCCATTTTTAAATATTTTTACAACAAATTTTCAACATGACCACTTTTTTAGTACCCTATCTCATGAGCAAGGTGGTGGAATTGTTCAAATCTGGCCTGAATGGTGATTTCATGGACGCTGTGCAAAATCACCTTTTGGACAGTATTTGAAAAATTGCACCTACTGAGTTCATGAGGTGGGGTCATAAGAAGGCTATGTTGAAAGTTTGCAGTCAAGATATTTAAAAAAGTTACAAGTGTACATGGAATTTTTTCTTTGGTGACTCATAACTTTGTTAATTTTCAATATTTTGAGACCCCACATTTTCAACATAGCCTTTTTTTCACAGCACCTCATGATCATGACAGCTGTGAGGGATCCATGACCTTGGTATCGACTTCCAGGTCACCAGAGACATATAACTTGGCCCTGCTGCAAGTGGGTGAGTTATTGAAATACTACTTATTGCAAGTAGCGCTGCACAGCAGTTGCTTGACAAACATAGACAATCAGTGTTCTAAACCCATTTTTAAATTGTATCTAATTTATTGTGTGTGCACCTAGTGTGCATGAGCCCTATATCCTAAACAGAAAGTAGGAAGAGAGGCTAGTAGTTTTTCTAGCTGTGTATAGCAAACTACCATCCTAACAGGGGACTCATGTTTGATTTTGAGTTCTCTAGAGTGTTTTACTGCATGTACCATGCATGAGTTGTTGCTCCACTTTTATATTTTAAACTTATATTTTGTACTGCTTTGCAAGGGATCTGCGACCTCGGTATCGACTTCTGGGTCACCAGAGGCATATAACTTGGCCCTGTTGTGTGCAGTGTGAGTGTGGGAATGGTGCATGTGTTCACATGTGTGAAGCTGCATGCAGAGACACGTGCGTCTGCATGTGTTATGTGTGTCATGTGAGTTGTAGAGGCAACAGAGCATAGACACCCTAAGAGATACCAACGGACAACACTGAGGTAGTCTGCATGCTACTACACTTAGTCGGGTAAATATTGAATATTTAGTGCAGTATCATAATGGACCTAAGCCAAATATTACAAGGGAACATAGAGACTTTGTGCACAGCTTGTGATGCGCTCTTGTTTACTGAGGTACCTGTACTTGAAAGCCTTTTCACATGCTTGAAAAGTAAACAAAATAAAGAGATGGTAATAGAAATATCCCTCTTTAATACAAAATTAAAAGCACTAGAGCACAGTCAACAGTGTTGCACACTAAAATCAGAACAGGATACAATATATAACGACAACCCATTACCAACAACAGAATATGCTAGTGAAAACCCAACAGCAGGCAAAGGCCCAATACCAAAAGCAAGACAGCCCACCCATTAAACACAACAGTCTTGAAACAGATCCAAATCTGCCTGCATTACCAAAAAAAAAAAAAATCTTAATAGTATGATAACAAGAGGAGATGAAACAGAGGACACTTAGAATGAAGAATGGTATAATATATAGAGCACTAGACCATCGGAAAAAAAGAAGGGAAGAAAGACAGAGGTTTTCACACTCTCTCTTCATTATAGCTTTGATCCCCTAATAGAATTAACTGATGACAATAGCTACATCTCTCCTGTTACCCTTAACCCTTGTCAAACAACTTAAAACAGGGAAGTCCCTAGTACAACTGAGGTACAACAGACCCCCTTGCACCCCATTATGCTAGTACTACTGCCACAGACTTACCTGGTGAAATTACAACCATAACAGAATCACAAACAAATCAAGAAATACTACCAGAACAAATATTCGTACTGGGGGACTCAATTACCAGGTTCACAGGTAGATATTCTATAAGAGGAAACAAAGAAAATGTGACTAGCTGTAGCTATAGTGGGGCTACCAGAGAGGACATAACCACAATGTTACCAGGCATCCTGAAAAATGTCCTGAACCCTAAACTTGTTCTCCTTCATGTTGAAACTAATGATTTTAGTAAACAGGAAGTGGGAAATATAATAAAGGATATGGAGCAAGCAACAAAAACACTAAAGGATTTAAACACAAAGATAATTATATCAGACGTATTACCAGCACCAAGAGCTAGTTATAAAAGACTAAAAAGCATTAAAACATACAATAACTGGCTGCATAGGTGGTGCCTAGCTAATAATGTGGAATGTATAAAAACATGGGAAAAATTTGAGAGCAACACTGTACTTTATAGATATGATGGTTTATACCTCAATAAGCAAGGTTCACAGCTTCTGGGATACATGTTCTATAACACACTCAACGCAGACCAAACGAAAAACTGAACAGCTTGGGGCAAGGGGAACCTTCATTTGTACAACAAACCACTTTATATGGGATAAAAAATAATAAAAAAAGCAGGGATAAGATAAATAATAGCACTTCTGGATTGACCTTTCTCCTGACCAATACTAGAAGTCTACATGGGAAAATGGATGAACTTCAAATTACCCTCAATAAAGACAACATTGATATAGCTGCTGTAATAGAAACCTGGGGATACGGAAATTGGATCTCAAACATAGCAGGTTATACTACTTATTATAAAAATAGAACAGTAAAAAAGGGGGGAGAAGTAGCATTATTTATTAAAATAATATAAATTTCAAACCAATCAAAGATCAACCTAAGGAAATTATAAGTGAAATAATTTGGATTGAAATAATAAGGGCTAAACAACCAAAACTACTTGTGGGCCTATGCTATAGGCCACCAGACACAAACTCAATAGCACACCAGGAAATTTTAAACAGTGTTAGTAATAAAACAGATTATAAAGAGACTATACACTATTAGAGGAATTCAATCTCCCAGGTGTAAACTGGATGGAGGTGACAGGTACTAGTAGTCAGGAATGTTCTTTTCTAGATGTATGTTGTAAAAATAGATTACATGAACTGATCACAACACTGACTAGAAAAAAATAACATTTTAGATCTATTGCTTATAGATATTCCAGATAAAATTTAAAATATCCATATCCAAAAACCCATTATAAACAGTGATCATATGACAATAATTTTTGAAACAGTCTTATACCCAAAACCTGAACTAGGAAAAGCAATATTTAAAAACTGCAATAAAGCAAACTGTGCCCAACTAAACTGAGATCTCTGTAACTGGCAATGGGATAATGGGTCCACCTCTCCAGACAAACTTTGGACAAGGGTCAAAAACAAAATTACTGAACTAGAAACAAAACATGTACCATATAAAATAACTTACAACAAGAAGGGCAAGATACCACTTTAGTTAACACCCAGCATATCACAATTATAAAAAAGAGCATACAGAATATTGAAAAGAGAGAATAGTGAATGCTACAAAGATAGATATAAGGCAATACTAAAAAAATGCTAGAACTTGGATTAGCATATAGGAAAAATGGGAGAACATGTTTCTATTCCTACATAAACAATAAAAAACAAATAGCAAGAACTATTGGCCCCCTGTCTGTAAATTCAAATGAAATAACTACCCCCCAGGATATCGCTGAGGAATTCAACAATTACTTTTGTTCAGTATTTAACCCCACAAACAAATGCAAAGACACACCACAATTGAATAAACCTGAGGACCTATTCGAATTTACCAAAAAAGAGATTTCAAATAAATTGGATAGCATCAACATCAATAAATCACCAGGCACTGACAAATTGCACCCTAGACTAGTCAAAGAAATTAAAGAATGGTTAGTGGAGCCACTGCACAAAATATTTAACATGTCTCTGCTTTCAAAAAGAATACGAAGTGATTGGAAAACAGCTGTGGTTACCCCTATTTATAAGAAGGGCTGTCAGGGTGACACAGCAAACTACAGACTGATCAGCCTCACTAGTGTTTTGGGCAAGATTTTTGAATCCCTATTACAAGGTAAACTAGAGGAGGATATGACGAAAAAGAACCTAGTAGATCACTCCCAGCATGGTTTTAAACATCATAGGGCATGGCTGACTAGCAACCTGTTTTTTTTTATGGAAACATCAGCAAAACCCTAGAGGATAAAGTCCCAATTGGTATCAGCTACCTGGACTTCTGCAAAGTGTTTGACAAAGTGCCCCATGGAACATTAATAGCTAAAATGCATAAACTGGGAATAAACAACACAATAAATTGGGTGAAAGAATGATTAAACAATCACACTCATAGGGTATGCATTAGGGGGCATATGTCTAAATCAAGTACAGTTAGCAGTGGAGTACCACAAGGATCTGTTCAAGGCCTGGTATTATTTTCCATCTTCATATCTGACATGATGAATAACATCACTAGCTTCGCTATCAAGTTTGCGGATGATACGAAACTAGCAGCTCAAGTAAAAACAGAGATAGACATCCTTAACCTAAACAGAAAGATATGACCTACAACAGTAAATGTGCTATAATGCACTTAGGAGCAATAAACAAACATAATCAGTTTAATTTAAATGGGCACATCCTAAAATCAGTATCAGAGGAAACATATTTGGGAACAATTATAAAATCTGATCTATCATTCCAAAGCCACTGCAACCATGTTGTTAACCAAGTCAATAGACTTATAGGCAAGGCCACTGTTTTTCGGTTTTTACCGGAAAATCCGGTAAAATTCCAGAATTAGGGCTGCCTGAAAACCGGTAAAAACGAAGATTTCATGGAATCTGGCATTTTCTATCAGATCAGTAAATCTATAAAAAAGTCTATTTTTCTTTTAATTCCTTCCTGTACTATTTTCAGTTTGCTTTATTTAATGCTCTGTATATTAAGCCTTCTTTAATTCTGATTATTTATGCACATACTAAAAGAATGATAACAGAATCCCGGTAAAATCCGGAAATTAGAGTAACAATCACCGGTGAAATTCTGGAATCTTAAGCCTTGAAAACGGAATTTAATTGTTTTAATCACCGTAAATCAGTGGCCTTGCTTATAGGCAACATTAAGAGGTCCTTTACCTCAACAGATAGGGGATGTATCTTGCCACTCTATAAGGCTAATGTCACATCACATATGGAATATTGTTCACCCCTATGGAGCCCATATCTCAGGAGGGATGTGAACAGGTTGAAGGGAGTGCACCAGAGAGTAACTAAATTAATAACCAACATGCACAATAAAGTTTATAATGTAAGATTGGAAGAACTAAACTTATACTCCTTAGCGCAGTGGAGAATAAGGGGAGATCTTTTACTAATGCACAAATTATCGCATGATGACAAATTAATGACAGAATTGGGAATGTCCTTCAGCCCAAGGGATTGAAATTTAAGAAGCCACAAATACCAACTGACATTAACCTTTCCCAAAACAGATAATATACATTATTTTTTAACCCAAAGAATAATTCCCTTATGGATTTTGCTTCCAAAATCAGTAGTTGATTCCACAAACCACAAATTCCACAGATTAAACACAATCTAGAGCACTATCTACTGCATCACGGCTGAAGTACCAGCTTAGCTGGAGATATACATATATGGGCTATGGCCTACTGTATGTCTACCAGCTCTTAGTATGAATCTTAGTAGCTGCCTTTTTCAAATCCTGGTCAAAATATTTTTTTGAACCTGGGCATGAAATGATATTTCTTCAAAGATTTGAAAATTTTCACCAACTGTGTTCATGAGGTGGGGTCATACGGAGGCTATATTGAAAATTAGGTGTAAAAATATGTTAAAATAGCCAGGTTATGAGTGAACATTGCAATATTTTAACATTCATTCAAAACTTCGCTAATTTTCAAAATTATGACTGCAAACTTTCAATAAAGCCATTTTTTCACATTACCTGATAACCGTGATATATGACAGGCGTCTTTTTAATCCTAGATCAGACATATTTTAACACATGTGGTGCAAAATGATATTTCGACCAATATATAGAGATGTAGCAAAATTTAATTTCACAAGCAAAGTTCCTGCAAAATCAGGAATTTTGCCCCGTGAAATATTTTGTGAATTTTGTGCATTTACTGAAATATTTTGCAGGTGAAAAATGCAGAATTTTGCCTGTGAAATGTGGAATTTTGCCAGTGAATGGCAGAATTTCACCTGCACTAGGTAAAATTCCACCATTCGTAGGTGAAATTCCACTGTTCACTGGCAAAATTCTGCATTTAGCGAACATAATTTCACATTTTGCACCCATAAAATGTTTCACAAAATGCATGAATTTTGTGAAATATTTCACGGACCAAAATTTGTGGATTCCACCCATCTCTACCAATATAATATTAATGGCATATATCATGTGTATAAGAGGAGTCATACAATGACTATCTGGAAAATTTGGAGACAAAATAAAACAAACAAAAAATTATTAAGAAACGTCTGTCATGCCAAACTTTATCCAAGCAGGTAGTGCTTTGGATCCTTCTGCCAGTGAGCAGAGGTAGGGGGCAAACTCGGTGAGCCAGCTGGATGAGGCAAGTTTGGAATGGTACCATTAAGCAACACCACCCTTAGCCAGGAAAGGAAAAGTGCAGGGTTGCCAGCATTGGCTCAGGTACCATATAGTGAAGACAAGTGTTCTCCTGGCATAGGGTCCCACACCTCTGCAACCATGGGTGGAAGAAGGCTGTGTGCATCTGCTGAGAGGTAGACTCCTTGCCCTGGGCATCTGTGTGTCACATGGAATCACAGGGTACAGAGGGCTCTGCACAGCAGCAGTGCACCAGACAACCCCATGAATTCTTGACATCCATCGCTGCCCTGCACTTCTGTAGGCAGATGGAGTCTTTCCTTAGTGCATGGCCCAGAACACCTACATGATCTCAAAAAGAAAGGAATATCTTTGCAAACAACTATGTTAATGCACCAGTTAAGGTTTAACTTAATGCAATAAAAGTAGGGAAATGTGGTGTTAAGGTTTCCAACTATAACTTTCTACTTCCACCAAGCAGTAAAAGGACAAGACCACACAAGCAACCATAGACAGTAACCATCAGGTAAGATAAACAATATACAACTGTTTTCAGATAACACAAGTGCAGAAGCACTGATGTGCTGTCTCTGTGGATTTGTACCTGTGGCTGTATAAGTGGAGGCTCCGCAAGAGCTGTGCTTTTGCTGGTACAGTACACCTGTTGTTGTACTGCATGCATGGGTATGTGGGGCTGCAGAAACACCTCTATAGCTAGAGGTATAGTGGCACAAGCCAGGATGCAATGCAGTAATGCAGCAGTATAGTACAAAATGCTGCAGTATGCTGCAGGGAACAGTGTAATTCAATGGCTATTAAACTATTCTTTACTGCAGTGTTTTGTTACATGTCATTTACTGTATGGCTGCCTCTGCAGTACTCACACACTCTACAAAGTACCTCAGTAGATAGCATGATTGTTTATTACATGCTTTTCTATATGCTTCTGAGTACCTGAAAGACTGCTACCCCCTTGAACAATTTCTAGATCTGCTGCCGAAACCATTGCACCCACCTTGCGACAGTTCTTCCATCTGTGTAACTGCAGACTTCACAGGGGTCTGCCTTTCTAGAGCCAGAGATTGGATTGTCTTATACCTGTGGAATCAGTGGTGAGCTGCTCCTAAGGGTTGTCAACCTTAATGTCCATCCCTGCCCCACAGCCCGTACCTGTAGCCTGCTGCCCAATGAAAAAGGTACAGCTCCAAGACAGTGCCTCATAGTGATACACTCTTTGGAGGTACAGAAGTATGGCTTACCACATGTTATTAATAGAATCAGGCCTTGCATGAAGATAAGAGAGCATGTTTAACCTTGTTTGCTCATGGGAGATGGTAGGCATTAGGGCTGAAACCCCAAGGGAACACACTAAAACTGATTTAAGACTCTGAAGATCCAAAAACCTAATGTTCTTTTTCATTCCCCTACTTTTTGCTCTTGACATTCTTCAACCCTGATATCTGCATTAACTATTTTTTTACAATGAATGTCCCTTCTTTTTGTGATAATGGAATTATATCTTCATTCACATTGGTCCCAAAGGGACTTGTGCAAAATGAAATAAACAGAATATTGGATATATTTCTAGCCCTGCTTCACCAACCAACTAACAATGGAAATACAACAGTGTCTTAATTTTTGTAGTTGCACTGTTACACAGTGCCATCCCAGCTCAAATACAGTACCAATAATAAAGATTTCTTACCTGTGTCCTAGGAATAGTGGCATGGGGTTTGAGTGGCTTGAGGGAAAATTCAGGTATATCTGTAAAATAAGAATAGCAATTAGTGATACTGAAAAGCTTAAATCTGCCAGTGAAGTTAAGGCAAATTCACAAAATCTGCCTTTGTGGATAAATTCACAGATTTTTCTTGTTCAATAGCAAATTTGTCTTTTTGCAACTTTACCTTGGAACTCCACTTGTAACTTTACCCTTGGGTGCCTTTAGGCGAAGTCTGGCCAAAATAAGGCTGGTGGTAAACAAGGTCACATGGATGAGCTTCTGCAGGTCATATGGTACCTATCTCTATAAAGTGACACAGCTTCACTTTTGGTTTCTTATTATGAGTTAGTCAGTGGGAGGCCAGGATGCTGACAGATTACTGAGAGAAAATAAATATCATACTCTATTTTAAAATGCTTTATAAACTTTTTCTAATTCTTTTCTGCATTCTTATTCTATTCCTTGGCTTCTGATTATTCAATTAGTTTTTTTCTCATTTTCCTTCTCTCTATCTCTCTCTCTCTCTCACTCTGTAATACAGATTTGTAGTGGACGAGGCATAGGGAATCTCAGGGGTGGTACCATACAACTGCATGATCCAGTGCTTTGGGGCTCTCCAGCAGTTCACCCAGCACTATAATCCAAAGATACTAGTGCACACCACCACCACCTCCCCCACATAGCATAGCATAACATATTTAAACTTTCCTCTGCCAAAGTTGACTATATTTACTTCAAGCTCCATGTGAGGAGTGGGTCTTCTTAGTTTCAGACTGGAATTCCAATTTGAGTAAGCAAAATCACCAACATCAAGGTGGGACCCTTCAATTTAGTCCTTAAGTTGGCTATATTTACTTCAAGCTCCCAGCACTATAGCATCAGCAGCAAGTCCCACTCCCTGCCTCAGCTCCCCAGCATCCCCATGCTCCATCTGCTCTGCAGAAAGGGAAGAGCCACCATCACCAGCTCTGAAGCAGACCCTCATTTCTCCTTCTCAGCAGCAGCTAGAACCACCAGCATCAGCCACACAGCAGCCTTCAACCTCTGTGCCCCTGTGGTACTTCCACTCCCAACACCAGCTATACCCCCTGCTGAGCCACAACAGTCATCATCATCATCATCAGGCTCCTCAGTTCCACTGGAACCAAAAGACAAGCAACCAGATTCATACCTGATTTCTTCACTGTCAACCCCCAAGATGACAGTGTTGTAAATTACAGTACTGGTGATACACTGGTCAGTTGGGAGAAAAGGGAAAGCCTCCTAGGTACTGGCTAGCAGTGGACATATCATAACACCCACCTTTCTACTAAGTTGGTGGCCAAATGAAGGGAGGTAGCTAATGATGGTGGAGGTGAGCCATCTGTCCTAGCAGCATTCTTGTCACAGTACTGTGCTTTCAAGTGTACCCAGAGCTCTAGCACTCTAGTGGCACCTGCAGCAGCACCTGCACCATGATACACACCAGCACTGGGACTCACACCAACATCAGTACCCACATCAGCAGCACTGGCATTCGCACCACCTCAAAACCCTCTGGGGAAGCCATCAGATCTGTGTGAGGATACAGGGGACCTCGTCAGAGTGTTCACTCCATGGAACAAAGTCTTTCAAAAAGTCTTTGGAAATTTAGCAGCTTTTCCAGGAAAATCACCAGCTTCTCCTCCAAGAAATGTGGAAGCTCTTTCAGGATGGTTTGGTTTGGTTGCTGTTCCACTTGGAAGTGAACATAATGAATTAGACCGGCAATTATAAGTTTTACTATATCCTTCCTGTTTTCTCTTTTATGTCTAATCTCAATCTTTCTTCCTCCCTCCTTCTGTGTTTAAACCCCCAAAATATAAAACATTTTAAAATCATAAAAACTATTTGAAGTCTTTCTTCTCTTTGCTTTTACCCTTTCATTCCATTCTGTCTTGCCTTTATGTCTGTCTGCTGTCTGTCTTTCTCCTTAAGAGAGCAAAAACAAAATCCTTCCTGTCTCACTTTTATGTTAGTTCCATTCCATCTCATCTTTATTTCAGTCTGCTGTCTTTTTCTTTCTTAAAAAGACAAGAAAAAACATTTATATTTTGTTTAATGGGGCAGTTTATGCACCATATCATTCTCTACTCGCTCACTACAGTTTTTTTTGTACAGCACAACCTTTATAGAGCATTTGAAAAACACTACAACCAAAACTTGTATCAGTAGCACAGTTTCCCTGTTGGACTTATTTCAGCACTTGAGACAGTCACTGTTTTACCTGTTCTTACTTCCAGAAAATGTATTTCAACCAAGAAGTTATTAAGTAGTGGTAGCTAAGGCTGCACTGTTCAATTTGCCCTCTCAGCCTGGATTTGCCAAGCACATTGGGCAAGTCCACACAACTGTGCAAGCTTAATTTATACATTTCTCAATTCTTGAAACTGGCTCACAAATCAGAAATTATGAAATGGTGGTAATGTACTGCTCTTTCTAGTGCAGCAAGGTGTGCGTCACTCCTCCTGCTACATTTCTTGTAATGCACTTTAATCTAAAAAGTGCAAACAACACACTAAACATAAATTGTTTGTTTCAGGAATTTTTTTGAATTAACAAAATCAATAATTCAGACTGCTGCATGCTGCACCTGTTACACGGTGCTGTTGCTATGCTGTGATTGCCCCCCCCCACCATAGTTCATGTAATGCACTTTAGGGAATATTGTGGGAACGTAACAAAATACATAAATTCTGTGCTTTCAGAATTTTTCTCAATTAGCAGAATAGATATCTTGTACTGCTCCTTTTTGCTACAAGGTAGAGCACTATAATTCAGCCCCTCCCATCACACTTATTGTTAAGCACTGTAGGGAAAATTTTGAGAAAAGTAAAACATTTTAGGGAAAATTGTGAGAAAAGCACAGCATACATACAACATTCACAAATGCTGTGCTCCCAGAGTTTTTCTTAACTATCACAATAAATATGTTAGGCTGCTATAGGGAGTGCTATATGTTACTGGGCTGTGTGTTTTTAATGTCCCCAACACTGTTGTGACTCACTGATAACTACATAAATCACAATTTACAGAAAGTCCCTTCTCCCAGAATTTTTCTTGAGTGAGCAAAAAAATTTGTTAGGCTGCTACATGCTACCACACAGTGGTTCACAGTGCTTAACTGCTCCAAACACTCTTGAAATGAAATGTGCTTCCAGAGATTATATATTCTGCTGCTGCTGGTTGGTCCTGTGTGAGTCTCCACAGCAACTACCCAGATGCACTTTAATGCCCAGAAAATAAAAGTGAATTCTCACGGCTGGAAAAATGTTCATGATGCCCAGAAATGGGATATGTTTCCTGGAATCTTACCTGTTTTTGCTGCTGTACTTTGTGAATGTAGCCTACAACAGCTGGGTCTGGGTAATGATCTTCAACTCAAGTGTCAGTTTGCAGTGATCTACTGTACCAGCAAAGGTACATTTTTTTATTGTTTTTTTGGTGGGAGTGGGAGAATATTTAAGATAATTGTATTTCCTACCATCTTTTGTTAGTGTTTCTCTCTTTGCAGGTATTTATCTATAGGGTGATTGAATTTATTGCCGCATTGGTCTTGCCCAGATCTGGTTCCAAGATTTTGGAGTGTTCTCTACCATGGAAGGTAGATATTTCTTCCAATTTTTTTAGGGCTACAGTGGGAGGAGCCTTGCAGATCTCTTGCTACAGAAAAACACTCCCACATTCTTTGTGAACCAACAACATGATGAAGTGACACAAATCACCTCTGCAATCACATCTCTGGAACACGCTCTCACTATTGTTTTTATTTTCAGTGGTCCTTCACCTCTGAAATACCTCTGAAAAACATAACCCCCCAATCGACTCTAAACTCAAAGTACCCCTGAAACATAATAGTGACACAGGGGTTGCACAATCCTCCAGTGTCTCAATTGCAACTCCTCAATTCCCCGTGCCCTCTTGTCCACTACTGCACATGCACGTAATTTCTTGTTTACTGACAAGGTGATGCCCAGTGTCACTACACCCTAGCACATTACTGAGATCTCCAAGCAGAAACAAGCAAAAGACTGGAGGTGGGATCAAGCCTAGGACAGACTACAAACTGCTAAAATGATGATTGACTTGTTTAATAGTACCAGTCAGTGGTCAACAGGTCAACAAGAGAAGGAAAAATCCAGAAAATAAACTCTCAGCAAGTTCCAGCTGAGGCTCAGCTACCCTCAGTCCTCAGCCTAATGCACCAATTATGGGAAGCTTAAAGCTCTGCCATACAGGTGAAAAAAAAGACAATTTCTTATTCTCTAAGATCTTTTTTACCCCAGATAGCCTAAACAAAGTGACAAGAGCTGAGTCTATGGGCTTTCAGCCCAGACCTGTCTGCAGCGAGATGTCTGGATATTAGACATCTAGCATGGCTTTTTATTTGTTTTACCCTAAAAATTCTAAACAAAGTGACAAGAGCTGCGACTGTGGGCTTTTAGCTCAGACCTGTCTGCAGTGAGAGGTCTGGATGTCAGAGATCTAGCATGGCTTTTTATTTGTTTTACCCCAGAAATTCTAAACAAGGGCTATGACTGGGGGCTTTCAGCTCAGACCTGTCTGCAGCGAGAGGTCTGGATGTCAGAGATCTAGCATGGCTTTTTTATTTGTTTTACCCCAGAAATTCTAAACAAGGGCTGTGACTGGGGGCTTTCAGCTCAAATCTGTCTGAAGCGAGAGGTCAGGATGTCAGATATCTAGCATGGCTTTTTATTTGTTTTACTCCAGAAATTCTAAACAAGGGCTGTGACTGGGGGCTTTCAGCTCAAACCTGTCTGCAGCAAGAGGTCTGGATGTCAGAGGTTTAGCATGGCTTTTTATTTGAAGTTAACAAAAGTATAACCTTACTTTAATTACTGTCTCCTGAACTATTGGATTTCATACTTGAAATGAAATATATACCTGTCACTTACTGTCGCCCACCTTTTATTCTCTTGTTTACTAGTTTGCGGCATAACTTTGGTGTTTCAAATTAGTTCCAGTTCTTTACACATCACAATGTATTTCAATGGTCCCATTATTTTAAACTACCAGCTGATGACCACTACTTGTCTACTGCTATTTCTGTCCCTGTAGCTTCATTACCAGTACTGGAGTCGCTTGCTCTCTCCTCCAGCATGTACATCGCACTGACTCTGAACTTCTTCTCAGTCACCCTTATGCTTAGCCCAGCAAACTACCATCTCCTTTCCTCATCACTTTTAGTTTTTACCTATCTCACTACCTTACATTCTGGTGATCTCTACCAATAGCTGACAATCTGACCCCAACCCCCTCACCACCTAACTCACTTACTAATCACTCATTCACTCAGATGCCCCCAAACAAAACTTTCAAACTGTGTTGCTTGTTTTATTTTTTACATCCTTTAAAGTTCTCCTTCACCAAAACATTCACACCTAGAATGCAATGCTGCCCAAACAGCACTGGCTTGTCATCACTCTAACAATGATTTCTCCCATCAAAAAGCACACCAGTACCTGCAGCCCATCCCCAGTCTGCTCTCTGCATGTAAGTCTATGTAGAAAATTAAAAAAGAAAAAATACAAACAGAAGTTGAGAGAAAAAAAGTGTAAACTCTCAGCTGACTATTCTTTTTTTTATATCAACTGTAAGCATAACATTATCTGAGATTATGAGCAGTGAAAGAAGAATAATTTGGGAAAACCACAATGTCATTAATCGGTGGAGGGATTATTTTAAATACTTTTAAAGCATTTACTTGTTTTGTTATTTTAATACTTTCTTATTTTTTTTAAATTTCTTTTAAAACTTACTTAGGTACCCATTTTATAATTGCAATAAGACACTCCTGGGATGCATATTAAACAGTTCTAATGCATGTCCAGGGGCTGTAGACACTTAGCTTGCAGAACTTTTGCTTAACTATGTCCCTGAAAGTGCATTAGAACTGTTTAATGCACACTCCATCGTGTAGTATTGCTTACTTCACATCTTGCTTCCTTTTTCTAAAGAAGCCATCACTTTTAGAGACCCATGATTTTTTTTTTATGATTCAAAACTTTAACAATTAAATGTACTAGTCAGTGCTACAAGTATTCTAAAGCGGGTTGAGGAACAGAGTGCCACTGATAAACATTCTTTAAAAACTCCCTCTGTTGTTATGGCTACACATTTTTAATGATACAAGATTTGCACTCATGTGCAGTATTTTCAAATCTATTGTTAGTCATTATTTTTCTTTTTAATCTGACTTTTCTCCTACCTCATAGAGCAATGTTAACAATAGATACTTCAACTTTCTACATGTAAGTTATGCTAAATCATCACAATGGGTGAGGGGTGGGAGGGACATGGGAAGGTGAGTAAAATATTAAACAAGGATGAAGAGGGAGAGGGTTGGAAAGGTGTTATGAATGTAAATATATTATAACAAAATGCCTAAATGCCTAATTTCTGTGTAACCTTTAATACAAAGATAGCAAAAAATACTCTGCTAGACCATAAATAAAATGGGGGGGGGACTATGCTGCATCTATCTCTACTGCTGATGAGTCCACTGTGCCACAACCTGTTGTAAGTGGTCATTATACAGAACAAAACCTAGACAAAAAGGGTCAAGTGAACTTATGCTTGCATCAGAGGAGAACATCTCAGATCAAAGCACTGGTCTGAGCTTAACCCTTAACTTATCAAGAGCCAGTTTAGGGGTGCAAGATCAAATGTCTCCATTTCCATAAGGCAGAAAACTGAAGTTACTAACAGATTCAGGGTCTGGAAGATCCTCATCAAATCAGCAAACTCGTTAAGGTCAAACTTAGGGTCAAGGGCTCACAGCTTCTCAATCTAGAATGCTTCTAAAAGTAACAGCTACAATTGTTCCCTCCCACAGAGTGAAAGTTTACTACAGCCTGCCTAATTCTCTACTATACACATCTGCTGTTTTATTCCCTGCCTGCCACAGTACTCAAGAGAAATTCAATCATATTTTTTATGTTATACATTTTTGTATCAGAAATGATCTGTCACCATCTGCCACTCACTCCCTCCTACATGTCATTCGCTATCGCCCACCGTTCATTCTTGTTTACTAGTTTCCTGCATAATTTTGGTGTTTCAAATTAGTTCCAGTTCTTTACATCCCATGATGTATTTCAGTGGTCCTACTATTTTAAACTGCCAGCTGATGACCACTGCTTGTCTATTGCTACTTCCTTCCCTCTGGCTTCTTTGCCAGTACTGGAGTCGCTTACTCTCCCCATCTGCATGTACATCTCGTTAACTCTGAATGTCTCCCCAGTCACTCTTAAGCTCAGCCAAGTGCACCTCCACCTCACTTCCTCCTCACTTTTAATTTTACCTTTCTCACTACCTGACATTCTGGCAATCTCAGCCACTAGCTGCCATCCTGCCCCACCCACCACCACCTTGCTCTCTCTCTTTCTCTTTTTCATGACTTATTCACTCAGACATCCTCAAACAACACTTCTGAACAGTGTTGTTTGTTTTATTTTTTACATCCTTTAAAGTTCTCCCCCACCAAAAAAAATCACACCTAGAATGCAATGATGCCCAAACAGCACTGGCTTGTCTTCACTCTAACAATTACTTCTCTTATCAAAAAGCACACCGAGCCAGCCCGGTGACACTGAGGGTTGAGGCACTAGACACCACACCTTGCACCATGCTGGTGACCCAGTTTTGGGAACGAGCACTGGTCATTGGAGGTCGGCTGGGGCGGAGAAGGATAGAGTGCCCAATGGCAGCTTTCCTTCTCTGGGAAGGGGGGTATCTGCAGGCTCCCGCTACAATGCTGCCACCAGGGGATCCCAGGTGGATGGTGCGGTAGGTGGAGCAGCAACCAGCAGATTGGGTGACAGTCATCAGAGGGGCAGAGCAGGAGGTACATCTCAGCGTGCCTCCTAGCTCATAGCCCCTCATTGCACTCCGACGTCACTCCCTCCTAGTCGATGACGCCTCCGTGGAACTTCTCTGGGGCTCATCGGAGAGACTCCGCTGTGCCGGATCCACACATACAGAGTGTTGGTTTGGAGAGAGGTAAGTATCGGGGGTTGCCCTCTCCACCCCTACCCAGGGAGTATACCGGGGAGTCTTCAGGGAAGTGTGGATGAGGCACTCTAGGGGTAGATCATGACGGGGGCCTGGGGGGTCCAAGGAGGTCATCGGAGAGAGTGCAGGGAGGAGGCAGACAAGGAGCATAAGCACAAGGTTAAAAAAAAAGCACACCGGTATTTCACTGCATCCCCCATCTGCTCTCTTCAAGTAAGTCTATGTAGAACAAAAAAGAAAAAATACAAATAGGAATCAGAAGAAAAAAAGTATAAACTCTCAGCAGATAATTCTTTTTTATATCAAACAGCAAGCACAGCATTAATTGGGATTATGCATAGTGAAGGAAAAATAATCTGGGAAAACCCTAGAGTCATTAATTGGTGAAGGGATTATTTTAAATACTTTTAAAGCATTTACTTGTTTTGCTATTTTAATACTTTATTAATTGTTTTTAAATTTCTTTTAAAACTTGCCTTGGTACCCATTTTACAAGTGCAATAGGACCCTTTCTGGTGCTCAGAGTGCTGATATTATGACACCGGGCAATCAGGGTGCCAAATCCAGGATGCGCCCTCTCACCAAGGTCTGCCCACCCCAAAGTTAGAATGGGGCCCCAGGCACCCATACATGGGGGTGCAGGAGGCACAGCCCCCCAGAAAAAAACATGATCAGTGACATTGCCAATTGCCACCCTAATTGCCCGGAGCCAGATCACGGGCACATTCTGTTGGTGGAATCCAATAAGACACTCCTGGGCAGAGGTGGGGAAGTCAATAAACTTCACTACACAGAGTATTTTGTGTATAACTCAAATTTCACTAAATACTCTGCAAAGTGAAGTGAAAAATGTTGTGTTCCACACTAACATGAATTTCCCATTGTTTCATATGGACTTTGCGTTACTTCACTTTTTTCTTTTTCCCTTTTCGGTAAATTTTGCAGTGATTCATGGGATGGCAGGGCACATGGACTCTATATAGTCTTGCACAGCCTTAGTTCAGTGCAGTGTGTGTAGTGGAAAGCTGGAAACAGTTTGGTCCCAGAGCTCTGAGAATCAAAACATCCAAAAACCTTCAAAAAAGTGTTTTTGCTTCATAATTTTGAGTAAAAAGTTGGTACACTGAGTGTACAGATGTGCAAAATTCAAAAATTTCATTTCACAAAATATTATGTGAAATATTTTGTGGGTGCTAAATGTGAAATTTCACCCATGGAAGGTGAAATTTTACCCAGAAAATATGAAATGTACACAGAACAGTGAAATTCCCCCTGCAAGTGGGTGAAATTTTGCCATTTTTGGCCAAGTTGTGCATTTTCCAGTGAAATTCCATGTTCTATGGGTGAAATTTTGCAACATCGCACTCATTGAAAACTTTTGCGGAATGTTAGATTTTCGTGAAATGTTTTCCGTGGTGAAATTATCAAATTTGCGGCAATTTCACTGGTGAAAATTTTATTTCGCAAGATCTTTAATCGAGTGAAGTAAACCCTTATGTGTTTATATCATCGAGCATTTATTGATTTGGTGTGATTATTACATCTTAATTTACTACATTCAGTCTCTGTACTGACAGGCACTGTAGAAGTGTACTTTTGGGAAGGGGCAGATTTGTTGTTATAGAAGGGAGATTCACAGACCACAATGAGAAAGGTAGTCATTCCAACTGTTGTTGGCTTGTGTTTTAGTATTTGTGTGTTTAGATATACACAGTAATGCTTCTAGTAATTTTTTATACGTTTTTGCTGTTTGCTGGGCATTTTTCAGTCTGTTTAAAAGACTGTGTTGTAGTTTACTGAACAGTTAAAGTTTCTGCACCTGACCTTTAGTCTGTATGCATACTGTCATTTCATATGCATTTTATTGCACCACTGCAATAGCAGAACTCTGAATTGGGGGCAGTATAGTGCAGTGGTTAAAGGCTCTGAGCTGTAAATGTGGAGACATGGGTTTGAATCCCATTGCCCCACTTACATAATTTGTGATCTTGAGCAAGTCACTTAACTTTCTTGTGCTCCCAGGTCGCACCTTGGAACAAACTTCAGCTTAGTGTGCCTCTCCTGGTTAAACAAGTTCCCCTTCCATTGATTTTCTCAGTGTGTCTGCAGTATTTTTCCCTGCTTCTGTGTAGCTACTGCTGTAACCCCTGCCCCCCCCCCACAAAATAAGGTATTGTTTTTACACTTTTGGATTTCTGAAGACTGGTTAAGGTCTTGCTGTGCCTGTGCGGCTGCATCTCTTTAGTGTCCAGTCTCCATCTGGAAGTCACTGTTGCTGTTTTTTGGCTTCCCATCCACCAAAAACAGAAGAAATATAAAGTTGCTACTAATTATCTGTGTAATCTTAAAATATGCCCGTGAAGAGACAGTCATGCAAAGCTTTTTCTGGCTGTGGCGCTACTGCTAAGAAAACTATCAGCAGTGGAAGTTGTTGTGACAATGAGGCAGGTTCATCAGTGGCTAGCAAGTGTAGCCGTATTAAAATTGATTGTGAACATCGTAGTACACAGCAAAAGGGAAAGGTAGTAGTTGCTGCAAATAAAGGGATTTCTCCAGCTCTGTTTTTCACAGTGAAATCAATTCCTTCAATGCTGGTTGTAGATGCTGTTGTCTCTGCTGGTAGTAAAGTTAGTGACAGCATGGTTGATAACAGCATGAGTATTGCTACAACCTGGGCAAAGTTATCTGGAGGAAAAAATGTTGTGGAGTCAGAAGACTTGAGAGTAGCTGATGATCCACTCCCACAGTAGCTGATCATGATGATGACTCACAGTCTCATGATTTCACTGATCTTGAGGTTAGGCCATACAAGCATTCAGATGTTGATGAAAAAAGTGTGGATGATCATAGTGAGGCTGTGGATGGAATATTTCCACAGGACAGCATCCAAAGTGAATGTGTGGATGATGATGATTATGATGATGATGATGCTAGTGACCCCATTTGGGAATGAGACAAAAAGAAAGTAAAGGTGGCTGTAGGTAAACAGTCTGTTAGTAAATCTCCCTTCCTCAAAGTTCTGATGAAGCTGTGTCTGTTGATGACCCTGAAGTCAGTCATAGATCGTGATGTTCAGTCAAAGTCCAAGTGTGCACTGCACCCGAAATCATGCAGTACACCCCCATTTCATTGCCACAAAAACTGCAGTCCCGTATGCAGCAGCAGTGACATGCAAAAATAGGGCATCAAAATCCCTACTTTGGGATTTTTTCATACAAGATGGAAGCAATGAAACAGTGGCAATCTGCCAGCTTTGTCAAGTGTGTATGTGGAGTGGTGTAAAGGGTAGCCATCTTGGCACTGGGGACCAGCATGCTCATCTCAAGAGCAGGCACATGGCACTCTAGACTCAGCACCAGAGGGGAGCTCATGCCATAGTATGGGGTTCATCCTCATCAGCCTTAGTAAGCATGGTATCCTCTTCCCAACTGAGTGTACAGTAAGTAGCCATGTGGATAAAAGTTGTGAAATAACACTGGAGTATTACTACAGGCATGAGTAGGAGGATGACTTTGAATGTTCAAGTAGTGATCAAAGTAGCAGTGGTGGTTTATGTAGTAATTCTACTACATCACCACTGTGCTCCACCCTTACACTGCCAAGGTTTTTCTGTAAATTGCATATCCTTGCTGCCAGAGATTTTTTCAATGGGTTTGTACACCTATCGGTTATGACGTTATTACATACTTTTCGTAATTCCCTGGTAAACTTTTTTTGTCAGGGTAGTAAGAACCTAATACAACTATAATTCAAAATGAAAATATAAGTTTTCCAACTAAGCAATTTGGAAATATATATGTTTATTTAGTGAAATTTCAATTGTTTTTGAGAATTTATATTCACAAAAAATATTGAAGTTTGTAAAAACATTAAAATCGGTTGCATCATTGATAAAAAATTGTGTCTAAATTGTAACTAATTTTCACTTTCAGGATACAAATTTTTATATAAACACAAATTTCACATTGGCTTTTCACCTATAGATTATGAGAGTGATGAGAACTGACCAACTAAGGTAAAGCCATGCTATCCTGGGGGGGCTATCTATTGGATTATGGGGTACACATCACTAAATCCATGAAGAAAAAGTAAGAAGTAGTCTGGTTCACATGTCAGGGAAATGAATGAATAAATCAAGGCCCAGATTGTACCCATAGCTACATCCACTGGGTCACATGACCAAAAACAAGATGGCTGACATGGTTCAGTCATTTTCTGTGTCAAACTCCTTGTGACTCATTTATTGGGATAACTAGATTATACAAGTGGTAAATGTCAATGTATTACACTCTTTCTTATGGCAGCAGTGGCTTGGATGAAATTTCTGATCCCTAATTTCACATTACAGAGTCACCTGCAGATAGCCGGGGTGCCCTACCCAACCACCCATGGTATGCACATGCTGGCCAATGGGGTGACCACCTATTGCATTATGGGGTGCATGCCAATAAATTCAAAAAGGAAAAGTAAGAAGTAGCCTGCTTACATGACAGGGAAGTGAATGAGTAAATCAAGGCCCAGATTTTACACATAGCTACATCCCCTGGGTCACATGACCAAAAACAAGAAGGCCAACAATGTTCAGTCATTCTCCATGTCAAACTGTTTCTCTTACATATTTATTGGGATTATTAGATTATACAAGAGGTAAATGTTAATGGATTACATGTTTTCTTACAGCAGCAGAGGCTTGGATGAAATTTCTGATCATTAATTTCACATTATAGATCCACCTGCAGATAGCTGGGGTGCCACACCCAATAACCCATGGTAGGGCCATGCTGGTCCATGGGGGGCCCACCTATTCCATTATGGGGGACATCCCATAAATTGAGAAAGAAAAAGTAAGAAGTAGCCTGCGTTCCATGACAGGGAAGTGAATGAGTAAATCAAGGCCCAGATTGCACCCATACCTGCATCCACTTGGTCACATGACCAAAAACATGATGGCTGCCACCATTCAGTCATTTTCTGTGTCACACTGCTTCTGTTACACATTCACAGGGATAACTACATTATAAAAGTGGTAAATGTCAATGGATTACACCTTTCATTATATCTGCAGGGGCTTGGATGAAATTTCTGATCCCTGATTTCACATTACAGACTCACCTGCAGATAGCCAGGGTGCCATACCCAACCACCCATGGTATGCCTATGCTGGCCCATGGGGTGTCCACCTATTGCATTATGGGGTGCATGTCAATAAATTCAAAAAGGAAAAGTAAAAAGTAGCCTGTTTTACATGACAGGGAGGTGAATGAGTAAATCAAGGCCCAGACTGTTCCCATAGCTACATCCCCTGGGTCACATGACCAAAAATAAGATAGTTGTTACTGTTCAATCATTTTCTGTATCAAACTGCTTCTGTTACATGTTTGTGGGGACAACTACATTATAAAAGTGATAAATGTCAATGGATTACACTGTTTCTTACATCTGAAGGGATTTAGATGAAATTTCTGATCACTAATTTCACATTATACACACACCAGCAGATAGCTGGGTGCCTTACTCAATCACCCAAGGTAGGGCCATGCTGGCCCATGGGGGGCCCACCTACTGCATTATGGGATGCATGCCAATAAATCAAGAAAGGAACAGTAAGAAATAGCCTATTTTATATGACAGGGAAGTGAATGAGTAAATCAAGGCCCAGATTGTATCCATAACTACATCCCCTAGGTCAGATGACCAAAAACAAGATGTCCGACACTGTTCAGTCATTTTCTGTGTCAAACTGTTTCTCTTACACTTTTATTGGGATAACTAGATTATAAAAGAGGTAAATGTCAATGGATTACCCATTTTCTTACAGCAACAGGGGTTTGGATGAAATTTCTGATTACTAAGTTCACATTATAGACCTACCTGCAGATAGCTGGGGTGCCATACCCAAGTACCCATGGTATGCCCATGCTGGTCCAAGGGGTGTCCACCTATTGCATTATGGGGTACATGCCAATAAATTCAGAAAGAAAAAGTATGAAGTAGCCTGTTTTACATGACAGGGAAGTGAATTAGCAAATCAAGTCCCAAACTGTACCCATAGCTACATCCCGTGGGTCACATGATGAAAAACAAGATGGCTACCTCTGTTCATTCATTTTCTGTGTCAAGCTTCTTGTGTTACATGTTTATTATCATAACTAGATTATAAAAGTGGTTAATGTCAATGAATTACACCTTTTGTTATGGCAGCAGTGACTTGGATGACATTTCTGATCCCTAATTTCACATTATAGACCCATCTGAAGATTGCGGTGTGGCATACCCAACCACCAATGGCATGCCCATGCTGGTCAATGGGGTGACCACCTATTGCATTACGGGGTGCATGCCAATAAATTCAAAATGGAAACATAAGAAGTAACCTGTTTTAAATGACAGGGATGTGAATGAGCAAATCAAGGCCCAGATTGTACCTGTAGCTACATCCACAGGGTCACATGACCAAAAACAAGATGGCTGACACCATTCAGTCATTTTCTGTGCCAAACAGTTTCTCTTACACATTTATTGGGATAACTAGATTATACAAGAGGTAAATGTCAATGGATTACACATTTTCTTACAGCAGCAGAGGCGAGGATGACATTTCTGATCATTAATTTCACACTATGGACTCACCTGCAGATAGCTGGGATGCCATACCCAACTACCCATGGTATGCCCATGCTGGTCCAAGGGGTGTCCACCTATTGCATTATGGGGTGCATGCCAATAAATTCAAAAAAGGAAAAGTAAGAAGTCACCTGTTTTACAAGACAGGGAAGTGAATGAGTAAATCAAGGCCCAAACTGTACTCCTAGCTACATACCCCAGGTCACATGATCAAAAACAAGATGGGTGCTACCGTTAGATCATTTTCTGTGTCAAATTGCTTCTGTTGCACGTTTGTAGGGATAACTGCATTATAAAAGTGGTAAATTCAATTGAGTACAACTTTTCTTACATCTGCTAGGGCTTGGATGAAATTTCTGATCACAAATTTCACATTATACACCCACCAGCAGATAGCTGGGGTGCCTTTCTCAACCACCCAAGGTTGGATCATGCTGGCCCATTGGGGGTCCTCCTATTGTATTATGGGATACATGCCAATAGACAGACAAAGGAGAAGTAAGAAGTAGGCTGTTTTACATGACGGGGAAGTAAATGAGTAAATCAATGCCCAGATTGTACCCATAGCTGCATCTTCTGGGTCACATAACCCAAAACAAGATGGCTAGGTCTGTTCGGTCATTTTCTGTGTCAAGCTGCTTGTGTTACACGTTTATTGTGATAACGAGGTTGTAAAAGTGGTAAATGTCAATGGATTACACCTTTTCTTATGGCAGCAGTGACTTGGATGACATTTCTGATCCCTAATTTCACATTACAGACCCACTTGAGAATACCCAGAGTGCCTTATCCAACCACCCATTGTGTGTCCATGGTGGTCAATGGGTTAACCACCTATTGCATTATGGAGTGCATGCCAATAAATTCAAAAAAGAAAAGTAGGGAGACGTCACGTGATGCAGCGCTCCTAATGGCAGCATAGTCATTAGCTGTCTCCTACCAACCAGCTAATTTTGGTTTTCTGCCGGCTTTGTGGCCACTTTTTTCAACTTACAACCATTTACCAGTGTTCCTTGGCGGTCAACAATGCATTTGTATCGGAGTTGCAAACGAATTTTAAAATCGGAGCGCTAGGGTGTTGTGAAGACTATGCAGGCCGAAATGAAGCCTGCCGGGGCCAGGCACACACCACCAAATACCCCGGAGAAAGCATATAAAAAATCAAGAATTCAGAATGTGGGTTCGAGTGCTAAATCTAGCCCCTCAGGTTCTCCCTCTAACCCTCTTACAGAAGACCGTTTTCTGCAGGAACTAATCCCGTTTCGGGAAACACTACAGGATATATCGACGGAGTTAAAATCCATGCGTATCGACCTTGCCTCGCTGACTACCAGAGTCGGAGATACTGAAGCCAGAACCAGTTCTCTGGAATCATGGAGGGTTAAAACCGATCCTGAAATCGTCCTTCTGCAACAAATTGCCAAACTTCAGTTGAAAACAGAAGATCTCGAGGGACGCAGTAGGAGAAATAATATTTTAATTCTGGGCTTACCAGAGGCTGAAGAGGGTCCAGATATCCTGATTTTTGTCCAAAAGCTCCTGACCAGGATAGTGGGCCCTCTCCTATCAACCCACAATACCATATTGAGCGAGCACACGGTCTCTAAAACCAAAGCCACCACCTGGTACCCTCCGAGGCCTATAATAATTAAGCTGCTCAGCTACCTGGAAAAGCAACACATCTTAAGTAAAGCCAAAGACCTGCAAACGATTCTATGGGAAAACCACACGTTGAGATTCGCCCAAGATTTTCCCTTTGAAACCTGGCAAAAGAGGAGAGCTTTTCACCTGATAGTGACCAAGCTGATAGCTGCCGGCATTCAATTCCGGATGAACTATCCAGCCAGGCTGCAAGTGCTACTCGATGGAGCGTGGCATTCATTTGAGAAGCTGGATCAAGCCAAAGGAGATCTGTCCCAGAAATTGCCTAACTTGTTTAAAACCGGTTGAACTGTGAACTTCAAGTGCAGTTTCAATGCCTGCCTACCTGATATAAGTGCTATTGGTTGTTGTTGTTTCTTTACCTTTTTTTGTAGGATGCAGTTTGATTAATTGAGTGGTTAGCTGGTGGTGATCCTTCAGCCGTCTGGGGCAGCGGTGTGCTGCTTGGGCTCCGGGTGCGGCCTGGTCACCAGGCTGAGTGGCCGCTGGCCTTCTTTTCGGCCCTAGAGTTGGGGGGGGTAGGAACTATTCTCCTGCCAATGATTCCCGTCGGTCAGTCTTCCTGACGGACCAGTTGGTCCCAGCAATATTGTGTTCCTCTCCCTCTTCCTGCCAAGCAATGGCCTTTCACTCTGCATGAAGCTTTTTGCTCCTCATATGCCTGAACCTGCTAAGGGAGGCCCCGTTTGAACACTACTGGCATCAACCCAGGTGTGTTAGTACCCCAGCTCAGCGAGTTCGCTTCATTCCTTACAATGCCTGGTAGGATCTTTTAATGTACTACTTTCTTTTCTGTGTGCCATGAAGTTAAAAGCTTCCAAAGAATTGTGCTGGGTTGGGGGGGGTGCAACGATTGGCTAGCCTTGGGAGAGCTGCCTCGTAGCCTGCGATGTGGGGAGAGGGCAGCAGTACCCAGGTTTTAGTTCTTTCCCTGCCTGCTTGGGTTGTTTGTGTTTATTTTAATGTTATGTGTTAAAGGTTTCAATGAACAAATGATCACTATACTTATGCTTGGGTCTGCTAGCCCTTGGGGTCGATCCTACCAGTATATATGTTTGGCTAGGATATGTTCTTTTGGACTTAAAGGGATTGTTTGTACATAGTTCATGGGGGTTTAGACATATTTAGGGAATGTAATAAATGGGGGTGGTTGGGGTGGTATACCTTAGTATCTGAACTAAACAATATTAAGATATTTTTCTCTATGTATAGATCTTATGTTATACAATATCATGTACTTGTTCCAGTGGAATGGCTAGTTGTTAAATGCTACTTTTCGTGGGGTCGGGGGGGGAGCCTCGGAGAGTGCCAAGCATTTCTGACTATTTTAGAGGAGGGGTGCCTTGGAAAACGCCACACGCTTTTGATCACACTAGAGGGGTTATGGATCTCAAACTCTCTTATATATAGTATTATACTATATGGCTGTGAGGCTGATAAATTTGCCAGTTGGAATATCAAGCGTCAAGGACCCCTTAAAAGACACCAGATTCTCCATAATTGTTTTTATTAAATGTGGATATAGTTTTCATGCAGGAAACACATTTGGCAGCCTCAGAAGCTAAAGGGTTACGCAGGCGGGGGTTCACTCAAATTTTTACAGCTACTGGCTCGCATGCCAGCAGGGGTGTAGCCGTACTAATTAAACAACATGTCATGTTTGTAATGGAGGATAGTATTACCGATCAAGATGGTAGGTTTGTATTGGTCAAGGGCCAGCTCAACAACAGCAATGTGGTACTTGGTACAATATATGGTCCAGTGGGAGGAGACCCGTACTTTCTAATGTCCTTAGCAGATAGTTTGAGTAGATTTCTGCCTTCCCTTTTCATTCTTGGGGGTGATTGGAATATAGCCCCATCTAACGATTTGGACAAAACCTATAGGCCGTTAAAATCTTCGTCCCCCTACCAATAGGCTCTTACCGATTTTATGCACCTGCTAGAGCTATGCGATCCCTGGCACCTTCTTAATCCTGATAACCACCTTTTCTCCTTCTACTCTCAGGTACATCAAACGTGGTCAAGAATTGACTACATTTTATTTAGCTCTACCCTTTTGAATAATACACATCAAGTAGGTATAGAACCAATAGTTATCTCGGATGATTCTTTGGTATGGATCACGGTTTCTCTCGGTCCACAGGGACAAAGGGACACTTCATGGAAACTAAATACGCAAATCTTAAAGGATGAACATAAAGTCATCCAAATTAAAGACAAGATCCTCTCCTACCTAGAATTCAATCAAGGGTCTGTCCACAGGGACGACATACTCTGGTGCTCTCTCAAATGCTTTATAAGGGGTGACTTCATCAAGGTTGCTTCCAGTAGGAAAAAGATAAGAGAGGCCAAAATTACCCTAATATCCAATCAGCTCAGGACAGCCAAAGATAATCTCCTCCACTCCAATTCCTCACAGGACCTGGCAGCTCTAATTAAATTCAGGAGTGAATACAATGATCTAACAAGAGAAAAAGCAGAATATGCTATGCTTAAAACTAAGACCCGAATATGGTCCAGGGAGAAAAACCTGGAAGATTGCTAGCTCTTAGATCAAGAGAGATGGAGAGCTCCCGATTAATCCCGGCTTTAAGTTCCCATGATGGCACCACCAAAACTTTGTCTAGAGATATTGCACACATTTTTGAATCTTTTATAAGAGATATATGGCAAAAGTACCTCTCAATTACCCCCCCATATGATAGAGCAGTTTTTGGATGGAATCAATCTCCCTTCCCTCCAGGCACATCACTGCGATATTTTATCCGCCCCTATCACCTTAATTGAGGTTGAAGATGCAATTAAAGACCTGCCTTTGGACAAGGCCCCTGGGCCTGACAGCCTTCTTCCAAACTTTTATAAAGTCTTTTGCAAAGAACTGTCCCCCCTACTTCTAAAACTATAAGAATACATGTTTTCCTCAGAGTGTCTTGACCTCTCTCTTTTAGAGGCCATGATAATTCTAATCCCAAAGCCAGATAAACCCTTACTGGGCCCAGCCAGTTACCGACCAATCTCACTTTTAAATTACGATATCAAAATACTTCCAAAATTCTCTCGCTTAGAATTAAGAAGATTTGGCAGCATTTGCTAAGCCCGGAGCAGGTTGGCTTTGTCCAAGGTAGGTCTGCAGCCGACCACTTGAGAACCCTGTCTCATATCTTTCAAATGGCCCAAGATTCACAAACTCCTATGGTCCTAGTTGCACTCGATGCAGAAAATGCTTCGACAGGGTGAACTGGGACTTTTTGTGGGCTACTTTGAAGAGAATGGGCTTCCCTGATACTTTATCCAATGGATCATGACGATTCACAAGGCTCCCTCAGCAAAAGTTTATTGCAACGGGGTTTTCTCCTCCCGATTTCCCTTGTGTTCTGGTACACGTCAAGGTTGTCCTCCTTCCCCCTACCTTTTTAATTTATACTTAGAACCCTTGTTAATCAGTATTAAAGCCTCACCACGAGTTACAGGCTGTGTCATTTCTCAACTCCCACTAACTCTGTCGGTCTTTGCAGATGATATTCTGCTACACCTTACCAACCCAGAATCATCCTTAGCACAAGTACTACAAATTACTGAATGTTTTGGTCAGGTGTCTAATTACAGGTTAAATTTATCTAAATCAGTTATTTTTCACTAAACTCTCTCACCTTTCAAGCTGGCTTCACTCAGTTTGGCATGAAGTGGTCCCCGGCCTCGCTTAAATACTTGGGCATCCACTTGGCTAGTGAGGCAGAAACAGTCAAAAAGCTCAATCTAGATGATACGTTAACAAGGATCCAGAGAGATCTTGACCGGTGGCAAAAATTACCAATATCCCTATGGGAGTGCATTAACATTGTTAAAATGAATGTCCTACCCCGGATATTTTACCCCCTTAATCTATTAAATATTTGGCTCCCTAGACTGTACTTTAGTCAAATACACTCTGTGTTATCCAATTTTATCTGGAAAGATAAACAGCCTAGATGGGCCTTTCTCAAATTTAGCGCAACTAGAGATAAAGGGGGCCTTCACCTACCTAATTTCTTACTATATTACTGGGCTAGTCACCTATATAAAATACGGAAATGGTCCATTACTCAACCTAACTCACCTCAACCAATCTGGTTACAACTGGAGCTTAGATTGCTGCATCAACACAACCTACGACCCCCCATATTTTCTGCTACTCCTTTTCCACATTACCTGTAGCCATACAGGAATCCACTATTGGTCTCTCCATTAAAATTCTTTCCCAATGTTGGAATTTCTTCAATATATCCCATACTAAGGATTTGGCACAACCTCTCACTTTAAACCCCAATATTAAAATTGGGGGTAGTTGGCTGACCTCCGAGTGGCTCCCACAAATCCACAACTCACTTGTGGAGTCTTTATATTCACACGGTTCACTCCTCCCTTCGGAAGACATTTTAGTTTCCTTCAATATCTCCCAGAAATATATTTTTAAGGTCTTTCAATTGAGACACTCAATACTTAAAATATTTGGGCCTGTACATTTCCCATCCAAAACAAGACCTTTCTTGGAAAAGATCCATGAAGCTGCCAGTAATCCCCATGGTATAGCTAATATATATGACAAATTGTTGGATGCCCTGTTTCCTAATATCCTGGAGGGCTCTACAATCTGGTCATCTCTTACCTTGGGCCTTCCCCCTTTTATGGGAACCGATTTGGAAAGACTTGTACAGATATCTTTCCCAGGACAACCATAGACTAATCCAATACCATATTCTGAATAATCTTTATTATACGCCAGTTAAATTAGCTAAATTTGGTAAACTTAAATCAGCTAACTGCACGTGATGCAGGGTTACTGAAGGGAATCTGCTGCATATCCTCTGGGATTGTGACAGAGTGGCACCCCTCTGGAATACAATACGAAACAATCTAGACCCACTTTTGGGGCTTGAAGACTTCTTCACCATAGAAGTTTGTATTCTAGGAATTTACTCCAACATTGAGGTGAAGGAATGCAAGTACCACATGGCTCTGATTTCTATAGTTGTCAAAAAGTTGGTCCTCAGACATTGGATGGACCAAGATTCTATCACATACTCGGAATGGCTCAAAGAGATGTCCCTTTGTTTTAACACCGAGAAGTTAATAGCTAGCTCCAGAAACCGTCTGGCTTCTTTCAATCGGAAATGGGGTAAATTATATGCTCTCTACCTGAAATAATCTCCATATGTGATGAGCCTTTGATATTTACTGTTTAATATGCCTCCGTTGTACAGTTATGGTTAGCTAAGCGCTGTTTTCCAATACCCCTCTCTTTTGCCTCAGTATTCTCTTTCGCTATGGCACTCTCCGGGGCGGTGGGGGGTAAGTGGGGGGGTTTGGGAGGGTTTTGTGTGTGTGTGTTTCTTTTTGTATTGACTTCCTCTAAATTTTGAGAGGTTTTGTTCACTTCATTAATTGTCTTCTTACTTGTTCCGTGTATAGTACATCAAATAGTCTCTATTTTATGTATTATTGGTTCTATAAAATTCAATAAAATTTTAATTTCAAAAAACAAAAAAGAAAAGTAAGAAGTAGCCTGTTTTACACGACAGGGAAGTGAATGAGTAAATGAAGGCCCAGATTTTATCCATACCTACATCCGCCATGTCACATGACCAGAAACAAGATGGCTGACACTGTTCAGTCATTTTCTGTGTCAAACGGTTTCCCTTTCACATTTATTGGAATAGATTATAAAAGAGGTAAATGTAAATATTTCATGCATTTTCTTACAGCAGCAGGAGCTTGGATGACATTTTTGATCACTAATTTCACATTATAGACCCACCTGCATATAGCTGGGATGCCATACTCAACTACCCATGGTATGCCCATGTTGGCCCAAGGGGTGTCCACCTATTGCATTATGGGGTGAATGCCAATAAACTCAAAAAGGAAAAGTAAGAAGTAGCCTATTTTACATGACAGGCAAGAGAATGAGTAACTCAAGGCCCAGATTGTACCCATATCTACATCCCCTGGGTCACCTGACCAAAAACAAGATGGCGGCTATCATTCGATCATTTTCTGTGTCAAACTGCTTGTGTTATACCTTTATTGTGATAACAACATTATAAAAGTGGTAAATGTCAATTAATCATACTTTTTCTTATAGTAGAAAGGATTTGGATGAAATTTCTGATCACTAATTTTACATTGCAGATCCACCTGCAGATAGCTGGGCACCATAAACAACCACCCATGGTATGTCCATACTAGCCAATGGGCTGTCCACCAATCGCATTATGGGGTGCATGCCAATAAATTCAGAAAGGAAAAGTAATAAGTAGCCTGTTTTACATGACAAGGAAGTGAATGAGTAAATCAAGGTGAAGACTGTACCCATATCTACATCCCCTGGGTCACATGACTAAAAACAAAATGTATGACACATTCTGTGTCAAACTGCTTCTCTTACATATTTGTTGGGATAACTAGATTATAAAAGTGATACGTGTCAAGGGGGTACACATATTCTTACAGCAGCAGGGGCTTGGATGAAATTTATGATCACTAATTTCACATTACAGACCCACCTGCAGATAACTGCGGTGCCACACCCAGTCACCCATGGTATGCCCATACTTGCCCATGCGGTATCCACCTATTGCATTATGGGGTACATGCCAATACATTCAGAAAGAAAAAGTAAGGAGTAGCCTGTTTTACATGACAGGGAAGTGAATGAGTAAATCAAGGCCCAGATTGTACTCATATCTACATCCTCTGGGTCCAGGGTTGCCACCTTTGGATGAGGCAAAAACCGGATCCTAAGCTCCGCCCCTAGCCCCACTCCTTTTCATGACTCATCATGCATTGTTCCTCCTAGAAGTCCATTTGTTAAATCAGTAAAAAACAATGCTTAAACAGTAGCTCAACAAACATGTGAAGATACTATACTGTACCTGTTAAAGTTACTTTCCTAGGTTCTTTCTAATTATTTACCTATGTATTTATTTATTTATACTGGTTTAGCAGATAAACATACAGTGATAAAAAAATCTAATTTACAGATATGATCTGGGGAAGACAAGGTAAATACTGTAAATAGCATACAATAGTATACATACCTTATATCATTTCCTGTTCATGTTCACAGTACTATTTAAAAGCCAAAGAAGTGACTACACTTTTTTCTTAAGGAAATAAAATATTTTAAAACATTTAAAAATGCCTAAATTCTATTAGAGATGAAAATGTTTACCAGCAAATGAAAGTGGAGGAGAACTGGCTCTGTTACTGTTACAAAAGGTGGGGGCAGCTGTGATGTTATGCCACTTTAAGATGCAGTGGAAAGATTAGGTTAAGTAAGTGCTAATGGTGTTAATGGCCATACTTTACACCTCCCAGGGTGACTGCATTCACAAACAAAAGGCTACATTGACAACAGAACTTGTTTGTAACTTAAGCATGTAGCTGAAACAATGAGTGATATGACAACATTTATTTTAAAAGTATGTGAGCACTCAAAATGGCTAAAATACCTGACCAGCACAGAGCACCTGATAGGGACCCTGAAAACCTGACCACCAGGAAAAAAACCTGACAGGTGGCAACCCTATCTGGGTCACATGACTATAAACAAGATGGCTGACACCATTCAGTCATTTTCTGTGTCAAACTGTTTCTCTTACACATTTATTGGGATAACAAGATTATAAAAGAGGTGAATGTCAATGGATTACACACTGTCTTACAGCACAGAGGCTTGGATGACATTTGTCATCACTAATTTTACATTATAGACCCACCTGCAGATAGCCAGGGTGCCATACCCAGCCACCCATGGTATGACCATGCTGGCCAATGGGGCAACCATCTATTGCATTATGTTGTGCATGCCAATAAATTCAAAAAGGAAAAGTAAGAAGTAGCCTGTTTTACATGACAGGAAAGTGATTGAGTAAATCAAGGCCCAGATTCTAACCATAGCTACATTCCCTGGGTCATAGGATGAAAAACAAGATGGCGGACACCGTTCAGTCATTTTCTGTGTCAAACTATTTCTCTTACACATTTATTGGGATAACTAGATCATAAAAGAGGTAAATGTCAATGGATTATACATTTTCTTACAGCAGCAGGGGCTTGTATGACATTTGTGATCTCTAATTTTACATTATAGACCCACCTGCAGATAGCCGGGGTGCCATACCCAACCACTCATGGTATGCCCATACTTGCCCATAGAGTATCTACCAATTGCATTATGGGGTACATGTCAATAAATCAATAAAGGAAAAGTATGAAGTAGCCTGTTTTACATGAAAGGGAAGTGAATGAGTAAATCAAGGACCAAAAAGTACCCATATCTACATCCCCTGGGTCACATGAACAAAAACAAGATGGTGGCTATGGTTTGATCATTCTCTTTGTCAAACTGCTTCTGTTACACGTTTGTAGGGATGACTAGATCATAAAAGTGGTAAATGTCAATGGATTACACCTTTTCTTACATCTGCAGGGGCTTGGGATGACATTTCTGATCACTAATTTCACATTATAGACCCACCTGCAGATAGCTAAGGTGCCATACCCAAACACCCATGGTAGAGCCATCTGGCCCATGGGGGGGCCCACCTATTGAATTATGGGGTACATGCGAATAAATTCAGAAAGAAAAAGTTAAAAGTAGCTTGATTTACATGACAGGGAAGTGAATGAGTAAATCAAGGCCCAGTTTGAACCCATAGCTACAACCCCTGGGTCACATGACCAAAAACAAGATGGCTGCCACCATTCAGTCATTTTATGTGTCAAGGTGTTTCTCTTACACATTTATTGGGATAACTAGATCATAAAGTAGATAAATGTCAGTGGATTACACAATTTCTTACAGAAGCAGGGGCTTGGATGACATTTGTGATCTATAATTTCACATTATAGACCCACCTGCAGATAGCCAGGGTGCTATACCCAACCACCTATGGTATGCCCGTGCTGGCCCATGTGGTGTCTACCTATTGCATTATGGGGCACATGCCAATAAATCAATAAAGAAAAAGTTAGAAGTAGCCTGTTTTACATGAAAGGAATATGAATGAGTAAATCAAGGCCCCGATTATACCCCATATATACATCCTCTGGGTTGCATGAATAGAAACAAGATGTCTGACACCATTTAATCACTTTTTGTGTCAGACTGCTTCTCTTACACATTTATTGGGATAACTAGATTATAAAATAGGTAAATGTTAAAGGAATGCACCTTTCTTTACAGCAGCAGGGGCTTGGATTACATTTCTGATCACTAATTTCACATATTAGACCCACCTGCATATAGTTGGGTACCATACCCAACCACCCATGCTAGGCCACGCTGGCCCATGGGTGGCCCACCTATTACATTATGGGGCACATGCCAATAAATTTAGAAAGGAAAAGTAAGAAATAGCCTGTTTTACATGGCAGGGATGTGAATGAGTAAATCAAGGCCCAGATTGTACCCATAGCTACATCCCATGGGTCACAAGACCAAAAAAAGGTGGCTGCCACCGTTCAGTCAATCAGCAAGGGGTGTCTGCATTCTGAGGCAGGAATTCAAACCAAGGACAGGATCAGTAGAGTGATGATGTGGGTGTATACTGGCGGGTATGGGGAGTTGTGTGCTACCTATCCATCCCAGCATGCTACTTACCCTCCCTGAAGCCTTGGTATTGTGCTTACACACCTTTATGCTGTCAGAAATGATCCAGGTCCCTTTCTTCCTTTTTAGTATTCATAAATTCTCCCATCCCATCCTGTAGCACTCCCTAGTGTTCCCTCTTCCCAGGTGCAATACCATAACATGCCAAATCAAAATAAAACCAAGTAATATGTGAAGCATTTCTTACCAGGATACTAGGGAGCAAGAATCAGTAATCCTGAAGAGACTATGTCCAGCAAAACTGTCAAATAAAAATATCTGAAATGAATCACAAAGTATCTGTTGTTCTTAATGAGTAATTAGTAAAAAAGGGCAGGTTATTCATAGAGCAATACTTATCTGTTGGGGACGGAGTCAGCATCCTGTCAGACCTGTTAAAAGACAAAACAAATAGGTTACTATGAAGAATATACAGAAGCAATACAGAATAATACCCCCTACTTCCTCACCATCAAACACTGCCTCCTCACCCTACAACCCCATATCGCCTCCATCTCGTTCAGTCCTATCTCACCTGTTTAATATTTTTCTGTGGTGGTGAGTGTCTAGATTGAGTAGCCTTGCCCTCCCTTACCAGCAACTGAACAAAAAATAAACCTTTTGCCAGATCTCCAGTGGTTATCCACTTCCCTCCCATAACTAGCCCATCAAAAAAAAAAGCTTTTTCTGGTGTTCAATGAACCACTCATGCCCACCCACACCAGCCCCTACCAGAAATAAAGAGTTTACTGATTTCCAGTGCTCTTCCACTTTAATCCTATACCAGGTACCACTACAAATAAAGGACTTTCTCAAGTCCAGTAGCCCTCTCATGCCATTACATACAAGGTCCCACCAATAAAAAGTAATACCTGTTAGCAAGTAGTTCTGCCATTCCCTCCCATACCAGGCTTCTCCAGAAGTAAATAACTTCTCGGTGTCCAACGGTTCCACCAATGTCCTACAAATCTAGGCCCCACCACCAGAAATGTAAAAACAAAATGGAGGCACTTCACAACATGGCTGAAAACAAACTGGAGGTATACCAGGAACCACCCCCAAAAAACACAATTCCCGTTGTCCAGTGGACCTCCTGTTTCCTCCCATACCAGACACCATCACATTTAAAACATTCAATTATGTCCAATGCCCTCCCCACAAGCACTCCCATGCCAAGCGACACCAACCAAAATGCTTTCTTTGTTGTACACTGGACCCCCAAATTCACTCCCATACCAGTTGCTGCACAAATCAAAGAATTCCACTAGTATCTAATGGCTTCCATATGCCCTGCTAAAGAAGGTCCCACTCTTAAAAACACATCCCCTGATATCTGGGAAACCCCAATTTCATCCACATACCAGGTGCTAACACAATTTAAGCATTCCCTGGCATCCAATTGCCACCCAAAAGCTCTCCAAAAGCAGACATCACCCCAAGAAACACATTTACCTACTGTCCAGTGGACCTCCAATTCACTCCATACCAGTCGCCACCTCATTTGAAGAAATCCCTGGTTCCCAATGGTACCCCACAAGCCCTCCCATAACAGGCCCCATCACCAAAAACTCATTCCCTCTTGTCCAATAGTCTCTCAAATACTTAGCATACCAGGCACAATCACAAGTAAGGTACTTCCTTTTGTCCAATGGCCTCCACATGCCCTCCTTCATCAGGACCCACCACCAAGCACCATCACACAAAATGCATTCACTGGTTCTTCCCACCCTCCAAGAACCAGCAACAATGCTCAAAAAACATTTCCCGGTGTTTGGACCCCCACCACCACCTCCAAAGACCCGTACCCATTACAGATAAAGCATTACCCTGTGTAAGGGCATCCCAACCCCCACCCTCTGAGACACATCAGCATCACACATAATGCATTCACTGGTCTCCTTCCCCCACTCCAAGGCACAACATCACACCAAACCCATTTTCTAATGTCCAAGGCCCACCACCACCTTCAAACACCCTAAGCAATTCCTGGTATCCAGAGGTACACCACTGCCTTTAAAGAAAAGGAAAAATTGTGTCCAGATGTTACTCCACCCACATTCCAACACCTGGCAATATCACACAAAAAGCATCCCCTTGTTCTCCCCACCCTCAGAGACCTATCGCCATCATACAGGACACATTTCCTAGTGTACGGAGCATTCCCACTTCATTCAAACACCCAGAACCATAACAGAAAAATAAATATCAATGGTGTACAGTAGTTTCACCCCTCCATCTCCAACACCAGACACCATCATGCATTGTTCTCCCCACCCACCACCCACTATCTTCCATCACCTACTCCACCACACCCACCCTCTGAGACCCATCACCTTCACATGCAAACCATGCACGTTAATAAGTAAAGCATCCCCTGTTGTCCAGTGGATTACCACAAGCCCTCCTATAACAGGCCACACCACTCAAAAAGGATTTCAAATTGGTCAGTTGTACCCCATTTCCATTCAAAACTAGCCACCGCATTAACCAGGCTTTATTTTTTATTTATTTCTTTGTTTACCAGATGAGGCCCACTAGGCACAACTGCCTGCTTTCGTGGGTGAACCAGGAGCTTTAGGCTGGTTAAGTGACTTTCTCAGAGTCACATACCATGCAAATGGAGGTTGGGGGAATCAAGTCAAGTTCTGCTGAAGCAAGCTCATTCATGGTTCATTATTCTAACCTCTAGGCTATACTGCCAGTTGAGCAGGTGGTTTAGAGGGCACCTTTCCCACCCAATCTCTCCTGTACCAGACACAACCAAGAAATACATCTGAACTGTAAAATAAAATATAGGAATGGAGTTGCAAAAGGATCTTTACTTCTTATTGAATTAATCATATAGAGCATGTTCACAAAAGAGTTACATTTGTATGACGGTGCCATGTCTCTGTGGGTGGGGTGGAACCAAATAACAAACCTGCAATGCTGCTTGTAAGATGGCACTAGGCTTCAGAGGGTGGGGAGATCCCCTGGATACCAAAGAATTCTGTTTGTGTGTGGTGGTGCTGGGTGCTGCAATACCTAATATCAAGAAAAAGCATTGCCTGGAGTCTTGGGGCAGCCCACCACCCTATGAAACCCAGCACCATCAAACAAACAGTATTGCCTAGTGTAGGTGGGTTAAATGCAACCGTCTGAGACATGGCAGCATTACACAAAATGCATTTCATGTTGTCCATGGGTCCCCCCCCCCCACCATCTGATGCCCAGCACAATACCGGAAAAAAACATTTCCTTGATGCCCAGTTGTTCACCACCACTCTCCTAGACCTGGCACCATCTCAGAAAAAAAACATTTCTTAGTGACTGTGGATTTCACAACACTCCTAAAACTGCAAAAACTGGAGTAAGAATAAACTGGGGACACTGGAAAAAAAAGAAAAAAAACAAGTATGGAATCCTCTAGAACACAGCATCCTACCTTGATCCCCAACTTTATCTATCCAGTCAGCTTTCTGTTGTAGCACTCCCAGATGGACCACCTTTATGCTGTATTGTGGCTCTTGGATAAGAAAAGTGGCAACCAGGAATGGTAATATATTGTCACAATGGGCGGTGGGTCTGACTTCATCACCAAAGCATCTAGAAAAAAGTTTGCCATATTATCTGACCCAATAGATGCAATACTCCCCCATACCTTCATCTGCCCTCTCCTACTGTTTAAAATCAGTATATTTTTAGCTAGCCCAGTGGTGTGGAGGGTTGAGGCATCCATGTCTTATCTCCTGTTACACTGCCGAGCCGTGTTTGAGGTGCGAGTGAGTTTCAATGTATCAGCTGGGAAAGGCACAGCTGGAGTACTGCATCCAGTTCTGGAGGCCACTCCTGAATAAGGACCTAGATCACTTATATTGAGAGTATCTTACCAGGGTACTAAGAAGCCAGAAGCAGGAATCTTGAATGGACAACGTCAGACAAACCTGTAAAATAAAATATGGGAGCATATTCACAAAGGATACGTTGTTCTTAGTGAATAAATGATATAGGACATTTTAACCAAAGAGCAGTACTTATCTGATCATTTCAAATATGTTAAACAAAACAAAAACAAATTAGTATGGAGAACATACAGGCCCAGATATTCAAAAGAGTTGAGCCATGCGCAATAGGGTTGCGCCTGCGCAAGTACGAAATTGCGCCATTCTTCGATATTCAGCAAGAGGCAGTTGCGCCCCCGAAATCATGCTGAGCAACAGTGCAATGATAATGAAGGCATGCGCAACCGAAGGGGGAGGAACCATGCATAAATAGCGCAGTGTGATATTCAAAGACTTGCGCCATGCGCAATAGTGGAGCAAGTGAGTTGTGCCATAGCGGAAATGAGCCAAAATAAAAAGGAGCAAGAAAGAGGTGCAAGAATGCTACAGGGAAGCCACATGTGTCAGAGGCAGAGGCAGACAGACAGGGCAGGAGGCACAAACAGGGCAGGCCAGGGAAAGGTCACTCTGAACAGCCAGGCACAGGGAAGGTGTGGGGAGCCACACAGCACAGAGGCCAGCACAGACAGGTGTACCCGGTGCAGGGGAGGTAGCAGCCAGGACAGCGGGGGGAATACAGCAACAGCTTCTGGGGGGGTGAACACAAGCCAGGGACATGGCCAGTGCCACCTTCCACATGGATGCCGTAATGAGGGGAGTGAGAAGGTGGGCGGCAAGGGGGCATGGCTGTGGAAGGGTCCGTCGGTGGTATGCCCCCAACAGGCAGTACTGAGCTCACACCAGCTTTGAGCTGTACACTGATACGGAGATTGTGGGCTGGTACCACCTGAACAGGGAAATTCTGAGGCGGCTCTGTGAGCTGTGCAGTGATGTAATGCAGGCACCCACACGACAGAGCCATGCCCTGTCAGTGGAGACCAAGGTAACAGCCTGCATGTGCTTGTTAACCACGGGTACCTTCCAGAGACCAACTGGGGACACCACAGGCATAACCCAGTTGGCCACGTCACGCCACCTCACCCAGTTCCTCAGTGCACTGCTGCCACATGCTGAGGAGTACATCCATTTCCCCAGCACAGCGGCGGAGCGCATAACAAACATACAGGAGTTCCACAGGGTAGCACGTATGTCTGGCATGCTAGGGGAAATAGACTGCACCCATGTGGCCATATGCACACCACTTGGCCCAGAGGGGGCCGCATACATAAATCGCAAGGGCTATGCCAGCATCAACTGCCAGGTGGTGTGTGATGTCAGGGGCTGCATCATCAATGTCTGTGCCACGAACCCTGGGGGAGCACATGATTCTTTCATCTGGCACCAGTTGGCACTGTGCCACAGATTCGAGAGTGGGGACATCCCCACTGGACACCTACTGGGTGAGTATGCAAACCACATGGACAATCATAGGGCCTGGGGCGGCATGGCCAGAGGTGGCATGGGTAGTGACCTACATGGCCTGGGGCAGGGCGATGCTGATCACCAAAATAACCTCTGCCCTCTACACACAGGTGACAGTGGATACCCACTCCGTCCCTGGCTGCTCACATCCTACCGGTGGCCCGCGACCCCATCGCAGCAACACATCAATGAGGCACACGCCACCACACATAATGTCATTGAGTGGGTGTTCGGGATGCTGAAGGCACATTTCCATTGCCTGGACACCTCTGGTGGTGCCCTACAGTACAGCCCCTCAAAGGCCTGCGGGATATTCCTGGCCTGTTGCATACTGCACAACATGGCCAACGAATGTGGGATAGCTGTACAGGTCGAAGAGGGGGACAGCGATGGGGACGATGGGGACGCCGGTGACGATGGTGATGGGCAGCCACCCCTTGGCCGATCGGACCCCCAACTGATCCGGCTGGCACAGCTGCACCGGGACACCATCACAGAGGAGCACTTCAGCCAACCCAGGTAAGTCATGGGGCCATGCCAACCACCAGTGGCCAAGGCACAACCCACAAACACGCATGGACACACACCGGGGGTGCATGCCATCAAGGGAATTTGCAGGGCACAGAGGCACATACACAACCAGGGATGGGTGTGGATTAACATGCCACACCGAAGGACACACACACACGCTCACACACAATGCAACAAACGTGAACAGAAGGCAGAAGGCACACTGACCCATAACACACACCCTAGCAACACACATGTCCACAGGCCACCACGCCCACTGCCTGTCCGTGTGCATGTGTCAGATGCTGAGCAACATTGCACATTGCTGTACAGCACAATGCAGGCATCATCATGCACACACAACTGCGGACAGCAGCCGGGAGGTGTGCAGGTGGACTGTGTGTCTGCGTGCAGGGCCGGGTACCCACCCGTGCACTGCCCACTGAAACACACAATGCACACAGGGCAGCACCAAACAGTAGCCATGCTGGGAGACAGGTCAGTCACGCGACACAGTGCCACGGCCACCACGGATGTGTGGGCAGCCCCGCTGAGACCTGTCAGCACTGGCAGGCTGACCACTGGCCTCATAGGGTGGCACCAATGGTCCACCAGGGGTTCCACTGCATGACCGTGACCGTGCTCGCGCAGGGGTCTGCAGCACACCAAACATGCCTGCACCAGGAGTGCTCAGGATGCCCACAGCTGAACCCGGCGTCGACAGGGTGGGAGTCACACAACGCTGGGAACGGGGGGTGGATAGTGCACTGCGTGGTGTCCACAATGCATGGGCACCTGACTGTGTGCCCATTGTGGCCATGACAGCAATGAATGCCTGTGCATGCCTGTTAATGGCAGAGGTCACATCTTCCCGCAAACGGTCCATCCCTGCCAGGATCAGTGCAGTGTCCCTGCTGCGACGCTCCCCTGCCCGCTCCAGAGCCACACGCAGTGCATCCACGGACATCGCAAGCCGCATTTGCTGCTGGACCGATGCTTGCAGTAGGCAGGTGTGCTCGTCCAAGAGGTCATCAGCCTCCTCGGCATCCTGTCCCTCAGGGTGTGCAAGGCCCCGATGTTCAGCACCCCTTGAGGGTGGGTGCTGCACACCAGGACCAGGTCTGGGCATGTCCACAGGAGGTGCACAGATGCCGCCACTGAACCCTGTACCCCCAAGCCCATTGGGTGACTGCTGATGCTGCCCCTATGGCTGCCGCACCCCAGGGATCAGTGGTGCTGCCTCAGTGGCCGCAACAGTCCCACTGTCCTGAACAAACACCAGTGCTGCCCCACTGGTGCTGACAGGCATAGCCTGGGACTGTGCTGACACACAGGCCTCCACGGTGGCACCACCTACAGCCATGGGAGTGAATTGCCCTGCTGTGTGGCCATCCCGTGGCACACCCGTGTCACTGCCCATGATGGTCGTGTCATCATCACTGGTGCCGGACTCTGCCCCGGCCACAGCCATAGCATGCCGGCATCCGTGCGTGCCAGCACGCTGGGACACAGGCAGGGCTTCCTCCACACCTGTTATAACAACATCAGTGTGGACAGCCAGGCGGCACCACTGTCACAATGCTCTACAAATACCTGTGGAGGTGGATGGTCCCACCTCCGGCTCCATCCGACTGTCCGCAGTGGACAGGCCCACCACCGCTGACCCATGCAGATGTTCATGATCTGTAAGGGAAAGCAAAGTTGCATTACTGCGTGTGACCTACCCTGCCCCCCCATAGACAGACCATGACTTACCATGCAGTGATGGGCCACCAGCCATCTGGAAGCCACCACCTGGAACACCCTCAATGGCACTGAGCTGCATGCTTCCAGCAAGCCTGTCCTCTGCTGGGGTCAGCTGTACCACCTCCAGCTGTCCCCCACCTGTTGCAGCACGTGCTGCCCTGATGGCAGCCACCTTCTCCTTTACCCTCCTCCTGTCCGTGCCCATCTTCTTCTTACACTCCTGCACAGAGTGCTGGTGGCTGCCATGCAGGTTCACGGCATGTGCCACCTCCTTCCATGCTGCAGCATGGGCCTGAGGGGTTCCCCACCGTCTACTGAGCAGTGGCTCCTGATCCAGGTAGACCTCGAACAGGGCCTCGGTTTCAGCCTTTGTAAAGTTCGGCCTCCTCCTCCCACCACTGTTTTCCTCCTCTCCAACAACCTGCTCGGTCATTATGTAGCCTGTAAGAATGGCAGTTGTTACCTGTGACTGTGCAGTCCCATGCATGTCCCTGAATCCACAGTCCACACTCCCAAACAGCATGCGACTCACCAATAAACTGCAATAACCGACTATGGCCACTGCAGCACATTGTCACACCTTTATAGCACAATCCATGCAAATGAGGCAAGGAGCAACTTTAGGTAGATGCAAATTGCAGTGCTGCGCCATTGAATGGCTGATTAGATGATTTGCATATGATGGCTGAATAGCGCGCTGTTGCACTTTGCACAATTGTGTTGAACGTGCTGAGCCAATGGCGCAGTCCTGTGACATACGTAGTACACCTCACTGCGCATGACCGGGTTGCTGACGCAGGCGTCTGCTGCACTGATGACGTGCCGTGTGCGGTAGGCAATGCAGGGCATGGCCACCATTGTGCCAGTGGTGCTATAGCGATGGTCACTACATGGCGCGCTGTGGCACTGGGCTATCATAAGCGCCAATGGCCCAACTGCTTTCGGTAATCCGCTATAGGCGCTGGCACGGGCGTAATACGCACTACACATTGTCATCTGATGGCACTGTGCGTGGCCTTGCGCCAGAGACCCTTGATCTGTGCCTGACCTTTGCCCCTAGGTGCCCTGCGTCAGGAATGGGTGCACCTCTATCATGCTGTTCAGTAACAGCATGATAGGGAATGGCAGCGCTGTACCGCGCAGCATCTGCATGTGGGGAGCCATGCTGCAGAGTGCCATATTGCCTACTATAGCTGCTAGGATGGTGCGCAGACGGGCAGTACAGTGGACAGCAATTGAGCTGGGCAATCTGGTGGCAATTGTGGAGCCACACCATGGGCCTCTCTTCAGGGAAGCTCCTCTGGACAGGGCCAGGACCCAGGTGTGGCAGGAGGTGGCCACTGCCCTGGAAGAAGCCACTGGACAGGGGCAGAGTGCTGAGCAGGGAGCCGGAGCTACTGGCCTGACTGCGGGCACATGCCAGGAGGGGCACGGTGCCACATCCAGGTAGGGGTTCCATCAACACACTTTTATCGTCCATATGGGTCACAGTGTTGTATGTGTTCAGCACATGGGGAGGGACCATATGGGGTTGGCCGTGGTGGTGTTTACAGGGTGTGGGGTGGGTGGGTCTGGCTGGGTGGGATGGCACACACCTTGGGGCAGGGGGACTTTGCTTCGGGAATGTACTGATGTTTTTCTCTCCTTTTTTCCCCACAGGCCTGGATGAACTCCGCAGATTGCAGGCAGAGTGGCGGAGGGGGGAGGACAGTGCAGCCAGGCGGGCGAGGGCCATCACCGCCCACCTGACTGGCCCGATGAGGGTGACTGCCATACATCCATGATTACTATTGCATGCTGTGTGACAGGGTGGGCAGCCGGGCATGGCCACCATTCATCGACACCACTGCCATGCACGCAACTTGTTACAGTCAACACTGTCCAGTGGCAATGCATGTCTGGGTGTGCATCACTGGTGGTCCATGTGTGCACCAGGTGCATGGCTGTGCCACTGCCTTTGCACCACATAGCCATGTCACTAAACGGCCATCGGTGGTGCTGTGTGTGACTTGGCCGGTGGGTGTGTGCAGCATTCTGCATGGCTGTATGTGCCTGGGTGGGCAGGTCCTGTGGACGTGATCACTGTGGGTGGTCACACACCATCACAGTGGTATGTCCCATGGCTGTATGCCATGCACAGTGAGCAGGCTGTATGGGGTTGTGTATTCACACCTATTGACTGTGCTCCCTTGTCCTAGGTACACGCCATCTCAGGGACTTTCAGGATGCCTTATGGGAGATCCTACAGCTGGCCTGCAAGTCCCTCGACATTCTAAGGAGGCTGGACACGATGGGGGTGCTGCAGAGGCATAGAGGCCGGAGGTCCCAGAGTCTGGAACGGCGGTCCCGATAGGAGTCCTTCGGTCCCTGACTTCCCCTACCCTCCTGGACCCACCCTCACACCCCTCCTATCCCATCCCATTTGTCCACTCCTTCCCCTACCCACCCCCACCTTGTTTGTGTCCCCCCCATGCTTGTATATAGTTTTTATTCTTGTACATAGTTCACTGATATATTTTCAATACATTTGATTTTGATATGAATACTGTGGTGGTCTCTGATTTGCAGCGGGCTATAGGTGCTCAGCTGCAGTGATGTGCATGGCATCAGGGGTGGTGCAGTCATGGGTATGTGTATGTGTCCATGTGGAGGTGACTATGGTGTGGGGGTAGCTATCAGTCAGTGTCTGTGTTGTGTGTGTTGTTCCCAGTGCACTGGGTGACTGTGTGCAGTGGTCCATGGTGCATGCTGTGTGTCCATGGTGCACCCATCGGCCCGTCCATGGCCTGTGCAGCTGACACACATGCCTGTCTGTGACCTGCACGGTCCGCTGGCATGTCAGTGGTGGCAGTCCCTGCAGGGCGGCCACTGTACCTGTCACTTTGCTGGGTTGCCCCTGTCACTGGTGTGATGCATACCTGGCTCGGGTGGCACTGTGGGCACCACAGTCATTGTCCCACCTCCATGCTGTGCCTTGTGTGTGTTGCAGGGGATGTGCCCCACTGTCTGTGGCTTGTGCAGGGTGGCTGGCACTCCAGTGCCATGGTGGACTGTGGGTTGTATGTACACAGCTTACATGGGCCCACAATGGGGGCTTGGTTGCCCCACCACTGCATCCCTGTGTTGGTGTGCCCTTGGGTATGGGTGGGTGTCTATCCATACCCTGTGTGGCATCCAGTGTGGTGCATGCTTCCATGCACCACTGTGGGTGTCTGTGCTGGCTGTTGTGGCCAGTGGTGGGTCGGGGTGTGTCACTGAAATACTGTGCAGGGCGCTGTACCACTGGTGGTGGTGTCAAGGGCGCGCCCTGTCCCATGTGGGGTACCTCTTGTGCCGATGCATGGTCGGTCTCTCAGCAGTACCTCAGGGGGGCTGTTCATGGTGGCACTGTGTCTGCCGTTGTTGCATTGCCGTGTGCTGCAACCCACTGATGGGTGGTCGTGGTGGGGCTGGCTTTCATGGTTCTGTGGTGCACAGGGTTGCATTGACATAGTGGGGGTGGTGGCATGCATGGGGTTTCCTGCAGTGGTGGTCACTGCTAATGGGGGTGTCTGGGATCACGGTGCAGGGTGTGCTCTGCACTGGGGGGATGGTGTGGCACGGGTGGTCTGCCTCCTTGTTTGCTGGGTCACAGCTTGCTAGCATGCAGGATGGGCACCATGGCCAGGCGTGGGTTGGTTGCTTGTCTCCATGGGCCAGTGGTTATTCCATCCCTCCCCCAGTTGTGCTGTGCTTGGGGTGTGGGGGGAGGATATCTGTTCTGCTGTGTGTTCCTGTGCCCATCTGTGGCATGGGTGGTGGGCCCCTACCTCCCTGATTGTGCAGTTACATTGCTCTGTAGCTGGGAGACTCCCTGGTTGCACTATGGCACCTCTGGACTGCTCAGCTGAACATCTCTTGCTGCGCTATGGTGCATCAGATCTGCTCAGCTTCCCTTCCCTAATTGCACTATGGTGCAGGTGGTGCGATATTCAGTCATCGGCTGTAGGCACAATTTGGCCTGCTCTATTTTTGAATTTCGTGTCTCTTGTGCATGGGCGCAATAGACTTGCACTTGCTCCTGCTATTGTACACTTTTTGGGCGCAGTTTGAATATCTGGCCCACAGTATCAAGAGTAGATCCCACTGCCCTTTGAGACACAGCACAATCACACACAAAGCATTCCCTTTACCCATGGGAATCAGCAACATCATAGAAAAAAACATTCCTTTGGTCCCCCACCCTTCAAGATCCAGCGCCCAGGCTCCCCACGAGGAACCATCACAGAAAAAAACATTCCCTGGTGTCCAGTGGTTATGCCCCCCCAACCTCCAACACCCAGCAGAAAATGCTCAAAACATTTCAATTTTTGAATATTATAAGACCACATTTTAGTAATAGCCAACAAATGACCCCACATCATGAACAATATGACAGTAATTGTGCAAAACCAGCCTGAAAGGGGAATTTGCTGAACAACAATGAAATCTGCTTTTGGTCATGAGTTGCATAATAACAGTAATATTGTACAAAAGGTGAGGTCCCAAAAAGAACATGTTGAAAATCTGGGGTCAGATTCAGAAGAAATGCCATATTTAAGCACAAAAGTTATATACCCATTGAAGTCATTGACAAGCACATAACCATCTTGTTTTGCAATGAAGGGGTCAGTATGTCTGATATTTAGTATTGACTAAAACAAAGAAGTGAGATCCTAAATGTGCCAACTCATTTTTCTAAATAGAGAGTAAGTTTGAATAGATGAGTGTGAGTTTGGGGTGAAACTAGAATATAGTGGTACATATCAAATTAATCTTCCTAATACTTTTGATGGAGGACAGGGGTGTTTATTTTTATCAAGGGTCAGCCCAAAACTTGCTGTGTTTTTCTTGCACATTTTAGAAATGCCTGCAAACAACACTGCGGCCTGTGTTTGGCATTTGGAAATACTAACTGCTAATGCCTAAAATCACTCGTGTAATGTACTTGAGGATCATGGGCATTTTCTGTATACATTGCCCTGGGCCTGTCAGAACAGAGATATTGGCTATTATCAGGTGCCCTTATTGGTGAATCACAATGTGACAAGTCTCTATAATGTCTGATTGTGCCTACTACTCACCAATCAGGTTGGCCATCCCCATATCAGACTCTGGCAACCCCCTTGACACAGACTCACAAAGATACATCACCTAAACAGAAAAATGAACCAAGACCTTCTTGGAGTGGTATAGTAGCCTACTGTGGGGTCTCATCAGCAAAAAACAACTCACCAGCCTCCCATGCAAGACATCTTTAAAATGTCAATTACATGAGAGTCTGTTCTGGTAGTGGAAAAACATGCAATGTCGCCATCCCCCCACAAGTCTCTATAGCAACTACAATCCCCCCCAAAATGGGGCTGTACAGATGATCCTCTCACCTTGGAAATAAGCAAGGACAGAACTACAGGCCCAAGACTGCTGAGAATACCCTTGTAAGAGAGTTCTCATCCCTTCAGAATAAAAAAAATGTGAGGGTGGGTGAGTGCCAAATAGGAGGATAAATATTTCAAAGTTCCTTCTATAACCTTAACAACGGATTCATCCTTAGACATAGAGGACTGACATATGGAGCCCCCCAGAAAAAGGAAAAAAAAAAGATGAATGAGTCTAGGTCACAATCTTTGTGAACTTGTAGAGATTCACTATAATGTGGTTTTGGGACCTCTTACTAAGTATCATGAATCCATTTACAGTGGTCACCCACAAACAGTATCGAGACACAAACAAAATCTCTCTCTACACTTTTACCAATGCAACAACAAACAAATGACATTATTTATTGCAGGGCAGAAGAATAAAAACTACTTTTGAAACTGCAAGGACTAAGCAGCACTTGTCTATTGGTCCCTCCTCCTGGTGCCCGTGAGAATATCCATATTATAGGGTGGGCATCCTGCCCCATGGTTTCCAAGGTTACCGGCATTTTTTTTTATTCAGGCACCACTGTTTGCTTCATAAAAATAGAGTAAATGCAAAATGTCATGCCCCGTGGATCAGCACACAAACCCTGAAGGCCAGTAGAGATTCACCAAGGTAGGGCAGGACATCAGATCCAGAGGCCATCCCCCAGGGATCTGAAGAAGCCACTGATGAAAATAAGAATCTACACAGGATGAAAAAAAAAAAGGATGCAGAGCCATCACAGTCCAGTCCATGGTGCACATACTGTGCTGAGCCACGTTGCCCCCCCCCATTCTCACAACCCTATATGTGGATAATATAATCAGGGATACCAATCTCCCCAGGGTGCCAAAAAAAAAATGTAGAGCAGAACCCTTGTAATTAAAAAAAAATAAAATAGGTATCACACCCCTTTTCCCCAACTCACCTTAGCCAAAAACAAATACAGATGAGATCCCTTTTTAATTAAAAAAAATATATATGTATCACACCCCTTTTCCCCAAAGCATCTTAACCTAATTACCTCCGACTTCTTTCATCATTTAGATGCCTGACCTTACTTTCTCATACTTCAGTCCCTGGATCCAGCAGGAGGATAGGGCATGTGATCCCCGAGGGACATCACTATTCTCCATAGACAAAATGAAGAAATTAAAAAAATCATTGGACAGTAGTCATTTCCATTTTGCAAGAAAGTGAGTTGTGCTCACAACAGAGGGAGGTGAACCTCACAATTGTCTTTGGTTTGTAGCAGATATTCTGCAGGTGGAGGCTACTTCTAACTGAAAGGTGAAATAAGGAATTTAGAATTATCAGGAAAAGACAGTCTTTCAAGCAACAGAGGGAGGTGGATCTAGCTTTTCATTTGTTATAATTCTTAAGATTTTCAGTGCAGGAGTAGTTTAAAGCACAGCTGACTTATTTTGGGGCTGACTACTTTCAGAGCACAAACCATCAGGCTGTTTTGGGGCTGGGGAGGTTTACCTGTGTCTGACTTGGATGTCTGGATTTTTCTCTGTTTGATTAGCAGGGTATTTTCTCTGTCAAATTGTTGTGTAGGGCATCTTGCTGACAGGAAGGCACTCATTGCAGCGGTGGGTCAGAGCTCTTAGCTGATTGTTTTGTGAGGGCACAGTTTAGGCCCAACCCCTTCCCACCCCTCACCCCCACCCACCCCTGGAAATAGTTCCTTTATACCTGGGGTTCTGACATCATTTCCTGAAGAGTGCAAGGTGCATATCACTGTCATATCCTCTCTAGCACACTGCACTGACAATATAACCATACACATTGTATAATATATATTTCTATATAACAAACCAATCACACACACAAACACACACACACAAAAAAAGTAGATAAACATGTGGGGAGTAGTGCAATGTAATGGCTGTGGGGTAGCAGTCTTCCAGGAGTCTTTCTGGAGGCTGAGATGCTGCCCTATTTGCAGACAACTCTCTGCCCTGAGGGAGGAAGTTGCCTGTCTTCAGGCCACACTGGACAGTAGTAAGGGAACCTTCCCCCAGGCCACACTGGACGGTAGGAAGGGAACCTCCCCCATCCAGGGAGCACCAGAGCCACCACCACTACCTCAGAGGTTGCGAAGAAATCACAGCAGTTGGACCACAGTGGGCTCAGGGAGGGTGAGGATGGTGGAACAGAGGCACACCCAGTCAGTTGTTCCACTCCATAATCCATACACCATTCTGGGGGAGCATAGCTCCCCATGGATGCACCTGTAGAAGTGACTAAGGAGGCTGAGGACAACTGTCACAAGGGAGGCCCACAGGAAGGAGGCAGAGGACACCACAAGGAAAGGAAGCAGCTCCTGGTGGGGGACTCAATTAGTAGGGGGATAGAAATGGGGGGAGCAGGGAAAACTGAAGTAAGGTGCCTGCCTGGTGCCATGGCTTGGAGGGACAGGAAGCGCATCCTCAGGATCATGAGAACAGCTGCATGGGAGTCTGAGCTGGATGTCATTGTCCACCTAGGGACAAATGACTTGGCTCAACATGAGATTAGAGCAGTGCAGAAGGACTTTGTAGAATTGGGGAGGAGCCTAAGACAAGTAGCACACACAGTATCCTTCTCAGAGGTGCTGCCTGTCAATGGCATGAGTGAGGCGAGGGTACTTTGCATCATGCAGTTTAATGAATGGTTGAAAAAATGGTGTGGAGCACAGGGTTCTGGCTTCATTGGGGACTGGGGTTCCACCTGGAGGGACACCAGCCTATACTGGCAGGATGGTTTGCATCTGTCCAGGAAGGGAACAAGTCTTTTGAGAAATCGGTTTAAATGCTTCATTGGCAAGCTTTTAAACTAGTCACGGAGGGAGGCACTGATAAGCAGCAGGAAAATCCCAGCCTCTCCCTACAAAACAGGCTACTAAATGAGAAAAAGGCTGAAGTGGAAAGGTCAGTGGGGGATGCTGCAACAGAAGGTAAAGCCATCAAAAAATGGAGAGCAATGAGTACCAATGCCCGTAGTCTGAGTAACAAGCTTCCTGAATTAGTGGCCTTGATGGAGGAGGAACATGTGGATATCGGCAGTCACAGAAACATGGTACACATAAAACCATGACTGGGATAAACATACCAGGATACACTATCTACAGGAGGGACAGGGAGGGTAAAAGAGGAGGAGGAGTAGCTCTTTACATAAGGGAAGGAATCAAAGTAACAGAACAAAAGGGAAAACAGGAGGAGAAGAAGCACTGTGGGTAAATTTGGAGACCGGCAATGGCACCACAATCCGCACAGGGGTTGTATACAGACCTTCTTTTCAGGGGGAGGAAATGGACAAGGAAATGATAGAAAGTATACTTAGAATGGCAGAAAAGGGGAGATATTGCTGATGGGTGATCTGAATATGCCAGATGTTAACTGGAGTGCAGTTGCAGCAGCCACTTCTAAGAGTTGGGTTATTCTAGATGCCCTACAGGGGGCATGCCTTAGACAACTAGTATTGGAACCCACTGGAGAGGGAGCAATCTTAGACCTGGTTCTCTCAAATGGAGATGAAGAGAGGATCACATATGTAGAAGTGGGTAGCCACCTGGGAACTAGCGACCATCGAACAGTATGGTTCACAATAAACACAGCAATAGAGTCAAGCCATACAAAGGCAAAAGTACTGGACTTTAGGAGGGCTGACTTTGCCAAAATGGATGAGTGCCTAAGGAATGCACTAGCAAATGGGCAGGAAGGAGGGTTGGAAGAACACTGGGGAATAATAAAAACTGCCATCACAGAGGTAACAAACCTTTGTGTGAAGCAACTAAACAAAACAAAACGATGTAAGAAACCACTATGGTTCTCAAAGGAAGTGGCAGTGAAGGTTCAAGAGAAAACGAAAGCATTCAGGAAGTACAAGGAATCACAGAAGGAGCAGGACAGAGAACTGTATCAGTTAAAGCAAAAGGAATCTGGGAAGGCAGTCAGAACAGCAAAGGCCCAAACCGAGGAAAAGATAGCCAACTCAGTTAAGAAGGGGGATAAAACCTTTTATAGGTACATCAGGGAGTGAAGGAAGACCAAAGGAGGGATAGTGAGGCTTAATAAAGGGAGGGAGGGTGGGCAGAGGGTGACTGTGAAAAGGCAGAGATACTAAACAAATATTTTTGCTCAGTATTTACAAAGGAAGAGGGGGAGGTACATAAAACAAACAGTAGAAACACGCTGGATACAGAAGTTGATACCAGCCCATTTATAGAAGAAAGGGTTCTGAAAGAACTCTTAAAACTGAAGGTGGACAAAGCAATGGGGCCTGATGGGATTCATCCCAGAATTCTAAAAGAACTAAGGGTAGAACTAGTGACACCACTGACTACCCTCTTTAACAAATCATGGGAAGATGGGTGGTACCCGAGGACTGGAGGAGAGCAGATGTGATTCCCCTCACAAAAGTAGGAGCAAGGCAGAAGCAGGAAACTACAGACCTGTTAGTTTAACCTCAGTGGTAGGAAAATGATGGAATCACTTCTGAAGGAAAGAATTGTCAAGTATCTAGAGGCCAGAGGGGCACAGGACCCAAGGCAGCATGGATTCACAGTGGGAAGGTCATGCCAGACAAATCTGATAGATTTCTTTGACTGGGTGACCAAAGTAGTAGATCAGGAAGAGGCTGTGGACATGGCCTACCTAGACTTTAGCAAGGCATTTGACACAGTCCCACACAAAAGATTAATATACAAGTTAGCCAGCCTGGGAGTGGGTCCCAAGATGACAGCCTGGATAAAGAATTGGCTGGAGAATAGGACACAGAGAGTAATAGTAAATGGAGTCCACTCTGAAGAAAGGGGGGTTACTAGTGGGGTATTGCAGGGTTCAGTATTAGGACCGGTCCTCTTCAATGTCTTTATAAGTGACATTGCAGAGGGACTGGAAGGAAAAGTATGTCTCTTTGCAGATGACACAAAGATCTGCAACAGAGTTGATGCACAAGGTGGGGTGGAAAGGATGAGAAGGCAAGGTTAGAGGAATGGCCAAATGTATGGCAGCTTAGATTCAATTCTAAGAAGTGCAAGGTAATGCACCTGGGAAGCAAAAACCCAGGGGAAGAGTACACAATAGGGGGGTGAGATGCTAACAACAACAAAAATGGAAAGGGACCTGGGGATAGCCATATCAGATGACCTAAAGGTGGGCAAGCAATGTGAGATGGCAGCAAGGAGGGCTGGGGGGATACTGGGATGCATAGGGAGAGGCATCACCAGAAGAAAAACAGGAAGTTATTATCCTCTGTACAGACAGCTGGTGAGACCCCATCTGAGTACTGGTGGCAGTTCTGAGAACCAATCTCCGCAAAGACATAGACAGGATGGAAGCTGTCCAGAGAGGGACCAAATGGTGCAGAGTCTGCACCAGAAGACATATGAAGAGAGAGACTTAAGGAGTTTAATATGTATAGCCTCGAGGAAAGGAGGAGAGGGGGACATGATAGAAACTTTCAAGTACCTCAAGGAATCAACAAAGTCCAAGAGGGTAGCATCTTTCAAAGAAAGAGTGTGCAAGAACAAGGGGCACAATTTGAAGATGGGGGGCGGCTCAGGAGGTAATTTAAGGAAGTATTTTTTCACAGAGAGGGTTGTGGATGCATGGAACGGCCTTCCAGAGGAGGTTGTGGAGTCAAAAACAGTGGTGGAATTCAAGCATGCATGGGACAGTCATAAGTCAATTCTAGAGGGTGGGGGTAGGAAGAAGTAGGCTGCTGGTTAACTAGGATCTGCAGCTTATCCATTAGGTAGGGAAATGGGCAGACTGGGTGGGCCAAGCGGTCCATATCAGCCATCAAATTCTATGTTTCTATGTTTCCATTTATCTTTTTTTTTTCATTAGTAATAAGACAGAGATGGGGGCCATAGGGCACGATGAGGCAAACAATATGGGCCGAGACAGCAATCTGATGAGGGGAAGAATGACAAAAATTAAAAAGAAATCATGGGCAGGTATGCCTAAGATGGGTCTGTACAGCATATAAAAAAATACATAACTTCACTAATTCATGCCACACACCCAGAATCCCTGGAGTTCTGCCTGCACCCAGATGAGAAAAGCAACTTCTGGTGCCTAACCATTCCATCATGGCTTGATAAAAATGCTGTGTGAATTCTTTGAAAGATGAGCTGCAATACTGCTGATACCTAAGAATTCATAGCATTACAATCATGTGGGAAACTCTGCAATGTTTTTCAAAGTGCAAAGTTCACAACTATGCACAACTTTGCCAGTGAAGATCAAGTTCTGAGATATGTGGATAAGTAGAAGTGTGCTCCCAGTTCTGAATTTTGACAATCGCTGCCCCATGTCACCCTTGCCAGATTGTGCCTTGGACTTCTACCCACTAGGACATGAACACAGACCTCTAAATGTTACTATGGGGCACCAATAACAGTAAAAATAATACCAAAACAAAATTACTGGCCTCCTTTGTTTGTTTAGTCACCCCACAGTTAGCATCTGCCCACAATTGGTCATTTTTAGATGAGCACCACATCAATCGAATAAGAGGGGAGGGATCAAGGACTACAAATGAAAACATATGGAGGACTGAGATAGGAGGAGTGGGAAGTATTGGGGATGGTGATCAAATAAGTTAGGAAGGGACCCACAGGACTAGACGTCAGGAAAATACATTTTCAAACACTTCACCGATTGAAATACATTGAACAGCTTTTACCTTAGTCTCTCATATTGCGGTCTCCAGATCAAGCAACAAGTGTCTTCAATCCAAATGTGGAATTCAACTCTGGAACCGGAGAATAATTGTTATGGTGTGTAGGGGTGTACTAGCAGTGTGGGGAGGTGTGTGTTAAGTGAGAGGAGGTGGGTGAGGGGGATCAGCAAGGGACATTTTTTTTTAAATAATAGCTATAAAAAAGTAAAGGAAGTAAGGGGCACATACACATCAGCATCGGGAAAAGTGATCTGATAAGAGATTAAATGGAAAAACAGGGAAATAAAACTACAATGGGGATGGGAACCAGAGGAGGGGTGAGCGGAAGTAGGCAACTTGACATGGGTATAAAAAGAAACACGGAACTGGGAAAAAAAATAACATCAATGGAATTGTAAGGGGGGTATCACTAGACCACTGGGAAATAAAACTAAAACTCGGGGACAGCGACCGTAGGAGAGGAGGGGTGATTGGATGAACGCAACTAGACAAGAGTATAATTGAAACACAGGGAACCAGGGAATCATAGTAGAATAGACAATAGTAGAAAATAACAAAACAACAACAACAAAATCAATCTGTACACCCGACCTGAACACACCATGAAACTACACACGTGGTTTCTGAGGTTGCTGGCATTTTTTTTAATTCAGGCACCACTTTTTGCTTCATAAAAATAGAGTAATTGCAAAATTTCATAGGAGAATAAAAATATAACATAATAAACAATGACGTAAGGGAAATCTAATGCTGCAAAATCTACTTGTTTTATAAATGGGGTTTTACAAATATCGCGGAAGAAACAATACTTCAAAAAAAGAAATCGTGTTTCCATAAAAATGAAGAGAATGGATGGCAAAACACAGGAATAATAACAAAAAATATCGAAATAAACAGGGTTAAAAACAACTAATATATTTCCTCACATCCGATCAGCAGTCTGAAATAAGCTGTTAAAGAGAACAGCGCTAACAATACTTGAATGCCTAGAAACCTTACTTTGAGTGTAATCACCAATGTAGATTTTCCAGCTGTCAGCGTTCAGGTTAACAAAGCAAAATTCTATGCCCTCCAGCTAAATTCTACTACACGGTTCTGTCAACGAGGTGCAGAGACAGAGCAGAGAGAGAGATGCAGAGCGGGAAAAAAACACACCATAAAAACTACCTGACTGTGAAAAAATGTTACATTGTTGATTGGCTCAGCAATCCATGGTAGATAATTTGTGATCTCTTTACTCCACTGCTGCTAGGCAGATTGTGAAGACAGTTAGTACTGCTGTACTTTATACATGTTAACGAAAAATATGTTTGTAAATTGTAGACATAGTAGGACTTTGGCGGCAACAAGCAATGTTAATGAGCATGATGTAGTATTGCATTGGTGGCAGTAGGAGGGTTAAAACAGGTAAAATAACATCCTTTCTTGGCTTGTCACCTGTGCACTCCCCATCACACATCAAAGGCACCATATCATTGGCAATTCACAGAGGAGAGCCATTTGGCATGCCACGTGCAAAACACAGAACAATGCAGCCCATTTTGCACAGACATTTTGTGTGGAACAGTAAATACCCACCAAATCATGCAGTTGTACCTGACCTCAATGCTGCCATAGTGGAAATGCTGGCAATTGACCTTTTGCCATTCTCCTTTGTGGAGAATGCAGGATTCCGATGCTTTGCAGTATGTGCATGTCCTAAATGGAAGATCCCATCCAGGACAAATTTTTCCACCTGTGCAGTCCCTGAGTTATATTGTACTGTGACAGAGTCTGTAAGACATGCCCTTCAGCATTTCGCCTCACCTTACATTCATCTAAGCATGGATATGTGGGCAACTGGCCAAATGGTGGGTAGTTCCTATCTGTGTATTACTGCATATTGGGTGCAGCTACCTGGGGTTGTCTGTGATGGTTGGCTAGGAAAACACTGTAATAAGTCAGAAGGTGGTGGTAGCAACCTTCATGGCATTAGACATCATACCATGCTTGCAGTGAGTAGTGTAGCAGGATCCACAACATTATGCAGTGCTTCAACTTCACTCCACAGCCTGTGTGGCAGGAATTTGGGATGGGTCACCTGCAGCTGCAGGAGCTGCCACTGGTTCTGCCCTCTCCTTTCAGCATTGACACTGTGCTTGCTGATACACTCTCTCTTCAGCCACCCCTTCCACTGCAGGAGCGGCTGCTAGCTTCTGCATCTTTGCATCCCACTGGGTACTGTGGTGCACTGAGAGTTGGGTTCTTTGCCCACCCATGCCCAAGTGGCTGCCCTTACAACCATGGTGAACAAGCATTCCACACAGTTTGCATTTCACAACTGTCTGGTCACCTGGGAGGGAGATGAAAAAATCTCAAACTGGCGAGCTGCAGGGAGGATCAGGCACAGGCAGTGGTGGGGGGGTCACCAGTTTATTGTTGGCTGCTCTTCTCCAGTTGAGGGAGGGGCAGCCAGCTGCTGTTGCTGTTGTTCTGGCTGCTGCTGCTCCTGCTGCTTGGGGTCACTTGTACCCATGAGTGCTGCAGGGCTGGCAGTGGCAACACTCATGTCCAAAGAAGTGGCAGCTGCTGCTGCTGCTGCTGCTGTTGTTTTGGACACCACAAATCCACTTTGAGTGGAAACATTTAGTTGTGTGGGGATAAGGGAGGTCCCTCTCGAAGGTACGGCTACATATGCCAGCCAGTGTGCGGGTGTGCCTCCAGGCCAATCGAGGGAAGTGGAGCAGTGGCTGGATGAAAAGCAGGTCAGTGGTTGCAGGAAGAAAAATAGAAAGAATATAAAAAAAAATATTAGTGACTAAAACTATGTAACTAAAAAAAACTTTTTAAACTAAACTAAGGTTTCAAATCAACTCAGGAAGAAATAAACAAAAGGATCAAAAACACTTCACAGCAGAAAAATCAAAAAATCAACTGAGTAACACTGTAGCACGAATCACACAATAAACACACTATCTAGCTCCTTCTCCAAGAGAAACTGACACTCGTTCATTGACATCTTGCCTAATTAACTGCCTGTCTGCCTGCAATTAACTATGCCCCTGACAGTGCATTAGAACTGTCCAATGCACACCCCAACATGTATTATTGCTTACTTCACATCTTGCTTCCTTTTTTAAAAAAATCTGTCACTTTTAGAGAACCACAATTTTTTTTTTACAATTTAAAACTCTAACAATTAAATGTACTCATCAGTGCTACAAGTATTCCTAAGGGGTTAAGGGACAGAGTGCCACTGCCAAACATTGTTTAAATACTCCCTCTATTGTTATGGCTACACATTTTTATGCTGCAATATTTGCACTCATGCAGTATTTTCAAATCTATTAGTCATTATTTTTCTTTTTAATCTGACTTTTTCCTACCTCATAGAGCAATGTTAACAATAGGTACTTCAACTTTATACACATAAGTTAGGCTAAACTGTCACAATGGGTGGGGGATGGGAGTGGAACAGGGGAAGGGTGAGGAAAATATTAATAAGGATGGAGAGGGTTGGAAAGGTGTCATGAATGGAAACATTATAACAATATGTCTAAATGCCTAATTTATGTGTAATCTCTAATTGAAAAGATAGCAAAAAGTACTCTGCTAGACCATAAATAAAATGGGGGGGGGCTATCCTGCAACTATCTCTACTGCTGATGAGTCCACTATGCAACAACCTATAATAGGTAGTCATTATACAGTATAAAACCTAAACAGAATTGGTCAAGTGAGCTTATGTGTCCATCGGAGGAGACCATCTCAGATCAAAGAAATGGCCTGAGAATTCACCCCAACTTATCAAGAGCCAGCTTAGGGGTGCAAGGACAAAAGTGTCCATTTCCATAAGGCAGAAAATTGAAGTTACTCTCTGAACCAGGGACTGAAAGATCCTCAACAAATCAACAAACTCATTAAAGTCAAACTGAGAGTTAAGGGCTCACAGCTTCTCAATCCAGAATGTTTCTCTGGTTAAAAAAAGGTTATCTACAGTACCTTCTTTTGGAAGTGATACTATCCTTTCCAATCCAAAGAAACAAAGAATTGGGATACTGTACTTCATAGTATAAAAGTGGCGTGTTACTGTGGAACTATTATCTCTCAAACATATAGCACTTTTATGTTCTGCCATATAAGTACATAAGAACATAAGAAGATGAAGGCAGATGGGGACCTTGTGAACCATCTAGTCTGCCTGTGAATCCTACCCCCGCCCCTATAAGTTGCTTGTTTTGCTTTTACTGTAGTGTCACTCGCATGAGTTTTTAAATTTATTCACCGTCTTTGCTGCAACCTCCTCTGGGAGAAGGCTGTTTTATGGGTCTATCACCCTCTCCATGAAAAAGTACATACTGAGATTATTTCTTAGCCTTCCCCCTCTCAGGCATAGGTTGTGCCCTCTAGTGCATGTCTCTGTTGGCTTGGAAGAGGTTGTCTGCCTGAACTGTGTTTATACCTTTGATTAATTTTAATGTTTCTAACATCCCTTATAGAAATAATTATATGAAATGTGTTCATGCTGCACATATATAACTACTCAAGTGATATGTGTGCTGCAAGTATGATTTAAAAGTTAAATTGGAACTGATTGCATGCATATGGCATTCATGCAGCAAGCAAGTGTGGAAACCATAATTTTTATGTTAAATTGGGAAAGACTGCATGCATGTGGCATGCGTGCAAAAAGCAAGTGGTCCATAATAACTGCACATGTAAAAGGAGTAAAATGAATACAATTTGACTCTTCTTTCATTGTTTTCATAACAGGCACTTCATATTCAATCAAATCGGCTGAACACAAACCACTCTTTACATTTCTAAATTTTGCTATATCTGATAAATAGGTACTTTGTTAAGATAGCACCTAAAAGGCAAGTTAATTGTATGGATATTTCTATATTTAGATAAACTTGTCCAATTTAGAGTTCCATAAAGGAGAGAATGGTGAGTGTTTCATGGAACATCCAAGATGTACTGGGCAAATCTATTATACATCAAATCCACTCTATGGAGCAATAACCCAGATGCCACCCTGAACAAAAAGTCTCCATAGTCAAACAGAGGAGTAACTGTTGAATTAATAATTTTTAATTTTGTGTCTTGTGGAATATACTTTCTATATTTTTATAAACACCCTAACTTTCTATTTAGTTATATTTATTTATTTTTTGTTACTAAAATGTTTCACCAGGAAGGCATGCTAAGCAACATGTTGCTCATCTCCTGGTGCAACCTTGAGAGTAGGGAACAATGGGATAGAATACAGAGAAATGTTACAATGTTGGAATACAATTTGCTTACTTACATGCAATGAGAGCAGGAGGGATTTCAGGTGGATTACAGTGGCTAACAATGCAACAGATAAGTATAGTAGATATGAAGACACATATAGCAAATTGGAAACAGTTGGTGACAGTTGGTAACACTGGAACACATACAATAACTTGGCAACTGTATGTAACACTAGATGGTAAGGTGATACAATAGCAATTGGTAGCCATTAGTGTAACATAGATATTCAAGATTTACAGTGATTGGAGTAAAGAGAGGAAGAATGGAAGGAGGGAATAAAAAATTGCAAAGGGCAGAATGTAAGAAGGGAAATGAAATTTACAGAGAGACACAGGCAGAACATAATTTTTGAGGCAAACAGAGATGACAGGGTGGACTAAAGTGCATATAAGAGTAGTATAGGGGTAGGTTTTAAGTGCTTAGTTTACCAATTAGGAACTCTTTATGAGTATTCCATTTACAGTGGGACTCAACCGACACACCCACATATTTATAGAAATTAACTAAATCAAGTGTACAATTATCTAAGGTACTTATTTTCAAAGGTTGTTGAATAGCATCTGACTTGTTGCAAAACAGCATTAGCTGGGATTTGTGGCACTTAATACCAAACCACAGTCACAAAAATAACCTTGTAGCCTGCCCAAATCACTCTGAACTTTCTTCTGTATTTGAGCCATGGAACGGCCCTCAACATAAAGAATAATATTGTCTGCATACAAATGATGTCGGACACCACCTAAGATGTGTCTGACATAATCTGTATACAGTTTAAACAGTAACAACCCCATAACTGATCCCTGAAGAACCCCTGTTTTAATAATTAAATATCCAGATCGAAAAGTATTATTCAAAGTTACTCTTTGCTGTCTTTCAGAGAGGTAGCCATGGAACCATCTCAAGGTCCCATGGCTGAAGCCAATAGCTTATAGTTTGTTAATCAAGACATCAAGTTTCAGAGTGTTGAAAGCTTTTGATAAATCTATAAATAGGGCCCCAACCATGAGACCCTTGTCCATGGCTACCTGTATGTCCGACACAACCTTTACTAGTGCAGCAGAGATACTGTGAAATGCTCTAAAATCTGATTGATAGATATTGTACAGTTTATGATCCTCCAAATACTGATTTAGTTGATGAACTAGTAGTTTTTCAAAAATCTTTGAGATGACTGAAAGTAGTGATATTGGCAAATAGTTGCTCATAATATTTTTCTGGCCACTTTTATAGATGGGAACTACTGTACATTTGCCTGTTTCCAGGCTTGGGGGAATCCCCAGTTTGCAGAGAAAAATTAAAGATATCTGCAAGATAAGGAACAGTCACTGGGGCAGTCAGCTTTAAAAAGTAGGACAGAATACCATCCTCACCTTGGGCCTGTCTTATGTCTGTTTTCAATAGTTCTTTTAAAACTTGGCTTACACAAATAGATGTAAAGGAAAAACTAGAGGCAGTGACCATTCACCTCTATTTTCATTTGATCTGTCTGATTACCTCCTGTTGGCAGGGAAGATGGCAAACTGTCAACTATTAGTTTACTTCCTGTCAACTCAGTAGATGGCAAGCCATTAGCCAAAGATGTTCCCATGTTAATATATATTTCATTAAACATATCTGTGACTCTATCCAAAGTGACTTGTGGGAGTACATTCACTGAGAAAGAGCTAGGCAGCCCAGCTGGATTGTTACCCTCCAGTTTTTTTAACCATTTTCCAAATGTCTCTTGGATGTTTAGTCTTATCCGACTTAAAGTTTGACAGAAAATAATTTGCTTTTGCTTGTCTTATTTTTTGTTGATGAGGCGGGGTCCTAAGAAGGCTATGTTATAAATTTGGTGTAAAAATATGTAAAATAAAAAGTTATGGAACTATGCTGAGTTTTGCAAACACATGCTCTTAAGTTTCATAATATTCAATATTTTTACCCAACATTTTCAACATAGCAATTTCCTTACAGCACCTCATGAATGTGACATCTGTCCTTTTCAGCTACTGCCCCAAATGTGTTTTTTGCATCCTGAAAGGGGATTTCACTGTCCCTGAGCAAAATCACCTTTAGGCCAGAAGCTTAAAGTTTTCTCTGCCCTGCTTCGTGAGACAGGGTCATAACAAGGCTATTTTGAATATTTGGTGTAAAAATATTAAAAAAACAACAAATTTATGAGCCTACATTACATTTTGTGAATGCAGGCTTGTAACTTTGGTAATTTTCAAATTTGTACCCCAAATTCCTCAGCTGCAGCCCTTTTGGCTCTGGTCAGAGTTTGTTTCTTAAATGTTATTCATATCTGTATATTACTGTATAACTGTTGTGTGCTCCTGTTTCTCTTGTTTCAGATTGTATTCATTGTATGGATGTGACTGAATGATTAGCTAGGATTTTACAGTATTGGTATATTGTTTATTTTGTTTAGTTGGTTTAGTTGCTTAAGATATGAGTAGGAGTCTTGGGCAACTCCAAATTATTTACCTTCCAGCCCTGCTGCATGACCACTGCTCCTTTTGTGATCTCCCCTTTCCAGTTGCTGTTATAAGGCATTACAGGGAGGAGGGCATGTGTAGGGGGAATGGAGGTCTGTGGCAGGGCACTGGGAGCTTTACAGAGGTGAGAAGGATTGGAGTGTTAAGGAGCAGGAGGTGCCCTAGGAGAAAACGGAGCCCTGAGAGAGACCCAATGGACCTTGAGGGCAGGCACCTAGAGGTCCTGCAGCTTTCACTGATCACCTCTGGGTGGTGCTGTGTAGTGCCAGATCGATGAGAAACAAGACTACAATTATGTCAGACTTGATTTCTTTGGCCAATCTGGCATACATCGTCAAGACATGGCTGGGGGATGATGCAGGTCCAATTTTGGAGACATCAGTCCCTGCTGGGTACTCTGTGGTTCACTGCCTGAGGAATGTCAGTGTCAGTGGCTCAGTAGGTAGCACACTTGCCTCTGAGGCTGGGAGATCAGAGGGCTGTGGGTTCAGTTCCCACATCTGGCACTTGGGTTAATATCCCAATACTGACACTGTAGTGCAGCATGAGAGGGGTGCTGCACTTCTGAGGTGCTGTCTTTCGGATGAGATGTTAAACCGAGGTCCTATCTGCCTGGATTGGTGGTAGTCCAGGTGGATGTTAAAGATCCCATGGCACTTATCGAAAAGTGTAGGGGAATTTCCCCGGTGTCCTGGCCAAATTTCCCTCATTCACTAAAAATACCACCAACACCTTAATCTGGTTCAAGGTCAGTTGGCATTCATTTGTATCCCCTTCCCCCGGGTCATGCCTGAAAATAGACAGAATTTGTCTAGTGCACTTACCAGGTCAACAAAAACTAAATAAATAAAAATGATCACAGAGGCAGGGGTGTGGCCATCTGTTTTAGATCCAACCTGAAATTCTCTGTTCACCCCATGGGTTCTACCTCATCATTTGAATGTTTGGCAGTACATGGGGGTCTAGGTGCAGATTGCAGAATTCTCCTGGTTTTTTGCCCTCTGGGGTCAGGCAGAGAATTCCTGCAGGAGGCTGCAGTCCTCATCATCAACAGGGTGTTGGAGTCACCCAGATAGCTTGTTCTGGGAGACTTCAATGCCTGGTCAATGATAAATCTTGCAACTTGTTTCTGACCTCCTCCTGCTGATGACCTCATTGGGCCATGCACAGGCAGTTGCCTCTGTGGCCCACCATCACGGCCACACATTGGACATGATATTCTATTATAATTACTGACCTAGTGATTGATCAGGTCACCTCATCCAATCACTGTATGGTGAAATTCTCATTTTCAATCCCCCATGGTCCCTCTCCTGTTGAGATGATGAGCTATTGTCCTTTAAGGGGATTGTCTTCAGAGGGACTTATGGTGGTAGTCAATTGTTCTGGTGTTAGTGCTGTTTGTGCAGCTGGCTTGGGTGAAGTGGTGGCAGCCTATAATAAAGCTGTCTCCAGGGCACTCAATGTCATTGCACCAGTCCATGTATGGCCCAGGTCATCTTGTCTGAGACCCCCATGGTATGATGGGGTTCTCAAGGTGATAAAGACCATGAGTCAGAGGTTGGAATGTTGCTGGCATGGGACTCGGTCAGTGGAGGATAGATTGGCTTTGAGGAATCATTTTGATGATTATTAAATGGCAATTGACCGTAAGAAGGCAGATTTCCTTTCCACAGAGATTGCTGCATTGAAGAACAGACCAGCTCAGCTCTTTCAGACTGTGAACAGGCTTCTTCATCCAATCTGTCTACAGCCAAAAAGAGCATATTCAGTAGCACTTTATGAAGAGTTTGTTCTGTTCTTCTCTGACAGGGTATCCTCTATTCAGGCCAGTATCATGACAGTGGGTCTAGATCAGTCCCACGGGGTGGGATCTAGGTGGAGCAAGGGCTCTCCCATTGTCTGAGCAGAGGTTTGGCCAGTGGACGTGATTATGAAGCTGTGGCCCACTTGTTGTGAATGGACCCTGGGCCAGTGCATCTCCTTGTGGGCTGCATTGAAGCTATTAGTCCAGTGTTCGCCAGGATAGCCAGGTGTTCACTTTCAGAGGGAGTCTTCCCCCGTGGCTTGAAGGAGGCATTGGTGAAGCCCCTTCTGAAAAAAAATCTCTTAACCCTGGCATCCTGGCCAATTATAGACCAATCTCTATCCTCCCATTTTAAGGGAAGGTTGTTGAGAAGATAGTGACTCTGTAGCTCAAGGAACACCTGGAGACCTTTGACATCTATGAGCAATTCCAGTCCACCTTTAAGTCAAGGCACAGCACAGAAATGGCACTAGTCTGGGTGCATAATGACCTCCTAAGGGCAAGAGGTTGAGAGAAGTGGTCAATTCTTATTCATCTTGATCTGTCTTCAGCATTTGATACCGTGGACTACATTGTGTTATTGGATCACCTTAGAGAGTATTGTAGTAGTAGTAGATTTTTTTATTTGTTCAGTCAAAGACCATTACAAAATAGATGCATAAATAAAACACTCAAGTAAAAACTGGTCTGCATAAGTTACAACATACAAAAATTCATCTTAATCACATAGGTATTCATCCTTGTCACAAGTTGGTCAGAAATATGATTAGACTTGATAATGTGTGCAACTGTTATAGATAAGATTAATGTAACCACAATTAATCATTTGTACTTGTTGTGAATAATAGAAATGAATCTAAAAACCTGCTACCTTTTTAATCACATGTTCATCTTGCACAGTCATCATAATTTCCAATAATATATCTTTATCCAAAGTATCGCTCTAAGACCATACTGGAAGGTTTATTATATCAAGGACATAAAAAGCCACATGGAAGAGGTTCTCTACTCCAGTTCTATTACAGCCATAATATCTTGAAATGAGTTGAGAGCATTACTTTTAAACACTTTAAATCTGTGTCTTGCAAACTGTACCTCTCCATTAATTCCTGATCAGTTAGAACATCCAAATATATTCTATATGTATGGCAAATGTCATTATTCACCAGCCAAGGAACAATCTTTAGTGTGGAGACATCTTCACAATCCTTCATTTTACACTTATTTAAAATTTTGCAGGTACAAAATTTGTAATATTTTACACTGATGTCAATACCCATACATTGATATTTCTTTAAATATTGTAGACCATAGGCATTTAACACTTTTAACAAATATGTATACCAGGACGACTGTTTATATCCAATGTTTTTCCACTTCTCCTTTTCTTTCAAACACTCCTTGGGTGATCTAACAGGAGCCATTCTGGTAATGGTAATCCAATATCCTGTTAGTCTAGAAAGAGCAAAAGCCTCCAAGCTGGGAAAACCCAGCTCAGCTCACACCAAAGAAATAGGAGTGGAGCCCTCTCGGTTAAGCACAGCTCTAAGAATTTATTTAATAGTATTTCTAATGTTTTTAACTTCCTATAGCCCAAAATCTCTACCAAGCAAAGGGCCTGTGGGATATACTTGGCCTGTACAGCTTTTAATAGGGGCAACACAGAGAAACCTCCATATTTTTTATTAAATCTTTTGAGGGCACCAGCTGTTTGTGTGAACCTTACTGTTTGGCTCTTTGCTTGAGGTTCCCAGCTCCCAGTATTTGAAAAGGAAAGGCCCAGATATAAATAAGACTTTACAGTCTTTATTTTATGTTCACCTACCACCCAGTTTATGCACGTATCCCTGGATCCAAAGAATACAACTTGACTTTTAGTCATATTAATACATAAGCTGTGGGTAATAGCATATACATTTAAAATATTTAGTTTGTTCTGTAGGCCAGGTCTGAATAAAGAAAACAGGGTCAAGTCACTGGCATAGGCCAATGCTGGGCAGAGCCTAGTACCAGCCACAGGGGAATCTGAGGAAGACAATAGCAATTTCACAAGTAGGTGGTCAATGTAGATATAAAACAAAACTGGTGCCATTGTACAGCCCTGTCTTACACCTTTGTTGGTCTTAAAAACTGCCGAGAGCTGGCCACTGATTCCAGTTCTAATCTGTGTCCAGGTTTCACTATAAAGCTCTTTAATAACACTGATGAGTTCTGGTGAGAAGCGCTTTTGTAGCATTATTTGCCAGAGACAATAAATGCCACAAGTAATTTCTACCCCTTAAGGTTACATATTTCTCAGTTAAGTGCAATAATATGTAAGTTATCTGATGTACTATAGCCAGTGCAGAAACCAGCTTGGAATTCAGTAAGACCTCCCATTTCACAAAGTTGCTCCAGTAACCTGCCAAATATAATCATAGAAAAAAGTGTATCATTAATATCCAAAAAAGAGATGGGTCGATACATACAAGGATCTGCTGTATCACAAAGACAGAGATGATGATAGCTCCCTTCCAAGAAGATGGAGCCTCACTATTGATTACACATAAGTTCTAATACTGCACTAGCAATTTCACCCATAAGGATAAACATAGAAACATAGAAACATAGACTTTGATGGCAGATAAGGACCACTTGGCCCACCCAGTCTGCCCATTTCCCTACCTATTGGATAAGATGCAGATTCTAGTTAACCAACAGCCTACTTCCTGCAACCACCCACTATAATTGCCTTATGTCTGTCCCATGCATGTTTGAATTCCCCCACTGTTTTAGACCCAACAACCTCTCCAGGAAGGTGGTTCCATGTGTCCACCACTCTCTGTGAAAATAATTTCCTCACATTACCCCTGAGCCATCCCCCCTCTAACTTTAAATTGTGCCCCCTTGTTCTTACACATCTCTTTTTCTGAAAGATGCTACCCTCCTGGACTTTGTTGATTCCCTTGAGGTACTTAAAAGTTTCTATCATGTCCCCCCTGTCCCTCCTTTCATCAAGGGTATAAATATTAAGCTCTCTCAGTCTCTCTTCATATGGTTTCTGATGTAGACCTTGCACCATTTTAGTTGCCCTCCTCTGGACCGCTTCCATCCTGTCTATGTCCTTGCATAGATGAGGTCTCCAAAACTGCATGCAGTGCTCCAGATGGGGTCCCACCAACTGTCTGTATAGAAGGATAACCACTTCCCTTTTTCTACTTGTGATGCCCCTTCCTATGCATCCCAGTATCCCCCTGGCTATCCTTACTGACTTCTCACATTGCTTACCAACCTTTAGATCATCTGATATGACTACACCCAGATCCCTTTCCATTATTGTTGTTGTTAGTACCTCCCCTGCTATTGTGTACTCTTCTCCTGGATTTTTATTTCCCAGGTGCATTACTTTGCACTTCTTTGCATTGAATCTAAGTTGCTATATGTCGGACCATTTCTCCAGACTTGCCAAGTCCCTTCTCATCTTTTCTACTCTCCCTTGTGTATCAACTTTGTTACAGATCTTTGTGTCATCTGCAAAGAGGCATACCTTTTCCTCCAGACCCTCTGCAATGTCACCTATAAAGATGTTAAAGAGGACTGGACCCAGAACTGTCATGCAAACTTCAGCAGTGATCATACCTGGACCTGGAGCGCTTTTCTTTTTAAGTTGCACAATAGCCAAATAAACTTTCTGGTAAGTGAGGGGCCTAAAACAGCTCCTGTCTACATCTTGTTCCCAGTCTGTAGGTATAGTTACTAAGGTTGAGTCATAAAAAAGAGCTGAGTAATGCTTAATCTATTGATCCAGGGAATATATGTATCTAATTGTTTATTACTATTTTTTGTTCCTCTGGCTACCATTAGCCAAAAGACCTGTTGGTCATTGTTGTTGATCACTGTGAGCATGTCCAGCCACTGTTTTGTCTGAAAGTCCCTACATTTGATTTTCAGGAGTTCCTTGCATTTATTCCTTGCCTCATTAAACATTCTATAGGCCCCCTTCTTGCCTTTTGCCTTGGCTTGTCTAATTTGTTTGGTTAAACTCTTTTTGTACTGCAAACATTCCTTATCAAACCAAGTGACCATTGCCCTATTTTGATTTAAATTACTGGAGGTCAGAATAGCTTTCCTTATGTCATTTAGACACCGTAACATAATTGCTGACATGGTTTCTATTTTAAGGTTATTAACACTGGATACCATCATCATGTTAACATATTCTTGTATAATTCTCACAACCTCCCTAGTATTCTTGGTGTCCCATATTATTCTAACACAGTTCCTAATCTCAAAGCTATTTAGCCCACTTTGATTTATTGCTACCTCTCCCTCCCATTTCAAAATAAGAAGGAAATGGTCTCTTTCAATTCTTTCTGAAGGTTCAAGGGTGACCACTTTTCCATTAGACCATTCCATAGTGCAAAATCCAAGACAGAAGCACCAAAGGCATCACAATGTGAAACAATCCCCACCAGATCACCTTTAACTCTACCGTTAATTGGGGCAAGATTATTAGCTACTAGTAAATCTACTAGATTGTTACCAGAGATGTTCATTATTTTGTCTAGAGAGGATCTTTTGAACCTTTGTACATTTTCAAATAGACAGCTATGTATTGCACTATCTGAGCAACCATCAAAGTTCCCAATATGAGCATTTAAGTTGCCACATATCACAATATTGTCACAACCTGTTGTAGCCCAGCTAAACTGGATTAATGCATCAAGTTCTTCCCATATGAAGGGCAACAAATATTCAGCGCTTATAGGAATATAAATATTTATTAGACAACAGTTAAGGCCTTTGGATTGTACCAATAATGCCAAGGCAAAAGGCTTACTTGTTATTAATTGGACAGCTAAGTTCTTCTCTACTTTTGTCCAGATCACCAGACCACCTGACATTCTGCCTGACTTAGTTGATTTGGTTCCAGGATAATGAAAGCAAGAATAACCATTTAGGAACACATCACTACTATCATAGTGCCACGTCTCTTTCAGACAAATTTTATGGTGGTCGTATATGAAATTTTTCCAATCATTGTCTGCAAACTTGCTGGCCACACCCAGAATATTCCAGGACAATAATGACCAACTAGGCTGAGTAGTACTGTTTACCTGCTTGGGAGGTCAGTAGTTAGTCAAAACATTTGGTTAACAAGAGGCTGATATCTATTACATGTTGGAACATCCTTGTATATCTGTTGACCATCAATAGTTGCAACATCCACTATGGACTGCTTAGATGAATTCTTGGCCCTTATTATAGGGTCCTTTTTAGTTTGTATCCTAGTTCCTTTAACATCTTCCCATTCTATTATATGGACGTCCATTTTGTCCAGAATATCTGAGCATTCCAGAAGTCTATTATATGCCTCTTCTGAGTAAATGCTAAAAATCACCCAATCATCATCAGGATCCCATTCAATTCTCCTAGCAGAAAAATGTTCCATTTGACCTATAGGAACATTGAATGTATGGATAAATAAGTCCTGCATAATAAATTTCAATATAGTATATGGGTACCCTTTGTTATGTCTAAAATCCTTGTTAAGCACATTCTAAACAGTTATGCACATTCTAAAATGTTGTTATGTGCATTCCGAACAGTTGTTATGCACAGTTCAAAAGTCATACAATTTTAAATTTCTCATTTATTCTACACCTAGCTACTTACTAACCTCCCAGTGCCCAAAGTCATACCTTTTACCTTTCAAAAGTCTGGAACTTTGATTTTGATATGTGAGTAGAACAAAGAAATGGCAAGATTTTTGGTTTTCACTTCAGTATGGGTCAGTCACTCTAGTGCAAAAAAACATATAATATAAAAAATAAAATATGGTCCACCACACAACTCGGCATGTGGATCCATCTCGGGGTTAAGATGACAGCCTGGACCTCTAGAGCTTTGCTCTTGAGGTTCATATGCTGTCATCTCAACCCCTTGATGGAATCACAGCCTTGTTGTGTATGGTTTCCCATACATTATTCTCTATTTTGTATCTGTTTCTTTCTCAGTTCTTGCTAATCCAAAGACTGAAAAGGTTTTTGTAGAACTGTTCTGCTCAAAATTTGTTGTTTAAAGGTGTCTGAACTTAATATGTCAATTTTAGTTATGTGAATACCTAATTCATCTAGCCAGGATGCCATTTACAGAATTATCTTTGCCATCTCCCTGGTCTTGAGCAGCAGATCTATTTGCATATATATACTCTTGTAAGATTTTCTGCTTGCCCTGAAGATTTTAATACCTTCAGCTGGCATGAACAAAAAATGTACTAGAAGATTCTGCAAGACATTTTTCAGTTTGTCTTCATTCTCTCTGGGTAATATTTTGTAACCAAGAATGCTAATGTGTGATTCTTTATTTGTTTTAGGGACCCTTTCTTTATTCAGTTGGTCTCTGTTTATGAAGTCTACATGACAGCCCATTTTACTTATGACCTCATGTTTTATCCAAATATGGTTAGCCAGGCTTGTCTAACATGACCAAATTGGTGCAACATTACAATTAATCTATCCATAAATCTCTATCAATCAGTGATTAATAACATGGAAGCTGCTGAACTGTCCCTGCTTGTATGCAGCTTGTACTTGGACAATGCCTTATATTGCTTGTACATCCTTTTCACCATTTCTAACATTGAGTTCCGCCTTCTTACATCTTGCTTCAAATGGTACTGATGCAGGCCATTTTTTATTTGCAGTACCTGCAGTTGGTTTCTGGCCTTTCTGGACTTGCAAAATGCACACAGATGTGTGTGCACACAACCAGTAGTTGTTTTATGTTTGCCTGTGACACAAACTCTGTAACCACAAGATTAAGACAGTGTGCCAAATGAAGCATCCTGAAAAAAAAAAGACATTGTTAATGGCCTCAACAATGTCTGACCCATTGTCGTGTGCAGTAAACCCTGGGCTCTATTTTCAAACACTGCTTAGATGGGTGCAAGTTGCACAGAACCCATGCTTGCAACAACACAGGGTGTGTTAGGAACCCTGAACGGGATTTTGACAGGTCCTGGTGTAATAGTCCTCACCAGTGCAACAAGCAGAACCCCATGCCAAACCAAAGATACAAGGAAGGGGTGTGACAAAAACTGCTGGCAGACCCAGTCACTAAACCTCTGGGCCAAGGTGTCCAAACAACCAATGTTATGGGGTATGTGGCATGACAGGGACACAGAGAACAATACAGGTAGACAACATGGACAATGACAGATGGGTCAGAAGGGGATCCTGTGGTGGAACAAAATGAAAATGTTACTTGGTCATGTGGACAGCACTAGATACTGTACCTCACAACAGTTGTGCAGCCCTTTCCCCTACATGACATGGATGCATCATCTCTGTGTGTTCTTGCCTACAGTGTCCTATGCACTGCATTGATGTGTGCATCATAGCCATGAGCCACTGGTGAGCATGTAGCTGAACTGGTATGCCCATCCCATACCCCTATATGGCAGACAACTGCTGTACCTTGTGGTGGCACCCTGTGCCCAGTGTGCCATGGTATGCTGTCTCCTGACAGGACTCTGGCAAGTATGCCATGATCATATGGACCCCCACCCAGACCCACAATGTGGGATCATCCCACTGGATGGCTGCAATACAGTCTGACAGACAAGCTGACAGCACTGCCCATGACAACTGGCAGTGGCATCTGATCATCTTCTGCTAGGAAGATTGTCCTGCGGTATAGTACCCCAATGTAGACAGCTTACAAATGGCCCACATTGCTAGAGTATGATTTCACATCTGCCAAGGCTGGTGCCATATCCATGGCTCCAATCAGGGTCTGCATGTGATGGGGGCTGTGAGTCCACTTGCACTCCATGCCCTGGGACTTGCATTCTAGACAGGTTTCATGGGGCACCACAGCTGTACAGGACAGATCAGAAGGGAGTGAGCACTTCATATACAGGTATGTCCTTACTAGGTGTGCAACACAAATCTTTATGCTAAAAGGCCCCCTGATACACACCCTCTGCTTCCAGTTATTAAGCCATAAGACTATCCAGCGAGTTATGTTCCCCTGAATTTGGTGTTCTATAAGTGCATCCATTAATTCCCAATGTAGAACCTTATAGAATGCCTTTGAGAAGTCTAGAAAAATCACGTCCACCAAGTTCCCACCATCCAGTGCCCTGCTGACATTGCCATATAACTCCATGAGATTAGTCTGACATAAGTGGCCCTTTGTAAAGCAATGTTGGGTATAATCAATATCACCTACCTGGTACACACAATCTATGATATGTCCCTTTACTATCCCTTCCAGGACTTTGCCCAGCACTGTAGTCAGACTATCCGGCCTATAGTTGCCCACTTCCTGCTTGGACCCTTTGTTATAAATAGGCACAACTTTAGCTTTCCCCAGACCTCAGTAAACCTCTCCCTGATCTAGTGACTCTTGAAACAGCACTGTCGATGTTTCTGCCAACTCATCAGCCAGTTCCTTAATTACTCTTGGATGTATTCCATCTGGGCCTTGTGCTTTGCCCTGACTTAGTTTATGAAGTCTTTTCTTAGTGTCCTCAACTTCAGTTATAAGTGTATCATTTATGGTGTTGTCAAGATGTTTTTTTCACTCCCATGGTTTTTATATTTTACACAGATGTGAAATAGTTATTGTATTGTTCAGCCATCTCGGCATTGTCTGCCACTAGGTTCCCTTCTTTATCTTTCAGTGGGCCAGTGGTTTTTGCCCTCCATTTTTTGTGTTTCCTTGCACTCATGTGTGAGAAACACATTGCGTCAGCTTTCTTTACAAAGGGGTTGTGGAGGTGCGGCAGTGTTGTGTTGAATGGCAGCAGCCCATTCAGAGACTGGTCTCTGCTTGTCCAATAGACGAGCATGCCCTGGATCACCACAGTTAAGCAAACAGGCCACTAGGTCAAAGAAATTAAACCACTGCAATCAGGGAGCACCCCATCAGTACGCAATCAGCTGTTCAGTACACTCCCTGACTGCAGCAGCCAATTACAGAGTTGCATGCCACCGCCCCCACAGTGTGCCTTCCTGGTGAAACACTTAAAAAACAAAAAACAATGGGGTAGTCCACTCCTATCGGCATAATATTCCCCAAAAACATTTGGGTTCTACCAAAGGGGTGCCTAATCCCCCTCGGCTCTTGCCCCTCCCCACTGAAACATTGTTTTGCCGACGGGGGCCCAATCCCCGTCAGCATCATTCCCCCTCTGTCATTTGCTAATGGGGGAGACCACTCCCTGTTGGCATAATATCACTGCCTCAAAACATTCGGTTTGTGCAGAGGGGTTCCCCAATCACCCTCGGCTATTGCCCCTACTCCATGTGCAGATGGGGGTGCCCAATCCTGCATTGGCTTCAGCCCCCCCAAAAAAAGATCAATGGGGTGGCATGTTGGGAGCCCACTCCAGCATGCCAAATAACACTGTAAATGGAAACTAGTCCCACAATGTTTTTTTTTTTAACCTGCAAAGCAGAAAATGGTCCCACGTCAAGTCCAGTGACCATCCCTGAACCCGCACCCACCCTCTGCACACCCTACCTCTCCACACCCCCTCACCCCATACTTACTTCCGGAGTCCAGCACGATGATCTTCAGTGGACCAGGAACACGTCTGCCCTCTTCAAAGCCGACCGCGAACTGAGGAAATGCCGGTAGTGTATAATGGCATAAATAGGGTTTTTTCAACTTTGATGCATATCTTAGGCATGTTTGGAAATTTGGCAGCAAATTTTCAACATGGGGTTTTTGGGACCCCTCCTTATGAATTCTGGCACTGTTATGGCATTATTCGGACCTGAAAGGTGATTTCGCGGTCACTGCACTGAATCTCCTTTTGGGACCAGTTAATGAAACGGCAGTGCCAGTGTTCATAAGGTAGGCTCTTAAAAAGCCTATGTTGCAAATTTGGTGGAAAAAATCCAAAAAATGACTGTTTTACAATCATGCATTGTGCAGTTGCAACGCATGCTTATAACTTCCAAATTTGCAATATTTTCATGCCACATTTTCAACATTGGTATTTTTCCACACCTACTTGTGAACAGCACAGCTGTCAGTTTTCACATCCTGCCCGAAATGTGTTTTCACACTTCTGGCGCAGAATAGTACGATTGCTGTGGGAAATCACTGTTCAGGACAGATTACAAAAACAATGACACTGTTCATTAGCAGAGGTCCTAAAATGCCTATGTTGAAAATTTGGTGACAATACTCCTTAAAATGAATATGTTATGAGTGTGCATTGCACAGTTTGCAAGCACCCTTGTAAGTTCATGCATTTATAATATTTTCACTCCAGATTTTCAACATTGCCATTTTTATGCACCTCCTTATAAACAGTACAGCTGTCATTTTTCGCATCCTGCCCAAAGTGTGTTTTCGCAGTTCCGGCGCAAAATAGTGTGGTCACCATGGGAAATCAGTGTTGCAGAAACATTATGAAAATCACAGTGACACTGTTCATTAGCAGAGGTTCTAAAATGCCTATATTGAAAATTTGGTGACAAAAGTCCATAAAATGACTGTATTACGAGTGTGCATTGCGCAATTTCCATGCACGCTCATAACTTTTTACATTTGCAATACTTTCACTACAGATTGTCAACACTGCCATTTTTCTGCAGCTCCTTATGAACAATACACCTGTTATTTTTTATATCCTGGCCAAAATGTGTTTTCGCACTTCTGGCACAGAATAGCACTGTCGCTGTGGGAAAGCTGTGTTCAGGACACATTACGAAAATCACAGTGACACTGTTCATTAACAGAGGTCCTAAAATGCCTATGTTCAACATTTGGTGAGAAAAGTCCATGAAATGACTGGTATTTACGAGCATGTATTCTTGAAGTTTCCACACCCACCTTTCGTAACCGCACATTTGCAATATTTGCACTCCACATTGTCAACATTGCCATTTTTCTGCACCTCCTTATGAACAGTACAGCTGCAATTTTTCAAATTTCACCCGATATGTGTTTTCAGACATGTAGCATACAATGGCGTGGTCGGTGTGTGAAATCAATGTTCAGGACGGATTAAGAAAATCACAGTGACACTGTACATGAGCAGAGGTCTTAAACTGGCTATGTTGAAAATTTGATGACAAAAGTCCATAAAATGACCGTCTTATGAGTGTACATTGTGCAGTTTCCATGCACCCTCATACATTCACAAATTCGTAATCTTTTCAGTCCAAATTTTCAACACTGGCATTTTTCCACACCTCCTTATGAACAGTACAGCTGTCATTTTTTACAACCTGACTGAAATGTGTTTTTGCACTTACAGCACAGGATAGCATGGTCGCTATGGAAAATCAGTGTACAGGATAGATTAAGAAAATCACAGTGACACTGTTTATGAGCGGAGGTCTCAAAATGCCTGTGTTGAAACTCTGCTGTGAAAAATCCCCAAACTAATTACATTACGGGTGTGCTTTGTGCAGTTTCTATGCATACTCATGACTTCACTAGTTTTTTTATATTTTCATTCCAGATTTTCAACATTGCCATTTTTCACACTTCCTCATGAACAGTACAGCTGTCATTTTTCACATCCTGTTTGAAATGTGTTTTCACACCTGTGGTGCCAAATGCTGCAGTCGCTGTGTCAAAATCACCTTTCAGCTAACAAACTGATAGTATCTCTGTTCATGCGGTGGGATCACAAAAAGCCCATGTTGAACACTTGCAGTAAAAATACCAAGAAAATGCCAGGGTGTTAGGGTTTTCAACCAAAGTGCCCTACAGCCATCAGGGATATGACTTGGGGTTGTCAACAGTAATGCTCATGCCATTCCACCACCCCCCCATCCATACCCTGCAGCTGCTGACAGGCTTCGAGGTGCACCTTGGACTCTTTGGCCCCAGAATCCATCCCATTCTCCTATACTGCACCCATGTCAGCATATTTCCTTAAGGAATGAGATGAGTAAAGCCCGAACAACCAAGGCACACCTCGACACTTGTCAGTGTCTGCAGGGTAGGATGAGGGGAAATGTCATGACTGTTATGGGCAATGACCCAAAGGCACACCCCAGTGCCTTCCTATCTCTGCAAGGTGGGGGTGGGGTTGGCATCAGTTCAGTACTTCACTGCCATTCCTATACTGCATGGGCCTGATTTTCATTGGGGCCTGCATCTGGCACAAGCATGGCAAGCAGCATCTTGCACCAATGCCTGGTGCACCAGGGACCCTGCACCTGATTCAGGTACAGGAGGGGTCCCAGTGGCTAAGTCCCCATGCTAGCACTGACCAGAACCCTGCAGCAAACCCCTGGTGCATTGCACAGGTCCACCACGGGCCACCAGAAACTAACACTGGACTCCCTGTCCCACTAGGTAATGGGCATGTGGACCCCTGATGGGTTGATGTCCCCCTACCATGTTTTGTGCAATTGGCACCAGGCCCCAGAGGTGAGTGGTGGGACGTACTGGGCACTGGGGAGCAGTCTGCACTGGTGTACGGGGGGTTTGGGCACCACCTGCTGGGGCATGTGTGGGCTCTGTACCATAGAAACATAGAAATATATACTTTGATGGCAGATAAGGACTGCTTGGTCCACCTAGTCTGCCCATTTCCCTACCTAGAGGATAAGCTGCAAATCCTATTTAACCAAGAGCCTATTTCTTCCTACCCCCTACAAAAATTGCCTTATGTCTGTCCCATGCATTCTTGAATTCTCCCACAGTTTTAGACCCCACAACCTCCTCAGGAAGGCTGTTCCATGTGTCCACCACCCTCTCTGTGAAAAAATACTTCCTCACATTGCCCCTGAGCCCTCCCCTCTCTATCTTCAAATTGTGTCCCCTTGTTCTTGCACATCTCTTTTTCTGAAAGATGCTACCCTCTTGGACTTTGTTGATTCCACTGAGGTACTTAAACTATCTATCATGTCCCCCCTCTCCCTCCTTTCCTCAAGGGTATACATATTAAGCTCCTTTAGCCTCTCCTCATATGGCTTCTCTTGCAGATCCTGCACCATTTTAGTTACCCTCCTCTGAACTGCCTCCATCCTGTCTATGTCCTTGTGGAGATGGGGTCTCCAGAACTGGACGCAGTACTCCAGATGGGGTCTCACCAACTGTCTGTACAGGGGGATAACAACTTCCTGTTTTCTGTTGGTGATGCCTCTCCCTATATATCCCAGTATCCCCCAACCCCTCGCTACCGCCTTCCCACATTGCTTGCCAACCTTGAGGTCATCTGATATGATTACCCCCAGGTCCCTTTCCATTTTTGTTGTTGTTACTACCTCCTCCCATTGTGTAATCTTCCCCTGGGTTTTTGTTTCCCAGGTGCATTACTTTGCACTTCTTTGCATTGAATCCAAGCTGACATACTTCTGACCATTCCTCCAACCTTACTAAGTCCCTTCTCATCCTTTCCATGCCTCCCTGTGTATCAACCCTGTTGCAGATCTTTTGTGTCATTTGCAAAGAGGTATACTTTTCCTTCCAGTCCCTCTGCAATGTCACTTATAAAGACATTAAAAAGAACTGGACCCAGCACTGAACCCTGCGGTACCCCACCAGTAACCTCTCTTTCTTCAGAGTGGACTCCATTTACAATTACCTTCTGTGTCCTGTTGTTCAGCCAATGTTTTACCCAGGCTACCACCCTGGGACCCACTCCAAGGCTGGTTAATTTGACTACTAATCTTTTGTGTGGGACTGTGTCAAATGCCTTGCTAAAGTCTAGGTAGGCCATGTCCACAGCCCCTCCCTGGTCTACTACTTTGGTCACCCAGTCAAAAAAAATCAATTAGATTCATCTGACATGACCTTCCCGCTGTGAACCCATGCTGTCTAGGGTCCTGTGCCCCACTGGCCTCTAGGTACTCAATAATTCTTTCCTTCAGAAGTGATTCCATCACTTTCCCTACCACAGAGGTCAAACTGACAGGTCTGTAGTTCCCTGCCTCTGTCTTGCACCATATGTTGGTGCTGCAATAGCACAGATGGGGCAGGCATCGAGGATCAGAAGAGCTGCATCAGGATGGGGGGTGCCAACATGGTACATAGGTGGCATCGGGGAGCTGTGAGGGGTGCCATTGGACCACTAGGATGGGGGCTACACATACAAGGCCACACTCTGAGGTGTATGATGGGTGGACCGTCACTCATGGTATGCCGACAACTGGCATGTCACCCCGGGGAGAATGTCTAAGTCCCCTTATGGCTACCCAGGCTGGTCTAAGGACACTTAGAATTTCTACCACCAGGTGATGCCTGTGAATTACAGGATGCAGCTTGCATCTGCTACAGTCCCCCTACCACCATGCTGCAGTGCATTGCAGGTGCAAACCCTGTTTGGGGCAGGTGGACTGTGGTAGGTGTGCGAAATCAATGTTTGGGACACATTACGAAGATCACAGTGACACTGTTCATGAGCAGAGGTGTTAAAATGGCTATGTTTAAAATTTGATGACAAAAGTCCATAAAATGACTCTGTTACAAGCATCCATTGTGCAGTTTCCACACACCCTCATCAGTTCACAAACTTATGAACAGTACAGCAGTCATTTTTCACACCTGGCCGAAATGTGTTTTCGCACTTCTGGTGCAGAATAGCACGTTTGCTGTAGGAAATTAGTGTTCAGAACAGATTAAGAAAATCACAGTGACACTGTTCTTGAGCGTAGGTCCCAAAGTGCCTATGTTGAAAATCTACTATAAAAAATCCCCAAACTAATTACATTATGGGTGTACATCGTGCAGTTCCTATGCATGCTCATGGCTTCACCAGTTTTTGTATATTTTCACTCCAGATGTTCACCAGTGCCATTTTTTACACCTCCTCATGAACAGTACACCTGTCACTTTTTACATCCTGTTTGAAATGTGTCTTCGCACCTGTCGTGCCAAATGGCACAGTCGCTGTGCAAAATCACCTTTCACCTGAAGAACTGATAGTGTCACTGTTCATGCAAAGAGGTCACAAAAAGCTCATGTGGAAAATTTGGAGTAAAAATACCAAGAAACAGCCAGGGCATTAGAGTTTTTGATCATAACGCCCTACCCTGTAGGGACTGACAGGCATCAGGGGTGTGACTTAGGATTGTCGACAGTAATACTCATGCCATGCCACCCCCACCATGCAGCCAATGATAGGCATCGAGGTATGTCTGGGAATCTTTGCTCCCAGAGTTCACCCCATTCTCCTATACTGGACCCACTTCAGCATATTTCCTTATGGAATGAGGTGAATGTAAAGCCCAAAACACCCCAAGGCATACCTCGACACTTGTCAGTGTCTGAAGGGTAGGGTGAGGTGAAATGTTGTGACCATCATGGGTGACAGCCCAGAGGGACACCCCAATGCCTGTCCATCTCTGCAGGGTGAGGGTGGAGTTGGCATCAGTTCAATACTTCAATGCCATTCCTATACTACATCTGTCTAACTCCTGAACTTCAACTGCTAATGCCAGCAAGCAAACATTTGGAATTGACAGATGCTTGTTGGTGTTGATATAGCTATAGAAGGATTTATAGTTATCCTTCACCCTACTAGTTAACATAAGCTCATGGTTCCTCCTAGATGAATTTACTGCTTTTTTTGTCTCCTGTAGTACTCTTTTGTACTTTTCCAAGTTCTTTGGATGCCCACTACTCTTGGTCTTTGCATAGGCCTTCCTTTTCCTGTTTATTAGTCTCTTTACTCTTTGTGTCATTCATGCAGGTGTTTTACCCGACCTGTTGTATTTCCTTTTCTTGGGTATGATTTTTTCAACCAAATAGGTCATTTTGCCCTCTAATATCTCTCACATCTCCTGTAATGACTTTTGTTTGAAATCCCCCTTCCAGTTCCATCCTGATAGTTCTTTCCTTATATTACTGAAATCTGCCTTTTCATAATTTCTAATTACTAGGTTCCCAGAAATACCAACCTCATGTCCAACAATATTGAATCTCACCCTAGCGTGGTCACTTGATCCAAGTGGTGTAGTCACCATGCAGTCCTGTATCTTATCTCCCATGTTACTCAGTACAAGGTCCAGTATATGCTCACCCCTAGTAACATCAAGCATGTACTGCTCCATCCCTGCTAAGCTGAATGCCTCCATGTACCATGATTTGTTTTTGCTTTTTGGTTAACCCAGTCGATCCCCGGTAGATTAAAATCACCCAGCAATATAATATTTTCTGGTGTTGTCAGGGTTTCAATGTATTCATAGAGTGCTTTATCCTTCTGTTGGGTGTGTGAGGGTGGTCTATATAACACTCCAATGTTGATCTTGGCACTGTATGGTGGAGTTATTTTGACCCAAACATGTTCTAGCCTTTCCAGGTTAGTTATTTAAACTTACTCTGATGTAATATCCTCAGTCACATATATGGCTACCCCTCCTCCCCCTTTTATTTTGCCTCTCCATGCAGTACATGGTGTAGCCAGGGATTTGCCTGTCCCATGTATCCTCCCTGTCTCACCATGTCTCAGTAATAGGACATATCTGGATATCTTCTACATGCAATGTATAGACTAACTAGTTAAACTTTTTAACCAAACTTATGGCATTTAAAGATAAGCATTTCCAGGTAGGAGATTTGTTTATCCATCTAATTCTTTGAGTATTTTTCCTACTGTCCTTTGGAGCAGTACTACCTCTCCCATATCCCTAATAGTTTAGTTCAAATGTTTTCCTACTTCCTGTTTTATTTTGTGTGCCAATATTCTTTTCCCCAACCTGTTAACATGTAACCCATCATGCCCATACAGTCTAGTATCTTTAAAGCTGTCCCAATGAAGTATGAATTTTAGCTCTTCCCTATTACACCACTGTTTCAACCAACCATTTAACTGCATGATATCACTTGTTTTGGCTTTACCTGCTCTTGGGACTGGGAGTACCTCAGACACTAATAATTCACAGCCCTTTGCTTTTAATGCACGTCCCATGTCTTCAAAGTCCCTTTGGATGTCGATCTGTTTCCTTCTGCCCACATCATTCACCCCCATGTGTAGGACTGTAACTCCTCCTGTCTGTGTGCTGAAGTAACCCAGGGAGAAGTTGCTTAATATCCCCAATCCCTGCACCTGGGAGTGCGTGTCTCTGCTCATGTCTCCGCACGTGGCCCCGCCCATGCTCACCCTACTCGCTGTGGGGAGACTTTTTAAAGTTGGACTTTTCTTACTTCAGTCATGTGGAGCCCAGTCTTACAGTTGCCCATGTGCCCTAACTGAAATCAGTAGTATCACAGACTCTACCATAGTCATTAGGCTGTTCTCATGCTGTACATTTAGACTGCCAACATGCCGAATCCTATTGAATGGTTTTGGACATCTGCAATACGATGGGCATTCAACAGTCCCTCATAAATATGTTGATTCTACTTTGCCTTAACATGTATAGCCAGAACATCAGACATTTTAGAACCTACACTGCAGGTATCACTAAGGGGTATGCCACTCTGCATACACAGTAGAACCGCTGTTAGGCATACCAGTCCTGCACTGCACTAAGCAAGTCAGACCACATAGTCATGTCAGATGCCTGCAGTGGGGACTGTCCAATGACACTTCATCCATTTAATTTTTGTGTTGGTGGTCAGTAAGGGGGGGGCACTAGACACCAGGGTAAAACTTTAGCGGTGATGGACAATTGGATTGATCAGCGGCAGGGGTACTACTAGACTCCAGGATCTCAGGCTTGGGATTGGAGAATTATATCATTTGTTAATTTTACCTTGCTTGGGGGGGGTTAAGTGCAATTTACACTTAAAAAACCCAAATGCAAAGCTAAGTTATAAGTCGTGAATTTCCTACCAAACAGTGAAACTTCACAAAATGATCCACAGAAGAGGATTTTGCAGCTTCACCAGAAATTTGCCAATTAATTTAAACTTCACTGCATCTCTGGTGGGTGGCATCATATATCAGTTTTAGCCTATACTTTAAAGTGATGCAACACTTGGTCACACATGAAAGACCTACACGCTAACAAGTAAGCTAACAATTTACTAGTAAATCTTGTCCACAGCCGATTGTGGTGAAAGGAAACACATCCAGGGTACTTTTCATGGTTGCCAGTTAGACCAGTGGTCATGTGCAAATGTGTCAACTGCTTAGCTTGTCAGTATTGTTGTCAATCTGAAACATTCAGTTTGCCACACCTTACTAAAACCACTGAAGTTATGGAACTTATTAATTGTACAACTCATTTTACAGTGTATGTTTGATGACGTGCTTGCAACAAGGCATAGATTGGACACACAATCCATTCCCTTAAAGAACATCTATAGGATTCATACATATAGCAATAGAAATCACAACCTCAATACTCCCATTGGGAAGCACATTTGTGAAGTCCACAATGGCAGTCCCAATCTTTACATTTTATGTGACTCGAGCATGTTTGTGCAAACAGTCATGGTAGAGATAGACTAACAAGACTCTTACAGTGAGAGACTTTCTGGATCTTCATGATGAAAAGTCTGAAGCATCATGGGTTAAATGAGACTGGGACTTAAAACCCTTTCAATAAACTTTAGTAGATAACTTCATTCTGTTTTAGCACTTCAAATTTTATGCAGGCTTTACATGATCTTTATTATTGTTTTAACCTTCACGTCTTCCTCTTTTTGATTTTCCTTGCAATCCTCTTTCTTCTTATGACTGTATTTCCTTTATCTTCTCTTTTTCCTCCGAAACACCCTCTGCATGCCCCCATCTACAGCCCCCACCTTCCCACCATCCTTGCTATTTTCTGTTTTAATTCATGCTCTCTTTCACTTCATATTTGACTTTATTTTTGACTATTTATTATTTTTTAGTTCTTCAACTTTATATCTCTGCTTTGGTTACTAACTATATTATGTACGTATATTGTCTCTAACAGTGCCATGCAACCATTTCTCTCATTAAGTTCTCTGTAGTAACTAGCTGCATAATCAATTGTTTTTAAATACTGATACTCATGTGGATTATTTTTCTGTTTGTTTTACGGACAGATGGCCAGGTTTGAGGAGGTGGCAGATCCACACATAATAGTCTGCTTACTATTTGGTGTGATTACTATTGACTCCACTGCCATTTGTATCTGGACACTGTTAGTACCAGTTTTGTTGTTCATTCAACATACAGTATTTGTGAACGGAAGTATTGATGTATGTTGAATAGTTCCTAATTTGATATCTAACTTTTGCATGCACTTTTAATTTATATTTCTGTCCCTCAATTTCTGTTTTATACAATTACATTTGTTTGCATTGATTTGGCATAAGTGATCGGGGTGTTGATATAAAGCAGACTGTGTAGGAGCATTCATACACAACAAGGATATTTTTCAGTCGAGAAGTTTCCATGGTAACAGCAGATCTTGAGATCGCAGCTCAAAAGGTCTCTTTACCAGGGAAACTTCGAGATTTAAAAATAGCCTTGTTGTGTATGATTGCTCATACACAGTCTTTTACGGGTGTATGGGCAATCATAAATTCACAGTTGAGTCCTTACTTTTTTGTATTTTTTCAGTGCTGCTTTTTTCTGGGGCCAGCTCTTGCTGTTGTGGCCATTTCAAAAGCAGAGGTTTCCAATACATGAATGTGCAATGACATTCCATATTGTTGTGCTGCAGTACCTACGTATCTAGTGTAGCACAACAAACATAATTCTGTCGCTACTGCAGCACAACAATGCTATTCTACGTATGGATTTCTACTTAGAACAGCATTCTACCATGCATCATAAGTGTATTTTGTTTCATACACTTGACTTCTTAATATTATACTGCACTTTTTCTTGCACTGTAATTGTTTGTTTCAGGTATAGGGCAAATGGCAGCCTGACTCCACATTTAACTAAAATTACTATTTTATGTAATGTAAACAGCAGCCATATTAGTCTCTAATATCATGGTTATGCAGTACTTACAGGCTGGTTCAGCTTGTTTACTATACCCATTAACCACTCTCTAACAAACATAGTGCATGGTGGATTGTCAATGGTCCTGCACTAGCATTGTAATACATTCACAATACATTTCTGCCTGATATGTATTTGAGTGTCAATTTCTTGGTGTGCACCACATCTGTGCCTTGCTTGATGCACTCATAAGTCTGGTTCTAACTGTAAACCTCTTTCAATACCCTATTGACCGTCACCATAAATATTCTCATCATTGTTCTGAGAACAACTCCCCCTGGACACATTCACAAAATGATCCCTGCATAGCTCCATTTATATGAGATTGATGAAAAACACAAATTAATTTAACAGTGTTCTATCCCCCAATGTTCCGTTTATTCCTTCTGAGAAAGCACCACTGCCTCCAGCACCCTACCCCAAACTAGGCTGGCAAAATTACAAACGTGTAATCTCTGATTTGCCATTACATTAATTAAAGGTAACGTAAGAGGCACATCAGAAACTGAGTGCTTTTTAAATATAATTTATTATTAAGTCCATTATTGACACAGACCATTAGGCAACACACAGCAAAAATCAGGCTCATTGCGCAAATTATTTTTTTTTAAATACACCATTCACACAGGCCGGCCCACCAGCGCAGTAGTGGTGCTACCGCTTGTGATACTGATGACCCAGGATTGGCAGTGAGCCCAAGACAACAGAGGGCCAGCTGGGGGGAAGAGGACTGAGTGCCAGTTGGACATCTCCTCCTCCATGGTGAGGATGGGGAAGAGCTTGGTGCTTGGCTGTCCCCTAGTAGAAGACAGGGAAAAGGCAGCCTGAGCCATAACTGGTGGGAGAGATGTGGCATACATTGGCAAGCATTCCTTGACATCAGTGCATGCCACGTCTCCAAGGGGAGAAAATGGAAAACATTTCTGGTCACTCTGGATGACAGCTGTCCTCTGCAGGCCCCACAACTGATGACTCAGGCACCTCCTGGAAATCTGGATCCGGTCATGTCAGGTCGAGGGACTCCTCATCACCCTGCCATGGAGGGCAATCCACGGGAGAATATGGGAGATGGAAGCCCTGGGGGAGTTCAGGTGACAGGGCTGGGAAGAGTGGTGGGAAGGAAGGCTGACTGAGATGGGGGAGCAGAAAGAAAAAAAAAACATTATTCACCCAATCATGGCTCTAGAATACCCTCAGCTTCTGTCATTTAAGAGATGATAGCATTTAAAAGGGCTTTCAGTTACAGGTACAGTCTCTCAGATTTAAAATGTCAGCAGATGTAAGTAAATGCTGTCAAGTAGAAGGGCACAGCACACAAACGCTGAAATGAAAACACAAGGAATTTGTCATAAGCTGAAAATATTTACTGTGTCACACCTTATTTTGCATTTAGTCACACAGAAAGAAAACAACATAGGAGGAGGCTGAACATATTTATACAGCAACTTCTGTAAGTAATTATCCAAACTCACATGAACCTCTTATTTAACTGCGTATAAATGACATCGGCAGAGTTATGTGTAAAGTAGGTGTAATAACTTTAGAGACATATGCATGGGTGTTTTGTGTTTTCTTTTTTAATTCCTTTGGCATTCTGAAAAGCATGCCTGTGTAAACCACAGCATAATATTCCACTGACCAAGTAATCAACAGAATAATATTCTGCGGAAAATTAATCCACTGTTTACATAAATTGCAGAAAACAATTCTGCAGTGAACATTCCACTTCCAGAATTTCAGAATTGCACTTCTGATGGAATTCCATGGAATTAGGAGGAATTTCTGAAATACCATGAAATTCTGGCAGAAGCAGAATGCACATGTGTAATCTATAGTTAGGACCATTCCTGGGGAGGGCTGAAGGAAGGGGATACCCTTCTCTGAGGTTGCTTATCTCTTTCAGCCACTACTAGGCCTGAACCATATGATAAGTGACTGGTACAGACTGCTCCTGTGGTGCACTCTTTTGGTTCCAGTAACTTCTTAGATGGTACTGGACATCTCTCATTTGTAATCTTGCCCATGCCACCACTGCTGTAATCAAGACTATGTGGTTTGAACATTGCATGAACTGGTCCTGAGCTGAATTTAAGTAGCCTGTCTGGAATGAATTTGCAAATTGAATAATGGCTTCTTTCTTACTCTGAGTTGCCACATATGCTTGGAATTCTGATCTGAAAATTCTTTGGTTTAGAAATCCTACAAACTGAAATGTTAAGTCTTGTCCTACTATCTCTTGGACCTATTTGTCTGTGGTAATCTATTCCCATTCCTGGAGATACAGTAATAAGACATGTACCTTCCTACTGGTAAAATGTCTATGGTGACATAGGCAGAATTGTCATGGGTGGGGCTCTGCCTGGGCTGGAGAAAATTAGGCAGACTTCTGCTTTGCTCATCTCCCACCTCTGCTTCTCCCTGTACCCTTCAGAATAGGATATTCATGGTGCATAAAGAGTTTTTTTGTAATAAGCCCTTCCATACTGCCTCTTCTATAGGGTATATAGGTGAAGGAGGTGTTTTCCTTTTCTGTTATAGTTTTAAATGTTGCTTTCTCCTCATTAACTTTTCTCATGTAGGCCTCTGTTTTATCTCCAAGTAAAGAAGGGCTTTCAAATTGGAAATCAGTAGCCATACTCTGTATTTCCTGTGTCAAAGGTGTTGAACTTAGCCAGGCAAACCTTCTCACTGACAGTGCATTTGCTAGACCCAGGAAGTAGTGTAATTTGTGGCCATTTGAAACTGGTACTTTTCAGCTAGCTTGTTGAAATAGATGTAGCTCTACTGCTTTTTATGCCAATGACCTGGATTTATCCATTAGCCTAGGATGCTGGGGGCTGGTTGAGGGAGATGGACTGAGCATTGTAGAAGATGTTATTCTTCTCTGGGAGGGGCAGTCAGTCCCACTACTATACTATGATTCTGGTAACCACTGATGGCAGTGCAAAAGGTGGTTTGCCTGATTAAGAGGCAGACCCATTCATCATCAGGCCCCCTGGCCAATGTTGGTGACTCATAGGCAACAAATAAGAAGGATTCAGAGGTAGGACGGGGTTGGAGGGGGTTTGAAGGAAAGGTGATGGGGGGAGGGAGGTAGACAAGAGAATTGAAGCTGGCAGGTAGAGAGCCAGGTGGGTGGGGTGAGATGATGTCAGGTAGAGGGTGGGGCCTTGTGACATCATAATGAGGTGGAAGTGAATGATTTGAATGAGGAAAAGAAAGAGATGGTCAAGCAGAGGGGGTTTAAAAATAGAAGGCAGAGGGGAGAGACCACACAATTTTGCTTTCTGGAAATTTTCGCTAGGAAGCACATCAGTTTGGCAATTGATTCAATTTAATTTTAAGTTTTTGGCTTGTTATCTGATTTGGCTTGTGATTTGGCTAAACTTTTTCCATTTTTTTTGTGTGGTTTTTATAGTGTTTTGGTGGTGAACATTCCTCGTTCTTGAAGAAGATAAGTTATAAATTTAATTTTAAAAAAAAAAAGAGTTAATTAGTTAGAACTTAGCCGGCCCGGTGGCACTGAGGGTTGAGGCACTGGACACCACACCTTGCGCCACACCAGTGACCTGGGTTCGGGAACGAGCCAGGGCCACCGGGGGTCAGCAAGGGGGGAAGAGATTGAGCATCCGCTGACTGCTTTCTCTTCCCAGGAGTGGGTATAGGGTAACGTTTGCTCTTGGAGTGACCTCTAGCGTAGGCTGGAGGAGTTCCAGTGTAGCTACGCAGTGCAATGCCTGGGGGTCAGAGCCACAGCAATACGTAGCCTTGCTGGCAGTGCTCCACAGGGGGAGAATGGGAAAAAACAAAGGGAAAAAGCCTCTATATACCACCAGGAGATGACAGTGGCCCCAGTGGACCCTCCCACATCCCAAATACCAGCCTGGATGTGCCCAGGATCTATCTCAGGCACAACCCGATGACTTGCAGGTAGGCCCCTCAAATTTAGGAAGTAGCCACTGAGGAGAGGCGGAATCAGCCCCGGAGATGGTACTGGAGGTCAAGTCTGCTTGGGGTCGCATGGGGAATAGAGAGATCAGGGAGATGCACGGGTTCAGGTTTGGAGTAGGGTAGGTCTCTGAGTGGGCACTCCTGAAGGATGCCCAGGGGTGTAAAGAGAATAAAGAAAGTTTAAAAAAAATTAGTTAGAACTTGATGGCAGGCTACTATAATTGCAGCAAGTTTATTAACTTTTGGTAGCAGGATTAATCGTCCGATTATTCCAACTGGTGCAATGTTCTGCTTTCAGTTGTGTAAAATAGATTTGTTGTTCCCCATGTGGGAGAGAGGTTCTTTTAGTTGATCTGGTTTTAAAGTGGGCTACTGTATTGTGGGGGAGAAGGCACTACTGGTGAAGCTGAGCTGCTTTAGGCAGCTGAAGTGTGCAGTGTTACGCTGCGGTCAGTGGAATAGAGTGAGAGGGTTTTTTTCAAGTGCACATCCTCCCAAAAGAGAGCTTGTGGATGAAGCTGGTGCAGCTGGCAGGTGAGAACGCTGCTGGGGAACCAGTTTAAAAAAAATAAAAAAAAAGGGACATGCAGAGTGGGTTCCCTCAGCCAACAGAAGGGCCGCATATCCTGGGCAGGTCTGAACATGGCATTGACCACGTGGCATAGAAACATAGATACATAGACTTTGACAGCAGATAAGGACCGCTTGGCCCACCTAGTCTGCCCATTTCCCTACCTAGAGGATAAGCTGCAGATCCTATTTAACCAACAGCCTATTTCTTCCTACCCCCCCACAAAAATTGCCTTATGTCTGTCCCAAGCATTCTTGAATTTTCCCACAGTTTTAGACCCCACAACCTCCTCAGAAAGGCTGTTCCATGTGTCCACCGCCCTCTCTGTGAAAAAATACTTCCTCACATTGCCCCTGAGCCGTCCCCCTCTATCTTCAAATTGCATCCCCTTGTTCTTGCACATCTCTTTTTCTGAAAGATGCTACCCTCTTGAACTTTGTTGATTCCACTGAGGTACTTATATGTTTCTATCATGTCCCCCCTCTCCCTTCTTTCCTCAAGGGTATACATATTAAGCTCCTTTAGTCTCTCCTCATATGGCTTCTCTTGCAGACCCTGCACCATTTTAGTTACCCTCCTCTGAACTGCCTCCATGCTGTCTATGTCCTTGCGGAGATGGGGTCTCCTGAACTGGACGCAGTACTCCAGATGAGGTCTCACCAACTGTCGGTAAAGGGGGATAACAACTTCCTGTTTTCTGCTGGTGATGCCTCTCCCTATACATCCCAGTAGTCCCCCAGCCCTCCTTACTGCCTTCTCACATTGCTTGCCAACCTTAACATCATCTGATATGATTACCTCCAGGTCCATTTCCATTTTTGTTGTTGCTACTACCCCCCCATTGTGTAAGCTTCCCCTGGGTTTTGGTTTCCCGGGTGCATTACTTTGCACTTCTTTGCATCAAATCCAAGCTGCCATACTTTTGACCATTCCTCCAACCTTGCCAAGTCCCTTCTCATCCTTTCCATGCCAATTAGGCCTTGCAGTAGGTGGGCATTTTCTAACATGGAAGACTGATACTCAGTGGGCACCTCTTTTAGCGAGAGGCATTTTTGCCACATGATGGTGTCTAATTTAAAAAAAAGAGAGAAGCGTGATTGTTTGGGCTGCCAGTACAGGCAGATAGTTGGTTTCTTGTTTGCAATTTGGCTCGGTTGCTGGAGCGAGCTAGTACCAGAGCAGAAGGTGGTCCACAAAGCGACTTCCTTGGGGGGAGTAGGAGTTGGTATGGATGGTGGACACCAGAAGAGGCAAGGGAAGGGGCTGTAAGGGCGGACCGCATGGTGGCCACCAGGGCAAACAACACAGCCGCAGGACTTACGTGAGTGGTTGCCATTTTAGTTTGGTGGTGGCAGCCACCATTTTAATTTTGGGCTAGCAGCTGCCATTTTAGGTGGTGCTGGTGGCTGCCATTTTGGAGAAGGGTTGAGCGCGAGATAGGCACCACTAGGGGGAGGCGCTTGTGCTCCGGAGGAAGTGAAATTATTATTATTATTATTTCTCTTTTGCCTGGTTTTCAATGAGTACAAAAAAATATAGAATAAAAAGGGAAATTCAATGGGGGGGATTCAATGGGTAAAAAGAAAGGCTGGGTTACACAGGCACTAGTGGGATTACAGAGATCCTGGGTGATTGCAGACTCATTGAAGGCCATATGGTTGGGGGGTAGGCACTGCAGGAGCAGGGAAGGCTCAACATGTGCAGTGTATGTCTATGAGTGACTAAAAATAAAAAGAATGGAAATTTTATGGGCAGTTCCTGCTATCGACACATAACTAGGACTAACAGAGGTGGCCTGAAATGGTGTTGGTGTAGAACAATATTAACATGTTTTTTACATTTTATTCCAGTTTTACAGGGTTTTGTTTAGGAAGCGCAGCAACATGGCACCTAGGAAGACCAAGGCCAGTAAGAAGGAGTGCTACAAGACTGTTATGGAGCTGGTAGAAAAGGCTAATAAGTCATTGGAGTGTGCAGAGGAGGATCAGAAGGGGTGTGGGGAGAAGCCAAAAGCAAGAAAAGGGTTAGGTGAGAAGGGCAGCAATAAAGTCCAAAGGGCTCCTCCAACTCCAGAGCCTGTGAGTCTGGTGCCTCTACAGGTTCTGGTACCTGTTGCCCCGATCCCTCCTCCTCTGCCAGTATCAGAACCCAGGCCTGAGTCTGCCCCTGTGCCCACATCCCAGCTGGCTCCTCCAACCCCTCAGGCCCTCAATGGCATGCCGGTGCCTCCAGCTCCTCCTGCTGATCAAATTCCTCCTGACAATGGACTACCAGCATGCCCAGTTTTACCAGTGTTGGTCCCAGAGCTGAAGCCCCACAAACCAGGTAATCCAGACTTCACGGTGGAAAGTAGTGTAAAGGAATACATGGAACAGATGCTTAAATCCATGAGAGACATGGGGATAGGTCAGCTGGAGAGGGTGTTAGGGGAGATAAAAAAAGAAAATGGGAGGAGCCAGGAGAGGATAAGTAGACAGAAGTTGATAAACCAAAAGTAGGGGGGTAAAGATTGGGACACCGTGGGTTAGAATTGGGGATCATGTTCCTCTGGCAACAAAAGAGAAAATTTGAAAAGGGGAATTTGTGGATAATTTTGCTTTGGCCAACATGATGAAAAAGAGAGTTTTAAGAAAAAGAATATGGCAGCAGCAGTGGTACTTTTGAGAAACGGGGAAGAAGATAAGACATTAAAAGGGAAGACTTGGGACACATGGTCCACAGGTTTCATGTATTACACAGCCATTGTTATTGAAAAAAAAAAGAACTGCTACCCCTTTGTTAGCCTATTCTTTGATAATAAAAAATGCATAGAAGGCAAAGGGGGGTACAGTTGGATGAGGTATGATGAAAATTTTACGAAGTGGATGGCACATTTTGGAGACATGAGATGGGACACCAGGCAGGTGAATTTGTGGATGGGGATATGCACAGGTGCAAACAGAAATGACGGGGGAGTGGGAGAAAAAGACTGAGGCCCTGCAAAATTGTTGCTGGTGCTACAATAGAGCCTTTTGCTCCTGGCAGCAGTGCTGTTTCAGGCACGCCTGTTCAAAATGTGGTGAGTCTCATCTGGCCTCAAAATATAGGACAGGTTGGGAAAAAAGCAACCATAATAGTCAGTAAAATCAGCCCTTCCAAGCCGGTAACTTAGGTTTTAGGGGACAATCATGTGGTAGGGTGAGTAGGGGTAGGGGCAATAGCGGGGGGAAGGGGTACGCACACTACAGGGGTCAGCAGGATAGCTGAAGAGAGGGGCATTGGATCTTTTAAGATGGCAGTTACACTGATACAGACACAGGTACCAGATAGGAAGTAGCAAAGCAATTGAAGGAGGGTTTTCAGCAGGGTTTCAGTTTGCATTTATGGGGCAAAAAGAGGGGGACAAGGTATCCAATGAACAAGGAGACCAAAACTGGATGCCTACAAAAACGACAACTCAATTACGGTGCCTGTGTTCACAGTTACATAGCAGGCGGGTGACCGGATACTGGGGTGGGAGAATAGAGCGACAGGAAGTACGTGCATATACGCGAACGTGCATACACATGTGGGGAGAGGCAGGGGAGGGATGACATGTGGGAGGGGGTGTGGTGACAGCTGCCGAGCTGGTCCACTAATGTGGTGGGGAGGGTGGTCGGCTGGGAGGTGCAGGGTGCAGGGTTCGGGTCCATCGCGGCGCATTTTTTTTTTCCCGCAGGTGGCTTTCAATTTTTCTAACTTTTTCACTCTCCTGACATGCACCCCACGTGAGCTGAAAATCCATAAGTAGGAGGATGCGGATGGTGAAAAAACTAAATCTGTGCATCTCGGGCACTCTTTTTGTCCTCACCGAAGGTGTGCATTGCCGAAATTCATTTTTGGTGATGTACACTCACCGTAACAACAATTGCTATTGTGCAGTTGTCCTTATGACATGGAACCGGAGGACAAAGGCCAAAAATTTGAACTCAGTCTGAGGGAAAGAAGATCTTCTAGAAAAGAAAAGAAAAATAAAGTAATAGATGCAGAGAGGGTGGAATGACCATTTAGCGCACACACACACACACACACACCATACCCAAATTGAGGGTTTTCCCATTGGGTTTAGTCCCAAAGAAGCAGTTGGGAGAGTTTCGGGGTGATTCACCACCTGTCCTGTCCAGAAGGGGACTCAGTAAATGATCAGATAGTTGAGACAGATGCAAGGTCACATACGCCACACTAGAAGAGGCAGTACAATTAATAAGAGTGACCCCAGGGGCATGGTTAGCAAAAATGGATATTGAGTCAGCATTTAGGCTACTGCCAGTTAGGTGTGAGGATTGGGACTTGCTCAGTTTTCAGATAGGGGAGCTGTATTATTTAGGCAAGGCAATTCCTATGGGTTGTTCCATTGCACGTGCCACATCTGAGATGTTCAGCACATTGCTTCGATGGGTATTTCAAAGAGAGATATGGGTACAGGTCAGTCATTCATTACTTGAATGATTTATTGCTAATTGGGGAAGGGAGAGAAGAAACCGAGAGGATGTTAGGCAGTTTTGGGGAGATGTGCTGGGAACTGGGAGTGCCTTTGGCACTGGACAAGACTGAAGGCCCGAGCTGGTGACTTGAATTTTTAGGAACAGAGATAGATACCGAGGGAGAGTTATTCAGGCTACCCAACTCAAAGGTTGGAAAATTGAAGACATTAGTGGCCATAGTAAAAAAGCATAGGTGAGTCCTGTTACAGCAGGTGCAGCAGCTACTGGGACACTTGAATTTTGCCTGTAGGGCTGTTGCACTGGGACGTATGTTTATATGTTGTCTGTCCAGGGCCATTAGAAGTGCAACTAGGCCACACCATTGGGTGGACATTTCAAGGGGAACAAGGCAGGATTTGAAGGTTTGGGAGTCATTCTTAAGGGATTACAATGGAAAAACCTTTTGGCAAGAAGAGTGGGTATGCAATACCGAGTTGTAATTACATATAGATGCAGCAGGTAGGTTAGGGATGGGGGCCTATTTTAGGGGACAGTGGTTGTCAGAGGCAAGGAAGCCCAAATGGGTAAGACTGGGCATCACAAGAGACATCACTTTTCTGGAAATGTTTCCTATTTGGGTGGCCACATTGATTTGGGGAAAGGGGCTCTGAAATCAAAAAATCACATTCTGGTGTGATAACCATGCAGTGGTAGAGGTGTTGAACAAGAGTGGAGCTATGTCCGAGACAGTGATGAGAGTATTGGGGCAGCTGGTATTAGAGGTCTTGAGATTGAATATTTCATTCAGAGCCAAGCATAAAGATGGGGTGGATAACGAACTAGCTGATTGCCTCTCCCGTCTTCAGTTGGACAGGTTCTGCCACATCACACCAGAGGCAGAAGTCAGACATATGCCAGTACCAACATACATATGGGAGATTGGCTGGAAGGAGCTTATTTATTTTATTTATTTATTTGAATTTTGGTAACTGGGTAAGCTCGCTGAGACCATGCAGTCCCTTTTTCAGGGACGCTCTAGGGGAATTTGCATAGGGTAAGGAAATACACAATACAATAGTACAATGGTAATGAGCCATGAGCAATGGTAAACAGTGTTACACAATACAAAAATAGTGATTTCATAAATGTGTGGTACACAAATGGAATATTACATCGCAATGAATTACAAGTTGGACTAAAGTATATACAGTATGTACAGTAAATGCACTAGATAAGAGCCTTAGGTTCACAAGTAAAAAATCCTAGCTAGATAAATAAGGCCATGAGGTTTCATTTTAGGTGGACTGAGTGTGGAGGACAGATTACACATTAGCAGAGACCAGCAGTGTGTCCGATGGGATTATCAGACATAAGTATAGAAATTTACAGGGTTATTTAGGTAAGGCAGGAGCAGGTTGCTAAGTCATAAAGGTAGTTGAGTAGATCATGTTTAAAGCTAGGGAGGGTAGTGCAAAAGAGGATAGATGGAGGGAGGGTGTCCCATGCCAAGGGTGCTGCATAGGGAAAGGATCTTCTGCCTACAGATAGGCTTGTCAATGGCAAAGATAACAGCGAGAGAGAGGAGGAGGAGCAGAGGGTACGACTAGTACGTTTTCTTACAACAATGTGAGATAGACTTGGAGAAGTGTATAGGTGAGTGAGCTGATAGGTAAGGCAAATAGAGGAGAACTGAAATCTATGTTTTTGTTTTCGCCAACCAAGAGAGGATAGTACAGTGCATATGATGCTGGTGGGGGGCAGCTCCAGAGGCAAATCGTCCTATCCTTTGGTATAGCTGCTTTAACTGGCTCATAAGAGAGGTCTTTAGTGATAACAATAGGGGAGAACCATAGGAAAGTAGTGGAAGGAGAGAGGCGGAAGCAATATTTAGGCAAGATGATCTAGACATCAGGGGCATAGCTGGTAGAGCAGCCTCAGCTTTTGGCAAAGTATAGTGGTAGTTTTGTTGACAAGGGCCTCAAAAGGGAGGCTCGGGTCAAGCAGGATACCTTGATATTTAAAAGAATGTACTGGCTCTAGGGGTTCCTCATTGCATGTGGCAATGGTTAGTAGGTGGGTAGGATCAGTTTTGAAGGTGTGCGGGTGGAAAAGCATTGATTTAGATATTTTAATGCTCAGGAGCAAGTTGTTTGCCAGGAACCATGCCTCCAATTGATGAAAGTCAGATTTCAAATGTTGATTGATCCATAGGATATCAGTAGAGGATCTGTATAAGATGGCATCATCTGTGTAGAGCTGAACGGATGCCCCTCTGCAGAAGCTAGGCAGCTCATTTATGAATAGTGAGAAAAGTAGTGGCCCCAGGATAGATCCTTGGGGAACGCCAAGGCAAATAGGTCTGAAGGGAGATTGGCAGTTGGCTCATTTAACACTTTGTGAGTGGCCTGTGAGGTAGTCTTGCAGCCAGGTAGTGGAGTGTTGATCAAGCCCCAGTGATTTTAGTTTCTGTATTAGCTCTTTGTGGTTCACCAAGTCGAAAGCTTTGGTGAGAACCACAAAGATGGCCCCAGTAGCCTGTTCATGGTCAAAGGCATGTTGGATGCCCGAGATGACCTTGATGAGTGTGGAGAGAGTGCTGTGATTTTTGTGGAATCCATGCTGGCAAGAGGACAGAAGTTGGTGTTGTTCAAGGTAGTCTTGTAGCTGGTTGTAAAGAACCCATTCTTGAACTTTGGTAAGGTGGGACAGGATAGAGATGGGCCTATAATTTTCTACAGGAGATGCAGATCCCCTTTGTGAATCGAGATGACTAGGACAGATTTCCATTTTGTGGGGACTGTTTCTGCTAGAAATGATCTGTTGATCGGGGCCCTGACTGGAATGGCCAGTGCAGGGGCTCCCCATTTTATAAATCAGGGCTCGAGGGAGACATGGCCAGGTGAACCATGTTCCTTGCAATTGTGTAATAATTTAAGAACTTCTTTATAAGAAGTTAATTTGATGTGGGAAAGCCCAGTGATAGTACTACAGAGGTAGGGGTCAGGTAAGGTGTGGTGGTGAGGTGGGTGCCGAATTGAGATGTGTAGAAGGAAAGGTCAGTGAAGAAGATGTTAAGGCTATCGGCTATAGATGCTGGGTTGGAGAGTACATTATCCCTGGCAATCAATGAGACAGGAAGGGTTGAGGTTTTTCCCTTTAGAAGGGAATTAATTTTAGCCCAAAAGTCTTTGGGGTTGCAGAGTTTATCTGTTTGTATTGTACAATAATAAAACTGCCTGGCATTTGTTATTCTGGACATGCAGGTACAGTATATCTAAGGTGCCTGTAGGAGTGCCAGTCAGAGAGGACGTCAGTTTTCTTGAATGTTTTCCAGGCAGCGTCGCATTTAGACATATGTTTCCTAATGTTTTTGGTCTGCCAGTGGACTGATTTACCTTTGAACCTACATCAGGTGAGAGGGGCGTGATAATCTATAATGGTAGTAATAGAGTCGATTAGATACTGTAATCCAGGGCCTCGTCAATACTGGGCAGGATGCATATGGGGCCCGGGTTTATGTTATGTATGGAGTTGACAAAGGAGATGAGATCAAAGGTAGACAGATTTCTGGATTCTACAATTTTGGGAAGAGGGTGAGGGGCTTTATTTCTCCAGATACAGTACACTGGTGAGTGGTCACTAATGCTATCTGGCAGGACTCCTGCAGCTGTTATTCTATGTGTGCAGTTGGAAAGGGCCCAGTCAATGATGGAGTTGTTGCCAGTTCTGTTGTTCCTTCTGGTGGGTTCAGTAATGTGCTGAGTTAGGTTAGCATCAGTTAGAGAGGAGTGGCCTTTATTAGTGCAGTAGTTATTCTAATCTATGTTGAAGTCCCCACACAGGATCATCCCCTGGTGGTGAAGATCAGAGAGAGAAGAGATGAGTTCTGGGAGTGCATTAGTAGCAATTTCAGGTGATAAACAGATGCACCCAAATATTAGTTTTTTGATGTTACCTATGGTTAGGGAGATAAAGATCAATTCCACTCGTGATGACGTAGGGACCTGATGGATGATGTCAGTAGCTGCAAGGTCAGACTTTATGTATAAGAGTACACCGCCACCTCATTTACCAACCCTGTCTCACCTATAGGTAGTGTACCACAGTAAGAGTACTTCATGTGGAAGGACAGAGGATTTTAGCCAAGTTTCTGTGATCCCAAGTACAGTCACTTTAATGGGAGGAGACACAGGCTTCAGGTTCAGCCATTTTGGGATACAGACTTTGGAAGTTCACATGTAAGATTTTCAGACCCTTGGAACCAGGTTGTGATCTGGGAGGTTTGGGGGGGGATTGAGGGGGCCCGTGGGTCCTGGGTTGAGCTCCACGTCACCAGCTAGTAGCAGGTGAGAGAGTAATCAGAGCAACATATTTCCAGGGGGAATGTTTTTTATTTATTTATTTGTACATCGGTTTGCAACCTTTGAGCCAGAGGCTCATTTCCAAAGGTACCGCGTCACATTGAGGACAGACAAAAACAGAATTCAGGTTACAACATAAAAACCTACTGACTTTAAGTTACACAGTATGGTTTCATACATTTATAGAATTTAGTAGCAATTACAATGAACACAGCTGAGTACATGCTGGCAAATAACAGAGGCAATAAGGCAATGTGGGAGGTGATTATAATTTTTGTAACTTTGAGGGTAGGTACAGATAGGTAGCCATGTAGACAGTACTCTAGGTTGATGATGACTTGCTTGGGTAGGAAAGGAATCGCAGGGAGACGTTGCAAGCTGACCTGAGTAAGAATCTGTGGTGGGCTGCGGATGGAGGAGCTATGGTCATTAATGTGGTGCACCCAGTTAAAGGAGGATAAGAGGAGGTCACAGGATATGAATAGGGAGATGTATAGGAGAGAAAGGATGCAGCCTTTTAGATACATGATTAAGGGTATATTGGGACATTTATTTATTCATTTCTTTCTTTGGAAATAACCTTTGAGCAAAATGCTCTTTTTCAAAGGCTCCATGTCACAGAGAGCAGTACAGTACATAGTAATTGTTACAAATTGCGAGACACACGTTCAAAGGAACATTAGAAGAACAGTATTGAGCACAATACAAATATTCTATTAATTAAAGAATGAACCAATGAAGAAAGGGTAAAGCAGCCAGAGAGGAAGACATTGTCGAGGAAGCAAAAAACTGAGAGGATGGGGAGGAATAACAAAATGGTGGGGGAGTATAAGGGACACAGGGAATGAATGAGAATTCATAGATAAATGCAGTGTGTTGTGTTGAGGAAGCAAGGCAGCAGGGTAGACCGGGGGGAGGGGGAAAGCAGGGGAAGTAAAGTGATTGCATGAGGGGTAATCAGTGCGGATGGACAAGTGGAAAAAGGGGAGGAAGGGGTTGCGAGTCCAGAGTGTGGAGCAGCCAGATGGTATGAGTGTAATTAGAATCTGTGCCGAGTTGAGAATTCTGAAAAAGTTAGTGGCATTTCACTGCATAACAAGACATAAAGAGGAGAGGGTGTGGCAGAGTGTATGTTGTTGCAGGATCAGGAGATCAAGTCGCTGTCCTGCAAGTACAAGATCCAGTTACCGTAAGGTGTTGTTTCAGTTCGACTTTGAATGTGAAGAGTTGATGTGTGGCAGTGTGCCTATAGTGTCTTTGAAGGGACAGGGCAGGGGTGACAGAGTTGAGGTATAAGGGCTGGACAGAAGTCCACCTGGGCAGGAGCTGAGTTGTTACTCCACAACTCTTGGTCCCCCAGGACATTGCAGGCACGTGAAGGGTATTGGCAGTATTCCAAGCCTTCAGGGAGAAGCGTGACCTTGAAGTAAGTGGGCTGGTGTCGGAATACCAGGTGGCTAAGTTTTTTATGTAGGGTTGGAAAGGGTGGATAACATGTTCAACTATAGAGGTGCATCTAGCGGCTATGGGTTTAGTTTGCAGTTTAAAGGGGTGGGGGGATCCGACGAAAGGCAACCTAGTTAGGCGAATGATGCAAGGGTGGTTGAGAGTGTCAGAAAGCAGACAGCCGGTCATTGAGGCATTGCTTAAGATGCTAGTAGGGGCTCTGGCAAAGACATGCTGATCTAGCAATGAGGTGACAATATTCCATACTATATATGTCACCATGTATTATGGGGCATTCAAAGTCAGTGAGATGGTAGGACATGGGAAAGGAGATGACCAAGGGGGTTTGTGTTGGGGCGACATTACATGGAGGACTGAAAGCATTGGGCTGAGACTGAGGAAATCAAAGACAACCAGGTGGGGAAAGGGTTAGTACAGTGTTAAGGAAGTAGCAGGTAAGCTCTTTCTGACAGGTGAATGCACTGTTAGCGTACACTGTAGTGCACCGGGGGGGGGGCAGAGACCCATTGTTTATACACAGAGATGGGTAATGGGTCACCAGCATGCAGCTGATCACTATATTAAAAAAAGAGTTTGCCATTTTTGGGGGAGGATCCCAAGGGATATTCTTCCCTCTCCTTTAGGATAGGGGCAGATTCAGAGATGGCTGCACAGAGGGGGTTAGGAGAAGAGATTAAACATTGTTTCAAAAGATACATATGGAATATTAAAAATAAAGATGCTTATCTTGTCTCTTTTTGTTTCCCTATACAGGATCAAGGTGCTGGAATAAGTGCACAAAAAAAGAGGGGGCCTTATATGGGATAGAACATGAGGGGATTAAAAAAAAAAAAAAAAGGAAAGCGACACTCATGCTTTTCTTATATTGCTCAACAGGTCAGAAGCAGAGGTTAGAAGTTTGGATCTGTGGGCATTCCTTTATATTTTGGGGCAGAAAGAAGGTCATCCAGATGGCTTGGGGGGGGGTGCCAGCTATATCAGGACCTGACCCAGATTAAGTTGACCTAGAAAGGCATACAGGGAATGCGTTGGGCCCAACTGATGCCACTCCTTCATGAAATGAGAGCCAAAAGCACAAGGCCAGACATGGTTATAATACATCTAGGAGGAAATGATTTGGGGACCAGACCATGGCTGTAAATTTTCTTTCAGATAAAAATGGACACTGCCAAGATTAAGGAATGGTGACCAAAGGTCATTTTAGTGTGGTCGGAAATTATTCCCAGGTGGGTGTGGTGACATGCATATAGGCATATGGCCATTGAGAAGGTGAAATGTTGCATGAACCAGAGGGTAGGTGCTCTTTTCTCAGCAGCAGGGGGATGGTTATAAAGAGGGGAATTGAGGAACATTTAGATGAATTTTATTGGTGGGATGGGGTTCACTACTCCAGGCTGGGTCTGGATCTATTCAATTCTGAAATAGCGGACACAAAAGAGCAGTGGAAAAAGGACAGACAGGGAAGTTAAAAAAAAAAAAGTGCGGAGGGGCCCTAAAGGGGATGTCCATTGTATTGCACAAGCTGGAGGTGGGCTAATGGAAGAAAAGAAAAAGGGGAGGGGGGAGGCTAGGGGGGACTATCAGACACAGAGGGCTGTAGGACAACACAAGACAGATGAGGGGTACAGGTGTACACTCATACCTAACCACAGAGAAAAAGGAAGAGAGTGGCCCCCGGATGAACATCTGGGGAGGGAGAAAAAAAGACAATGATAAACGTGTTTTTGAATGGTGTATAAGAATGACAATGATGAACAGAATAATGTAAATATGATGGAAATTATTTGTGGATATGGATTTATTAGACTATGGAGTCAACTAATTACCAACTGAGCACCCACACAATGGTTGTTTGCGCTTTATTGGCAGGTGGGATCTGGGGACAGGAAGGTGTGCCTGACTGAGAGGCAGACCCATTTGTCAACAGGCCCCCTGGCCAATGTTGGTGACTCAGAGGCAGCAATTAAGAAGGATTCAGAGGTAGGAGGGGGTTTGGGGGGGGTGTAGGAAGGGTTGGGGTGGACAAGAGAATTGAAGCTGGCAGGTAGAGAGCCAGGTGGAAAGGGGCAAGATGATGTCAGGAAGAAGGTGGAGCATCATGACATCATAATGAGGTGGAAGTGAATGATAGGATGAGGAAAAGAGAGAGATGGTCAAGTATAGGGGGGTTTAAAAGAGAAGGCAGAGGGGAGCGGGCTCACAATTTTGCTTTCTGTGAATTTTCTCACCCACCCAACCCAAAAAAGAAGGAGGAATAATGGGGAACAGAAGAAGACAGTGGGGGGGCTGCTGACGGTGGATAGCTGATCTATTGGCACTGCTGAAGGTGGATGGCAGAAGAATAGGTGAAGAAAAGAAACAGGGGAAGGAAAAGAAAAAGGGGAGTGGGAGGCTGGGGGGCTATTGGACACAGAGGGCTGTAGAACAACAGGAGAGTGGTATGGGTGTACACTTGTACCCAATCAGAGAGAAAAAGGAAAGACAGCAGCCCCCAAATGTACATCGGGGGAGAAGAAAAGACAATGATAAATGCGTTTTTGAATGGTGTATAAGAATGATAATGATGAACAGAATAATGTAAATATAATGAAAAGTATTTGTGGGCATGGAGTTATGAGAATAGGGAGTTAAATAATTGCCAGCTGAGCACCCACTTAACAATTGTCTGTGTTTTATTGATGGTGGGATCTGAGGACAAGGAATACCTTATTTAAACATGTGTTGGCACTCTCATAGGAACCATAAAGCATATTACTTGGTATTACTGGGTTTAAGGGACAAAGAAGGCCATGGCCCATCGACGCTGTCCCTCACATTTTGTGGGTCATTTCAGAGCTCAATATAAGTTCTCCCTTATCCAAATATCCCAATTATTTTTAAAAGTAGTAAGGCTATATGCAGTGATGAGTTCCTGTGGTAAGGTGTTCCAAAATCTTGGTGCCCTTATGGAAAAAAAAAGTTTCCCCTCTTATTAGTTTTAAAGGATTGTCTTTCTGTTTATTATGTAGTCTAGAGACTATCATATGAACTAAATTGATAACCATCTGTGCTTGTATGACACAACATCAGAATCTAGGTAAGTGTCAGTTACCCACATGGTTTCCGTATTTAAGTTGAGTAGGATTTTTTACCTGCTACACAGCATCATGCAAATATCCTTTGTAAGATATAATCTGTGAATTTCTACCATAAGAAAGGAGACAGCTAGATTCTGTTATGACATGCTATGCAGTATAATATAGATACTTTCCTGTGTGCCACCTATACCCATGACCACCAATAGGGGCACTATTGTAATGGAGAAAAAAAAAAGTGATTACCATTTTCTTATGCTATTTTGTCATTAAATGAAATTATTTTGAATCATTAAAGAGGGAAACGGATGAACTCTATCTATTATAATGAGTTATATAAAACCATGAATTAAAATATAGATGGATTAAGAATCTCATAACTGTGCCTATTCTGGCAATACTGAGGAGAAACTTAACTGTGACATGTATGAAAATATCACATAAAAGACAAACTAAAATAATAATTATTTTAACCTTAGATCCTCTTCCCTGATGAAACATTTTTGGTAACACTTTGTATGCTCCAGAGGATCTGTATGTGATTTTTGCTCAATGAAATATATGAATGATGTCTGCTAGACTTAAGCCCACAAAGCATGACATGACCTAAAAGCCCAATTAATCCATATGATGATTTTACACCAGTGGTGCAAGACTCCACGACTGCTGCATCCCCATGGTATCCTTCATCATAACAGATGCTGGTGCTGAAACTTACTGGAAAGATTTCTTTCCCATCTACTGTGGTTCTGCCCTCTCATACATCCCTTCTGGGATCAGATCTTGCGAGTCTTCAAGGCCATCCTCCTTAGCTATATCTGCCCTGATGCACCCTTTGTCTTGTTAGGCCTTGTTTCCGCCGAAGTGCCCCGCTCTGACCCTCATGTATAGTGGGCCCGACTGCCTTGTTTATTTCCAAGTGGCTTACCCTCCATATATGGTGGTCTTGTGAAATTCCCTCCTTACAGGAATGGCTGCTTGTTTTAGGTCAGCTCACATCGCAGGAGCACCTGTCTCATCAAGCTCTTTCCCATATGTCGACCCATCAAGACATCTGGGCCCTCCACTTCACCTATCCAGATGCTCAATCATCTCATTTACCCTCCTAATTTTCCCCCAGCCCTTATTGTTACTTCTAGGGATTAGGACCATTTGTATTTCATTCACTTCTTTTGGCTTACTTCTGAACCTCCAATAGCCTTGAAGAAATCCCTTTATTAGTCCTTACTTCCTGCACTTGTCAACCCTTTCATAGTCCCTTTATCTTTGCTGTTACACCTCCTCCAGCCTTTTGTGAATGGTTTGCTCATTTGGTTCTCTCATTCATTTTGAGCAGCCCTTAATGTCAGTTGTTATTGTTAATGTTTAGATTTAGTATGTATTGGTGCTCTATGATGTTAGTTTTGTTTAGTGTATACTGCTTTGTTCTGCTTCTATGCCATTTGCTCCAACATTAACTATGTGCCTTTGTATATTCTTGTTTATTCACTTTGCCTCAATGAAAATAAAAAATCTGAATAAGAAAATGTCTTAGGAGTGGATGGTTACTTTGTCTTTTGAACATTGAACTGTTGCCAAACCAGCCCCCAACTGCAATACTTCACTTATACCAAGAAGAGTACCCACTTTGTACTTTTTGTTTTGCAAAGTGCAGAAAGGAAGGCACAGCATGGGAGAGGGTTGCTCAATGGTGACGCACTGGAGGAACAGATACCAGGGGAGCCTTTGCTTTCTTCAGGCAGCTGCTTGAACTACTCTATCATGGTCAGGATGGGCATACAGGAATTCAGAGCCTTCTCTGTCCACCTGATACATTTCTCCACTTTTTATCAATGAACAATGCTGAGTATGATGTGGCTTGTACAATAGCAGGTGCCTTCTTTAGGGACTTGTGCACAGGAACTGATATCCTTCTGTAAGAACTCAGCCCTAGCATACTAATTGATTCTGCCTCTTCTATATCCACTCCAAATTCCCAGTAAGGTAGATTCAGAATACTAGCCATTTGGATAATAAAGGCTGAGTATGAGGAACAAATCCTACTTTACTCTTGAAGAGGAAATAAAGTTCTGTTCAGGATACCTCAAGCTCAATCGATGCCTCCCTCATCCTCCTCTTCCTCAACCAGACTCTGCACTGTGTACAGATTGTGGAAGATCAGCAGTAGGTTTTCTGATGGCCTGCATGGCTTGCAGAAACTGCTACCTTTGTTATATTTCCTTCAGAAAGGGGATTCCTTTTTTCTGGCACTGGTTGTTCTAATTATCTTTCAGGCCAGAGAACCATGGGGTGTTTCTAATTATGATTCCTTTTTCCAGACATTGAGAGCAGCAGATGGTCAGAAGTCCTTTCAAGTTTTTTGCTATTGTTAGCATCACCTTCCCCCCCATCCCTGTGCACTATACTGGGATCTGAAGATGGGTTAGTAGTCTTATTTATTTCTTATAACAGAGATGCCTGTTTATAGCATTTTTCAGCCTGCTTTGAGTTCATGGGCAGCTATGAGGATAGGGAACAGTCTGAGACATGCTTTCTACAGTATCTTCATATGAATCCTCGCCATATTAATGCTTGTGGTTTTTAATGGAGAACACTGTTGGGACACTGATGTAATGCCTGGGGTAGACTGTGACTGTCATTTAGCTGCTCTTTTTTCTTGGTATTTTGGGGGGGGGGGACAATGCAGAGTTCACAGTTTTCAGAGTCATGGTTCAGGGCCAAACAATCAAAACACATGTCCCGGTAGTCAGCCTTTGCCAGGAGCTCTATGTAGGATTTACAATTTTTAAAATCCTTCTGGGCATGTCCTTTTTCAGGTCTCCAAGTCTTGCCAGTGTGACTGAAAAGGGTGCCATAATAATCAAAAGCTGTTGTACTTTTAAAAAGTGTACAACCCTTTTATAACTAAGTCAATTTGAGTAGAATGTTTTTTTTTTTAAACTGTTTTAGTGAAATTGCAAAGTAGAACCATTGTAAACCAGTTTTCTTGGTTCCAGGAAATGAAGGGAACCAAGAAAAAAAAGCAAAATACAGTAACTATAACAACTATAACAAGCAAACAAAAACTAACTACACTAATACAGAGTATTGATGTACCAATCAAAACCATGAAACTTTAACTATAGTGTACATTTTTACCTAGATTTAGACACTAGGACCCAGATATTCAGACAGCAACAGGTAGTTGTGCAAGCCGGGGTGCAGTGCAACTGGGCTGCGCCAGGTCCAAGACCAGGCGATATTCAATGGTGATATGCCATGGTGCAGCACTATTGAATATGGCAAGGACAACACACATACTGTACATGGTGCAGTGGCACTGTGCCAGCTCAAGCCACAGAGAGGGAGCATGGGGATGCACCAGTGCAAGTGCAGATGCGCTAGGTGCATCATCCATGATATTCAGCCAGGGACATGCAGATGAGACCATAATTTATGCAAGGTGCAAATGGGGCCATTTTAATGTCATTATGGCCCCATTTACATGAGTTGCGCAGGGCGTCCTGGTGAAATGAACCTGGCACCCTGTCTAGCTGCTGTCATCGGGGGTCCCTGGTGGCCTATTGTAACCCCCTCCCCTCCCGTACGCCTGATCGTGGGCTTCTGTAATGTTAAATATCACCCTGGTCGTCTAGTGGTTCCCTCACCATATGCCCGATTGCTGGCTGTTGTAATAATAGATATTAAACTGGTGGTCTAGTGGTTCCCTCCCCATATGCCCAATTGCGGGCTGCTGTAATAATAAATATTAACCTAGTGGTCCAGTGGTACCCCCCTACCCACCCACAGAGGACCCCTGCCACCCAGCACCCCCCATCATCGGCAGGCAGCAGCACCCCACCCACATACCACCCGGCCACCTGCCGAATGACAGTGTACAGTATGATCTGTATGCCTATTGGTCTATTGGTGGAGTTCTATGACTGAGTGACGAGTGCCTTGGACCTGGGTAGACCAGTGGACATCCTCTTTCTAGACTTCAGCAAGGCAGTTGACTCTGTTCTTCATGAGGGCCTGTTGGATATGCTGGGAGAAATGGGGGTGGGGAACCAGATGATCAGATGGATAGGCAATTGGCTCCAGGACCAGACCCAAAGGGTCATAGTTAGCGGGATAGTCTCATCCCCAAGGAGGGTCATTAGTTGGGTCCCACAGGGATCAGTCCTTGGGCCCCTCCTGTTCAATGCCTACATCTCTGACATAAGGACAGGTATCAGGAGTGAGATGAGTCTCTTTGTGGATGACTCAAAACTGGAGATGGTGGTGGATGGGGAGGAGGGGAGGGTGGCCCTACAGAGGGACCTGGAGGTTCTGGAAAGATGGTCTAAAAAGTGGAAGCTGAGGTTCAATGCAGGGAAATGCAAAGTACTGCACCTGGGGGCCAGAAACCCGGGCCAAGTGTATGTCCTGGGGGGAGAAATGCTACAAGTCTCAATGGCTAAGAGGAACCTGGGGGTGGTGGTGGATGTCAAGATGAACAACTCGGAGACTTGTAGGAGGGCAGCAGCAAAGGCTAACATGATGCAGGGATGCATTGCTAGGGGGATCACCTCCAGAAGGAGGGAAGTGATACTCCCTCTGTATAACTGCTTGGTGAGGCCGCACCTCGAGTACTGTGTGCAGTTTGGGAGGCCACACTTAAAGAGGGACATTAAACTCCTGGAGAGGGTCCAGAGGAGGGTAACCAAAATGATTTGGGGCTTGAGGGACAAGACCTATGGGGAGAGGCTCGAAGAGCTCAATATGTACACATTGGAAGAGAGAAGGGAACGGGGGGAAATGATAGAGGTCTTCAGGTACATGAAGGGGATAAATAGGGGAGGAGCAGTCAGGATGCTTCGAAGGAAGTAGGAGGAGGGGGCAACTAGAGGACATGGGTGGAAGCTGAAGGGGGGAAGATTCAGAGGAGAAAGGAGGAGGTGCTACTTCACTGAGAGGGTGGTGGAGCCATGGAATGTGCTGCCCAGGGGGCTGGTGGAGGAAGAGACTGTGGAAGGGTTCAAGAGGGGGTGGGACAGGTACAGGGGAAGGGTTCTGGAAGCAAAATCCAGTGCAGCGAGAATATCCGGAACTGGGAAGGGAGAAGCCAGAGAGGGGAGGGGGGCAACAAGGTCAGCTCCCAGGGTGGGGGCTGACCAAACGAGCAGACATGAAAGACCATTAGGCCTATTCTGCTGGCATTTTAGTATGTTAGTATGATATTGTTAGCAGGGTAGTTTTATGTTGTGCAAATTACCACATTTGAAATGTATGCCTTAACCTAGCAAATATAAACTTAGAAACATAGAAACATAGACATTGACAGCAAAGAAGGACCGCTTGACCCACCTAGTCTACCCATTTTTCATACCTACTATAACACTGCAGACCCTACTTAATCTTGGGCTCCCCTTCCCCACCTTTCCCTACCTCTATGGTTCCCTTATGCCCAACCCATGCATTCTTGAAGTCTGTTACCATTTTTTTCCCCACCTCCTCTGCTGGGAGGCTGTTCTAAGCATTTACCACTCTTTCTGTGAAGAAGTACTTCCTCACATCTCCCTTGAGTCTCCTCCCTTCAGCTTCATATCATGTCCCTTTATTAATGAGCATATTTTTTATATGCCAGATGTTAACTGGAGTGCAGTTGCAGCAGCCACTTCTAAGAGTGGTGTTATTCTGGATGCCCTACAGGGGGCATGCCTTAGACAACTAGTATTGGAGCCCACTAGAGAGGGAGCAATCTTAGACCTGGTTCTCTCAAACGGAGATGAAGAGAGGATCACAGATATAGAAGTGGGTAGCCATCTGGGAACTAGAGACCATCGAACAGTATGGTTCACAATAAACACAGCAATAGAGTCAAGCCATACAAAGACAAAGGTACTGGATTTTAGGAGGGCTGACTTTGCAAAATGGGTGAGTGCCTAAGGAATGCACTAGCAAATGGGCAGGAAGGAGGTGGAAGAACAATGGGGAATAATAAAACTGCCATCACAGAGGTAACAAGCCTTGTGTAAAGCAAATAAACAAAACGAAACGAGGTAAGAAACCACTATGGTTCTCAAAGAAAGTGGCAGTGAAGGTTCAAGAGAAAAGAAAGCATTCAGGAAGTACAAGGAATCACAGAAGGAACAGGACAGAGAACTGTATCAGTTAAAGCAAAGGAAGCTGGAAAGGCAGTCAGAACAGCAAAGGCCCAAACCGAGGAAAAGATAGCCAACTCAGTTAAGAAGGGGATAAAACCTTTATAGGTACATCAGGAGCTAAGAAAGACCAAGGGAGGGATAGTGAGGCTTAATAAAGGGACGGAGGGTGGGCAGAGGGTGACTGTGAAAGGCAGAGATACTAAACAAATATTTTTGCTCAGTATTTACAAAGGAAGAGGGGAGTTACCTAAAACAAACAGTAGAAACACTCTGGATACAGAAGTTGATACCAGCCCATTTACAGAAGAAAGAGTTCTGAAAGAGCTCTTAAACTGAAGGTGGACAAAGCAATGGGGCCTGATGGAATTCATCCCAGAATTCTAAAAGAACTAAGGATAGAACTAGTGACACCACTGACTACCCTCTTTAACAAATCATGGGAGGATGGGGTGGTACCTGAGGACTGGAGGAGGGCAGATGTGATTCCCTTCACAAAAGTGGAGCAAGGCAGAAGCAGGAAACTACAGACCTGTTAGTTTAACCTCAGTGGTAGGGAAATGATGGAATCACTTCTGAAGGAAAGAATTGTTATGATCTAGAGGCCAGAGGGGCACAGGACCCAAGGCAGCATGGATTCACAGTGGAAGGTCATGCCAGACAAATCTGATAGATTTCTTTGACTGGGTGACCAAAGTAGTAGATCAGGGAGGGGCTGTGGACATGGCCTACCTAGACTTTAGCAAGGCATTTGACACAGTCCCACACAAAAGATTAATATACAAGTTAGCCAGCCTGGGAGTGGTCCCAAGATGACAGCCTGGGTAAAGAATTGGCTGGAGAATAGGACACAGAGAGTAATAGTAAATGGAGTCCACTCTGAAAAAGGGGTTAGCAGGGGTACCACAGGGTTCAGTATTAGACTGGTGCTCTTCAATGTCTTTATAGTTACATTGCAGAGGGACTGGAAGGAAAGTATGTCTCTTTGCAGATGACACAAAGATCTGCAACAGAGTTGATGCACAAGGTGGGTGGAAAGGATGAGAAGGACTTGGCAAGGTTAGAGGAATGGTCAAATGTATGGCAGCTTAGATTCAATGCTAAGAAGTGCAAGGTAGTGCACCTGGGAAACAAAAACCCAGGGGAAGAGTACACAATGGGGGGTGAGATACTAACAACAACAAAAATGGAAAGGGACCTGGGGGTAGTCATATCAGATGACCTAAAGGTGGGCAAGCAATGTGAGAGGGCAGCAAGGAGGGCTGGGGGGATACTGCAATGCATAGGGAGAGGCATCACCAGCAGAAAACAAGAAGTTATTATCCTCTGTACAGACAGCTGGTGAGACCACATCTGAGTACTGCGTGGCAGTTCTGGAGACCCAATCTCCAAAGACATAGACAGGATGGAAGCTGTCCAGAGGAGGGCAACCAAATGGTGCAGGGTCTGCACCGGAAGACATATGAAGTGAGACTTAAGGAGCTTAATATGTATAGCCTCGAGGAAAGGAGGGAGAGGGGGACATGATAGAAACTTTCAAGTACCTCAAGGGAATCAACAAAGTCCAAGAGGGTAGCATCTTTCAAAAAAAGAGGTGTGCAAGAACAAGGGGGCACAATTTGAAGATAGAAGGGGGTGCCTCAGAGGTAATTTAAGGAAGTATTTTTTCACAGAGAGGGTTGTGGATGCATGGAACAGCCTTCCAGAGGAGGTTGTGGAGTCAAAAACAGTGGTGGAATTCAAGCATGCATGGGATAGTCATAAGGCAATTCTAGGGGGTGGGGGTAGGAAGAAGTAGGCTGCTGGTTAACTAGGATCTGCAGCTTATCCATCAGGTAGGGAAATGGGCAGACTGGGTGGGCCAAGCGGTCCTTATCTGCCGTCAAATTCTATGTTTCTATGTTTCTATGTTTTTCAGCAAAAATGCTTCCCTCTTGAACTTTATTTATACCTGTGAGGTATTTGAATGTTTCTATCATATTCCCCCCTCCCCCTCCTTTCCTCCAGGGTGTACGTATTGAGGTCCTTCAGTCTCTCCTCATAGGGCTTGTGATGCAGACCCTGCACCATTTTTTGGTTGCATAGTATGGAGAACACTTTCAAACAGCCACAACATATATTTTGAGGCTTAGAATGCATGTAAAAGCACAAATATTACTTTTTGTGTGATAGTCCTTACTGTAATTAGGTTGACTGTATCAGAGGTCACATGATGCACTCTTCCAGTTAGCAGCACTTTTCAACTGCTCCTGCCCTCTTCTGCTGAAAACTTTAATCTACTCCTATTTAACTATACTACATTGATCTAGCCAGATTTAAGACAACTTCTCGTATCTGCTGGAAGAAGGAGTGGCAGCTAAACTTTGGAAATATGGAGGCAAAGATAAAGGCAGCACCTCTACACCACACTCCACCCACCATGCCCGATAAGAACATAAGAATATGATGGCAGAAGTGGACAGTGAGATCCATCTAGTCTGCCCATTCTGACTACCCCCACCCTCTTATTTTCCTAGATTACTGCAGTACTTGTCCCATGCTAACTTGAATGCCGTGATAGTCTTAGATTCCACTACTGCTGTGGGAAGACTATTCCAAGGTCCCACTACTTGCTCTGCAAAGAAGGACCTTCTATGGTTGGATTTGAATCTACCTCCTTTTAGGCACATGTTGTGTCCTCTTGTTCATGGTGATGTGTTTACTGGAATAGGTGTTCCCGCTTTTCCTAATTTATCCCTGTCATGTATTTAAAGGTTTCTATCATGTTCCCCCTGTTTCTTCTCTGTTCTAGAGAGTACAATTGCAGGTGCCTCAGTCTAGCTTCATACTGCTCCTGGTGCAAGCTGTGCACCATTTTTGTGGACCTCCACTGCACTGCCTCCAGGCAATCAATGTCCTTTCTGAAGTGAGGACTCCCAAACTGTACACAGTACTTGAGATGTGGCCTTACCAATGTCCTGTAGAGTGGCATTACTACCTCTTGTTTTCTACTTGAAATGCCCCTGCCTATACACCCGAGGATACAAGTGGCTTTTTGTGTCACCTTTTCACATTGCCTTCCTACTTTTAATGTATTAGAAATCAGTACTTCGAGGTCCCATCCAAGTTTTGTTACTGTCAAATGTTCTCTGTTCAGTGTGTATGATCTATTTGGGTTTCTCTTCCCTATGTGTATAACTTTGCACTTTTTTGCATTGAATTTCAACTGTCATTTCCTAGACCATGCTTCCAAGTGTCTTAGATCCTCTTCCACTGTGGCTGCTCCTTCTAATGTGTTCACCCTGTTGCAGATCTTTGTGTCATCTGCGAACATTGAAACCTTCCCCTGTAGGCCTTCAGCTATGTCGCTGATGAACACATTGAAGAGGACCAGTCCTAGGACCGATCTCTGTGGTACCCCATTGGTTACCATTCCTTCTCTAGACAAAGTTCCATTGACCATGACTCTCTGGGACCTTCCTTGAAGCCAGTTTTGAACCCACCTGACCCTTTTCTGCCCTATGCCTGTGTGTTACAGTTTGTCTGTCAGTCTCCTGTGGTGGACTGAGTGAAAAGGTTTGCTGAAATCCAGCTATACTACATCCACCACACCTCCCTGGTCTACTCTTGTTCCGATCCAGTCGAAGAATTTGATTATGTTCATCTGAAATGATTGCCCTGCTGTGAATCCATGTTGTTTTGTGTCCAGCTGCCTGGTCTCTGTTAAGTGTTTCACTCAATATTCCTTAAGTAGAGATTCCATCGGTTTACCCACTACTGAGGTCAGACTGATGGAGTGATAGTTACCGGCATCCTCCCTGTTCCCACTTTTGTACAACAGCACCACTGTGACCATTCTCCAGTCATTTGGCACTTGTCCGCTTTCCAGGTACTCTGTGAACAATTCTGCTAGTGGGTCTGTGAGCTCCTCAGCAAGTTCTTTCAAAATTCTGGGGTGGATACCATCTGGTCCCATTGCCTTATTTGTATTTAATTTTTATAGTTGTTTAAGTGCACTGTCTCTTGTGAAGGGTTCAGTGCCAGCCTCCTTGTCATGTCTTCCCATTTTGTGTAACTTGGGCCATTATCTTGGTCTTCTTTTGTGAATACCGAGCAGAAAAAATTGTTGAGAATCTCAGCATTGCCTTTATCGCATTCCTCACATTGTCCATCTTCCATTGTAAGTCTAATGATGACTCCCTTAATTTTCCTTTTTTCCCCAATGTATCGATAAAAAGTTTTATTGCCTTTTTTAACTTCCCTTGCTATTTTTTCTTCTGTTTGGGCTTTGGCCCTCATGGCTGCCTTTGTGGCTAAATGAAGTTTTGTTTTGTAATCCTCCATCTCAGTGTTTGCATTTGTCTCCTTGAATCTATGCTTTTTTCTTGTCTTTTATTTTTAATGCTACTTCTTTAGCAACCCTAGAGGTCTTTCGTGTTTCTTGGATTTTGGAACTTGTTTAGTGCACTCTCCCATCACTGTGAGTATCGCCCCTTTCAGTGCCTCCCACTTCTGTTCTACCAAATCCCCTGCTTTGTTGCTGAAGAGAGGTTTGATGCTTTCTTTCATTTGTGCAAAATTGGCCTTTTTGAAATATAGGACTGAAAGCTTGCTGTGGGTGCTCTCCACTTTTCTGGTGACCTTAAATGAGATGGTTCTATGGTAATTGTAACTTAGGTTGTTGCCTACTTCTAAGTCTGAAATTCTGTTGCTATTAGTGAGTACAAGGTCCAGGATAGATTCTTCTCTAGTTGGAGAGGTCACCAGCTGTACTAGACCTGCTCCTTGTGGTGTCAGGAGAAAGTCTCTACTCCTTTCTGTGGAAGCAGAGAATGAGAGCCAGTCTATGTCTGGTAGATTGAAATCTCTCATTAGCAACAATTCTCCGTTATTCGCCATCTATAAGTTGGATTCCATGAGTTCCTTGTTGTGGTCTTTATCCTGGGATGGAGGTCTGTATACCACCACCGCCTGGACTGGTGTCTTACACCCTGCACTGAGGGTTACCCAGAGGACTTCTGCGTTGGTGCTTAGTCCTTGGGTTTCTATGGCATTGATGCTGTCTTTTACGTATAGTGCTACACCTCCATTTTTCTTACCCTTTCAATCCCTTCTGAAAAGGGTGTAACCTGGATGGCTACATCCCAGGCATGGCTCTGTGTGAACCAGGTTTTTGTGACTGCAACCCAGTCTATGTTCACTTCCGTGAGTAAGGCAGTTAAATCATTAATTTTGTTTGCCTGGCTATGAGAATTAACACACAGAGCCTGCTATTTTGGCTCTGTTGTTTTTACATTTTTATTGGAGTTTTTTCCTTCTGTTTCTTTTTCTTTGAGGACTTTTGGATTTAGTCTCAAAGTTTCATGTGATGAGTTTAGAGTGCCAACCCTATCCCTTTGTGGCCCAAAAAATGATGTTGGCCACTCCCTGTCTCCTAATTTAAATGTGTGACGAAGACATCAAACTTCTGGCCAAGGGCCTGGGTGCCCTCCTTTATAAGGTGAAGGCCATCATATCTAAAGAACTTCCTTTCCTAGAATGTGTTCCAGTTTCCAATGAATGTGAAGCCCTTCTCCTTGCATCAACCCCTTGTCCAGGTATTTAGCTCAGAAATGTCTTTCTCTCTGATCATCTTCCTATTAGCTCCCATTGCCAAACTGGAAGAATCTCAGAGAAAGACACAGAGGATGAAAAGGGAGTTAATTTGTTCCCTAGTGAGATCATGTGCCTCTTTGTTTCCTCCACCATCCTGCTGGCAGGTCAACAGTGCCTAGTTGGACTAAGATGTGTGGTTTAGTTCCAGGTTTGCTGCACAATCCCTAGAATACAGTTTGTGTCCCTGAATGCTGATGATCCTGGTAGGCACCGGACTGAGGTGTTTGTCTGTTTTGTTTGCTGGATGTGTTTCTTCACTCTCCAGATCATATAGTCTCCAATGATTAGTACCTGTTGTTTAGGTTTACCTGTTTCTTTAGTTTTGATTGCCGTTTGTGCACATGGATTTTGAGAGAGGTCCTGCTTCTCTGTTACCCCTGTCCTGAGGTTTGGTATGGGTGACAGTGGTACAACCATCTCCTGCGGTGAGGCCTGACCCTTTGTCTCGACGTTTGACATGGGAGATAGTGGTACATTTATTTTGTTTACTGCTTGTGCCCATGAGTCCAGCGATAGGTCTTGATTCACAGTTCCTGCTGCCTGTACGATTGGCTTGTGTGCAGTTGGTGTGAATCTATTTGTTGTAGTTACCGGTGTATTAATATGTCATTGTTTGTGTTTGTTACATTTTGTGACCAACTGCCAGTCTCTGTGTTCCACTAACATTTGTGTTAGAAGCATTCCTGTATGATTTGACTATGGTTGTGTGTCCTGCGGATTGGTCTCAAGGAGTTCATTATTGAGATGAGCAATCTCCATCTGTGCATTGCAGAGTTGATGTTTTAGGTTTCCTATAGCATAAGGGTTCCAAGCAGACCAAGGCCCAACCTGCTATGCCCAGTCATCCTGCTGCAACATCAACTGCTCTTACCAAGGAAAAATGTATGCAAGAAGGATGCCCTACAAGGGCTAACCTATGACACTAAAGTGCTTTGTACATCATTGGACAACCTAGCCCAGCAAATGGGTGATAATGAAGCTTGCACAAGCTCTCTCAAAGACTGGAGGGCAAAGTTAGACCCGAATTCATTGCCATGTGACAAAAAACTGTCCGTCGTGAAAATCGCCTGGAGGATTTGGAGGGAAGAAGGAGGTGAAACAATATCTTAATCTTGGGGATACCAGAGTGTGCTGAGGGGCAAAATCTGATTTTGTTTACACAAAAACTGTGTGAGCATTTGGCTAGGCAATCTCTGAATGGACCATCATAGGTGATCGAGTGAGCATACCACATTTTGCGCCCCATGCTGATTGAGGGTTCCCCTCCATGTCACTTCATATTTATATTTTTAAACTTTCTAGATAAGCAGCACCTTCTGGCTAAAGTTTGGGACATTAAGGATGTTTCATGGCAGGGGACCTGGCTGTGAGTAGTCCAAGACCTCCCAGCCACTGTCCATCAAAAACAGGCAACCTACCATCCATTAGTTGTTAAGCTAATAGCAGCCAGTATTTGCTTTAGAATGCTTTAGCCAAACAGGCTTCAAAAATCCAACATGAAGACATCTGGAAGTCAATCAATACAACTACACAGGCATCACTGGAATTGAAATCCATATTTCCAGACTTATTTAGAGATGGATAAACTCTCATCAGATAATTCTGTCATCTAGTGTGGATTCTATGGTGTTTCCACAGCAAGATCTCTTTCTACGGACCAGCCTGTTTCTGGATCATCAAACTGACCCTTATGATTCTGTGGTAGTTATATTTAGTGTGGGATTACCCCAGCTGGAATCACTATTATGCGGTATTGGATTATAGATGGCCATTCTGCCCTCATATACTGCAGACTATTTGGACTTTTTTGGGGGCTTTAAGGAGTACAGATGAGACTTTTCTTTCACCCTTTTTAGTTCCCTCCTCTGTTTACTGTATTATAGCCATGCTTGGATTGTTGACTTTGGATGTTTCTTCAAAGGTCTTTGCACTGTTTCTGGTGTAGCCCTCCATGGCTCCCCCATTTCAATTTCCTTGGAGACTATGTTGGCAACACCATCTATTATTCATTCCCTCCTGGATACCAAGATGGCTCTGGTGAGTGTCAGTGTTCCTACTGCAGACTATATGCCAGCACAGGAGTTCATTCTCTTTTTTTTTCTTTTGATACCTCCTGGAGTGCCATTAAGACTCTTATACTTTTGACTGCTACTTCCATGAAGAGTATTGTGTGGACATTTTAAGGTATAATAGCATGAGTTTATTTTATTTTCTCTTGCTGATTTCTTTAAGACATATGTATATATATTAGACCTGGATTGCTATCACTGCTTTACCAGACAGCAGGTTGCTGAACAATATTGTCTATGCCATTGCGATAGAGCTGGGCAAGCAAGACCAGGCTTGAACCTGGTTTGAGCTTAGAACTTGTCTCAGCCGTGCTCAACCTCTACAAGCAATTGAGAACCAGAGTCAAGCTAAGCCAGTCATGGTCAAAGTAAGCAAAGTGGTCAGACTGAACAGTTAGTGTAATGTCTGAAACATTCAACTCATTTGTAGAAAATGGCCTGTAGTAGCCAGGGCTCAACTCATGTTTTGGCTCGTAGAGTCAAGCCAGACCCCTGGCTCAGCTCTGACATGGTTCTAGGTGAAAAAAACCTGCCTTGTCCACCTCTACTATGTGGTGTACCCTCTACAAATACCCTTATGTAAGGACTCTTTGATTGTTATTAATATTGTCATTCATAATAACACTCCTTATTTGGCTTGTAATTATAGATATATGTTTGTAAGGTGTTATGTCTATTTGAGGTTTTGATTGGGTGAAGCTCCATATTTCAATGTGGCATGATTGCTGTTAAGTAGAGGTAGCAGTTGGGCAAAAAATGAGGGGCTATAGAGAGAGGTGTGTTTTTTTCTCATCACACACTGAAGAGTAATTGTGGTACAGTTGATTGAACTGGGGATTTTTTGGATATTTTGTGGGGGCAAGGGGGGTTCCTAGTATTTGGTGTCCTATGTATAGTATTAGAGGGATACTTTGTGGGTTTTTCCAGTTTACTGTGTTTTATTATTTTTTTGATGTTGGGTGTAGGGCAATTCTGCATTGTAAGAATATTGATATGTCTTTTTTGGGGAATGGGAACCCAGAGCACCCTCGCCTATTTCTGGTCTCAGATTTCCATAGAGGTCTATTCTAGGTTTTACTATTGTGTTTTAAGTGATGGCACGCTGCATAATGTTTTTATATTAATGTGTATAATCTATGAGTAATGCTTACACATTTGTGACTTGGAACATTAAGGGGGCCCAAGACAAATGTAAGTGACACATGGTCCTGTGTCACTTGCACAGATTGCATGCCGATGTTGCCTTTTTACAGGAAATGCATCTGTGCAAGAATGACATCAAATATTTCAGGAGTCAATGGGTAGGACTGGCATATGGTGCTGGTTGAAAACTGAAAAAAGGTAGGGTTGCTACCTTACTAGCCCACATGGTATCTTTTCAGCCTACAAGAGAATGGGTGGACCTGGAAGGCAGATACATATTTATACATGGTGGCTGGGGCTCACTGAAGTAATTCAAGGGTCAATATATTGTCTGAATGTGGATTCTTCTGCCTTTTTTTTGCAGAGTTTGTCGCTTAGCTGTCCCAGTATACCTGTATCCCTATTTTTCTAGCAGGGGACTGGAATCTGGTATACCAGATGGATTCGGATCGATCTGGTATTCCACGTAAAGGTCTTATTCCAGGGCAAAAGAGTCTGCTAGAGTTGTTGGACTTGTTCAGTGTGATTGGCCCCTGGAGAGTCCTTCACCCAACAGAAAAGCAGTATACCTTTCTTTCAACCTTTCAGCGGTACTTTTTCCCATATCGATTATTTCTTGATCAGTCAGGAATCCCCTTGTCGGTCTTGTTTCCTGTGACATTCAGGCCCTTGTTATATCAGACCATGCCCCAGTCATGTTGTCACATTCTGTACAAGGCCCGATAGACTGCCACAGGTGTGATGCTTCAACTCCCAATTACTTAGAGACTCATCTGTTACCCAGTCCTTAAGAACTATATTCAATCCTTTTTTCAACATAATGCTTCATCTGTGGATGCATTAGACATTGTATGGGGGGCTGCAAAATGTGCATTAAGGGTTGAGTGTATCCGTCTAGCCACAAAAAAACTACAGATCTGCAATGCTAAATTGGATCAATTGCTACAGAGTATATGACAAATGGAGCCTCGCTTATCTGCCTGCAGACTGGCTCCATTTAAACTCCCTTCATGCACAGTACATAGGCTTGATGGCAGAAAAAGCAGAGTGGGCTCTCAAGCAGAAAAAGACTCATTATTTAGAATCTGGAGAAAAAGCTGGGAAGTTATTTGCCCTTTGTCTTTGACAGCTGGAGACAGCTAAGGCTATCCCCAACATTCAAGCTAGCTCAGAGGGTCCTATTGAGACACAGCCACACGATATCGCCAAAGTGTTCCAGTCATATTATAATTCCCTGTACCAGGCCAAGACTGCTGATATGGCATCCCAATGTAGTCTGTGACAATGGTGACCACAATTGGGCACTTTCAAAAAGGGCGACTCAATCACTGCACCTGCTGACAGGGCTACCGAGCAGGGAGAGTGACCCAATGGAGTGGGTCCGCAAATATAGTGACACAATGTTGCTATATGTACACAAGCACTGGGGGGAAGAGCATGCTGAGTGATGGGTGGAAGGGAAGGGGGAGAGTGTTTGTGAGGCATGGTGTGGTGGTGGGCTGCCGAGCTGGTCCCATGGCATGGTGGGTAGCTGGCAGGCTAGGTTTACGAGGGTGCTGGGTTCAGGTCCCGGCAGGCATACATTTTGTTGCACTTGGCCAAAAAATTATTTTTTCCTGGTTTTGCACCCCTCCAACATGCACCCCCCCTTGGAGTTGAGAATCCTTTAGTAGGGGGCACGGGGTGCAAAGCCCCCACATAAAAAAAAGTCCCCAGCCCCCTTTTGCTATGCCCTGGGAGTGTACATCTGAAATGGATTTTCGGTGATGTACATTTGCCCTAATGGCGATAACCTTTCCACGATTGCCGTTATCACATGGAACCCATTCCAAGACTTGATTAACAGTTACCTTTATCCACTACAGCTTCCATCTCTAACACCGCAGCAGCAGCAGGAACATTTTAAGAGACTGATCGCTCTACTAGAGGTGTGAACAGGCTAACCGGCAACTCCTGCTCGACAAAGCCCATGGACTGGATGGATTCCCTAACAATTTTTATAAAGCAGACAGAAAAGCTCATGAAATAGCAGGGTGGGTCAGCACTCCTGGTAGTCATCTGTATTGAGTAAGTAAACCAAACTGTGTTTCAGAACATATGCCCAATGCATCACAGATAGGCACTGAACCAAAAGTTATATATCAGCAAGAGTTTATTAAATGGTTCAAAAGTAAAGAGCTTACAGGTATCTCACGTCACACCCCTAGCTACCTTGGCAGCTGGTACACCTTCACACCTTTATGCATTTTACATGTATCAGGATCAGCTTCCCTTTTTTCTTTTTCCTTTTTTTTTTCTTTTGAAGAAGGCACATCCTGGGGGAGGGAGGATGGGGGTTAAGGGAATTGGGTTAGGGGGTGGGGAGGATTGTTCATTGCTTTTCTAGAATCAGGGATTTCTGTAAAATGTTGTATATTGTCACACTGCAGCTATCATACAGTTTATGTCATTGGTCATAATGTGTAATCCCTGTACTATTCGCTTAGATATATTACCTTTATATAAAATAATAAATAAATATAATTTCAAAAGGTATCTCACTTCAGAAGCCAGGAAATACTTTAAACAGCATGGCAAATTATATATTCCAAAACTGAAAAGGTTCACAAAATCACCATTGCTTCCATTGTTTCAGAGACTACACTGTTGCTACCTGGTCACACCTGAATGAGCTCCCAGCTCACAGTCTTTACTTTTCAGTGTCAGGTGACACCTTCATCAGAAAGTCATCTGATGCTGAAAATATATTCTGAAACACAGTTTGGATTGCTTACTCAATACAGATGAACTACAAGGAGTGCTGACGCACCCTGCTCTTTAATGGGCTTTTGTGTCTACACAGTGAATAATACCAGGGTAAGTGCACCCTCCAGCTTGTGATGCTAATTTTTGTCTTTTGAGCTACTGCCTCTTCTAGTTCTTGAATTTGTATAATGCCTTTTAGGGTGATTGGGTTCCTTTTTTAACTCAGCTTTACAATTAATTAATTGAACATGGCCTTTCTGATTCCTCTCTGATCCAGGCCAGGATTGCCTTAATAAGTAAGCCAGTAAAAGATGCGCTTTCCCCTGGCAGTTACAGGCCAATCTCTCTACTTAATACAGATCTGAAAATACTAGCCAGGGTGCTAGCAAGTCATTTCCAATCAGTATGGGATAGTCTGATAAGCCCAACTCAGGTTGGATTCATGGCAGGTCATCTATCAAATTACCAGCTCTGCAAGCTCCATTACCTAATGTCAGCATCTAGGGAGAGTCGGACCCCTGTGGCCTTGGTTTCCCCAGATGCCAAAAAAGCTTTCAATAGGGTCTCTTGGCCATACATCTTCCTGATTTTAAGAAAATTTGTCTTTCCCTGGGAATTTATCACTTGAATTAAAGTATTATACACCAACCCAGTTGTCTGGGTCTGGTGTAATGTGTACTGTCTGCTCCTTCCACCTGCAGAGAGGGACCCAGCAGAGATGCCCATTATCACCCTTCCTTTTCAAACTATATCACAAACCCCTAATTTGTTATATGCAAAATAACCCAGATATTCATGGAATAGAGGTCAGAGGTTGTAGTTACAAATTGATGACTTATGTAGATGACCGTCTGCTACATATTGTAGAACATCCCATATCTATCCTTGTGATCTTGGATGAATTCACCAATTTTTCACTGTTTCAGGATATAAATAAAATCTAGAGAAAATCAAAGTTTTACCCCTCAATGTTCATGTATGGTGCAGCACTGCATACGTCGAATGGGAAGAACACCCTTCCCCCCTCAGCTAGTGGTCAAACAGGAATTCAGCATGTTTGCCGTTCATTTGCATCACCAGGTAAGAAAAAATGTTTGTCTCCCCATACAACGCACAGGGGTAATGCCAAACTTCACCCAACAACTAACACGCCAAAATCTGGCCAATGGAAAATCATGTACACAAATGCTCACAGCCTGGGAAATAAGATCCCAGACCTGCAGGCAATAATGTCAGAGGCTAAACTGGACATAGTAGCAATTAGTGAGATGTGGTTTACCAGTAACCACACCTGGGAGACTTCAGTACCTGGCTATGTATTGTTCAGAAGAGACCGAGGTGCAAAAAGGGGGGGAGGAGTGGCCCTGTATGTTAATGAAAATATCAAAGCTACAGAAATTCAGAATACACATAAGGAGCCAGAAGAACTGTGGGTCACCCTGGAAACAGGAAATGGGACAGCCATAAGAACTGGGGTTGTCTACAGGCCCCCAGACCAGAGGGAGGACATAGACACATTACTGTTAGAAGATATACAAAACATGACAGCTAAAGAGGAGGTTCTGATAATGGGAGACTTCAACATGCCGGATACAGATTGGTCAATACCAGCAGAAACATCTGCCAGAACTAGACTCATAGTGGATTCCCTGCAGGGGGAGGGCCTCAAACAACTGGTACAGCAACCCACAGGAGACAGGGCTATCCTAGATCTAGTACTGACTAACAAAGAAGGGATCACAGATCTCCAGGTAGAAGGTCACCTGGGGGCCAGTGACCATCACATGGTATGGTTCAATTTGGCTACTACATCTAAATCATCCCATTCCAAGGCAAAAATATGGGACTTCAGAGGAGCTGACTTTGATAAGATGGCCAACAGAGTTAAGCTAGCCCTGGCAAAAAGAAACACAGGTGAGGGGGTACAGGCAAAGTGGGCAAGCATTAAGGATGCAATACTTAAAGCAACATCCGATTGTGTTAGACAGAAAAGGAAGTGCAAAAGAAGAAGGAAACCACTTTGGTTCTCAAATACAGTAGCAGAAAAGGTCAGAGCCAAAAGGCTGGCCTTCAGGAAATATAAGGGAACACAGCGGGATGAAGATAGGGAGGCATACCAAACTGCCCTAAGGGAAGCAGGTAAGGCAGTAAGGCAGGCAAAGTCCCAAACTGAGGAAACACTAGCACGAACAGTAAAAGAAGGTGACAAGACTTTCTATAGATACATTAGTGAAAGGAGACAGTCCAGAGGGGGTATTGCTACGCTTAATGGAGAAAAGGGAGCATGTGAGGAGGAGGACCCTGTAAAGGCATCTATCCTAAATAGATACTTTTGCTCAGTATTTACTGAAGAGAAGGTAGGGCAGGGCCCACAGCTCAGCATCATGGACACAGGGGGGAGGGAGGTGAGCACTACTCCCTTCACAAAAGAAAGGGTCCTACAAGAGCTTGCTAAGCTCAGGGTGGATAAGGCAATGGGACCTGATGGCATACATCCCAGGGTACTTAAGGAGCTAAAGGAGGAACTAGCAGAGCCATTAGCAGAATTGTTTAGTGAGTCTCTGAGCACAGGAGAGGTCCCAGAAGACTGGAGAAGGGCTCATGTGATCCCACTCCACAAGAGTGGTAGCAGGGAGGAGGCGGGAACTACAGACCGGTCAGTCTTACCTCAGTAGTGGGCAAGATTATGGAGGCACTCCTTAAGGAAAGGATAGTGCAACATCTAGAATCATAGGGGCACAGGATCCAAGACAACATGGGTTTACAAAAGGAAGGTCCTGTCAAACTAATCTCATAGATTTCTTTGACTGGGTAACCAGAGTGGTGGACCAAAGGGGAGCGGTTGATGTCGCCTACCTTGACTTCAGCAAAGCTTTTGACACTGTTCCACATAGAAGATTGATAAATAAGCTGGGTAGGCTCGGGGTGGTCAGAAGTTGGTCAACTGGGTGGCAAACTGGTTGACGGCAGAAAACAGAGAGTGGTGGTAAATGGTATACAGTCAGAAGAGATGCAAGTCACAAGTGGGGTACCTCAGGATTAGTCCTGGGGCCAGTCCTCTTCAACATCTTCATTAGTGACCTTGCAGATGGACTAGAGGGTAAGGCTTGTCTGTTTGCAGATGACACCAAGATCTGCAACAGAGTAGATGATCCAGATGGGGTGGGCAGAATGAGAAGAGATCTGGATAAACTAGCAGAATGGTCAGAAGAGTGGCAACTGGGATTTAATGCAAAGAAGTGCAAAATCATGCACATAGGGAAGAGAAACCTGAAGCCACCTATAGGCTGGGAGGGGAGTTGCTGGCAGTCACAAAGGAAGAAAGAGACTTGGGCACCATCATCACTGATGACCTAAAATCATCCAAGCAGACCTCTAAAGCAGTAGGTAAGGCTAGGGGGATGTTAGGGTGTATTAGTAGGGGTATCACAAGTCGTAAGAGGAGGTAATAATCCTCTGTACAAGACACTGGTTAGGCCCCATCTGGAGAACTGCGGCAGTATTGGAGGCCACACCTTCACAAGGACATTAACTAAATTGAGGCAGTCCAGAGAAGGGCAACTAAAATGGTGCAGGGACTGCATCAGAAGACATAAGAGGACAGATTAACGGAGCTCAATATGTATACCCTTGAGCAAAGGAGGGAGAGAGGTGATATGATCGAGGCATTCAAACACCTTAAGGGCATAAACAAGGTGAAAGAGTCTAACATGTTTAAATATAAGAAAAATAGCAGGACAAGAGGACACAGCATGAGATTAGAGGAGGCCGATTAAGGGGAATGTGAGGAAATTTTTTCACAGAAAGGGTGGTGGATGCATGGAATGGCTTACCACAAGAAGTGGTGGCTATGAATACAGTGCAGAGCTTCAAACAGGCATGGGATAGGCATAAGGGAGCAATACAAATGACTATGAATAGATAGGCCACTGACAGAGCAAAGGCCGATGGCACATTTATAAGGTAGAAAAAGAAATGGGCAGACTGGATGGTCCTTATCTGCCTTCAACTTCTATGTTTCTATGTTTCTATGTTTATGTACAGAAAAAGACCATTTTGGATTTAGGGCAAATAAGGGAAACTAAGAGGATGACTTACTTAGGCATTCATGTCACCAAATTTCCCTTGTCTCTTATAAAAGAAAATCACATTCCTCTCTTAACCCAGAATAAGTTAGATTTGCAACGATGGGCCTCCCTGACTCTCTCACTTTGGGGGCAAATTAGCATAGTGAAAATGAATCTTCTTCCCCAAATCCTTTACCTTCTGAATATGCTCTGTCCCTACTTGTCCAAAACCTGTTTTTTTTTCTGGCTTCAGCCAGTGATCAACTTATTCCTTTGGAAAGGGAAAGCAATTTGATGTGCTTACTCTAAACTCACCATTCCAAAGGATAGATAAGGACTACATCTTCTAGATTTCTTTCTTTATTACTGTGTCCTACATAGCAGTAAATTTCTTTGATGGGTCAGGGACTGGCCACTGCAGGATGTTTCCACCTATGTTCCACTATGGCTCCAGATAGAAAAAGGATTGTGTCAATAGATGGGGTGTCAGCATAAAAGCCTTCTTTTCCTCAAACCGGCTTCTTTGCCTAGTCAATAAAAGTTAACACCAATAATGTGGTCTTTAAAGGCATTGCAGCAACTCTGTACCTATATGGTACTGATTGGACAAAAGGGCTAACTCAACCTGTAGTTGGAAATCTGCATATTTGTATAGCACGTCATGCAATTCCAGCTGCTTTCTGCCCTCAGTTGCAAGATACTATCATTGGTTACTTCCTATGGGAGGGCTGCTTTCTGTCAGTGAAGGCTGTCAGACAGCACTTCCTTTTGTCCAGAAACTTTGAATTTAAATACCTCCAATTAAAGATGACTATTGCCTCTTTTATGGGCCCTGCACCATGGTCCTTCCAGGACCAACTAGATATCCCCACCCTTATTTCCTTAGCAGAACAATCCCATTCAATATCCAAACTATATTGCTACTATCAGACTAATTATCCCACCAACCCCATAGGTGTCTGCTATTACTGGGCGCAGGCCATTGCCCTACCAACAGAGTCTCAGTCATAGCAGGCTATTTGGCATCATCTACAGTATAGAAATTTATTAAATAATTGACTCAATTTCAACTTTTACAATATCTATATTATACCCCTTTGAGGTTGTATCAGATGGGTTGCTCCCTTTGCCAGTTTGTTCTAGATGTGGGAAGGAAGAGGGTCATCTCAAATTCTTTGGGAATGTATTAAAGTGATTTCCTATTGGACTCTATTAGGAACTCTTTGGACTCTCTCTGGGATTGGAAAATCATTTTTCACCTGAGATTTGCCGGGTGGGTCTTTATCCTGATGAGGTTTCCAGTCCACTGAAAGCATATATGGCTCTGATAGTTGTTATTGCTAAGCTTATCTTACGACACTGGTTAGATTAGGATATTCCTACTTATAAAGAATGGCATTAGGAAATCCTTCAGGCTCTTGAGGTCAAGAAACAAATTGCTCAAAACCAAGCAAAGAAAGAAAGGTTTTAAGCTCATTGGGAGCCGCTCCATACATTATTGTCTATTGTCACTACTTCATGAAGGAAAATTATAGTCTTATTTGCTGTTAATGTTGTCATAGTGATTTTTTATGTTTTGTAGTACTGACTGTGTTAGTTGTGTTGGTTTAGTTTATTAATTGTATGTAATTACAGCCATCTTACTGGATTACAAGATCTTGTTCTCTTGAAATATCTGCATACTTGATGCTCCATGTCAAGTAAGGGATAGGCTGTGTGGGTTGTGTTTATTTTTACCCTTTTTCTTGTAGTGTTTTGTACTTGTTATTGTATTTGTTGGTGTTGATAATTGTTGTTAGTACTGTTCAATCTTTCAGTAAAACATAAATCATTAAAAAAAGGATGACTGTGTCATTGGAGGTTAGAAAAGTTATTTAACATTTTCTGGTGTGAACATGATATGGGGACAAGGGACCAAAAAACATAGTAATACACATATACTGTACTAACAAGCATAAATGACTAAAGGCATGATCTTTACTCAAACCATAGCACCTAAGATAGAGCACAGTGCTACGTACTACTGTGTTGTACTACAACCCAAATAACCAACCGTTAATATACAGCTCTATGACCCAGCCTCTGCAAAATCCAAAATGACAAATTTAATGTGAATGCAATGGCTGATTAATGAGCTAGTAATGAATCCATAGTGCCTTGAATGGAGAATGGACTCTCTTTCTTGGGGTCATTTGAATATAGCAACTTTGGCCAACATCATTGACACATTTATGATACCTTAACTGATACTTGGACTGCCTAATCTGTACCCAGTGTGAGATACCCCTCAGTGGCTGGCAGGGTGTTGTGTTGTATGACTGCACAAATATGTTAGGTGCCTTGCCTTGTGCAGCACTCAGGAGGGGTTTATTCCTTCATGCTTTGCACAATGAGAATGTTTGGTGCTTATACAAATATATCACATTTTGTGCATCTTGCACAAAAGCCATAGAAGAAGAGACTTAGCTTGGTACTAACCTTGACAGTCAAATATTGGGCCTCATAAGATTCATTAATATAAATACTTGTTGTTACAGTTCTATAGTACCGACAGTATTTTAAAGCTTTTAGATATATAAATATCAATAATGGCTTGTGTTTCAGAAGCTACAACTGCTACATTACACTGCATTATGTTCCAAATTACTGTCATGTTATCTGTCTTTCTACATATTTTGAGAAAAAGGATTCCAGGTTGCCATTATCAGAGATAATTATGATTGGGCCATCCATTAGCACCAGAATAATTGTGAAAAAGAAAAAATGGATGGATGATCTCCACTTTATTATTTATTTGTTATTTTATATTTTTATTACATTTCTTCACACAAACAAAAGGCAACAGTTTCATGGTAAAGCCACTTCATCAGGCCAACTGTGTTGCTACAATAAAAAACATAGAAACACATTTTTTAGACTATAATGGTATTAATTACCAGATGAAACAAGGCTACTTATGCATACAATACTCTACTATATGCTGTGTAATAATCCTTAACTTCTATTGTCTCTGAAAGTTATCTCATCTTAGTTCCATTAATAAAATACTTGAGCTACATACTTCAATAAATGAATAATTATTCCCAATACTTTGCCATTCTAAAATGAGCCAAAAACTTTTAAACGTATTACTGCATCATGGTCACAACAAGTCCATTATATTAAAGACAAGGGTTTTTTACCTTAACTGTATGTTTTTTAACTTTCAATTTAATTCATAGGTCCTTAATTATTCAATTGAAGTTAGTGATAAAAAACCTAGGAAGAAGAAAACTGTGTTTAACATTATATCATTTTACTTTTGTTGTCACTTATAAAATGGCTATGCCTTATTTACTTCTAATTTCATTTATCCGGTTTTACATTCTCCAAAAGTTCATCTAAACTCATTTATAATGACTGCAATGGAAACAAAATGATTTTCATTTTACTATTAATATTGATGTTAAATTATTATTTTTAGATAAGCTTTCTTATGCGTACCGCTATGAAATGTAGCGACATGAATTATCTTAAATCTCCCAATTCTGGATGCACGCCTCAGTGCCAAAACGTAAATTAGAAATTCAAATTCTCAAATGTTCCTTTTTTTGAGCACGGAGACGTGCAGCCATTTTATAAGTGACAACAAAAGTAAAATGATATAATGTTAAACACAGTTTTCTTCTTCCTAGGTTTTTTATCACTAACTTCAATTGAATAATTAAGGACTTATGAATTAAATTGAAAGTTAAAAAACATACAATTAAGGTAAAAACCCTTGTCTTTAACATAATGGACTTGTTGTGACCATGATGCAGTAATCAGTTTAAAAGTTTTTGGCTTGTTTTAGAATGGCAAAGTGTTGGGAATAATTATTCATTTATTGAAGTATGTAGCTCAAGTATTTTATTAATGGAACTAAGACGAGATAACTTTCAGAGACGATAGAAGTTAAAGATTATTACTGAGCATGTAGTAGAGTATTGTATGCATAAGTAGCCTTGTTTCATCTGGTAATTAATACCATTACATTCTAAAAAATGTTTTTCTATGTTTTTTATTGTAGCAACACAGTTGGCCTGATGAAGTGGCTTTACCACGAAACTGTTGCCTTTTGTTTGTGTGCAGAAATGTAATAAAAATATAAAATAACAAATAAATAAAAAGAGTGGAGATCATCCATCCATTTTTTCTTTTTCTCAATTATTCTGGTGTTAATGGATCACCCAATCATAATTATCTCTAATAATTGTAATCTGTAATCCTTTTTCTCAAAGTTAGATAATTGATGCTCTGACAAAGCATTGATCCCAGTGGCCATAATAACAACTATTAGTTGTGGTAAATACCTTTTCACATTCTAGTTTGGCAACTTTTGCTATACAGTTACCTCCCCGTCATTCTGCCCCCTTCTACCTCTCCTCCTTCACTCATGCATCCACCTTTGTTCTTTTCATTATATTAGTTAGATAACAGTCAATAATGAATATAGGTGTATCATCAAACATAAGAATGGAAAGTAGCCATGTTACTCCAGTCCCTGATACAGGCAAAGAGAGTTATCTATCATATCAATTCTCTAATGAAGAACAACAGCAAGTTATGAATTTGTTACAACAGAGTAAGTCCTGGACACATACCACTAATGATAAGAGTATAGCTAACAAAATGTATTATTTGGAACAGAAAGACATTATATTAGAATGGCATGCCATATCATTGGGGAATACACAAAAAACAAATGCATCCCTAGAGGTTTACGAGTATTAATTGAACCAAATTTGGGCTTTATGACTGCTGAATTAAATGAGAAATGGACTGGCATACGTAATAAATGTTCATTAGACTTTATGCTGTCACTAATTGAAGCTATTTTCAAAGAAAGAAATAGATTAGCTGAAGAAATAAATTCAATTAAGGAGGAATACAAATCCAGGGTACAGTTACAGAACTATACAATTATGTTGGAAAAAAATTAAAAAAAGATCTAACAGACTATGAAGAATTCATTAAACAACAAAAACTAAAAAAGTTCAATAGAGACATTTTTGATTATAGAGAATATAAAGTTTATTCTTGGCTAATGAAACCTCAAAGGCAGGGCAGACAATCTGGATGTTTCACATCCCAAAATGAATATGCACAAGAGTCTGATAGTGGAGACAGTTTCGCTGTCAATCAATATGGGTCTAGCAACAATTTGAGAGATCAACCCCAACCTTTTTTGGGGGAAGACAGGACACAAGATTCTCAACAGGAATTGATCAGATACAATATGTATCAAGAACATCACAACAGATATAATCTAAGGAGCAGGGGCTGGCAGGATACACGAGGGACTATCCCAGTGGGCATGAGAGGAGGGAGTGGTGGAGGAGGTGGAGGAGGAGACAGAGGAAGAGAGGGCACCGGGGGGATATATGGGGAGAGGAGGGAGGAACAGGGGGAGAAGACAGTAGTTTGTGGGATTTGAACAGATTATTACCAATGTGGAGAGCTGGTTTGTTATATCTAATATGAATTGATATATTGAAATTACATTATATTTAAAATGTCTGTATAATTATTATTAACTCAGTATAACAACAAGTGGTGGGATTAGAACAAAGTGTTTTAAAAATGTTTTTAAAAATGAACTAATTTTGAGGGAATCATAATTAGTGTTAAAGAATTTACTAACTTGAATATGGAAATTAAAACAATTTCTATTATTGTAATAATGGCATGTTGATGAGTCCATTATATTTATACAGAAAAGAAATCGCAATATAAAAAAACTTTCAGTTAAGAGACATAAATCAAACTGATATTAATGTAAGGGAAATATATCCCTGTGGTGGGAGAAGAACCCCTGACTCAGAGAGACAGCAGGAGTATGTAGGCTTCAGATTATGTTGATCTCCACTACACTATACAGCTGTACCTTCAAGTTAACATTCTTTTGTTGAGAGGCTACCTGGAGGCCTGAATCTAGGTAGCTTACGTCATTAGTGCTGTTTGTCCCCCCCACCAGCCGTGAGATTTAAACGTGGAAATAGCAGACAATTAATCACATCTGAAGTGAGCAAGGCAGACACAGCACACCAGAAAGTAATTGGAAGTAAATGCTTTAAATTTTATTGAAATACAAGCATCATATTTTGAAATATGCACAAGATAAAATCAAATTTTTCCCCCTTTTTTTAAGAGCGCTGAGACGCAATGTTTATAAAAAACTTACAACCCGAGGGAGAGGGAAAACAAAAACTTTTCCGAGTGCTACAGCAACACTAGTAAGCCTTCTTTTGAACTAGATTTCGATATGTGTTACGGTGCTTAATCATTAAATGCTGTGTTATGAGAACAGCACTGCGAATTTGTTTATCAGTCTTTAGTAGAAAGAAAGTTCCTTTTTTTTGAGAATTTGACTCTCTAATTTACTTTTTAGCATTAAGACATGCATCCAGAATTGGGAGATTTATGATCATTCATGTTGTTACATTTCATAGTGATAAGCATATAAAAGCTTATCTAAAAATAATAATTTAACATCAATGCTAATAGTAAAATGAAAATCATTTCTTTTCCATTGCAGTCATTATAAATGAGTTTAGATGAACTTTTGGAGAATGTAAAACTGGGTAAATTAAATTAGAAGTAAGTAAGGCATAGCCGTTTTATAAGTGACAACAAAAGTAAAACAATATATTGTTAAACACAGTTTTCTTCTTCCTAGGTTTTTTATCACTAACTTCAATTCAATAATTAAGGACTTATGAATTAAATTGAAAGTTAAAAAACATACAATTAAGGTAAACACCCTCGTCTTTAATATAATGGACTTGTTGTGACCATGATACAGTAATCAGTTTAAAAGTTTTTGGCTCATTTTAGAATGGCAAAGTGTTGGGAATAATTATTCATTTATTGAAGTATGTAGCTCAAGTATTTTATTAATGGAACTAAGACAAGATAACTTTCAGAGACGATAGAAGTTAAAGATTATTACACAGCATATAGTAGAGTATTGTATGCATAAATAGACTTGTTTTATCTGGTAATTAATACCTTTATATTCTAAAAAATGTTTTTCTATGTTTTTTATTGTAGCAACACAGTTGGCCTGATGAAGTGGCTTTACCATGAAACTGTTGCCTTTTCGTTTGTGGGCAGAAATGTAATAAAAATATAAAATAACAAATAAATAAAAAAAGTGGAGATCATCCATCCATTTTTTCTTTTTCACAATCTTTCTACATATTTGTTATCATTCTAGTTCCTATTTCCCCCCATTTTAAACCCTACCCCACTACAATGATTTAGAGTAAAAAGCAAGACTGCACCCACCACAAAGCCATAAAACTGCTCATGAATAAATATGATTAATTTATTAAAGTACTAAAGTGAATAGCACCTCTTTCATGCTGGTTCCAAGCTAAAATTTAGACTAGGAGACTAAGATTACATGTCACTAGGGTAACCCCAAGCTTTATCATATGAAGCTGGGGGTACACTAGAAAATGTAATCTTGTTCTCCTGTTCTAAATTTTAGCTTGGAACCAGCATGCTGGAGGTGCTATGCAGTTTAATATATTAATAAATGAATCATATTTATTCATGAGCAACTTTGTGGCTTTGTGGAGGGTACAGTCCTGTATTTTGCTCAATGTTTGGTTATTTAAAGCACTTGCACCACTGTTTTATCCTGGTGCTCTTGTACTTACCTGAATTCCCACTACAGTGATCAGCTTTGCCATGACTGCAACCTTCATTTGTCCAAGAGGACAGGCAAGCTTATGCCAATGCCATGCTTTGGTCAGCCATCGTGGGGTATGTGGCCTGGCCACCACCTTTCCACCATGAGAGCCAAGTGCCTCATCCAAGCAGCGCTTCCTACCCCAAAATGACCATGGTATTAGCTTTGTGGGATCACAGATGTGCCCTTCTTCCAGATGGCAGAGCTTATGCTGCTGCCATGTCACTGGTCTGATGCTTCATTGCACTTATTTAGTCTCATTATCTCTTGTGCTCTCTTTCTATCTCAGTGTCTCTCATTCTCCCTTCCCCCTGTCTCTCTAATTTTATCTATGTATCCATGTGTATTTTTCTACCTGTCTTTCTGTCTGTCTGTACATTCATCTATCCATCCATCCATCCATCCACCCATCTGTCTGTCTTTCCATCCATCTGTCTATCTATCTGTCTGTCTATATATCTATCTATCTAATTTTGTTTTCATATTGTATAACACAGGTGCTTAAGCAAGACCTAAAAAGCAAAAAAAAAACAAAAAACTTCACAAGTAAGGAGACAAACCATGATGCATTTTCAGTGGATAGTTCAGTGCAGTTGTAAATATTGCCCATGTTTCTTGGAAATGTTGCATATATCTGAAATATCCAACAAATAATGGTTTAATTGTTTACTGTAGTAATCCCCCATTTGGCAGTGCTTAGTCAATTGACGTTAAGTGAGAAAGCTCAATAGGAAAAGACAACTCAACAGAAGCTATCAAGGAGTCATGGGTGACACTTTCCAATGCGAGGATTAGGAAGAAGAAGCATTCAGTACACAAGTTAACAATTATTTATTTATTTAAGATTTTTACCAGCAAGGCATGCTGAGCAGAGTACTGATCAATTCCAGATGCATCCTGGGGGAGAGGGAAGAGTACAACAATTGTAACCCCCTCCAAAAAAATCAGGGTAGTTAGTAAGGTAAACACCAAGATAGAGAAGTCAATAGGGAGAAGGGCAGGGGTAAAATGAGAAAAACAGAAAGGCAGTAAGGACAGGGATGGGGCAAAAAGGAGTAAGGCCATCAAAAAAATGGAGAGTAATGAGTACCAATGCCCATAGCCTATTAACACGCTCCCTGAACTGGTGGCCTTGATAGAAGAGGGATGCCTGGATATTGTGTCAGTTACAGAAACATGGTACTCAGAAAACCATGACTGGGATGTCAACATACAAGGGTACACAGTCTACAGGAGGAACAGAGAGGGTAGAGGAGGAGGAGGGGTAGCTCTCTATGTAAGGGAAGGGATCAAAGCAATGGAACTAAAGGGTAAACAGGAAAGAGAGGAGGCACTGTGGGTCACTCTGGAGACTGGAAATGGTACCACAATCCACACAGCTGTTGTATACAGACCCCTATCTCAGGGGGAAAAATGGACAAGGAAATGATAGAAGGCATCCTTAGGATGACAAAGAAAGGGGAGATATTGCTGATAGGGAATCTGAATATGCCAGATGTTAACTGGAGCACCTTTGTTGCAACCACATCCAAGAGCAGGGCCATTCTCAATGTCCTACAGGGGGCATGCCTCAGACAGCTCATGTTGGAACCCACTCATGAGGGAGCAATCTTAGACCTGGTATTCTCAAATGAGAATAGAGAGAGGATCTCAGATCTAGAAGTGAGTAGCCATCTGGGAACAACTGACCACCAAACTGTGCGATTCATGATAAACTCAGCTGTTGAGTCAGGCCATAAAAAAGTGAAGGTACTGGACATCAGGAGGGCTGATTTTGTCAAAATGGGAGAGTGCCTCAGAAAAGTACTAGCAAACAGGCAAGAAACGGGTTGGAACAGCAATGGGGAAACATCAAAACTGCCATCACAGAGGCAACATGCCTTTGTGTGAAGCAAATAAACAAATCAAAATTAAAGAAAAAGTTTCTCAAAGGTTCTCAAAAGAGGTGGCAGAGAAGGTTAGGGAGAAAAAGATAGCATTCAGGACGAATAAGGAAACACAGAAGGAGCAGGACAGAGAACTATGCCAGCTAAAGCATAAGGAAGCAGGGAAGGCAGTCAGAATTGCAAAGGTCCAAACTAAGGAAAAGACAGCTAACTCAGTTAAGAAGGGGGATAAAATCTTTTATAGGTACATTAGGGAGTGAAGAAGGTCAAAGGGAGGGATACTGAGGCTGAATAAAGAGGAGGGTGGGTAGGTAGAAAGGGACACTGAAAAAACAGGGATACTGAATGAATACTTCTGCTCAGTATTCACAAAAGAAGAGGAAGGGGAAGGGGAGGTGGATTTTAATATTGTATGTGAAATTTTGTAAAGGCACCCTGAGCTTTAGAAGGGCGCCTCATATAAATAAATTTTTACTTACTTACTTACTAATCCAGTCAATAGAAGCACTCTGGATAAGGGGGTTGTCATCAGTCCTTTCACAGAAGAAAGTGTTCTGAAAGAACTCCTAAAACTGAAGGTGGACAAAGCAATGGGGCCTGATGGGATTCACCCCAGAATTCTAAAAGAACTAAGGGGAGAACTAGTAACACCACTGACTACCCTTTTTAACAAATCATGGGAGGATGGTGTGGTACCTGAGGACTGGAGGAGGGCAGATGTGATTCCCCATCACCAAATGGGAGCAAGACAGAGGCAGGAAACTACAGACCTGTCAGTTTTACCTCAGTGGTAGTGAAAATGATGGAATCACTTCTGAAGGAAAGAATTGTTAAGTACCTAGAGGCCAGAGGGGCACAGGACCTAAGGCAGCATGGATTCACAGTGGGAATGTCATGTCAGACAAATCTAATCAATTTATTTGACTGGGTGACAAAAGTAGTAGATCAGGAAGGGGCTGTGGACATGGCCTACCTAGACTTTAGCAAGGCATTTGACACACTCCCACACAAAAGGTTAATAAACAAATTAGTCAGCCTGGGAGTGGATTTCAGGGTAGCAGCCTGGGTAAAATCATTGGCTGGACAACAAAACACAGAGGGTAATAGTAAACTGAGTCCACAGTGAAAAAAGGGGGGTTACTAGTTGGGTACCGCAGGGTTCAATACTGGGTCTGGTCCTTTTTAATGTCTTTATAAGTGACATTGCAGAGGGACTGTAAGGAAAAGTATGTCACTTTGCAGATGACACAAAGATCTGCAACAGGGTTGATACACAAGGTGTCGTGGAAAGGATGAGAAGGGACTTGGCAAGGTTGGAGGAATGATCAAATGTATGGCAGCTTAGATTCAACACAAAGAAGTGAAAAGTAATGCACCTGGGGAACAAAAACCCAGGGGAAGAGTACACAATGGGGGGGGGAGGGGTGAGATACTGAAAACAGCAAAAATGGAAAGGGATTTGGTGGTACTTATATCAGATGACCTAAAGGTAGGCAAGCAATGTGAGAAGGCAGTAAGGAGGGCTGGAGGGATACTGGGATGCAAAGGGAGAGGTATCACAAGTTGAAAACAGGAAGCTGTTATCCCTCTGTACAGACAGTTGGTGAGACCCCATCTGGAGTATTGCTTGGAGTATTGGAGACCCCATCTCTGCAAAGACATCGACAGGCTGTCCAGAGGAGGGCAACTAAAATGGTGCAGGGTCTGCACCCGAAGACATATGAAAAGAGACTAAAGGAGCTTAATATGTACTCCCCTGAGGAAAGGGGGGGCATAATAGAAACTTTCAAGTACCTCAAGAGAATCAACAAAGTCCAAGAGCATAGCATCTTTCAGAAAAAAAGATGTGCCTGAACAAGGGGTCACAATTTGATGATAGAGGAAGAATGGCTCAGAGGTAATGTGAGGAAGTATTTTTTCACACAGAGAGTTGTGGATGCATGGAACAGCCTTTCTGAGGAGATCATGGAGTCAAAAACAGTGGGGGAATTCAAGAATGCATGGGACAGACATAAGGCAATTCTAGTGGGTGGTAGGAGGAAGTAGGCTATTGGTTAACTAGGATCTGCAGCTTATCCATTAGGTATGGAAATGGGCAGACTGGGTGGGTCAGCTGTCCTTATCTGCCATCAAATTCTATATGTCTATGTTTCTATGTAACAAATACAATTGGTGTGCTGGCATAATTATACATACAAATATAATGAGCTAGTAACAGTTAACCAATATAGACAGTACAGGACAAGGTATCACACAAGCAGAACAAGTAGAACAAAATGAGACATTGGGAGTAGCATGAGCAACAAATGTCATAATGTATGATAAACTAGAGCTCAACTGGTTGCTGCAGAAGGAAGAGTATAGGTTAGTCACAGGAACAAGTGGAGGAGAAGTAAGTAGCGAGATGTGCGCTGAGGTGCTGGGTTGAGGGCATGTGCCAAATGTCCACAGGGAGGGAGTTCCACAGCTTAGGAAGCCTATATCTAAAGGTGGACTGGCCTGCTGTGGTAGGCATGTGTGGGATGGAGAAGAGACTGTTATCATAGTTTCTCAGTGTGTAGAAAGGTTAGGAAGAGGCAGAGAGAACTGAGTAGAAGAAAGCAGGCATGGACTGTGACCAGAACTTGGATACAAGGTGAGCACAGTGCAACAGACGGCGGTCCTGTAGCGAAGGAAAAGCCAGCAATTGATAGATGGCACAGTGATGGTTGGAGTAGGGGCAGTCAAGGGTGAACTGACAGGAGTGGAAGAGACAGTCCACTCTGGCAAGGGTAGACTTGGGGGTGGCACTGTAGACTATGTCATCATAGGCAATAACTGGCAGGATCATTTTCTGTACTATAGCATGGTGAGCCGGCAGTGGGATATTACTATGATTCCCGTAAAGAGCACCCAGTCTGAGGTGCAGTTTTTTGTGGATGGCATCGATACACACAGAAAAGTCCAGGTGCTGGTCGAGCCAGACCTCAAGATATCTGAAGGAGGAGCTGTCATCCAGAGTGGCCAAGTCCATTGTGTGGAAGGTAGGGTTGTGGGGGAGCCTTGAAAGTCTCTGCCTAGTGTTAAAGGTCATGGAGATGGTTTTCTTGGCATTGAGGTGTAGCTGGTTGGAACAAAACTAGAGCTGGATGCTGTTGAAGGCCTGCTGGAATCTGGTCACCACGTCAGCGGCTGAGGGCCCAGATGTAAACACCACCCTAACATCTGCATACATATGAATTACAGTCTGTGGGCAGGCAGTGGGGAGGTCATTTAGGAAGATGGAAAACAGGGGTGGCCCCAGGACTGAACCCTGTGGTACACCTGAGGAGATGGGGGGGGGGTGGAGATTGCACTGACCAATTCTGACTGATTGTGACCAACCTACCAGATAGCAGTAGAACCAATCAGTAGCTGTATCAGAAAGCTCTGCATAGGAGAACTTGCTCAGGAGGAGAGAGTGAGATACAGTGTCAAACGCTTTATACAGGTCAACAAAAATTACTGAGGTGATGTGACCCTTGTTCATGGCAGTAAGAATGTAGTTGGTGAGCCTCAGCATGGATGAGGTAGTGGAATGGGTCTTCCTGAAGCCAGACTGGTAAGTCATGAAGAAGGGAAAGGAGTCTAGGAGGAGTCTAGGAAGGAGGAGAGTAGAGAGAGAGGACAAGGTGTTACTGGAGTTAAGCTAAGATAGGAAGGAGGGAGATGGGTCAGTAGTTGCCGGGAACCAAGGGATCCCCACTTTTCGGGAGGGGATGACCATGGCATGCTTCCACTCAGATAGGATGAATGCTAGGGAGAAGGAATGGTTGCAGAGTACAGATAGCAGAGAGGCAATGGCAGAAGCCATTAATTATAGCATTTTGTTGTCCAGGCCACAGGGGCATTTGCCCTTGAACGGGTTTAGGGTCAGTAGGGCATTTAGAACATGTTGGGTGACATGGCTGAAGGTGAAGGATGAGGGAGGAGGGGGGCTTGGGGGGATGAAGACTGAGAGGAGAAGGAGGGGTGTGCTGGTGGAAGAGAAGATAGTAGTGATGAGGTGCAGCTGGTGAAGAAGTTACTTAATGCCAAGGCCACAGCTGATAGAAACATAGAAACATAGATTTTGACGGCAGATAAGGACCGCTTGGCCCACCCAGTCTGCCCATTTCCCCTACCTAATGGATAAGCTGCAGATCCTAGTTAACCATCAGCCTACTTCTTCCTACCCCCACCCCCTAGAATTGCCTTATGACTGTCCCATGCATGCTTGAATTCCACCACTGTTTTTGACTCCACAACCTCCTCTGGAAGGCCATTCCATGCATCCACAACCTCTCTGTGAAAAAATACTTCCTTAAATTACCTCTGAGCCACCCCTTCTATCTTCAAATTGTGCCCCCTTGTTCTTGCACACCTCTTTTTTTGAAAGATGCTACCCTCTTGGACTTTGTTGATTCCCTTGAGGTACTTGAAAGTTTCTATCATGTCCCCCCTCTCCCTCCTTTCCTCGAGGCTATACATATTCAGCTCCTTAAGTCTCTCTTCATATGTCTTCTGGTGCAGACTCTGCACCATTTTAGTTGCCCTCCTCTGGACAGCCTCCATCCTGTCTATGTCTTTGCAGAGGTTGGGTCTCCAGAACTGCATGCAGTACTCCAGATGGGGTCTCAACAACTGTCTGTACAGAGGGATAATAACTTCCTGTTTTCTACTGGTGATGCCTCTCCCTATGCATCCCAGTATCCCCCCAGCCCTCCTTTGCTGCCATCTCACATTGCTTGCCCACCTTTAGGTCATCTGATATGACTATCCCCAGGTCCCTTTCCATTTTTGTTTTTGTTAGTATCTCACCCCCCATTGTGTACTCTTCCCCTGGGTTTTTGTTTCCCAGGTGCATTACCTTGCACTTCTTAGCACTGAATCTAAGCTGCCATACATTTGACCATTCCTCTAACCTTGTCAAGTCCCTTCTCATCCTTTCCACCCCACCCTCTGCATCAACTCTGTTGCAGACCTTTGAGTCATCTGCAAAGAGACATACTTTTCCTTCCAGTCCCTCTGCATTGTCGCTTATAAAGACATTGAAGAGGACCAGTCCTATTACTGAACCCTGCGGTACCCCACTAGTAATCCCCCTTTCTTCAGAGTGGACTCCATTTACTATTACTCTCTGTGTCCTATTCTCCAGCCAATTCTTTACCCAGGCTGTCATCTTGGGACCCACCTCAGGCTGGCTAACTTGTATATTAATCTTGTGGGACTGTGTCAAATGCCTTGCTAAAGTCTAGGTAGGCCATGTCCACAGCCCTCCCTGATCTACTGCTTTGGTCACCCAGTCAAGGAAATCTATCAGATTTGTCTGGCATGACCTTCCCACTGTGAATCCATGCTGCCTTGGGTCCTGGGCCCTCTGGCCTCTAGATACTCAACAATTCTTTCCTTCAGAAGTCATTCCATCATTTTCCCTACCACTGAGGTTAAACTAACAGGTCTGTAGTTTTCGCTTCTGCCTTGCTCCCACTTTTGTGAAGGGGAATAACATCTGCCCTCTTCTCCAGTCCTCAGGTACCACCCATCCTCCCATGATTTGTTAAAGAGGGTAGTCGGTGGTGTCACTAGTTCTACCCTTAGTTCTTTAGAATTTGGGATGAATCCATCAGGCCCCATTGCTTTGTCCACCTTCAGTTTTAAGAGTTCATTCAGAACCTTTTCTTCTGTAAATGGGCTGGTATCAACTTCGTATCCAGAGTGTTTCTACTGTTTGTTTTAGGTACCTCCACTTCCTTTGTAAATACTGAGCAAAAATATTTGTTTAGTATCTCTGCCTTTTCACAATCACCCTCTTCCCACCCTCCCTCCTCTTTAATAAGCCTCACTAACCCTCCCTTGGTCTTTCTTCACTCCCTGATGTACCTATAAAAGGTTTTATCATCCTTCTTAACTGAGTTGGCTATCTTTTGCTTGTTTTGGGCCTTTGCTGTTCTGACTGTCTTCCCAGCTTCCTTTTGCTTTAACTGATACAGTTCTCTGTCCTGCTCCTTCTGTGATTCCTTGTACTTCCTAAATGCTTTCTTTTTCTCTTGAACCTTCACTGCCACTTTCTTTGAGAACCATAATGGTTTCTTTCATTGTTTCATTTTGTTTATTTGTTTCACACAAAGGCTTGTTACCTCTGTGATGGCAGTTTTTATTTTTCCGATTGTTCTTCCACCCTCCTTCCTGCCCATTTGCTAGTGCATTCCTTAGGCACTCACCTATTTTAGAAAGTCAGCCTCCCAAAGCCCAATACTTTGGCCTTTGTATGGCTTGACCTCTATTGCTGTGTTTATTGTGAACCATACTGTTCGATGGTCGCTAGGTCCCAGATGGCTACCCACTTCTACATCTGTGATCCTCTTCATCTCCATTTGAGAGAACCAGGTCTAAGATTGCTTCCTCTCGAGTGGGCTCCAATACTAGTTGTCTAAGGCCTGCTCCTGTAGGGCATCTAGAATAACCCTGTTTTTGAAGTGGCAGCTGCAACTGCACTCCAGTTAACATCTGGCATATTCAGATCACCCATCAGCAATATCTCCCTTTTTCTGCCATTCTAAGTATTCTTTCTATCATTTCCTTGTCCATTTCCTCCCTGAGAAGGGGTCTATATACAACCCTGTGCAGACTGTGGTGCCATTGCCGGTCTCCAAATTTACCCACAGTGCTTCTTCACCTCCTGTTTTCCATTTTGTTCTGTTGCTTTGATTCCTTCCCTTATGTAAAGAGCTACTCCTCCTCCTCTTCTACCTCCTGTCCCTCCTGTAGATAGTGTATCCTGGTATGTTTATGTCCCAGTCATGGTTTTGTGTGTACCATGTTTCTGTGACTGCCCAATATCCAGATGTTCCTCCTCCATCAAGGCCACTAATTCAGGAAACTTGTTACTCAGACTATGGGCATTGGTACTCATTGCTCTCCATTTTTTGATGGCTTTACCTTCTTTTGCAGCATCCCCCACTGACTTGTCTACCTCGGTCTTTTTCTCATTTAGTACCCTGTTTTGTAGGGAGAGGCTGGGATTTTCCTGCTGCTTATCAGTGCCTCCCCCCTTGACTAGTTTAAAAGCTTGCCAATGAAGCATTTAAACCAATTGCTCAAAAGACTTGTTCCCTTCCTGGACAGATGCAGACCATCCTGCCAGTATAGGCTGGTGTCCCTCCAGGTGGAACCCCAGTCCCCAATGAAGCCAAACCCCTGTGCTCTACAACATTTTTTCAACCATTTATTAAACTGCATGATGCAAAGTACCCTCGCCTCACTCATGCCATTGACAGGCAGCACCTCAGAGAAGGATATTGTGTGTGCTACTTGTCTTAGGCCCTCCCCAATTCTACAAAGTCCTTCTGCACTGCTCTAATCTCATGATTAGCCAAGTCATTTGTCCCTAGGTGGACAATGATGTCCAGCTCAGACTCCTGCAGCTGTTCTCATGATCTTGAGGATGTGCTTCCTGTCTCTCCAAGCCATGGCACCAGGCAGGCACCTTACTTCAGTTTTTCCTGCTCCCCAGTTCTATCCCCTCATCAATTGAGTCCCCACCAGGAGCTGTTTCCTTCCTTGTGGTGTCCTCTGCCTCCTTCCTGTGGGCCTCCCTATGACAGTTGTCCTCAGCCTCCTTAGTCTCCTCTCGGGCGATCCATAGGGGAGCTCTTCTCCCAGAATGGTGTGAATTGTGGTGTGGAACAACTGACTGGGTGTGCCTCTGTTCCACCATCCTCACCCTCCTGAACCCACTGTGGTCCAACTGCTGTGCTTTCTCGCAACCCTGAGGTAGTGGTGGTGGCTTTGTGCTCCTGGATGGGGGATGTTCCCTTCCTACCATCCAGTGTGGCCTGAGGAAGGTCCCTTACTACTGTCCAGTGTGACCAAGACGGCAACTTCCTCCTCAGGGCAGAGAGTTGTCTGCAAATAGGGCAGCATCTCAGCCTCCAGAAAGACTCCCAGAAGACTGCTTCACACAGCCATTACATTGCACTACTCCCCACATTTTTTGTGTGTATGTGATTGTTTGTAATATATATATATATATATATATATATATATTATACAATGTGTATGCTTATATTGTCAGTGCAGTGTGCTAGAGAGGATATGACAGTGATATGCATGCACTCTTCGGAAATGATGTCAGAACCCCAGGTATAAAGGAACTATTTCCAGGGGTGGTGGGGTGAGGGTGGAAGGGTTGGGCCTAAACTGTGCCCCTCACAAACAATCAGGCTAAAAGCTCTGGCCCACTGGCGCGATGAGTGCCTTCCTGTCAGCAAGATGCCCTACACAACAGTTTGACAGAGAAAATACCCTGCTAATCAAACAGAGAAAATCCACACATCCAAGTCAGACACAGGTAAACCTCCCCAGCCCCAAACAGGCCTGGTGGTTTGTGCTCTGAAAGCTGTCAGCCCCAAATAAGTCAGCTGTGCTTTAAACTCTTCCTGCACTGAAATGTTAAGAATTGTAACAAACAAACATAAACCTAGATCCACCTCCCTCTGTTGCTTGAAAGACTGTCTTTTCCTGTTTCACACTGCAGGTTTTTCTATGACAACTCCTTAACCACAGTAAGTTATTTAAAAATAGTTTAACTATCACAAACTCATATGCACCAGTAAATTATTTAAAAATAGTTTCTGTCCCAAAATCCTAGTAGTCAATCCAGCTACCCCCATGGGACAACCAAAATGCAGTATTCAAACACTTGTGAAGTTACTTCCAAGATAAGCAGAGTTTGCAAGCTCCTTTTCAACTCCTCAGCCACCTGTAATTTATTTAAAATAGTTTAACTGTCAGAAAATCCTAGTAGACAATCTAGCTACCTCAAGGATCTACCCAAATGCAGTATTTAAATCCTTCTGAAGTTACTAGCAAGATAAACAGAGTTTGCAAGCCCCTTCTTGGTTAAACACTAAATAAATATGTGAATAAAAAGCAATTACCAAGGGTAGTTAGTTTCACCTCCCACAGAATTAAGCAAAAGTGCATGTTTGTTGCAGATATCAAGTGCAATATAGAATTTCGCTCACAGCTGAATAAAGAAGTAGTGTCCTTCCAGGTCAAGCAAATGTGCTTGTGGATCGGTGATGGTGGAACCAGCTATGTTTAAGGTGGGTGTTGGAGGCTGGGAGGGTTTTGAAAAAAGTGATTTGAAGTAGAAACAGATAAAGCATAAATGACAAAGAGCATGTTTCTGCAAATATTCCTAGTAATAATGAATAAGGGAAAGGCCTTACAGAGATATTGGATATTTGTAAATTTGGGTCTACATAGTAGTTGTCTTGGAGGCAATAAAAGGGAAGTGAATAACTGTCAGGAAGGCAGATGCCAGATGTTAGGAATAACACTCAACCAGTGTGGTTTTATTAGGAAAGTCTTTTTGTTCATAAAAGGCAAATCTTTGAGGTAACTTTTCAGGCACATTTCTTGATAATTTCAGTTTGGATCAGGATGAACCCAGGCTCAGGGACATAAAAATAGGAATCCCTCTCTCTGACTACTGCAACAATGTTGGACATGTCTTGACTTAAAACCTGCTTCCCCAAACGTCTATGGCATCTTCAAAGGACTAAGGTTTTCCATTTTCCCAGACTAAATGGAGGATGTCTAACTCTCTGTGAGGTTCACCTCTTGTTTTTCCCTTCTTTTTGGAGTTACATTATCTTCCCGTTTTGTTTAATATTCAAAGTAACAGATACAGACCAAATTGTTTACTATGCAAGTGAACCAAGAGAATAATTTTTGTAGTAGTGTACTTTGTCTTTCACAATGTAATATAAGAGAACTTTATGAAGCCAACTAATAAAATATAATTTAAAAAAGTTAAAGAATCTAACCCAACCTCAAACTTTGCCTCTCAGCCCACCCCTTCTACATATAGTATCTTGGGTATTAAGGGAAACACTATGGGGTCGATTAGCTTCTAATAAGCAGTGTTCCCTTTGTAAAGTAAGTTTCCTTACAAAGGCATTAGACACATCCTCAGTAGAGATGCAGCACATTCAATCTTCGCTGGTGAAGTTGCCATGAAGTGCAAAATTTTAACTTCACAAAGCCTAGCAGAGTTTCTGTCAGCATCACCAACTTCACACTACACCATTTTCGTGAAGTTTTCCATGCAAAGTGGTACTTTTTCTATGATGGCATGCTAAAGTGACAACTTCATGAGCAAAGTTTGGTAATTTTAACATTCATAAAGGGTCACTTCACCTTCCAAAATCTTCACAAAGTCTACACTTTGCACTTGTAATGCTTGCAAACTGTGTTATGTTCTGTGGAAGTGAAGTGAAGTGTTTTTCAACTTTAGACATCTCTTTTCTCCAATATCACCTTAGTGTAGAGTGCTTATGCTTACACATGAACTTCATATACACTTGTTTGACTTCTCCTGTAGCTTATTATGCTGTCAAGCAGATGATGAGGTAGAAGTATGCAGAAGTGATACCTCACCATCTGAGGCTGGGGTAGTCCTCCATCTTGGGCAAATGCTGTTTTTCTGCCTCAGGTCTCAGCCTTTTCTTACATAGAAACATAGAAACATAGAAGTTGACGGCAGATAAGGACCGCAAGGCCCATCCAGTCTGCCCATAATGTTTCTTGTTAGTGGCTGGCCTGAGGAAAACACCATGCCTCTGTCTGATAAGGATTCATGGGCTCGGTCTGTGGTATTGGTGAAGTGGTGAGATAAAAAGACATAACTTCTTTTATTTTGGAGCAAAAAGGTCTACTAATGCAGTGTGTTAAGTGTTTATTATTTTTATAATTTCTATGGAGTGGAACTTGAGCAGGGTGTTCTGGTTCGTTCACCTGCACACCAGTGATTCTACCACTGGTTGTAAATGGAAATGTATATTTGAAGACACAGGTTACTACAGGCTGTCAAAGCGTGAGACAATTGGTCCAAGGGGGGTGGTGGCATTGTTCCTTTTATGCACATTGGGTATGCAAGTAAAAGCAGAAATCTTGGGATGCTTTTTACTTAATAAGTGTCCCTCCCATTCAGATAGCCATCTGTTTCTTAGCATCTCTTCAATCATGGTGTCTAACTTCCTCGGCAAGGTGGAAGTGGGGTCACATTGAAGTGGTACATAGTTTTTGTTATTTGACAGTAGCTTCATGCACATAGTCTTATAATGTGAGTATTCCATCAGAACAATACCTCCCCATTATTTTCTGGTTTTACCACTATTCTGTTATCCTGTTCAGATTATTGAGTGCTTCCCTTTCTTTCCTGGTTAGGTTGTACTTGCTAGGCATGTTCAATATCCTTGTGCTAAAGAGCTCCATAATTTCTTGATTTATGGTTTTGGTGAATGTTTCTATCTAATGATTTCTTACAGGTTGGGGGGGACAGTAAAGGTGGACTTGACCATTAAGGCCTATCTGAGTTCCTTTTTAAAAGGGTCACTGCTGGCATCTTTCCTAAACATTAACCTCAGCCTTAATTGACTGATGAATTTTTATATATTATTTTCTAGTTAAAAAAGGTCAGTATTTTTAAAGGGTGCAAAGGAAAGGTCTTTAAAAAGGAATGCCATTTCTGTTTCACTAAGACTTCTTTTGCTCAGATTAAAGACTAGGATCACCTCCCTATTATTTTGTTCTTCAGTCGTACATCTTCACTTCTTCTATCTATCCCTGTTTCTGGCAGCTTACACCACTTACAGTGAAGAGGGAATCTTGAATGGACCATTTAGGAAAACAGGAATCCCCCTCTGAAATTCATTTCAAAATAAACATGCGTGGATTGTGAGAACTGAAATAATCCTTCTCTGAGAAATCAAAAGCTGCCACAACCAAAACGTTATAACTTCATACTTTATAACAAAAGAGAAGTGAACAAAGAATAACATGGATCCACCTCCTTGATGAAGCCAAGTTGGCAAAATGTTGGGCATGAAGGCGATTTTGTTATGTGATATAATAAACCATATTTATAATTTAAATTTTCTTGGAGTGTCCAATCATCTCATTTTATGGATATTCCTTTTCCTTCCATGGCCTCTAGTCCTTCTAGTTCCTCTTCATGCACAGGGCCCCTGGCCCTCATGAGGTACCTTTGTTCTTGACCTCCCTATTGATCAATGCTGTTGTCCTGGTTCCTGTATTCATCCCTCCTCTGACTTTAAATACATTGTGTGCCTGATTTGCTCCCTTCTATAACTTTGTTTGGAGTGACTTCCATTACTGTTAGAGTCACAATTAGTTCTTTGCTGGTTGGTTCTAGGGATGAATTTTCAGTGGATATATACATTAGTTTTACTTGTAATTGGTAGTGTCATACTGAAACTTTCATATTTTTGTTGTTGCAATGTTTCCTCAAATCCTGCAAGTTTTTCCTAATTTATTCAAGTGTGCTAGTGAAGTCAGCCTGTTTTAATTTGGCTTTCATGGCATCCTGCTCCTTTTGTAAGTTTTCAGGAATCTTACAAATCTCTTCACGTACAGCTTCAATCAATGTATGCATGAAGTCAACACTGGACTTGCTGTGGATTCGTCCCCTTTATTAGTTAATTTAATAGAGCTGATGCCAAAATTAGGCTCAATACATATCCTGAGGATATGCGGTATTTTATAATGGGATAGATATTGGGTCAAAGTGAGATGATGCTGTTCAAGACAGCATTCTCTGAATTTAATATTTTCTGTTTAGTGGGTAACATATTTTGTATTCTCCACTAATGTAGCTGACAAGTTTCTGACCACTCTGATTTGTTTCAATAGGTTCTCCCTCTCTGTATCACTAAAAGTAGTAACATGTAGATGTGCACAGAATCTGGTACCTATAGTGTTAAATGCTTCCATACTACAGAATCCTGTTTTCCAACAATGAATAGTGTGCTGATTTTAAAAATAATAATGCATTGTCTGGAAAAGACACAGAAGTCACAGTATTTTGAACTATAATATACTTTTTAAATAGCTGGAACAGATTCAATTCAAATCTGTTTTGAGTAATTTAAGCTTATAATTGCCTTTCACTTCACCCCTTTAAAATAGACTTTCTCAAAGCTTCTCCAAAAAATAAAACAGAGACTATAATGTGTGCTTTCAACAGTGTGCACTCAGATAGTGAGTTTTTGAATGGTTGGATATTGGGCTATAGGAAGTTTCTCTCCTTTATTTATGTGAGTACAATACTTGGTTGCAGTTAAGGGGTGTGCTCTCATTGTGATTTAAAGCACTAGACCTGCTTAATATAGCATAATGTGTCTGCAGTTGTTTTACTTTTTGTGATCACTAAAAATGTTTTTGTCCCTATACAAATATTGTAACTTATGATTATGTGAAAAAAAGGAGAGACCTGAATGACAAAGAAAAAGGTTTGTTATTGAATAGGGTCACAATGTACACTATACAGAAACATATTTTTTTTTACTTATTCTCTAAAAATAAGTTTTTCTTTAATGTATGGAATATATTTCTTTTAGTATTGTAAGCGAATTCCTGAAGAAGCCAAGAATATGTTGCTCAAAAATATTGCCCTGCTCTTTCTCTCTCTCTCTCTCTCACTCTCTGTGCCTTTGCATGGCATCATTGGAGAGGGTAGAGGAGCAGGAGATGAGTCTCAACCCACTTGCTTGACCGTACACAGTCATCAGTGGTGGGAAGCAACTCACAAAGTGCCCCACCTACCTGAAGACAAAATAAATAAAATATCCTACAGGGTGGGCAATAACAGAAAGGCAGTGGGGCACTGTAATAACTTTTTCTCCCCCCCCTACTAAAAGCAAGCAGGCAATGTGACACACATCACAAAAGCACAACAGTGTTGGGTAGCAAACCTGTCTCCCTATCTGGGGGTTTACATTCAGCAGAGAATATTTATGCAGTGATAAGTACTGATTCAAAAAGGGCCTCTGTGGCCCCAAAGCACACAATGCCTCACCCTAGAGCTTAAGAAGAGGAGATGAGGACTAGAGAACATATATGAAAGGAAAGAAGACAAAGAAAATACCATTCTGCAGGTGGACATTCAGCAAGGATGACCAAAAAAAAAAAAACAAGGGCAAGAAGACAAAAGAAATTCAGATGAAAGTAAAGTTAAACATATTTTTGGTCAGTTGACTTGCTCTGTGGAGGAGGTCATCTGAGCTTAAGCTGTACTGCTCAAATTTCACTCAGTGCTGCTACCGCCATTATAAACAGACCTGACCCTATCAAAACACTCATTGTACACTTTGCAACCCCTTTCCCTTGAGCTTAATTTTGATATCACCAGTCCCATGATCAAACCGACACCTGAGCTACTATTGATGGATCAACTGCCATCATCAGTTTCACATGATTACAGGTACTAACGTGGCACAAAGCCATTTCCTACAGGCAATCTCCCAGATCCCACAGGAGAGAAAGACACCATGGAACTAGTTTTACAGAACTGACCTCTGACAAGAGAGTCCTAACAGAAGTGGTCAAGGTCATAAAAAGTTGAAAATCAACAACAGAGACTCTAACGAGTTGGACAAGTGATGTCAAGGCCAGAGAGAGCTCCACTGAAGACAAAGAGAGAAGGGAGGAAGAAAAGCCTGTCATACTGCAATGCGAATTCTCAAAGCAGAAGAAAAAAATAGATGTCCAGAAGAACTGTAGAAGGAAACAACAATGTACTCATTGTAGAAATTCCTGAAATGACCTGAAAGAACTGATACAGTACACTGAAACTCATTCAAAAGCTTTGTGTGGCGGTAACTGGGTCATCTGCTAAAGTATCAAAAAGACCCGCCAAGCATTCTGCTTGATGCCATCACAGGGCAAATGCTCCCAAGTAATCATTCTGAGGCTGCTTAACTTTTTGGACAAAGTACATATCCAGAGGATGCCTGCCACTAACCAGACTTGTACTGGGAGAACCAGAGATACTTCATTTAAAACATGAGCCCACAAATCATTTAATTGTTACTTTAGTTCAATAAGTAGAAAAACTTTCAAAAAAATAAGCAACTAAAACCAAAAAAGAAAAGTGAATTAAAAATAAACTCTACCTCCATGAATGCTGAAATATTGGAAAGGTAAATGTATGCCTTAAACTAATTGCAGTTTTTATTTGTGTTTATATTTTTGACTGCATAACTTTTTTTGAGTGAAGATCATTATTAGTAGGACTAGGAGTGGCAGCAGTCAAATGGCAGCATCCATTCCTTGGTGTTCCCCCCATGAGGCCAGCCACCAGGGTTAATGATCTTTGACATGCACAATGGCCACAAGGGGTTGCAAGAGTTTTTAGAGACCCCCCTACCCCCAGCACCACAGACTGAAGGCTTCTGTTGATTTCAGAGACTTCATACCTCTAGCTATTCAGGCAGCAGGAGATATGCTCCTAAACTTGTTGGACTTCTCCCCTTTACCACTCGATAGCCTGTCAGGCTATAAGCGGCAGTGTTGAATGGTGGCACATGTTCTTATGGTCAGGCACCAGTGGCCATGACCTCCTTGTGGGCACAGCCACCACAAGGGGTTGCAAAGTTTTTGGGAGCCCTCTCTCTCTCTCACTCTGCCACACATTGAAGGGTCTTGCAGCTCCTGCTTGAATTATGTGCTGTTCCACCTTCAGACAACCAGGGTGCAGGAGATGTGGTTCTTAACTTATTGAACATCTGATTTTCCCTTCTGGCTAGCCACTTGGATAGTGGCAGTAAAGAAGAGCAGCTTCTATTCCCTGGTATCCCCTTCCAGCATTCAGCCTTAGCGATCTCCAGCAGGCACAATGATAAGGGACTATGAAGATTTTAAGTACCTTCCCCCAAGCACCAAAAACCCAAGGGTCCTGCTTGAATTTCACACCTTCCCACCTCCAACCAGTCAAGCTGCAGTAGAGGTACTCCTGAACATTTTGAACTTCTGCACTTCACTGCTTTCTAGCTAGTTGAGCTGGGAGTGTCAGGGGTGAATTGCAGCATCTGTTTCTTGGCATTTGCCTCCAATGGCTGGCTGCCATTGGCAGTGATCTCTAGTGGTCACGGCAATCACAAGGGGTCATGAGGGTTTCTGGTGCTCCTTCATGCCATAGACAAAATGCTTCTGCTTGAATTCTGCATCATCCTACCTCCAGTCAATTAGGCTGCAGGATAGGCACTCCTGAATTTGTTGGAGTTCTTCTCTTTACTTCTTGATAGCCAGTTTGTCTCAAAACTGTGGCACTGAATGGCAACATCCACTCCTTTTTTGTCTCTCCAGTACCTGGACACCAGTAGGGTCAAGCTCTATGTACAATGACCATGAGGTTTGCCTACATCACAGACTGATGTCTTCTTTTGGACTCCTTAACTTCCTGCCTCCAGTCAATTTAGTTGAGGGAGAGCCACTCCTGAATTGTTGAATCTCTGCTCTTTACTGTTTACTAGCAAGCTGTACTAGAAATAGCAGCAGTGAATGGCAGCATCCATTCCTTGGGAATTCCTCACAGTGGTTGGCCACCAGTAGTGATGATTCTAAGAGGGCACACTGATCATAAGTGTCTGTGAGAATTTTGGGAGCTTTCCACCCCCTCAGCATCACAGATCAAAGACTTCTTTGTGAATTCCATGCCTTCCCACCTCCAGTCAATAAGGCCATGGGAGAGGTGGAGACATCCCCTCCCATGGTTGAGGGGCAGCTTTGCGAGTAGCCCGTCACTGAGTGGCACAGGATGAGTTGTGACTCAAGCCTACCAACCCAGCTGAAGCTGACAGGCTTGGATCACATCTTGCTGGTAGCTCCCTACACTATGTTCAGTGAATATAAATATATATTTTTTTGTTTTAGTAGTGATACAGCATTAGAAAGAGGGATAGAGCAGATTAAATGGACCACAAGGTCATTATCTGCAGACAGCATCTTCTCCCCTTTCACCTGTCTTCCCCAACCTCACCTTTCAGCTAATCCTTTTGCTTGCCCCCCTCCCAGCAGTATATGTATTTAACCTACCCTCCTTTTCTCTTCCAACTTGTCCCCTGGGCTGGACTGCCTGCGGAGCTGCTCCCGTCCTCCCGTCCTCCCTGCTGTCACTTCTCAGGTACGCTGCTGGAAGCCATGCTCATCTTTCCTTTGTTCAGCAGTTTCAAACTTAGCACCTTTTTCTGTTTGACAACAAAGTTGCCCTCGGGGTGTCTAGAACTGGAATCTGGCTATGACAGAACATCTGTACTGCAGTATTCAGCACAGGACTCCTTAATTAGAATCTCGTTTGTAGTTTATGTATTTTTGATAGCAACTGCCCCCTGAGATCTTTCTGTGCTCCTGACATTGGGGGTGCCTCTGCATTGCCTAAGCTATGCTTGCCTCTTACTACAGCACATTCGGGGAATTTTACAACAGCACTGAGAAATCTCCCAGCTGCCTTACTTGTAAATTCAAACACTTGGAGTGATTAAATACCAGCTGCCTTTAATTTCTAATTCAGTGCACACGGGGTGATTTTAGTTCAGAGCTTACAGTTGATTCTGTGCCTGCAGTTGCTGTGCTGCCAGGCTGATCCCCACATTCACTCCACGGCTGCTCCCTGCCCAACCCCAATACCCTCCCACACTTAGCTGGTGTTTAATTTATACTTACTGCTCTTGCAGTAGCTGTTATTTGTATTTTTTGCTATCACCCTTGTTTCTCATTTGTTCGTCATTTTTGATCTCCACTAGAAGGTGCCTGGACTTCAGGTAGTCATTACCTCGCCTCAATTCCCAAAGCCTGCTCTTGCTTTTCTCTCCTGTTGGGAGATTTTGTCTTCTCGTCTCCCTCTGGCTGTCTTGACTGTCTTTCTACTCCTTTCTCCATTTCTTTCTCCAATTTTGCATGACAGTCCTGCCTCCCACTACTTCCCCCCTTATACTCCCTTATTCTCTACCTATACTCTCCTTTAGCTTATCTGCCCTCCTTCTCTCCATTTGCTCTCCTCTCCTGTCCTTCTATTCTCTCCTCCCTACCCCTACTTGCCCACTATCCTTTCTTACCATGTATTTCAGGAATATTTACCCCCTGCTGCCAGTTCTAGGTGCCATGCTCTTTCTAGCACTAGCAACAGGCCCTGCTGAGTATTCCTCTTCTCACTCTTTTTACTCTACTGATAACTACTGTTACTCCAATTTTATCTCTGACCCCACTCCTAACCATGCACCATTAGCTGGTCTCAATAATAAACTCCTTGGGGTATTAATTAGAAATTTCTTACAGAGGCACACTATCTCCCCCAGGTGCATCTCTCATGCTGTTGTGATTGCCTACTTCTGGATAATTACAGTATCCCTTACCCTTGCGGGTGATGTTGAGCCCAATTCAGGCCCCTCTATGTCTACTACCACATCTCAGTCTCACCCCTCCTATTGTTTGCCTCACTCCCTCGCTTCACATTTGCTCACCTAAACATTAGGAGCCTTACTGCTAATCTTCCTGAGCTCGAGACCTGGGTTAGCTCTAATAACCCTGACATCCTAGCCCTGTCTGAAACCTGGCTGAAACCCTCAATTGCTGACCCCATCTGTGCTATACCAGGTTATAATCTGTTTTGGGTTGATTGCTCTAACTCCAAAGTGGTGGGGGCCTGGCACTGCACTTCAAGTGGCATCTCAATGTAACTCTCATACAATCTCCCCCTCTGCCTAATTGTGAGGTACCACTTTCGCTTCTGTTACTTGAGGGATGTTAAAAAATCCATATCTTCTCTGTGTATATACCTCCTAGAAACTCAAGGCTGGGACTTGAAGAATTCATCGAACATATGTCCTATGTGTCAGAGAAAGCGAAGTAATCTGCTTGGGAGGCTTTAATCAGGACCGGGCTGGGCCCAGTAACCCCCTCCTATCTTCTATCACAAGTTAGGCAAACCTCTCCCAACTTATCCAGACCCCAACCACTATCTCCCGTCATGGTTCCTGTACCACCCTCACTGATTGGATCCTGACAAATAGAATGGAGAACTTCCCCTCTGCAGGGTTCTACCAGATTCTATAAGTGATCACTGTTTGGTCTACTGCATTTGGGAACCCTCCCTCCCTCCTCCCTGCCTAAAGTCTTGTTTTCTCTAACATCTCTAAACTCAACCCTTCTGCGTTTCTGCATGATCTCTATAAGGCCGACTGGTTCCCCCTCTATACGACAGATGACATTAACACTGCAGTGGAATACTTCAATGATACCCTACTCTCTCTTCAGAACCTAAATATTCCAGTCACCACACTTAGGGTAAAAGGCAAAGTCACTAAATGTCTTAAGTGCCCTCTTCTCCAGCTGCTAAAACATAGGGATAAACTCTGGTCAGTTTGGAAGTCCATCAACTCAAGCTGACTTTGAGGCCTACAGGTCCTTATATAACACCTGCAAAAAGGAGATTGGCTTGGCAAAGAGCACTTACTACCAAAACCTAATCAGGTCCTTTACCTCAAACCCTAAATGTTACTGGTCACAAATTAATTAGATCCTGGGGAATAACAAGTATATGACTCCTAATGAAATGCTAATAAATGATACACTATGCAATGACCCTCTTACCATAGCCAATACCTTTAACTCCCTATTTTCAACTCTAGCCATTTCATCCCCTTCATCTACTGTCTCTTCCCAGGTGTCCCCTCCCAGATACTGCACCCCCAGCACTTGAACTTGCATCGGCCATGCGTCATGAGGTACTTAAGCTACTAAGGTCCATTCCTGTTAATGGAAAATCTGGCCCTGATGGTATCCATCCTAGGATTCTAAGGCAATTTGCCTCCTGCCTTGCTGTACATGTAACTAGTTTTATCAATCTCTCCATCAGTTCTGCCTTTGTGCCCTTGGTCTGGAAAGCTGCCAGAACCATTCCTGTCTTTAAGAAAGGTGATGACAGAATCATGTCTAACTACAGGCCCATTTCTCTCCTGCCCACACTAAGTAAGCTGCTTGAGAAACTTGTTCATCGCCAGGTCTCTGATCACCTTCTAAACATTAACCTTCTAACCCCAGTTCAACATGGCTGTAGGGCTGGCCACAGCACTACTACAGCTCACTACTCAGTTTACCAATTACATTAAAAACTACATGGATAAGGAACTACTTACTGGGGCTGTGTTCATCGATCTCTATAAAGCGTTTGACAGGGTAAATCACCCCCTTTTACTGGCCAAGCTGCATACTCTCGGTGTCTCTCACTCTACCCTTTCCTGGTTTGGCAGCTACCTAGAACATCATTATCAGACTGTCTCTTTCTGTAAGTCTCTCTCCACCCCTGCCCATATCCCCTGTGGTGTTCCACAGGGTTCAATCCTTGGACCCCTACTCTTCTCACTCTTCATCAATGACATCCCTACTCCTCCTTACTGCAACATTCTGACGATCTGGTGCTTTACTCATCTTCCAAGTCCACTGTGGACATCAACCTTCATCTTTTCAATGCCTTTCAAACCCTTCAATCCTGGTTCTCATCCAACCACCAAGTCCTAAACATATCCAAGACTCATGCCATGCTCTTTGGGTCCTATAGAAAAGTACCTGCTGAGTCCCCTAAGCTCCTGGTTCGCTGCTGTGATGGGACAGCTGTCTCCAACACTTTAACTTTCAAGTATCTAGGGGTCATGCTAGACCCGGCACTTGACTTTTCTGTGAACGTTAATGTGGTTTGTCGATCGGTTAACACTAAAATTGGTGCTGCTTACAGGGTGCGACACTCACCCACTACAGCTGCTAGAATCTCAGTAGTGAGAGGTGTTTTTCTTCCTCAACTTCTATATGCCCTTCCTGTTATATCTCATGCCAATGCGGGGGTTCTTCACAAATGGGGCACATTCTACAACAGTATCTGTAGATTTGTCCTATCTGCTCCTTGCCTAACCCATCACTGTCTCCTCTACTCTGCCTTAAACTGGAACTCTCCTGTTGCCCTCTGTTCATACACTCTAGAGTATTTTGTTGACTCCTTAACCAGATATCCTCATCCCTTCTCTCTGGGGCACATGCTTACCCTCATCTTTCACTCTCACTCCCTTAGGTCCTCTTCTTCCTCCCTACTCACTGTTCTACCTTGCTCCTCGAAAATGGGTGAGCAAGCTTTCTCCTACTTTGCCCGTAAGTTTTGGAGCTCACTCCCTGACCACGTCAAGATTTCCACATCTCACCCTGCATATAAGCATGCTCTATTTTCCCACCTCATAGCTCTTGACAACTGCGACTGCTCATAAAATTCTGCCCCTTCTGTCTATTTTGTATCCTTGTTTGTGGCCTTGCCCACTTTTCAGGTTTCTGCCTTCTGCTTAGAGTCAATAACAGTCTGATCTTCTCCCCTACTGGGCACAATTGTCTTGTCTACTGCACTATTATGTATCTTTTTATAATACATGCCTACCAGCCTGTTTTCTCCCTCAGCTAGGCCTCATGACTTGTCAACCTCACCACCATTACTGCTAACCATGTGGTGGATCATCTACTGTGGCTGCCTCTGTATTTTGTGGACAGTTCTCCAGCCTTCTGAAATTGACTGTTTGTCTATTGCCATGCTGTTGTGCTGATATGCTGATATGTTGTTATGCTGTTATTCCTGTTATCCTGTCATCCTGTTATCCTGTTATACTGTTGTACTGTCGTACTGTTATGCTGTTGTATTGTACTCTCCCAGGTTGTGCCTGAAAATAGGCAGGATTTTTGCCTAGTGCAGTTACCTTGTTGCCAAAAGCAAATAAATAAATGTATGTATGTTTCTATACAGTGTGCTGTGTATGTAGCCAAATATTACTAATATGTTTGGGGTTGCTGTAGCTGACTTACTGCATGTCACAGCAAACATTATATGTAATCATCTTATTGTTTGCAGTGCATCTTCTTTGTTACACACCTCCAGCCCTCTATCTTATTTATTAATTTCAGATACACTCTTTATTCTGTGTAGATGAAACAATACTACCTGGCTCTTTAAAGACAAATTATTCCTTTATTTAGGACTTCTCCTTAGGTCTCATCCTTGTTATATGACCTCTTTCAAACATTGGCCTAATGTTATTTTCCTTTTTTGGCTGAAGCTTTTATGTACTTTATTTACCTAGTTGGTAATGTAGAAGTAAACCATGGCTCCTTGTCTACTCAGTACTCTGCTTCTGCTGTCTGGCATAACACTAAAAGCATAAAAATTCCTCATTTTAATACACAGAGTCTATTAGCTAACATGGTGGAGCTTACTGACTGGATCATCCACTACCTACCTGGTACATTAAATAGAGCTGAAATACGGCTCAATACCAATATGACTAATTCTGTCTGTTCACTCCTCAACTTCAATTTTCTTAGATGTCACCATCCCAGTTTTAAAAAAGGGGAATATCTTTTTTTTATAAAATAAGGTTCATGTTAATGTCTCACTATTACAGTATGGCATTGCCTTAGCACTTCCTTATAAATATATGTATTCCTTACTTTGGAGTAATTCCAAAATATTACATCTGATATGTGTCTATAATCCCCCTGAGATGGTACAACTGTGTTAACCTACCAACTTGACAAAATCATTGCCAAGGTTGGCTGTAATGAATTACTATTAATTGGTGGTTTTAATATGAATAGGTTAGGGAATAATATCAAAGTGTATGAATCCTTGATTAATAAGCTCCACCTCACAAAATAAGTCATGCCTACAAGTCATCCTTAAATATAAGCGATTCGCAAGATCACAAGTTGCTTAGACTTATTTATTTATTTATTTATCTAAACATCAGTTTAGAAACCTTTGAGCCAGAGGCTCATTTACAAAGGTATCTCGTCACACAGAGGACATAAGAACAATAGTACAAGGGACAACAGCAATTACACAAAAAAGATACAATTCAGTTACACTTTTGTTACAGTAGAACTCATAACCCATAAGCAGAATAGCCTAGGGTGAAAGACTTGCAAGAATGTCATTTATTTGACTGTGAAGTCACTGCAGGCGTTCACAACTGGCAACTGGAATTGATGCACAAAGTTATTTGAACAGAATTAATGATCTCACCTTGGATGGAATTAACTGTAACAACTCTCATACAATAGTTAATGTGTTCATTCAATACTTTACTGACCTCTATGTTTTTACTGTACCTGTTCTACTTGCGGTCCACAGATCTGAGTCTTGTTGATCCTTAATAATCTCTCCTCTTTCATTAATGCTGGTCATGAAGGACTGGAACCAAAAATACTTCTTCTGGGTATCCATTCCTTAGCCCTTCCCCAATTGCTCATACAGTATGTTTAACCATTGCTTCCTACCCCATATTGTTCCTGACATACAATATGTGAAGTTACTAAAGTGAGGCCTGTTTTTAAGAAAAGTGATCCTAGGCTGATTGAAAATTATCACTCGATAGAATCCTTTCTAAACTCAGTTAATTCCTGGAGGAGGCTTTTGTAGTGCACTTAAGTGAGCAGTTATATAAGTTCAGACTCCTTTCCCCATGACAGCATAGCATTCACAGAGGCCATAGGACATCTACAGTGCTCATTAAGATTGCAAATTATGTCAGTACTGCTATAGATCAGTGGATGATGATGGGAGTGGTGTTTGTGGATTTATCTAACAGTTGTCACCTGTTATGTCACCTTTTTCATTGCTTCAAAATGCAAACCCTATATTTCATATCTCAAGCTGTAACTAGCTTTGCAAATTACCTTGCTAACAAACAACATATAGTCAAATTCAACCACAACCAGCATAACCCCGAACTAGCCTTGGGGTCCCAAAAGGTTCTATCCTTGAGTCTATATTTTCTTTATTTTCTTTTAATAATCCTGCTCTTGATATGAAATTATGTTCAACTTTAATGTATGCTGATTATCTTACAGTTATTTTTAGATCTAAAAGCATAAGTGACATAAACTCGGCAATCAATATTGACTTTCAACAAGTTCGTGCTTGACTCACTAAAAATAAATTGATTTTAAAACCAAAAATAGACAACACATGCTTTTGGAAACCCTTGCTAAGATCAGATCATGTGCTGATTGCTCCCTGCTTAACCTTGTGACTCTTTAAAGATCAACTGCAAATATGTAATTAGGAATTTATATGAATATGGTTTTACCATATTGTCTGAATTAAAAAATATGTTATTTACCATTTCAAAAGTGTCTTGTTTCTCTTTTTACTGCCAGTGTATCTGAATGAATAGTTTCTTCACAGTACCTCATAGTCGCGTTTCACTGTCTACATGCTGCTATGGGTTCCATGACTAGTAACTGCATCAGCGTCACTGCAGTCATGACGGCAGGCCCATCTCATCAGGATTTTTTTATTTTCTGTTGTTCACATGCTTTATTGAAAACTGACCATCGAAACACTGCGTGAGTGCTCACGATAAGTTTTGTGACCCCTGAATCACTGGCAACATGCTCTCACTCAACTGTCTCGTAGCACTCATCTTAGTGGCATTAACAGTTTTACTGTGGCATAAAACAGTTTTCCATGAATAAAAGTTTACATTTCATCTTGAACTCTGGTAAACATAAATGACTTTGCAGTACCTAATAATCAATAGTGTTTGAACTTAGAAATGTACCACTGGGCTGGTTTTCTTTCTCTTGCAGTCCTAGTAACTGCATCTGCCATTTAGTGAGGAAACTGACCTTTGCCCTCTTATCTACATCAGATGAAGCTGAGAGTATATCTTGTTATGTTACAGAAGTAGGACGAAATTAGTTAGGGTGCAGTATTCCTGACATAACACGCAACTTGCTGTCTAGTTTGATTTAAAAAATGGAGAAAGATCGCTCTGGTTTGTGATTGGCTAAAATAGGTAATCACCCAGCCCTGTATGAGACAACAGACACTGGCAAATAACAAGTCCAGTTTCCATTGCCTCATACCATTCTGTGGCATACTGGGCAACTAGAATGTTCATCTGGCTGCTGAAACCAAATTTCTTTATGTTGCTTAGTGATTGACTCCCCCTCCTTACTCAGCTCCCACCACAGCCTACTCTACATCTACCGGCGCTGAAAAGTAACTGCAAACCTCAGTGAGAATGCAAAATGTACACATAAATGTGTTGCCATTTTCCGATGCCACAGCTGCTCCTCTGTGCAGCGATCTGCTGTCCCGTTATGAGTCGCAAACTATCTCCCTCTCGTACACAGCACTTCGGTGATAGTAAATCTTGTGGAGGGGGTTTGAGTAAAGACTGCAACCAATGTCTGAATGGGCAGATAAGAGTTGCAGCAGCATTTCATTAGTCCATCTAAACCACACTGATCGTAGTCAGGCACTCATAACTCAGAGTGTTGGTGTGTGTGTTGGAGGAGGGGGGGGTGCGGTCTAAACCATCGCCCTACAGCAGCACAGTACACAAATGTCCCACAAACATGTATCTAACATGAATGCAAACCCAACATAAAGCATAGTAGTAAAATAAAGGAGGACTGTCAACTCTGTAGTACACAGTTATTTCCGATGCCCACACACAAAAAAAAGGCACCAATAACACCATCACGTCCTGATCTAGCCCCCTTTCGTTTCACTGTTCTGCTAGCACCTGACATCTATCCATTGCACACACACACACAAAAATAGAAAAATCAGTGATCTGATCTAGCTAGTTTGAAAAAGGTTTATGTTGATCTGGCAAATTTGCAATGTTTTGCTGTCTCTACTAAAATATAGTCGCTTATTGCTGCTGTATGTATTATGGGTGTGGGGGGCCATGTTGATGAAATGGACACACCAATCCTCATGATTGTTAATTCATTCATTTATTTTCCACTGTTTGACCATTTTCTTTAGCTTCTTGAACATTTCTGTGCTGCATAAATAAAAAAAAAATAGCCTGCCTTATGCTCACTACATTCTCAATAAGGACTTTTGGGATGCTAAGTGTGACAATCGTCACTATATTTTATATCAATGTGTTTAAAATGAAGCATAGACTGTAACTTGTAAAAGCACAATAGTTTTATATTGATTATATTCTGGTGTATGGTCATGGATGTAGCTGGTAAATGGATGATTGCAATGAAAATATGCTGTTGGCATCTACCAGTGCTGACTATTTCATGTAAGTTTTTTTTCTGGTGCCCTGTCTTGTTAAATAATAAAAAAGTATTATTTGATAAGCCATTTATTTTGTTTTATAAAATACCATAAAATATGATTCACCATATATTACATTGAACGATGAAAGTTCTTTATTTCTTTCCATTTCTGTTTCCATATTATTCATTCCAAATATGGGCAGCATCACAACTGGGGGTGGTTCCCACTTACTATAAAGGTGGCATCGGGATCAGAGTGGGATGTCATTGGGCCACTAGGATGGAAGTCACACACTGCATGCTATGGGACTGCACTCGGGTGTTTGGGAGGTGGGCCTTCACCCACGGCATGTCACACACAAGCATGTCACCCATGGGGGGGTTGTTTAAGTCTCTTTAGTCCAGTCTTGGCTTGTCTAAGAGCACTTAGACTTTCTCCCACTGGGCGATGTCTGTGAATTGCATGCTGTAGTTTGTGTCTGCCTCAATCATCTCCTAGTGCCGTGCCACAGTGAATTACAGGGCGTAGGCTGGTACAAGCCCTGTTTGGAGGCAGGCAGCTCATGGTTGATGCAGTCAGCCTTTGTGAATGGTACGGAATGTAGAAAAGGACACAAGGTACATCTTGAATCAAATCTGTTTCACAGAGACACCTTGCATCAGATGCAGGGCTTGGAGAATTTTGCCCATGGTGTACTAAATTTACTGTTACCCCTAGGTTGCTCTGTCCCGAGGGCCACTACCCTGCATGCATGACTAAGCACAGGTTCATGGGCCTGAACTTGGTGAATAGGTGCCTATAACCAGAGGGTATGTTTAAGGGTAGTGTAGCTCCTATGGGTATAGCCCTGTGGGGCACTAATACCCCTCTCTAATCAGGCAGACAATGGGCAGACTCGGTCTGACAAGAGAAAATCATCTGCTGGAAAGTATATGTTTTATGTGTTGTATATGTTGTTCCTTAGCACCAATTATGTCAGGAATGTGATGGATGGGGGAGAGGCGGTCTTTCTTTATTGACTTTCTTGATGAGGCATTACATTTTACTGTTTTTTTATATTTGATTGCTTTATGTATTGCTATATTTCAGTTACTTTATATTAATCTACAATATCAATTTATGTTGTAGGTGAATACCCCCAAAAAACTACATTTATTTACATACAATGCCATACTGCACAGCTATGGGATGTAGGAACGGTGTTGGATCTGGGAAATCACTTTTACAAGTTCCCTAAAGATTCAGTAAGACGTAATGAGTGGGTATTTTAAATGAAAAGGGAAAACTGGCAGCCCACAGTGCACACTGTATTGTGCTCTGATCATTTCACAGATGATCAGTTCACAGTAGAGCCAATGATTCTATTGAATACTATTGGTTACAAACCGGGACAGAAAAGATTGAAATCAACTGCAGTACCAACAGTTTTTTGTACCTCAAGTGTAACATTACATGCAGTGACAGGATGCCAGTCAGCATACATTGAATCTAAAGAAGATCATCCAGAAAGTGCAGTAATTCCAGGAATTGCCATGAAGAGGCATGCAATTAATAATTCTGTTGAAATGCGAAGAAAGATAGAGGTGTGTAATTTTTACTCAACAAATTATTTACTAAATTAGACTGAATTAATACATAGCAATTAGTGGTGTTGTTGACAGATGAATTTCCTGTATATCCTATAAATAGGGCTAGTCAAATTCCAATAATGGCACTGAGTGGCCCATGTGATCATTATGGCTGCAATTTCTTCCACCTTTATTGACAAGATAGTATGTAATTCAGCTGTTTTAGTAACAAGGTTTTCTCACATTCAGTGAGACCTGCATCCAACATGACCCTGCCCATTCCTCTGTATTGGATATGTAAGCATTAAGGAATGACGGGGGTGTGTATAAAACCTATTTCATCACATGGTCTGTGGAGAGTTACTTCAGCAACTGGAATTGCAGCAAAATATGATTTGTACATACCCTGGAATGGCGTATTGTGTTTATAAAATGGGTTCCTTTTTTAACTGTTTACAGTTGACAAAAACAGAAGAGATTTCTCTGAGGAGCAGGTAAAGATAGAAGGGATAATTTACATTGCTGGATAGGACTGTTTATTTACCATGTCTAAAATAGAGAATACTGGATGAGCAACTATGCACAACCAGTGTGTTCTGCCACATAGTGTTCTGATTCCCTCATACCTCAACAGTGAATCTTGAGAGACCAGTGGCAATCAGGCCCCCGGGGTGACAGCACACACAGGTTGTGTATAAAGTCACTCATCCTGGTTTTTTTTTTTTTGTGTTTGTTTGTTTTATAGTGTTTAGTATAATTAAGTTAAATGTGAGCATTGCATTTTTTTTTCCTTTTCACAATGATACTGACTTTTTGAATTCTCAAGAGGTTCTATAATACTGTCTAACCTCAGATTTAAATAGAGGAAAGCAAAAATGTGCCAGTATTCCAAGTGATTCTGTTGCAGTAGTGACCTAACTACTGCTGCAGAACAACATAATGATGTCACTAGAGCAGCAGAACAAGAATATTCCATGTACATAACTCCAAGCATAATATCATCACACTATACACTATACATATTTTATACATGGTCAAGTGCAAATCAGATTCCTGGTTTTTACCCTGTCATTTTATAAGCAAGCAATAAGGCACAACAGGGAGGTCTGTTATGTTGGAATAATAGCCCACCTTGGGTGGGCTGAAGTACGAGACATAGCAGAGTGCTTCCATCACTTAAGAAGGCCCGTTAGCCCACCATGACACACCCTCTGGAATGCCTTATTGTGATTATGAAATTTGTCCTTTTTAGTTTATTGGGCAGGATTCACGAAGCTCCTGAAATATCCGCAGCTGCGGGTAAACCTCGGCACAAGTCGGTTGCGACTTGTGGATCCGCAGGTTACCCGCAGCAGCAGGTATTCACAAAGCTGGAGCTGGATTACGACCGGCTCCACAATCTATGGCTGCTTGCAGGTGGTGTTGCTGGGGAGATGGGTGCAGCTGCATGAATGGGCTATGGTTGAAGGAAGCTGCTGTAACACCCTCCACAACTGCTGCAGCTGTGAATCGCAACTGCCACAGCTGCGAGCTATTACAGTCTGCAACTGCAGTTGCGGAGGGGAACTTTGAAAAATTTCCTTTGTGAATCCTGCCCATTACTTTCAGATGGGCCATTGTGTTGCGATAATGGCCCTTCTGAAAGCAGCACTCAATCAGTCAGAATTCAGCATTATAGACACTCATTTAATTATCATTCTTATTCCCCCCCCCCATAACTGCAACAATTATCTTCCTGCTAATCTGGGGGTTAGACCTTTTGGCTTACTTCTCTGATAGCACTGCATAAAGTTCATAGTTATCTAAATTAATTATAATAAAGTTATAACATCTGAACAGTTGACAGTAATTGTTTTATGATTACCTGAAAGAGTAATGTACTGAGCAGGTTGGCACCATACGACTGTACTGATCTAACAACTACTGTGTCGGCTCAGTTATATAAAAAAATAGTATTTGCATGCAGATTTAGATTTGGGTTTGATTAGATTTTTTCATTGCCTGGCATATTAAACTAGCTGTCCCCAGGAGAGGGGAGGCTGGCTGCCATGGGGTGGGGGATAACACTGAATAACATCACATCTAGGATGGTAGAAGCTACTGTGACATTATTCAGGGATGACACACACCCTGGAGTGAATTATTGTGATAATGTAAGTTTTTCATTATGCAGTAATTTATCAATGATAACTTTACATTTGTTCGATGTATGTAATCATGTGCCCATATATGACATAGATAATTGCTTGCCATGAATAAATCAAATGTTATATCCACAGATAATTAATGAGGCTGTTATGACACATCTGACAACTCAATATCATCAAAGTACAGCTAGTGGAAATGAACACGAACACAGTTCCCACAGCACTGAAAATATAACATGTAGCACAGCTACACAGACTACTGAATTGGTATGATATGAATCCATTTGCTTTAGTAGATGAGTTTTTAGTTTGAAGTTTTTGTTTCATGTTGGAAATTTGCACATGGATAAATTAATGATAGACCTAATTGTTTCAGCAAATATATACAGGGATTTGTTTCTTAATACATCCTGAAAATGTTCTATTACTAATTACTAAGGGCAGGATTAAAAAAGTTGTTGTGCTCTGAACATCTCAGATGTCCTGGATGCAGCAATGCAAAACTCCGGTTGGACTGGGTACACAATAGGTCAGCACGTCCTCCCCGATGCAATGCATTGAAAGCTGCCATTCACTGCCACAGAAATGTTTATGGGTCAATTAGTTACGCAAGGCACAGTGGGGCAATTTATATTGCATTATGGTACCAGTTGCATGCATATTGAATTGATACACCTGGCAGTATGCGTCATGCATCCTGCAATGTATATGAACTACACACATAGCACCAGTACAGTCGGTTGTACCTCTCACTCTACGTGATCAAATCAGAACCCTCTGTAGCAGATCAAACTGGCTCTGTATAGTTGACCATCCACTAATCACTGTGCGTTTAGTTAACATGTATATATTTGCATATATTTTTACAATGTTATTTGATATTCCCAGGCTGTGAATACTAAATCAACACAAATGAGCAAGCAGTACCCAAAAAATAGCAGTAAGTGCAAACATACAAGAGGAACCCAAACATCCTATCGTGGGTCTGAAAAGGAAACACAGACAGCAGACATTCCAGTTCAAACTGGATCAGCTGGGATTTAGTGTGGCCTGATTTCATTCCAGTAAACAATGATTCTGATATGTCATCTGATGATGAAGAGTTATGTGATGAACAAAGTAGCTCTGATACTGAATGGTTAAATGATCGTAACAGAGCAGACAAAAATGAAAACATCAACTACAGCGAAACATCAACTTGAATAAAGTTGTGTATATATATATATATATATATATGCATATATATATATATATATATATATATATATATATATATATATATATATATATATACACAATAAGGTGAGTGGTAAATGAGTGAGATAAAACATCATATCATCCACTGCAGTGTGATATTTTTACCCTCTGCTCTACTATGATGATATCAGCCATTTACACACACAGGTCACAAAAGGTCACTGATATCATCACGCTAGGCAGCTTTCCCCTCAGCATGAAAGAAACACCTGTGCTGTTACCATAGACACAAATGCAGAACTACCTGAGAGGTCTCACTGCTGCCTACAGCTAACTCAGTGAGCATTACAAAACACACCTACCCCCCCAACTTTCAGCTCATTACTGTGATGCTCTCAACTTGATTCAGCCAGAATTCCAAACAGCACAGCTTCACAGAACAGTCTAAACTACTGCCTGCAGCTAACTCAACTACCACTGAAACACACTCTCACCTGTTCCTCAAACTCTGATTCTCACCCATTACAATTACTGTGACAATTTCAACTTCACTGCAGCCAGAATCCTAAAGAGCACAATTTCACAGAACACGTTTCACTCTGCCTGCAGCTAACTTAATTACCACTGAAAACAGTATCAGCTGTTCTGACACTCTGCCTCTCAGCTCATTACAATTACTGTGATGCTCTTAACTTCACTGCAGCCAGACTGCTAAACAATACAGCTTCACAAAAGTATGTTTCTCATTCCTATCTAAAACTAACTCATTTAGCATTGCAAAACACACTCATGTGTCTCTCAGAGTTTATAACACTGCCAGCCCATTCAGAAAAGCTCACACACAGAATGAGCAAACACATAAACAGGAACAGAACACAAGACAGCATAACAAAACTTCTGAAACTCTTGGCCCTATTGTATATATTGAATACATGATGGGCAGATGGTAATCTATAGCAAATATTGTCACTCCTGCATTTAAGCTTGGATATCTCACCATGCCTTCGCACTCATGAGATATCCAGAGCTCACTGTGCTGGAGTGACAATATTTGCCATATCACACTCATGCCCATCATGTATCCATATATATATATATATATATATATATATATATATATATATATATATGTATAGATATGTATATCTATTTTATCAATGATAGACATTCATATTCTAATATTTTTTTATTTTATTGTGTTTCTGTGGCAGACATTCTGAACTACATTATAATGATGACACAGTTCATGAAAAGAAATTCATTGTGCTTGCCAGTTCTCTTCTTCTTCTGATGCAGCACTGCTTTACATGCAGACATCAGTGTAAAGTATTAATACTATGAATCTTTGGAAGCCTAATTTCTTTAATTCAAGTGTGTCCCAACGGTCATACTATGACATGGGAAAATCAGCTAATGCACTCGTTTATGCCTGTAGGCAACCTTCTAATCACAAGTTCAATTTTTTACACTGGTAGTAGTGCAATCAAGGTAATAAACTTCTTAAATGCTTTCAATATGTCTACGATCTCACAAAGAACATACAGTTTGATGCAGAAGGCATACTTTGTGCCATTGGAACACAATGTCTGGAAAGAAGACAGGAATATACAGATTTTGGCAATAGGTTTTGAAGGAGCAATACTTGGAAGAGATAGCGGATGTTGTTTCCCAGGGCATACAGCTAAATTTGGATCATAAACACTCATGGATATTGTTCATTCAAAGATGATAGATATTCAGCTTGTTCAGGTACTCAGCCATATGTAATGTATGGTAAGAAAGCAATAATACCCTTCAGGGTGGGTGGAATTGGGCAATACAAGCTCAAATGGGCAGACTGGGTGGGCCATAGGCCCTTATCTGCCAACACTGTCTATGTATCTATGTAATACCAAACTGCTAGGGGCATAATGAGGCCTTATAGCCCCTGGAAGGTCTGGCATTGCTCATACCGCCCACCCTGGGGGGGGGGATTATTGAGCTTAGAAAATGGGCAGTTTTTCCTAAGACAAGGTAAGCGTGCCAGTGATCAGTGGGTGGAGCTGAAAGAAGTACAATTATGCCTTTCCATGTTTTGTCTTGAAAACACTGCTTGATTTATTTTTTGGGAAACATTCCTGCTGATAGAGTGAGTGGGATGACTTGTGGTGCCAGTGAGCGTGCAAAGTGCTGCTGCTTTTTAAATCATGGAAACAGAATGGCTTCAAAATTGACCAAATCAGTGCAGGACAGGTAACTAGGGCATAAAAAGAATATTTAAATACATTTTGTTTCATTTGGTGACTGCAAGTACTTTCACTGTATGTGGTGAGGGGAGTGGGGTCTGCTCACTCGCTAACCGAGCTCAAAACAATGGCGGCGATTTGAAATTTACTGGGGGTGCTTTAAGCCAAAGGGCAATCAGGGTGGACACAAGAATTCTTGCATTGGTAAAGGGCAGTATAGGGTGGCATTTTTTATTTCCTGGGCATCTATTGAAAGTAAATGTACCCCCTTGGCAAGGGTACTAGCCAATCAGATGCAAGGAAATAAAAAGCCCATTTTCTAAGTGCTTATTAATCACCATAGAAATTGACTCTCTCATGCAAAAAAAATGTAAAAGTTGATTATTTTTTAACATTAGGATTGTGTGTTTTTTTAGTGGCATGTTATTCAATCAGTATTATTAACCACAATGTCAATAAATGTTGATGTGTAAAACGATCGCAAAGGCTCCTATTTGTACCACAGATCTATGGTAAGAGTTATAGACAGAACTGATTTATGACCAAATAGAGTTAAATGCTTTTCACCATTCACTATAAAAGATAATGACTGGGAATTATGTGATACCCACACATGTAATCACCTCTCGAGGTTGCTAGGGTTTACCAAGTTGCCCTAGCAACCACTCAAGGTGAATACAGGGTGGCTATCACCTGATTCCCAGCCATTATCCTCTATGTATTTTATGTAATACAGCGAGTTGTGCTTTCATGATATTTGAATGTGTGTTGTTGTTATACATTTTAAAAATAATATGCACAATTAACAATGTATTAATATATTCTCTGATATTTATTAGAGTAATGAAGTTAAAAGTTCAAATGCGATGGAGCTAGAAGGGTTAAAATGAGGAATTCGTAGCATCAGACAAGCAGGAGTTAAAATACATAGCATCACTACAGATCGACACAGTAGCGTAAAGAAGTTCCTTCGTGAAACAGAACCTGACATTAAACACTGGCTTGATGTGTGGCACATTGCCAAGAGTAATCATTTTTTTTTTAAATATATTTTTCTGTCAGTTACTGTTTCGTAATTATTTTTTTTGTTTGTTTGTTTTGTTATAGGGATAAAGAAGAAACTGGATAACATTGGGAAAAGAAATACATGTAGAATTATCAAGTCTTGGTTAAAGTCAATAAGCAACCACTTGAATTGGCTCACATCGTTCAGCATGGGTGATGATGTATTAGTCCAAGCCAAATGGTTCTCTATCCTAAACCATGTAATGAATCAGCATGATAATCATGGAGAACCATTTGACAAATGTGCACATGTTGAGCTTCATGGGCGTAAATGGATAGTAAGGGGTGAGTCTGGATAACTGCAGATTAGGGATGGAGAGTGCACTCCTGACTAATCAGAGTGATCCTTTTGCCTGCGCATGAGGCACTCTTACTCTGTGAAGAGCATCTCATGTGCAGATGCCCTAGAAATGGGCACATTCTGGGAACAGTTTCTTTATAAATATATATTATTGATCACTCTCAATTAGTAAGCAAGCAAGCAAGGGAAAAAAATGGCAGACATTTCAAAATAAAATAAGGGGACTTTAGCAAATTACAAACCAAGTTTGGGCAGCAGGATTGTGGGGATGGGGCTGGCTGGGCTGGTACTTTTATTAGCAGGACATCTCTTGTACAATAGATGCCCAGCTACAGAAATCTCTTAGCCAATCAGTAAGCTGAAAAACTTGTACCCATTTTCTAATAAATTAATACATCCCCCATTGCTACTCATTGCTGAAAATGAGTGATTTCCCTTGCCTTCAGCTTGAGTCAGAACAGCTCAGCCTCACTTCGCTGTTATCGCTAAGCTGATGGTGCGTGAAACCACTACTTTTCAGCAACTAGTGTCCAAGAGGGACGTATTAACACACAACATTAAATGTCTCTTAGATAACTGAATTTGTATTGTATTATTTATAAAGAAATATAATTTGCTAAAATATTTTCTTCTTTCAGGTAGCAGACCGTATAAAGAAATGGAAACAATTGTCGCAACCAAGCTGCTTTCAAAAGACATTCCATTGTTATCACCATCTGAACAAACCTCTGCACTGGAATCATATCATAAAATAATAACCTTTTTTGCCCCAAACAGTGTTCATTACTTCCATGAATCCATGCATGCCAGGTGAATTTTGTATTTATCAAGCAGAATGGCATGCTTTGAACAACAATGGAGTGCTCATTTATGCCAGGCAGTCTTGAGTGTTTCGGTTGGTACAGCAATGTTTACTGAGGAAAATAAGATGGCGGCTTGGAATGATTTTTAATTTTTTTTTAAGAGTTACTGAGATGCAGCTGGCTGGCACCTTTTGCTTTGGTAATGCTGAATTTTACAATGCTGTAAAGGTGCCAGTCAACCAATCATATCTCTTGATTTTAAAGCACCATTTTATAATTGAGAAATATACACCTCCAGGGTTTGGGTGTACTGGTAGATTTACCAAGGCTGGTGTGGTTCTGTCATGGGGCGCTGCTGAGTGACACCACACTAAAAGTGGTAAATCCACCAGTATACACACACCCTGGAGTTGTATATTGCTATTATGCAATGTTCTGATTTTTTTTAGCAGGTATGAAAAAATAACAAAATACCCCAAACTTCCCAGGAACTCATTTTAAAAAGAACAGCCTTTTTTTTCGTCATTTGATGCAACGTATGTAGGTACGATTAAACAGTGCATGACTAATATTGTACGTGTCTGACATTAATTGTGATATTTATTTAGGTTGCTCATTGCAGCACTGCACTTTAATGAGAACTCATCACGTAAGCAATCAGTAACAAGAGAAGGGAAAAAAAAGATGGGGTGTATAATTTCCGAAAGCATGGTATGGAGATCCAGTAGTGAAAGAGGTGAAAGTTCCAGCCACGCACAGTATGATGGACCCTGTGATATACTTCCTTAATAACCATATCACAATTGTAATTCAATTTGTCATTCAATTCACTTAGATTCAAAAGCACAATCTGCTGTTTGTAAGTGGACTCATAACATTTAGTGAACAAGATATAATATTTAAATTAGATTGCATAATTAAGCAATAAGGCATGACAGGGTGTGTGTTATTGGGAATAACCCACACACTGTAGTGCCTTACTGAGATTAGACAATGGACCCATGTGGAAAATAAATTTTAAATATGTTTAAGTATGGTTTTTATAAATGCCATTTGTCAGGTGTGGGTTATGTAAGCAATAAGACACGACAGGGTGCACATTACGGTGTGATAACCGCACTCCTAGGGAAGTAGTTAGGCACGAGACCGAAGGTCGAGTGCCAGTCATTCCTAGGATTGCAGTTATCACACAGTAATGCACAGCCCTGGAGTGTCTTATTGGGCTTATAAAATGTCCCTTTATTTTTAGAAGTATTTTTTTTAACACATTTTTAAATAAGTAAAAATGTAAGTGAATATATGCTTTTAACATAAAATAGTCCTTCCACCTATTGGTGCGAGATTAAAGTAGTGTTATACAGTGTGTACCTCCTGCTCACTTAAGCTTCATATTCCCCTGCCAGCCACAACAGTTCACACATGCTGTTTTTCTCATTTGAAGTATGACACATAGTCCACTTATTATATTTCATTCTCCTCACTCTGTAAACAAAACTAAAAGGAAGCCATAACAGAGGCTTCTCAGTTCCCAAGTGCTGCAAGCATGAGCATGGTTTAAAGCTGCCACACTCACTGACAGCAGCATGAACTGCTCGCTCTGTCCTAAAAGATAAATAGCACAGTGAGTCATTTGCCACCTTTTCTCTTTGTTTATATAGTATTATTGCTTACTTGCTTCATTCTGTTTTTCTTCCCTCTGTGTTTCCCCACATTCAAGAAATGGAAAGTTTATCAGGGACTGTTTAACATGGAATACAGGGATTCAAAATTCTGCTCAGTTATACTACCTGAATGTTCCTCTACTAACATACTGTACACACAGGCAACAAAGGCCTGTTTTAGAGCCAGAGACTCAATTATCTCACTTGTTAGGGAAAACAAAAGAGATTTCCCTGATGAGCAGGTAAAGATAGAAGTGGGATTTCTCACTGTTAGCAAACAAACAGTTGTAATAAAAACTATAAACAATACGTCCCCTGATTAATTATGGTTATTGTGTTCCAACAGAGTATGTTACCAGATTAACGCATGAGGTACTTGTCATTCGTGCTGATTTTCCTAGCTACAAGAAAGCATTTGACGGTAAAAGCAAGGAAATAATCCCCAAACCAATGTCAGACAAATTGGAAAAGAAAGATAAGGATATGTCAGTAAACATGCACAAGAGTAGATTCAATAGGACAACATCACACTCCAGGTGAGCGTAATTTATTCATTTTTCCTACTATAATACAGAGTTTTAACCCTTAATATGCCAAGATAAATAAAACTTACAGATGATCTGGACAGGTTTCACATTCCATGTCACATCTCCGGGTAATTTATGGAAATAGGATAGTTCAGTATGTTTTTTTTTTATTATTTATTTATTTATTTATTAGGTCTAGGATTACAATTACCTTTGAGCCCAAGGCTCTTTTATAAAGGTTCCATGCCACATGTTACAAAGGATTACACAGGTTGCAAAAAGGAACATTTTGGTTACATATTAGAGAACACAGCAAGTAAGATACATAAGAAGATGTGAGAGTAAGTGTATTAGTGGTTGGAGGGAGGTAGGAGGAAAAAAAATGAGGATGAGCAGTAGCAGGAGTTTAGAAAAGGAGCAAGAGGGATAAAAGAAGGGTTGGGGTGGGGGTGGATAGTGAGCGGAGGTAAGGGAGAGGTACGATGCAGCCAAGATGGCGTTGTCAGTGTCATAAGTGTGGGAGAGAAAGGTGGCCCTGGAAGGCAAGTACGGTGGGTGGAGCCCAGCACAGGTGAGCACAGGAGGATGGGTGCTGAAAATGATTAGCCATGGCAGTCACAGATGCTTGAGGCAACAAGGGTGTTACAGAGTCTGGATTTGAAGGCACCAAGTCTACTGGTAGTGGTAGTAACATTGGCAAGACCATTAAACCAGGTGGAGGCTCTGTAGGCAAAAGATCATTGGCCTTGGGTTGTGCGGCAGTGGGGTATTTGGAACAGTTGTGGCTTTGAAGCCCTGGTGATTCTTGAGTTGGTTTTTGTTTGGAGAAGGGTGCCGACTCCTGGGGGCAAGCCCAAATGGATTTTCTTTGCAACTACACAGGTTTGGTTCTTAATTCTATTTTCAAGTTGCAGCCAATTTGCTTGTGTATAGAGGTCACACATGTGCGTGAGCCTTTTAGGACCAGTGATGAGTCAATAGGCCTTGTTTAGGGTGGTGGTTACCCTTCTGAATGCCATGGCAGTGGTGGCACCATAGATAACAAGGCCATAGTTAATCTGGGAGATAATGGAATTTTGGACAGCAGCAGCAAGGACCTCTTTAGTTAGGTGTCGCCGTAGGCGATAGAGTAGGCTCAGTCTGGAGTTCGCAGATTTGGCAACATTAGTTATGTGGGAAGTGTAAGACAGGTGGGTGTCTAAGGTGATTCCTAGATACTTGAAGGATTAGACCTGATCCAGGGGGCTGCCGTGGCTGGTGTTTATGGAGAGTTGGCAATGTTTATGCTTGTTATGGCAGCTGGTGAAACTCATGGTCTTGGTTTTTGTCTGGTTAAGAATTAACTTATGATTTTTGAACTAGGTCTCGACCAAGGCGAAACCATGTTGAAGGGTTAGTTGTAGGTGGCTTGGGTCCTGATGGGAGGCTAGGATGACAGCGTGATATGTGATGAGCAGTATGTGATGTCTGAATGATGACAGATGTAATTCTCCTTCACTCATGTAAATTGATTTCATAAGCACTGTTATATGTAAGCAATGGCATTTTTAGATTCATAGATTCATAGAAGTGTGACAGCAGAAAAGGATCAACAAGGCCCACTGAGTCTGCCCATTTATCCAGCAATCTGTCTGTACTTGCACCCCCTCACCCTCAACACCCCCATGTGTTTGTCCCATGCCCTTTTGAATCCCTCCACTGTTTCTTCTCCAACAACCACCTCTGGAAGTCTGTTCCACTTATCCACCACTCTCTCTCTGTGAAATAGTACTTCCTAATGCTACCCCTGAACTACACCCCCTCCACCAGCAGGCCATGCCCTCTCATCCTCTGATTTTATTTCATCTGGAAGATGCTTTCCACCCTGTTTATACCATTAAGGTACTTGAAGGTCTCAATCATGTACCCCCTCTCCCTCCTCTGTTCCAGGGAGTACATGTCTAGATCCCTCAACCTTTCTTCATAGGAGAGGTGTCTCAACCCTTTTACCATCTTCGTTGCTCTCCTCTGAACTTGCTTCAGCCTCCCCACATCTTTTTTGAGGTATGACCTCCAGAACTGGACTCTGTATTCAAAATGCAGTCTAACCAGATAGGTTTACAAGGGTACTATGACAGCCCTATTTCTACTGGTGATCCCCCTTCCAATGCATCCCAGCATTCCACCACCCCTAGCCACTGCTCTACCACACTGCCTTTCCACCTTCCTGTCCTCAGATATAGTGATGCCCAGGTCTCTTTCCTGTTCCGTGACCTCCAGAGCTCTGCCCCACATACAGTACCCTGCCCTCCGGTTCCTGTAGCCAGGATGCATGACCTTGCACTTTGCTGTGTTGAATGAAAGTTGCCCTGGTTAGCAGTGATTTTTTTTTCTTAGCCAGTTGTGCCACTCACTTACATCAATGTCTATAACCAAATCTCAGCCAATCAGGTCACATGAATTTATCTGACCATTTTATATTGCAGTATAACAAGTTGCATTACTTGAGTATAATCTCATCCTCACCACTTTGGGGTGTTAGCCATTGCAGAACAAGTGGCTCAAAAGATAACAAGTGCAGATATATTATTAATGCAAACTCTTGACTTGAACCAAGAACCTGTAATGTTATTCCTTATACTGAACTGCTATTGCATACTTTGTTCAGTTATAACTATAACACATGATACATATTACATAATGAATTATTCATACTAGATTTGATATCTATTTTATTGTTTAGTGAGACAACTAGAACAACACATAAAGCAATGTTACTAAGTGACACTGAACAGTAAATTTAAATGCCAGAGAAACATGACTTACTCGACTGATATTTTGCAGACTGAAAATTGATATTTAATGGCATTTGATGGACAAATCTATAGATATTCAATTGGCTGAAACTATTGAAAGCAGATGAGTTACTATTCAATACATGAATAAGAACTTAGTAGACTGAAGATTTTGAAAGGAAATGAGACAACAGCCTATGTGAAACAAAGTGTTGTGTGATCTTCAGAAGACAGAAATATATGTACTTGAATTTACACATAGGCCCAGATATTCAAACTGCTCCCAAAATGTGCGCAACAGCAGGAGCAAGCACAATTCAATTGCGCATATGTGCAACAGATGCAATATTCAAACATGGAGCACAACAAATTGCGCAAGCAGCCAACATCTGAATATCGCACAAACTGCGCCATAGCACAACCAGGAAGGGGAAGCTGAGCAGAAAGGTTGCTCCATAGCGCAACAAGGGCAGCCCAGCTGAGCAGTCCAGAGGTGCCATAGCACAAGCAGAGCCCCCCCCCAGCAGAGCAATGGAACTGCACAACCAGGGAGGCAGGCTGGGGCCACAGCCAGCCATGCCACATGGGCACAGGAACACACTGCAGAACCAAAAAGACACCTGCACACTCCAAGCACAGCATCACTGGGGGTGGGACGGATGATCTACTGGCCCATGGGGACAAGCCAACAAAGCACAGCAGGGCCATGATGCCCCAGCACAACCACTGGCAGGCTGAGACTGCCACACACAGGGGGTTGACAACCACAGTGCACATCAGCCCCCCGTATTCACAGCACACCCTGCACCATGATCCCAAGACACCACCCATGTGCAGTGACTGGCACTGCAGGAAACACCATGCATCCCCCCGGCACACGTCAACCTCGTGTAGCAGAGAACCATACAAGCCAGACCCACCCTGTGCACCCAGCAGTGGGTGGCAGCAGATCTGTAAGACCAACAGAAAGTCACTGCCACACTGAAGACACCTCCCCATGCACACACACATGCGGCGCACACACACACACACACACACACATACCAGGACCATACCACCCCAGATGGCATGCACACCACTGCAACTGAGCAACCATAGCCAGCTGCAAATCAGAGACCAACACAGTATTCATATCAAGATATATATGTATTAGAAAAATGTAAATTACAAAATTAACAACAACAAAACTATTTACAAGAAGGGGGGTGGGGTACAAGGTAGGGGTGGGCAAGGGGTAGGGATGAACAACTTGGAGATGGAAGGCAGTGTGGGAGGGATGGGTGAAGTGGGAAGGGGAAGCTGGCCTAAGGCCTAGCAGGCTGGTCCTCTGCTGCCTGGTGCTGTCATGTCTGGCTGTGCCTCCTCCGTAGGCCATGGCGCTGGATGTCGTGGAGGATGGTCCTGTTTTCCATGGACACCCGGGTGAGCTGCTGCAGTGCCCGCTCTATTCTTTGGAGCACAATGAGGCCTAGGAAAATGGGAACACAGTCAATGGCTGTGACTGACCACAACCCTGAACACCACCCAACCTGCAAGCCATACAGCCCAATGTCCCACACCTGTGATGGTATGCACCCACCCACAGTGAACATGCACATGGCCAACCCAACCAGACGGCACCAGCTATGTGCACCACTGCACACACACACTGCCCATGTCCATCACAGCACAAACAAGGCTGTCAAGTGATGTGGCAATGTGGTGCGATGCCAGTTCCACAGCCATGTGCCCAGTGCATGCATGGACCACCAGTGACGCACACACAGACGTGCAGTGACACTGGACAGTGATGAATGTCTTCTGTGTCATGCATGGTTGTGTTGTGCATGGCTGGTGGTCATGCCCACCCCCTCCAGCATGCAATAGCATCCATGATGTAATGATACTCACACTCCACAAGCAGCTGTGGCCGCTGCTGCTGCTGCTGCTGCTGTGGCCTACCCCTTGCAGCACCACCGACCGCCACCGGGGCCCTGCCACGGCCCTCTTCATCCCATGCCTGCATCCTCTCTGCCCGGCCTGTGGGAGACAAATGTTGAGGAAAACATCAGTGTGACTCCAAAGCAGACTGCCCCCTGCCCCAGTGAGAGTGCCTGCCCAAACAGCCAGACCCATGCATCTCACACCTGCACACATTGACACAGCCAACCATGTCAGAGCCATCACCCATGCACAGCCACCAAAACACACTCACACCCATACAGAGAATACAGGTGCATAGATGGTACACCCATCTGGCCTAGGCACAACGCCCCTCCTGGCAAGTGACCGTAGCCACTCATGCAGGTCTGGCTCCCTCTTGCGGAGGTCACTGTACCTGTGCCGGCACTGCTTAGCAGACCGGCGCCGCACAGTGACCCCCACCAGGTCATTGGCCACTTGCAGCCAGACATGGGTTCGGGCTATGGTGAGGGGCTCCTCCCCATACAGTGCCCCATAGTGGGGCTCTACCAGGGCCACCAGGTTGGCCACCTCCACCGGGGTCCATTGGAGTTCCCTCCTGCGTGCCATTCCTCCAACTTTACAGCAGGCAATATGGCACCCCGCAGCGCAGCAACCCCACGTGAAAATGTTGCACAATAGACCACCATAGGTTCCAATCGCGCTGTTGGTACAGCGCCGTCAGTCCACATAGCACTGTCACCAGACAGCGCACTAGGGCCGTACACATGGCAGCCGAACAGCGCCAGGGGGCAAAGGTCGGACACCAGGTCAGGGTCTATGACACAAGGCCACGCACAGGCCATCTGACGCCTACGCATCCTGCGCGATCGACCACCTGCATGACAGTGCCACAGTGGACTATTGCGCAGTAGTGCCACAGCGCCATATAGTGCCCAGTGCTGTAGCACGTCATCAGCGTGGCAGACGCCTGCATAAGCTACCTGGGCATGCGTAATGCAGTGTACCGCTCAGTCACAGATCTGCGCTATTGGCTCAGCCGGCTCAACAGTATTGCGAAAAGCGCAATGGCGCGATATTCAGCCGGCGCATGCAAATCATCCGATCAGCCATTCAAAGGTGCAGTGGCGTGATTTGCATCTCATTACAGTTGCTCCACTCCTAATTTGCATGCATTGCGCTATAAAAGTGCGACAGTGGGCTGCGCTGGCCAGATTCGGTTACTGCAGGTGAGAGGTGAGTTGCATGCTGTGGGATGTTCTGGACAATGGGCATGGGATAACGCTGTAGACTGCACAGTGACAGGTGTCCACTTCCACCCATACAGATTGCCATGACCAAGCAGAGCCAAGGTGAGGGTGAGGATGGTGGGAAGGAGGAGGAGGCCCAACTTCACCACGGCAGAGACTGAGGCCCTCTTCCAGGCCTACCTGGAGGAGGAGGCACTACTGAGTGGATGGCGGGGCACCCCTCAGGCCCATGCGGCTGCATGGGAGGGGGTAGCCCGGGCAGTGAACCTGCACGGAAGCCACCAGCACTCCGTGCAGGAATGCAAAAAGAAGATTGGGACAGACCGCAGGAGGGTGAAGGAGAAGGTGGCAGCCCTCAGGGCGGCACGTGCTGGCACTGGCGGGGGCCAGCCAGCGGTGGTGGAGCTGACCCAGGCTGAGGACCAACTGGCTGCATCAATACATCGCAGTGCTATTGAGGGCGTACCAGGAGGTGGATTCCAGACAGGTGGAAGCCCATCACTGCACGGTATGACATGGTGGTGGTGTTGGGGGGGGTTGTTCACATGCACTCACATGTCCTCTCTTTCTGTTACAGATCCTGTTCATCTTCAGGGGGTGGTGGTGGTGGGTCCAGGCAGTGAGGATGACCTGCTGGACATGGAGGAGGGTCCATCCACCTCTGACACCAGCCAGCATGCACTGCACCAGCATGCACGCTGGGCTGCCAACTCTGGTGTTGGTGATTTGGGTGTGGGGGGTGCACAGCCTGTGTCTCAGCAGTCTGGCATGCAAGCATGCCAGCCGCGCTCTTCGACTGGCAACTGTAGCGTACCTGCACCATTGATGATGCAAGGACTGCAATGGGCAGTGACATGTGTGTGTCCCATGATGGACACACATCAGGCCAGCACATGCCCCTGGGCCTTGCTGGTTCCAACTTGTGTGCCAGCATGTCGGCACAGTCCCAGGCTGTGCCTGTCAGCACCAGTGAGGCAGCACTGGTGGCTGTGCAGGTGTCTGGCACTGTTGCGGCCACAGCGGTGGAACGAATGGTCCCTTGGGCACAGCGGTTGGAGAGGCAGCAGCAGCAGTCACCCACCAGGTCTGGGGGTACAGTGTCCAGCAGTGGCACATGCCCGCCGCCCTTTGATACGCCCATTCCTGGTCCAGGCAAACAGCGCCAACCCTCAAGGGGTGTTGTGCATCAGGACCTTCCACACCCTGGGGGACAGGATGCCGTTGTGGCAGAGTACCCATTGGATGAGCACACCTGCCTGCTGCAGGAATCAGTACAGCAGCAAAGGCGGGTTGCAACGTCTGTGGAGGCACTGTGTGCGGCTGTGGAGTGGCACAGCAGGGAGTGTGCTCTGGACCGTGCAGAGATGGTCCATATGCGGATGGATGTGACCGCCGCCATTGACAGGCAGACCCAGGCATTTGTCGCTGTTGTTGCTGCATTGGGCACACACGCAGGTGCTCCTGTACCGCGCACCCCACACAGTACGCTCTCCACTCCCCGTTCCCGGCGTCGTGCGACACCAGGCCTGTCGATGCCAGGTTCTGCTGTGGGCATCCCAAGCACCCCTGGTGCAGGTATGTTTGGCATCCTATGGACCGCAGTGCGGACAAGGTCACGATCGCGCAGTGGGACCCCTGGTGGTCCATCGGTGCCACCCATATGGCCCTGCCCAGCCTGCCAGTGCTGTTGGGTCACGGCGGGTTGCTCCATGCGCATCCACGGTGGCCGTGGAATGGTGCAACATGACTGACCTGTCTCCCAGTGTGGGCCCTGTCTGCTGCTGCCCTGTGTGCACTGTGCATCATGGTGGGCAGTGCACTGGTGGGTGCCCTGCCCATCACGCCGACATACGGACCACCTGCACACCATCCCGACTGCTGTCCACAGGTGTGTGTGCATGATGATGCCTGAATTGTACTGTACACCAAGGTGCAGGGGTGCCCAGCATCTGACACACGTGCTTGGACAGTACAGGTGGCGGGTGTGGTCTGTGGATCTGTGTGTTTGCCATGTCTGTTCCTGCTGTGCTGTGCACCTGCCCATGTACACTTTGTGCCTGGTGTGTTTGTGTGTGTGTGTGTGTGTGTCCATATGACTGTTCGCCCCTCCCTGATGGTGTGTTTGTGTGCATGGTCCCTTCCACCCCCCTTGCAGTCATGCACCCCTGGTGTGTTACTCTGTGTGCCTGTGGGTTGTGCCAGGACAGTGTTGTTTGCATATTGCCCCTTGACTTACCTGTGTTGTGCACAATGCTCCTCCGTGATGGTGTCCCAGTGCAGCTGGGCCTGCTGGATCAGTCGGGGGTCCCGCTGTCCAAGGGGGGGCTGCTCATCACCATCAACACCGGTGCCACTGGTGTCCCCATCGCTGTCCCCCTCTTCAACCTGTATGGCTATCCCACAGTCGTTGGCCATGTTGTGCAGGATACAACAGGCCAGGAATATCCCACAAGCCTTTGAGGGGCTGTACTGTAGGGCACCGCCGGAGGTGTCTAGGCATTGGAAGCATGCCTTGAGCATCCCAAACACCCACTCAATGATGTTACGTGTGGTGGCATGTACCTCATTATAGCGTTGCTGCGATGGGGTCATGGGGCGCCGGTACGGTGTGAGCAGCCAGGGACGGAGTGGGTATCTGCTGTCACCTGTGTGGAGATAGTGGAGATCAGGCTCATGTTCAGGTCCATATTGCCCATATCCCTGTGTGCCACTACCATGGCACCTGTGGCATTCCCACCCTTGCCCCGAGTTTGCATTTCCTACATGCGTACTCACCCACTAGATGGCCTGTGGGGATGTCCCCACTCTCAGATCGATGGCACAGTGTGGACTGATGCCATATAAAGGCATCATGTGCTCCACCAGGGTGTGTGGCACAGACATTGATTATACGCCCAGTGGCATCACACACCACCTGGCAGTTGACACTGGGGAAGCCCTTTCTATTCCTGTATACGGCCCCATCAGGGCCAGGTGGCATGCAAATGGCCACATGGGTGCAGTGTATGGCCCCTAGCATGCCAGGCATACGTGCTACCCTGTGGAACGCCTGCATGTTTGCTGTACGCTCTGCCGCGGTGCTGGGGAAATGGATGTGCTCCGCAGCATGTGGCAGCAGTGCGCTGAGGAATTGGGTGAGGATGCGTGACGTGGTTGACTGTGTGATGCCTGTGGTGTCCCCTGTTGGCCTCTGGAAGGTGCCCGTGATGAGCAGGCACATGCAGGCTGTCACCTTGGTCTCCACTGACAGAGCATGACTCCGTCGTGAGGGTGTCTGCATCACATCACTGCACAGCTCACAGAGCCACCTCAGTATTGCCCTGTTCAGGCGGTACCGGCCCACAATCTCTACATCTGTGTACAACTCAAAGCTGATGCGGGCACGGTACTGCCTGTTGGGGGCGTACCACCGATGGGCCCCTCCACGGCCACATCCCCCTGCACCTTGCATTCTCACCCCCCTCATTACAGCTTCCATGTGGAAGCTGCCACTGTCCATCTCCCTGGCTTGTGCCCCCAGCTGATGTTGCTCTGTTACCCCCGCTGTCCTGACTGCTACTTCCACTGCACCGGGCACCCCCCCGCTGGCCTCTGCAGCCTATGGCCCACACTGCTTCCCTTGCCTGCCCTGGCCTGTCACTGTCTGTCTTTCTCTCTCTCTCTTCCCCACTTGGCATCCCTGTGGCGTTCTTGCACCGCTTCCTTGAGCCTTGTTATTTTGGCTCATTTCCGCTGGGGCGCAACTTCCGGCTGGTCTGCTGTTGCGCATTGCGCAAGTCTTTGGATATCGCATTGGGCTTTTTATGCATGGATCCACGCCCTTCGGTTGCGCATGCTGTCATTTGCATTGTGCTGTTGCTCAGCATGTTTTCGGTGGCGCAACTGCCTCCTGCTGAATATCGCAGAATGGCGCACTTTTGGACTTGCGCAGGTGCAACCCTATTGTGCATGGCGCAACCCTTTTGAATATCCACCCATATATATATATATATATATATATATATATATATATTAGTATCAGTTATAGTCCAATAGCAGTCTCAGATGGAGTGAAAATGTATTGAATTGACATTCTGTTACTGCACAATCTTACTAAACTTTATATGCATAATCAGCACATCTTGTATAGATTCTGGAATTGCATTTTGTTGATGTCTTACTTGTATTTGATGGAAAAATGTTTTGTGACAAACAATTTTAAAATTTTTCTGAAAATGTGTAATTTGCAATGATTAATACACTAATGGCAAAGTCCAGGATTCATTAATTAATGTAACATCTTATATGAGAACCAAACATTCAATACAAGTAAATATTACTATTAAATTTAGCATTATAGCTCTCTGTGTCCAGTGTATGCATCAGAGGGGTATTTCTCCCGGATCTTATTAATGGCACAAGCTGGAATTATTCATCGATTTCCTCTGCCTAGCTTACTAAACAACCAGAAAACAAAGTTCCGATAGGCCATATGATGATAAACCCTAAACAAAACAAATTAATAAATAATTAAGAGGAAAATCATATTTCATTTAACTGTTCCCATCCCACTGATACACTGTCATGTACACCCTGATCACCGTGGCGTACAAATTCTTCATCTCAACATTTCCATCCTCTATCACTGCTAAATGATTGGGGAGATGCAATCTGATTATGAACCAGCATTACTAAACTGTTGGCTTAAGAGTTATTAAGCAACAGTTTGAGAATGCTAATTCAAAATAAGACTGCATTATTCCAGTCATTCATCAGTGATAGAGGATGTAATGTTGACAAGAAAAATCAATTTGTTTTTATGAGTACCAGTACATAGTAACCTCAAGACATGCAACCAAATTCAGCAGACAAGTGGGTAAAGCAGTCAGGATGATTGCATATCTAGACATGGCATTACTAGCAGTTGATGCGAATTACAAGCCTTCCTCTACAAATTCATGGCACGGCCACACCAGGGGAATGGATTCCAGTTCTATATGCCACATCTGCATAAGTACAAATACAAGGTGATATAGGGTAGCAAAAGAGCAGACTACATGGGCACATGACTCTTTTTCTGCCAACAAGATTCTTTGTTTCTGAGATCATTTGATGTAACATCTAGTGACCATTTGAGGCCACCAAGTTCATATGACACAGCATTTGGATTCCAAATATATAAATGCAGGAACCCATAAGTTGTATGTTTATATGAGTAAACTACATACTTACTGTTTAATCCTGTAACTGCAAAATGATATCTTGTATGTAATAATATGAAAAAATAGTTATTAAATAATATATGTTTGGATATGTGCAAATAGCAATGTTTTTTAACAGAATATGCTACGTTTCAACTGGATGTAAAACAGTACATACTTGATTTGAGTAACAAATAATTAAATTACTTGATAAGTAACTCACTCATGGTTTTATCAAACACTAATTAAAAGTTACTTGCCACTTACTCCTGAATTGTATGTACATCTCCAACAGGTCCCACATATTGAACATATTGATTAAAGGATGATTCCATCACATACTGATCCAGACAGTTACTACGAAAACCTGGGTGATCTGTAATACATTTTATATTCTCAAATTCAGCAATCCTGCATCTTATTGGGATGTAGAATGTACAGCACTGATCCTCTAAATAGGTTGGCATTGAAGAGCATTTTTCATACGTACAGCTGTAGGTTAATAAATAAAAATTAAAGTAAACTGTCAGGAATGGGCATATTTAACAAACAAACAGGATTGGGGGGACGGAGGATGAGGTACTTCATCTTTTGAGTGGTGGAACTGTGGAATGTGCTTGCCTGGGTAGGTGGCACAGGCAGCTACAGTGGATAGATTCAAGAGAGGCTGGGACAGATACAGGTAAGGACTGAAGTTGAGACTGAATTACTTGGGGGAAGGGGGAAGAACTGGGTGATGGTGTAACAGTGGAAGTAGACATATAGAGGACTACGGTACCCTCTCAGGGCACTGACGCATGACTTGATACCCATTAGTTCTCACGCTTTGTGATAGTGAGACTCCCCCATACCATGAAAAAGATTTTGAGCCCTCGTCACATTTGAAAAAAAAATATTGGGCCTCCCCAAAGAAATAAAAATCCTACTTTGCACAGTACATGAGGATTAAAGTAAAACTAATAAAGCTGACTAAGTATATTCTCTTTTTATTCAATGTATTGCTCTCCATCCCTAACCCAGCACCCATGTTATATTTGTCACTCCTTTTTTCTGACTCTTGGGCCCTTTTCACTCTGTTTCATCTCTATCTGGAACAGCCAACTAGCCACTTCATCTCTCCCTCTTTTACCCTGTTGTTAAGCAACTTCCTGTACCCTTACCTCAGGTCACACCTGAAAACATGCATCTGCTCACTGTGCTTTTCCCAATTACTAAATAACATATATACACCTACCATAGAAACAAGCCTTGACTCAGTGTGTTCTTTTCCCAGTCACTAATTTTCATAAAAAATATCTATTGTAGAAACAAGCCTCGACTCAGCATGAATTTCCCAGGCATTAACTGACATATAAATACACACCTTTGAACAAGATTTGGTTCAATGGGGACTTTGTAGTAACATATTTGTGCATAAGTAAATAAATTCATCTGCAAATTATCCATATTTAGTTTGTTTTATCATTTCACACAAAACAGCCAAAACATAAAATTTATATGCTGTACATTCTCAAACTTGACTGGACCTCCACTGGAACAATTTGGGACCTCCCTTGGGAGGCTGGCCTCACCATTTGAGAACCACTGTGATAGACCAATAGGCCTAATCTGCTGGCGTCTACTTTGTTAGTATGTTAAGTAAAAATGCATTCTTACCAGAATATATAATTAAATTGTCATCAATTCTATTGTATATCACAAATTACAGCATACCAATCCAAGTTGAACTGATCTTGAGTATTATCCTCATACTCAGATGTATCTGATGATTCATCAACAACGGCTGCATCACTAGAAGTGTCAACTGTAGGCTCAGATGAATATGGAACTACAGTACAGGGGATGACTAGTGCACCATCAAGGATAGTCTCCTCATCTGACATTCTGAAGATGCAGATTAGACCTCACAGTAGTTAAGAGTACAGACTCTGAAGAGGGATCTAACCAGAACAAAATGAAGTCAGTCAGTTTAATTGCATTATGAACATCACATATTATTTATTATTAACATTGTTTAGGTAAACACCTTGGTTTGATTCCGTTGTGGAGCTGGTTGCAAAGCAGACCTACATAGGTAATAATCTGAACATATAGGAAAGTGAATGGGCAAATATGCACAGCAAGCGTGCTGTGCCACCTAGGGGTACTGATTCACTGTGGCATCGAGTGCAAAGTAAGGGTCAGTGGGAATCAGATCCCCAAGGTGGCACAACACACTGGTTGTGCATAGAGCTGCCAATCTGCTATTCAATATATTGCATTTTCTCACTTCATTTTTTTTTTACTGCAGTTATCCCAACCCCCCCCCGAGTTTACTGAATTTTTTAGTTAAAATCAAGGATGGACAGTTACTAGATTAGGTGTGACAGTAAGACACAATCATTGTGGGGTCAGAAATCTGTGTTGGTGGACCAAGAATGTTCAGGAGGCAGTGAGGGAGGAAAAAGTCTGCCTATGCATGCTTCAGGAGCTCAAGGGGAGAAAAAAAACTGGGAGACTACGTGCTAATGTCCAGGAGGGTTATCAGAGTGATCAGAATGTCCAAGACGAGGATGGAACAAAACATGTCCAGGGTTGTCGGGATTGGGGGAGAATTGTTCTTTAGGTAAAAGGGGAAAAAAGGCAAATGAGGGGGAAGGGAATAATCATGGTGGACAGGATGAGGATGGCCATCCGGTCGCTAAACACTGATAAGGCACCAGGGCTGGAATAGCTTCATCCAAGGGTGATGAAGGAGCTGGTGGATGTGCTGGCACCTCCACTAGATGCACTCTTCAATAGTTCCCTGCAGACAAGATGGATGCCTCAGGATTGGAGAGTGGCCCAAGTTATGCCTATCCACAAAGGCAGTCTAGAGAGGAGATGGGGTAGTACAGGCCTGTTAACCTAACATCTGAGGTAGGCAAGGTGAAGGAGGGTGTTATCAAGGAGAGGATTGGATGAGTGCTGGAATGGTTGGGGCACCTGGATGATAGACAGCATGGCTCTTTCCCAGGGAGATCATGCAAGACAAACCTTGTTGATTTCTAAGATTGGGTGATGAGAGCCATGGACAGAAATAGGCTGGTTGACTTCCTCTATCTGGACTTCAGCAAGGCATTTGATTCAGTCCCCCACAGTGGCCTGATGACCAAGCTGGGAAAGATGAGGTGAGTGGACAGTTGGTCAAATGGATAGAAAACTGGGCCTCGAGGTGAATAAAGATAATGGTGGTTGGTGGGATAGTATCCTCCACCAGAAGTGTCATTAGTGGTATCCCCCATGGATCAGTCATGGGGCCACTCATGTTCAATGCATATGTCTCGGACATAGGGAGATGTATTAGGAGTAAAACGAGTCTCTTCACAGATGACTCAAAGCTGGAAGAATTAACAGACTGGATGGAGGTGAGAGTGGCCCTACAGGGGGACCTGGGTGCACTGCACAGATGCTCAAGGAGGTTGGGGGCTGATTTTTAATGCAATGAAGTGCATGGTGCTGCACCTGGGGGCCAGAAACATGGGCCATGCATATACCCTGAGGGGAGACACACTACATGCCTCATTGGGCAAGATGGACATTGGAGTGGTGTTGGCCATCAAAATGAATAACTCTGAGAGATGTCACAGGGCATCAGCAAAGGCAAACAGGATGGTGGGCTGCATAGCCAGGGAAATTATCTCCAGGAAGGAAGGTAATTCTCCGTCTGGATAATGCCCTGATCAGGCTGCACCTTGAGTACTGTGTGCAATTCAGGAGACCTCACCTAAAGAGACACATTGCACTGTTGGAGAGGGAACAGAGGAGGGTGACCAGATGATCTGGGTCATGGGTAGAAGACCCTATTAGGAGAGGATGGAGGAACTCAATCAGTACACACTGGATGAGAGAAGAGATGGGGGGACATGAAAGATATCATTAAGTACATAAAGGTGATAAACAAAAGGGGGACTAAGGAGGTGATCAGGTTTAAGAAGGGAGGAACAACCATAAGTGATATTGCAGAGGGACTGTAAGGGAAAGTATGTCTCTTTGCAGATGACACAAAGATCTGCAACAGGGTTGATACACAAGGTGGAGTAGAAAGGATAAAAAGGGACTTGGCAAGGTTGGATGAATGGTCAAATGTATGGCAGCTTAGATTCAATGCAAAGAAGTGCAAAGTAATGCACCTGGGAAACAAAAACCCAGGGGAAGAGTACACAATGGGGGATGAGATACTGACAACAACAAAAATGGAAAGGGACCTGGGGGTAGTCATATCAGACAACCTAAAGGTGGGCAAGCAATGTGAGAAGGCAGTAAGGAGGGCTGGGGGGATATTGGGATGTATAGGGAGAGGCATCACCAGTAGAAAACAGGAAGTTGTTGGCCCTCTATACAGACAGTTGGTAAGACCACATCTGAAGTACTGTGTACAGTTCTGGAGACCCCATCTCCACAAAACATAGACAGGGTGGAGGCTGTCCAGAGAAGGGCAACCAAAATGATGCAGGGTCTGCATCAGAAGACATATGAAGAAAGACTAAAGGAACTAAAGATGTATAGCCTCAAGGAAAGGAGGGAGAGGGGGGGACATGATAGAAACTTTCAAATACCTCAAGGGTAGCCTAGAGGTTAAAGGAATGAGGTGTGAACCAGCTTGATACATCCAGCATACCAGACCTGAGTTTGATTCTCACAGCCTCCACTTGCATACTGTGTGACTCTGAGCAAGTCACTTAACCATCCAGTGCTCCCAGGTCACCCCTGAAAACAGGCACTTGTGCCTAGTGGGCATTACCCGGTTACCAAAGACTAAACATAAATAAATAAATAAATAAAAACAAAGTCCAAGAGGGTAGCATCTTTCAGAAAAAGAGATGTGCAAAAAAAAAGGGGGGGCACAATTTGAAGATAGAGGGGGGACGGCTCAGAGGTAATGTGAGGAAGTATTTCTTCACAGAGAGGGTTGTGGATACATGGAACAGCCTTCCTGAGGAGGTCATAGAGTCAAAAATTGTGGGGGGAATTCAAGAATGCATGGGACAGACATAAGGCAATTCTAGTGAGGGGTAGGAGGAAGTAGGCTGTTGGTTAACTATGATCTGCAGCTTATCCGTAAGGTAGGGAAATGGGCAGACTAGGTGGGCCAAGCGGTCCTTATCTGGCATCAGATTCTATGTTTCTATGTGGGGGGGCATGAATGGAGGCTGGAGGGAGGGAAGTTAAAGTGGAAAGAAAAGGAGGCACAACTGAAAGGATGGTGGATCCAAGGAATGTATTTCCTGGGAGCCTGGTAAATGAGAATACAGTATAGGGATTCAAGAGGAGTATGACAGATACAGGGGGAAAGTGAAGCCCCAGAAGCCACTCTCTGTGGGAAGGATAGGCAGCAAATCAAGCACACAGTAGGGGTGCTAGGTACAGAGCAGAGACAACAGACCATGAGACCTATTCTGCTGACTTTTACTATGTAAGTAAGTTAGAACGTAATGGTAAACTGAGTGAACTCAGAATAAAGTGATGTTAATACTGGGGTATGACAGGGCTCAGTACTGGGTCCAGTCCTTTTTAATGCCATTATAAGTGACACTGCAGAGGGACTGAAAGGAAAATTATCCCCCTTTGCGGATGACACAGATCTGCGACAGGGCTGATACACAATGGGAGAGGGTGTGTGGAAAGGATGATAAGGGACATGACAATATTGTAGGAATGGTCAAAAGTATGACAGCTTGGACTGAAGACAAAGAACTACAAAGTAATACAACTAGAAACACAAAAATCCAATGAAAAAGTACACAATGGGATTGAGTGGGGTGGGGTAGGTATCTGGGGATTGATCATATCAAATGACCTAATGTCTAGCAAGCAATGTAAGAAGGCATCCCAAAAGTCCTTATTGAGATTGTTGTGAACATAAGGCAGGCTATTTTTTTTTTCATTTATGCAGCACAGAAATGTTCAAGAAGGTTAAGAAAATGGCCAAACAGTGGAAAATAAATGAATGAATTAACAATCGTGAGGATTGGTGAGCCCATTTTATCAACACGCCCCCACCCATAATACATACAACAGCAATAAGTGACTATATTTTAGTAGAGACAGCAAAACATTGCTAATTCGCCAGATCAACATAAACCTTTTTAAAACTAGCTAGATCAGATCACCGTTTTTTCTTTTTTTTTTTGTGTGTGTGTGTATGTGTGCAATGGATAGATGTCAGGCGCTAGTAGAACAGCAAAATGAAAGGGGGGATAGATCAGGATGTGATGGTATTATTGGTGCCTGTTTTTTTTTTTGTGTGTGGGCATCGGAAATAACTACTACAGAGTTGACAGTCCTCCTTCATTTTACTGCCATGCTTTATGTTGCCTTTGCATTCATGTTAGATACATGTTTGTGGGATATCTGTGTACTGTACTGCTGTAGGGTAATGGTTTAGGCCTCACCCCCCCCTCCTCCAACACACACACACCAACACTCTGAGTTATGAGTGCCTGACTACAATCGGTGTGGTTTAGAGGGACTAACGAAATGCTGCTGCAACTCTTCTCTACCCATTCAAACATTGGTTGCAGTCTTTACTCAACCCCCCCCCCCGAGATTTACTATCAGTGGAGTGCTGTGTGTGAGAGGGAGATAGTTTGTGACTCATAATGGGACAGCAGATCGCTGCACAAAGGAACATCGGCAGCTGTGGCATTGGAAAATGGTAACACATTTATAGGTACTTTTTGCATTCTCACTGAAGTTTGCAGTTACTTATCAGTGCTGGTAGATGTAGGGTAGGTCATGGTGGGAGCTGAGTAAGGAGGGGGGACTCAATCGCTAAGCAACATAAAGAAATTTGGTTTCAGTAGCCAGATGAACATTCAAGTTGCCCAGTACTCCACAGAATGGTATGAGGCAATGGAAACTGGACTTATTATTTGCCAATGTCTGTTGTCTCATACAGGACCGGGTGATTACTGATTTCAGTCAGTCACAAACCAGAGTGATCTTTCTCCATTTTCTAAATCAAATTAGACAGCAAGTTGCGTGTCACGTCAGGAATATTGCACCCTAACTAATTTCATCCTACTTCTGTAACATAGCAAGATATACTCTCAGCTTCATTTGATGCAGCTAAGAGGGCAAAGGTCAGTTTCCTCACTAAATGGTGGACACAGTTACTGGGACTGCAAGAGAAAGAAAACCAGCACAGAAGTACATTTGTAAGTTCAAACACTATTGATTGTTAAAAACTGCAAAGTCGTTTATGTTTACCAGAGTTCAGGATGAAATGTAAACTTTTATTCATAGAGGGCTGTTTTATGCCACAGTAAAACCGCTAATGTCACTAAGAGGAGTGCTATGAGACAGTTGAGTGAGAGCGTGTTGCCAGTGATTCAGGGGTCACAAAACTCAGCGCGAGCACTCGTGCAGACAGTGTTTCAGCGGTCAGTTACAATAAAGCGTGTGAACAACAGAAAATAAAAAATCCTGAGAAGATGGGCCTGTCATCATGACTGCAGTGACATTGATGCAGTTACTAGTCACGGAGCCCATTGCAGCATGCAGACAGTGAAACGCGACTATGAGGTACTGTGAACAAACTATTCATTTAGATACACTGGCAGTAAAAAGAGAAACAAGACACTTTTGAAATGTTAAATAACACATTTTTTAATTCAGACAATATGTTAAAACTATATACATATAAATTCCTAATTACATATCTGCAGTTGATCTTTAAGTACCTTGGGGCTAAACTAGATCAAGTATTGATTTTTTAGCCCACATCAGCTTTGTTTGTAAAGCTGCCAACTCTAAGCTACAGTTGCAGCCAAAGACATTGTCAAATATTTGCAGATATTTTTAGCTATTTCTAAAGAGATTCTCATTGGTGGACCTGCTGTGGAACTGTCAGTAGACAGGGAATTTCTGAAGAGATATCCCAGAAACTTCAGGAAATATTTGCCCATGTCTTTGGCAACTGTAGGCCTGACATATAGAACCAAACACATACTCATACCTAAAGCTCATATTTCCACTGCAAAATAGATCAGCTGGTTTTACTGTTACACTGAGCAAGAGTCTGAGCACTCTTTTCCTTCTACAGGCAGCCAGCCATGGAGGAGACCAGGTTGTGCCAAGTATTTTTTGTGGGGTTAATGCAACAATTGTGGCTGCTAGGTGGAAGATGGTGGAACTATGATACTGACAGAGTGTGGGCATGGGGGGTCACATGATTTACAGGTTTTGGACTGGGGATGTGAATGGGACTTAGTAAATAAGCATGGGTGGGCGACAATCTTTTTTTCATTATTTTTAGCTAAACAAATACCCGGATACCAAATACCCAAATATTTTGCTGCTAAGTACATATGATTCATAAGATGTCTGCAAGAACATTAGAATTAGCCATAGTGACTTGTGAATATTAAACATATTCCACTTATCCCCTTCCTTTCATGACTACATCCAGTGAGTTTTTTGAACTGGCTAATACTGGAAATGTGTACCACATTACTTGGTAGACTTTTCCAAAGCAAAACCACTCTCTGATTGATCCCTGTTCCTCTTTTATTTATTTTTTTGTAATTTTCTCCTTTTATCAATAAATCATGCTCCCTAATGTCTCTACTGTTCTCTCTTGCAGTAAGTCCAATGCATTTCCACAGGTTATTGTTTCCATGTGCCCTATAAACCATACAAAGGTCTTCTCTCATTCTTGTATATTGCAAGGAGTACATACCCAGCTCCCTCAATCTTTCCTCATAAAGCCTGTATCTGATGTTAGAGACTAATATTCAAGAAAAGGTTTTTGCACAGCCCTACTTATAATACATAATAAATAGTTTTTCAAATCACTTTTTGATTTATGCTGCCAATATGTACTCTTGCATGTTTAGATAGAGCTTAATTAGAACTTACTCTGCTTAAAACTACAGTTACCATATGACTTTTATCATATTGGGTTAAATATTTAATGCTGAGTCAAAAAGATTTCCTTATAATGGTATCAAGGAAGCAATTGGATATGAATGATTCAAGAATTAGTGTATTGCATGATATTAGTTTTATCTTTCAAAAGTAGTGAACTATTACTTCTTATATCTGAAGTAATTTTTTTTTCTCTTCCATTTCACTAATTAGAACAGTTACTACTGGACAGTGCAGTACTTGGTGGGGTGTGTGGAACAGTAGTCTACCTGGAGGCTGACATAGCTAAATCTATTACTCCTCATATATCATTAGCCCAAAGACTTCATTGTGACATTACAGTTAACAAGAAGAGACAATCACCCGGTGCAAGATAGGTCACTTAGGATGCCACAATAAGCAAGGTTGCAATGCTGATGAGGCCTGAAGAGGAACAGAATAAGATATAAAAGTCTCCAGGTAAAGTATTGCACAGAAAATCAAGGGTCAAACATCACCCCTGGATTACTCCTTAAATCACTGATCAATGCAAGTCCCATGATCTTGCCTGGGCATGTTTCAAATAGAGATGCAGCAAAGTTAAACATCACCAGCAAAGTTGCCTCAAGTTGCAAAACTTCAACTTCACAGACTTTTGTGAAGTTCCCATTGTCATCACCAACTCTGACTTTTTTCATGCGAAATTGCACTATTTTCCATGAAGTTGCAACTTTGCAAGTGAATTTTGTACACTTTGAGGCAAAAAAATGCAACTCTGCCTGGCAGCAAGTTGGCACTGCAAACTTCACAAAGTTGATCAACTTCATGAAGTTCTGGTGAAGCTGAGTTTTCTCAGCTTCACAAATCACTCACTGACGTCCTCTTATACAGGACTATCACAAATTCCTATAGAAAGGCTGTCCAGGTTGCAAAATCACAGTATTTCAAGGCTAACTTTCAGAACAACCTTAATGGCCCCTCAATGTTCTAGAAGGTAATTCACTCCCTTTTTGATCCATCCAGTCCATCCCTGCAGTCCTTCTGGTAAGCAGTTCACCAGTGTCCAACCCCTCTTCTCTTGATACTCATTTTAATGAGTTCTTCATTACAATGGTCTCCCTTCCACTCACCTTCCAGTTTCAATTGCTCCACTTGTTATTCCTTCTCCTCTCCCCTCCAATGATTTCCTCTTTCCTCCTGTTACTGCCCAGGAAACCCTAACTGCCCTTTGCTCGCTCAACCTGTGCAAATCCAGCTCTGATGGTCTGGATCCTAAACTATCCAATATCACCACTCCTGCCTTAGCATCTCCTCTAATTCACTTACCAACCTCTCCTTATCCTTCAGCACTGTCCCTCAGTCCTGGAAGATGGCTAAATTTCTTCCACTCCACAAAGGGGGAACAACCCTTCCTCCTTGGGTAACTTATGACCAATCTCCCTCCTCCCTTCCTCTTGCTAATCTGCAAGAGAGCTTGTCTACATAAGACTCTCTGATTTTCTATCCTCCACTGATTTATTTTCTCTGTTCCAATCTGGCTTCTGGAAGCATAAATCCACTGTCTCCTCCCTGCTGCATGTAACTGATTCTGTCTTCTCAGGGATGGATCGGGCACAGCTGCTATGTTCATCAATCTGACCAAGGCCTTTGATGAGGTGCCTCACCCGCTCTTCTTGACAAGATGGGTTCAGCTGGCCTCTCAGCTCCTGCTAAATACTGGTTATGTGCTTATCTAGTAGGTCATCTGCAGTCAGTACAGCTTTATTGTGCCCTGTCACATTCAATTTCCATCCTGGCTGGGGTCCCACAGGGTTCCATCATGGGGCCCTTTCTGTTCTCCATCTGCCTTAATGACCTCCCTGCAGCTTGTGCCAACTCGCATATCCACATGTATGCAGATGGCACAGACATCTACACCTGTGGTCCCTCCATTACAGTCAGGGAAGGTCTGCTCCAGCTAGACTTCTACATTGTCCTATGCTGGTTCCACTCAAATCAACTATGGGTTAACAAAAACACACACACACACACACACACACACACATACACACACACACAAAAACTGTGTCCATGACTTTTGGCACCGGCCAAAAATTGGCAACACTCCCATCTCTACTTATCTTCCTCACCTTGACTGACACCCCTCTAGCAGTGGTTCAGTCCTTCAAATACCTTGTGTGTGGCTAGACAGCAAACTTCACTTCACTGCCCTCATTGATTCCAACCATGCTAAGTTCTACCCAAAACTTGGTGCCTTGTGCAGCAATAAAGACTGTCTCTGAAGCTATGCATTGAGCTTATTAAAATATGGTGTTCCCAGTCCCTGACTATGCAGATATGGTCTAGGAAACCACTCCCTCTACCTCCCTGGCCAGACTAGACACCCTCTGCAACTTCTTCTGCCACTTTGTTACAAAGTCCCTCTCAGATTCATCATTTCTCACTCTACTCCTCCTTATCCATTCTTCCTCTGACCTCATATTGCCAGAACCACTGTGCCTCACTCATATCCAAATACTGGATTGGGTCCCTTCCCTCTTATCTCACTTCACTCACCTCCCTCATTCCCTATGTGTCTCTTGCTCCCTCCACTCCAGGGATCCTTGCACCTTTGCCATTCCTCAACCCAACTCCTGTGCTGGGAAATTAGGCTTTCCCTATCACCTTCACTCTGAAAACAACTCCCCTCCTCTATGTGCTTCACTGCTTCCCCTAGCTCCCTTATGAACCAGCTGAAACTTCTTTCCCAGCTCCTGATTCAACCTTACTTGACTGCATCCTTTGCATTCGCCTCCTACTCAGCTACAGGTGTGACTGAAAAGCCAGATTTTTTGCTTGCTCACTTTACACTTACTCCTGTTTAAATAGTGGTCTCTGATTGCACTTGATTGTAACTGTGAACTGTGTCAGAGCTATGTATTTTGCATCCCCTGTTCCCTTGCCCTGGAGCACCCCTGAAAGTGAGCCATTGGCTCAGTTCCCTTTACCAGTCACCAGTTGTCATGCAAATAAATAAAATGACATCACACCTTACCCTATCAGGCAGGATTCATTCTAATAAGAAAATAGTAATTGAAAACTATTTCAAAAGTAAAATGTAACAACTTACCACTTTTAAAAATTAGTAAACATTTTAGCCTGCAATTTTTGGTGGTACTAGTTCTGTATTAGTAGATCTGCCTTGTACATTGAAAGTACCGTAACATTTTTGTATTGTTTTAATATTGGCTAATTTGCAAACTGAATACAGCAATATATCTCTTTCATAAAATCACACAAGTTAACTCCTGTTCGGCTAGCTATAAAGACAACATAATGTTTTAACCTTACAGTGTATAAGCATTATACAAAATCCTAAAATACTGTAAGCAGTTCCTTGATTACTTTATATTTCCTGATCTTTTAAGTCAGCTTTAACAGAAAGAAGATACAAATGGATTGGTAAAGAAGAGAGGGATTGCTTATATCATACTAAAAGCACTGGATCTAGAAACAAAGTTTTCATTCCATGTCCTTTTTCTGAAAGATATACTTTTACTAATGTTTGGCAAAACACAGTTGTTCAAGAGGAATCTATCTGAAATTCTGTCTTCAAATAATGTGTATCCATGGCAATAAAGGAGATAGCTACAGTAGATTTATGTCCACAGCAATAAAGATAAGTAATAAATAATAATGATTTAATAACAATTATGCACTTATTAATACTGTATGACACATTAGGACCTTGTAATTGGCATTTTTTTTATTACTGACATCACTCATTAAAAACAGAGTTCTTTCGTGATTAGGATATTATAAATGCCTACAACATAAGAAAGAGATTTACCTTTTGAAAGACTTTCAAAGACATCATTGTTGCATGCTCTATATATATATATATATATATTTATACTGTATATATATATGACAAAAAACTCTGTTTACAGCATCACTTAGGGTTGTTCCACAGCGACAAAAGCAAGGAAATTCGGTGTTAGGGTTGAAAGCCCCCCTTGGACCCTTCCAGCCAACCCCCCACCAGCACTTGGTGCACATTGGGGTCATGGGCCCTAACTCTCACCCCACCACATGTGTAAAGAAGCTGAGGTATAGGAGAATGGGGTGAGGGTTAGGACCAATGACCCCAACGTGCACCCTGTGCTGGCAGTGCGTGGGCTGGAGGGGTCCAAGGGGGGATCTCAAACCTAACACCAAATTTCCTTGCTTTTTTCACTGTGGAACAACCCTAAGTGATGCATTAAACTGAGGTTTTTACCTCTAATTTTCCTTCTTTCTGAGAATGAGGATGATAAATAGTTAATGTAATGCACTCCCACCACGTGGTGTCTTGTCACAGAGTAAGAGGAACAGCAACACAAATGCAAGTGCCAACAGCTATGCACATGGTAACGCAAACGTAAATGGCAAAGCAAACGTTAATAGAACTGCAAGCGCAAAGTGATGCCAAAGCGAACAGTGACGCAAAGGAACACACAAGCATATACGAAAATGCAACTGGTAATGCACACAGTGATGTCACTGGTATTTTAAATGCAAATGTTAAGTGTTACAGCAAAAAGAACGCCAAAGGGAACAGAAACGGAAACGCGAATGCAAGTGCACACATAAACACAAACCGTTATGCGCACGGTCACGGTACCACAATTGGAAATGTAAATGGTAATGGTAACAGCAACAGTAATGCCAAAAGAAACAGAAATGGAAATGCAAACGCAAGCACATATGGAAATGCAAACTGTACTGCGCATGGTCATGGTAACGCAATTGGAAACGCCAATGGTAATGGTAACAGCGATGACGGCGCAAAATGAAAGACGTGCATATGGAAGGTCGACTGCAAATGCAAATGGAAATGCACAGGCTGATGCAAAAAAACAAAAACATAAACAGTAATGGAAATGCAAATGGTAACAGTAACGCAAACAGAAGCACAAACGAAGATGCAAACCGTTACGCACACGGTGGCGTACACGAGAACGGTGACATGAATGGTAACAGAAACGCAACTGTAAATGCTAACTGACACAGTAACAAAAGGGCACACCCTTCTTTTCCCCAAAAACTGCATTGAAAAAGGCAGTGAATACAAAGAATGTATGCATAGTAATGGGCCTTGGAGCAGAAAAGGAGGACTTGGAATACTAAATTGCTTATATCTCAGGAACCGTATGACGTAGAAAACAACGAAAATTTCATATGAATTATGACATTCCTGGCTAGTTTTGTACTTAGCCCTAATGTGGGGGACTAAGCATTTTTCTAATAAAAAGTCCGTATCTTGCACCATTTCTGATATACAGGCCTCGAAAAGAGCAAAGGACTCCATAATGTTATCTTATGGGAAAAAGCATCAACTTCTGAGTGCTGTAACTTTGCAGCCCTCCAATATTTTTTCACCAAGCCACCAAAAGGCAAATCTGTGGCATGTTGGCTGCCTTCCTTCCAAATTTCAGCTCAATAGACCAAACCGTTCTTTTGCAGCAGGGTGGCAAAGAATTCCTGTTATTTTGGGCATAGTGTCACAAATCACGACACTTTCGCAAATGAAAGCAGGAAAGTGCCATGAGTGCGACACTGCTTTTTCCAGAAATTTGAAAAACATATTTCTGGGGTGTTTAACCCCAAAATAAAGACATGGCTAGGATCCTGACGGTCCAACTAGGTGAACACAAAAAGAATTGTGTTCCTAGAGGGTTCCAATTTTAAATGTCAAGCAAAAAATGGTGGATTTGAGACACTACTAGGGCCATTTGAGACACTAAAAAGTGCATTTGCGACACTGTCAAACTTTTTGTTAACTTTTCCCATTGACTTATAATGGGAACTTGTTTTTTGAATAACTTTTGAACAGTTTAATATTTTTTCAGGAAATCATTGGGGACCACAGCTGCACTTTCCCTGAAGTTTTTGGACCGGCCACACAAACCATGCGACCTGTAGGTGCGAGCAAAGAATTCACCAAAAACAGTAAACGTGGACAGATCTCACTTAATAACTCTGCAGCTGTATATCAGACCACTTTGAAAGTTGGCAGATCCCAAGATGTATGGTTCTTGACAGTGCATTTCCAAATTTCAGGCAAATACGTTGAACGGTGGCAAAGTTATTAAGGTGCAAAGTTTGACCCTTTAACCTTAAAAGGGCTACTCTACCATAATATATATATATATATATATAGTGGTGTCCCCCAGGATGAAACCCAATTCTGCAGCATTTGCAGCACTCTGCAGAAAGCTGCAACAGACCTACTGAATAAAGTAATGTAATTTCAATGGCAATTAGTCCCTTTTGTCATTCAGGAAACCGTGACACTGCTGGGGTGAAGTGAATGCCACAGTTTCCTGCATGACAAAAAGGACCAATTACCATTGAAATTACATTGCTTTATTCAGTTGGTCTGCTGCAGCATACTGCACAGTGCTTTAAAAGTGGGGTTTATCCTGTGGGACACCACTGTATATACTGTATATATATATATATATATATATATATATATATATATATATATATATGTCTCTGGGTCTGTTAGCAGGTCAGGAGGGGAGAGTAGGAGGACATGGTGATACTGAATGGAGAAAACAGGAAAAAGGCAGCAAGGAGCTTCCTTATACAGTGCTCTCTCAGCATAGTGAATCCCACTATAATGGAATCCTGACTATTATGAACAAGGCACATGACACCTGACAGCAAACAGCTGTTCTTATGCTAAACTCTGCAACAGTATTACTAGTTGTCTATATTGTGCTCTGTTCCCTCTTCTACCTGTCTCTGAGTTTTTTAGTGTCAGACTAGGAAACCGCCAAAGGAGAAACAACCAAGCAAAGCACCTGCATTGTAAATATAGTACTGCACCATCACTCGCTGCACTGACTATCACTGGCACCACATCATGGACTGTCTAACATCCTGGTGTGGTCTGTTTGTTTGTTTGTCTCATCGATCTTGGCAGGAAGGCACTCTAAGACTTGAAATACGGAAACTAAATGAAACAGCCAACTTTACTAAATAAATAAAATAAAGTAAAATAGTGCAAGCTGTATCTCATATGTCACAACTGCAAGCTTCATCTCAGAGCCATGGATGGGTGGGTGGGCAGCAAAACAAAATGCCAGTATGATGCAGTATCAGTATCAAGGACAACATGCATCACTCTGTAATCTTTGTTAGCTTACACTGATATGGATACAACAGCTGAAATGAAGGAGAAGATAGTTTAAAACATGTTGTTACATACAGTGCTGTTGAATATAGCATGACACAGTAATATACTAAGTGCTTTGTCTGTTTTTTCAGCATCCCTAGCTTTCACAGACAGCTATAATGAACACGTTATGGCTCCTATTCTATTCATCATAGCAAGGGACTACTGTAGTAGGTTACTATATGTAAGAGGGTGGAGAAGGTGGTATTGGGTGGAAGGGAGGGTGGTGGTTAGCTGCCTCTACATCAGCCATCTGGGATAGTGACATGATAGGGAGCGTGGTATATGGAAAGGAGAGAAAAAAATAAGATACTGGTATGCTTACTGTAGGTACCAATGATCTGGTGAACCAGTGTCTGGAAGCAGTCCAGCATCCAGTAATATTCAAAAGCTGGGGTACAGACTGAAAGCAAACAACCACCATGGCCTTTTCCAAGGTCCTTTCTGTATGATATATGGGATGGGGAAGATATGCTGAGGAAGGAGAAGATGAAGGCATTTAAATGGAGGTGAAGGGATGGTTAAGAAGGAGGAGTACTGTTTTGTGGGAGGCTGTAGAAACTTTTCATACAGAAGGCTCTTCAATGGTTATGGCCATCACAAAACAAGAAAGATGACTAGTGCATCTGAGCAAAATTAGATGTCTACATTGGTGGACATTTAAACTGAGAAGGGGGTGACTTAGGCTAAGGGAACCACAGATGATGGAGGGAGAAGTGGAACCTAGCAAGGACTCCCCCAGCAATGGGAGCTTTGAACAGTGAGAGTGGAAGTAGAATAGAAGGGAACTAGAATAGGTTAGGAAAAATGCCAATGATGTCTCTAAAAGTCAGTAGGGATCAGAAATACCAGGAAGTTAAAGGGAGGGGGAAGCTAATGAAAGCTTGCTGACACAAAGAGAAAGAGGAAGTGCACACATTGGAAGGCAGTCTGCCTAAAAGATAGAAGCCTAGGAAATAAAAGGCAATGGTGGCAAGTGCAGAATTACACTGTACAGCAATTGCAGAAATATGGGTCACCAAGAATAATGATGTGGACCTGGCTTTATTGAGGTATATCATGTATAGGAGGGAGAGGTAATAGCAAAGAGGGTGGGGTAGCCCTCAATGCCAGGAAGGGCACAGAGACTGTAGATCATTGGTCCATCTGGAAAGAGGATTGGGTATCTTAACAACAAAATCAGGGAAAAGATTACACATGGGATTGGTCTATAGCCCTTTAGGACTGGGAGTGAGTGGGATAGAGAACTAGGGGAACAAACTGAGAAGCGGCCCACAAAGGGTAAGGTAGTAGTTGTGGGTTATCTCAGTCTATCAGGTATCCTAAAATCATCTTTATTTGTGATTTGTGATTTTACAACAAAACATAATAGACAAGAAAAAGTTTAAATTTATACATATAATTCATCTCATCTTAAGCAAAACAACAAAACAAAAAAACAGAAAAAGCAAATTTAGTTTAACATACAATGCTTAATATAGATATTATAGATTTATACATATTATGTTTTGTGATGGTAGTAAAATAGAATACATTTCATTCCAAGTTGTATGGTTTTGTTCATAGGAAAAATTGTAGTTCATACAAAAGATTTTTGCAACTTAATGTGTTTTTGGTATTGTTATGCCATTTATAGAGACTGAAGAGTGGAAAAAACAGAGCTATTCCATAAGTCTGAAAGCAAACCTTTTTGTAGTGAGGGTAATTATGGCCAGTAAGATTGTTTGTTTATTAGTAAGGTTTAATTTGGGGAAACAAGAGTTTAATATCAAGTTTTAAGTTAAAATTGTATTTGTTTGACTTCCAGAGTCATTACAATACTTTTAAAAACTAGCTATAAAACAGTTTATAATTTACATAAATACCCATTCAAGTTGTATAGCATATGCACTCTGATTTTACATTCCATTCAGCTTTTAAGTTTTTTATATACATTCTCCTTGCATGTTTAACTACTGTAAGAATCCAATGAAGTTCCTTAGCTAATTCTGAAATTGCATGAATTTAAACAGGACACCCATGGGTTCAGGTCTGGTTACCTACACCCCCTGCATGTGTAATGTCACCTGTAGTCACTATTCCAGTTTTGGGAAAAAAAAGTCCATTAGAAGGGCCAAGAAAATATTTCCCTTAGATTCTTTCTCAACTGTACATGAATCATATAATTTTTCACAAGGACCTGTATTGCTGCAGTTTCACAATTCTCATTAAAAATGTGAACTATATGTTCTTGTAGTTCATCTTATACATTATTTGAAGAGAGAGAACGCACATTCAATAGGAATGAGTTGTAAACAGGTGCTTCCTCCATAATGTCATCCCACCAAATTCCACTCTGCAAGGTTTCTACCATTTATTATACAAATGTTTCTTTAAAATGCCTACATATAGTGCACCTACTTACAAACATACAATTTGACTATGTCAGTTACAAATTGTCACATTTTATATTATAAGAGACAGTGGTAAAGTTGTTTTGCTGTAAGGTCATTATGACCAAACTTGCAGTCTCTGGTCATTCAATATAACAATTTCAAAAGATAGGTATATTCCCATTTCTAATAATTTAGTTTCTTTTTTTTCTTTGTATTTGCTCAGAATTGCTGTATCTTGGGGCATGCCCATAAGTGATGGTATGATATGCCAGTTTGACAACACTTTCTACAAATGCAGGGATATTTTTCATACCCACTTACATAAATTATAAGGTATAAAATAAGCTTTTGATATTAATGTCATTTGTATTGACTTATTCCTAGCAGATTTATATTAGTTATTTGCATTACACCGTATCTGCTGCCACTTAAACTCTTGTATAATAAGAACACCTTCTTTATTCCAAGAATCATATATTTTGGTTTATGTTTAATACCTTTATAGGCATTCATAGTAAGTATTTCTTGATATACTTTGCTCATTGTTTGTTTTGCAAATTTCTCTATGTAAAAAGTGTTCCTATAGTGTTTGTTTTGCCAGTCTCTAATGTCATTGATTGTAGTTCATGCAAAAACTCTTTGTAAATATTTTTAATAAGAGCATATTCCATTAAGTCCAATTGTTGCATTGAAATTTCAATTTAATTTTCTCCATTGAAAATAGTACACAATAATCTATTATATCCCACCAGAAAAACACCCCTGCTTTGGTGTGCTTACTTATTACTGGAAGTTCCATATATTTCTCTGGTTTAACAAAATGAAGACCTATTCATATATATGTGTATAAAGTTTCAAATGTATTTCGTTTTTGTTAGTTTTTGAAAAGACCATCACTATTTCTTTAATAATAGGAAAGTTACATTTAGCAAACTTATCAAGGACAAAATATAATGCTTGTGTGGGCAAACTGACGTTTTGCTTTTGTAATACTGAACTATAAAGTATCACTAGTGAATAATCTTGTTTGAAAATATTATAAAAATATTTCCAGTACTGTGTTGCCTTTGAAGCTTGGTAAAATATAATGTGGTCTGGACAGCTCATTCCATCCTTTTATCTGTGCATTATTAAAACTTTCCATGCAGATCATGGAGTTTCACCTGCCATATAATTTTAGAAAAAAAATACCTCAACATTATCAATAAAGTCTGAAGAAACTGGTGCCAAGTTAGACTGATACATATCGATCAATCAATAAATCATTCAATCAATAAGATGAGGAATTGCCATCATATTCACGGTCTGTACCTTTGCCAAAATGAAAGTTACACATTTTGCTAGTTGTCTAAGAGTGTTTTTATTTATATTTTACCTTCTAAGTATTTATTTTTACTGTATTTAGAGAATTATTGGTTAAAGTCTTTCCCAAATACTAAATTGCTGCATTTTTTATCATGAGAGAGTAGGTTAGAAGCAAAATAGCTAATTCTGGTCGCTTCTCAATCACAATGGCCGTAAAATAAGTAAAACCCGTGGACCAGTTGTCCCACGTTTTACTCTTCCATGTTTTGTCCTCCTCCTCCTTTCTGAGCAACACCACTGCTGCTGCCATGTCCTTCTCGAAACTATCCTTTTCCTTATATTTTTCCATACTGTCTACATTTGCTAATGCAAAAATATCTACGTATTCTCCTTTCCATATCTTCTCCTTCATTGCTGTGGGGACATGGTCTGCTAGGCGCACCCCAGGAGCCCCTAATTCCTTTCTCACTCCTTGTGTTCCCCTGGTAGCTACCCACCCTTTCTCTTCCCCGCCTCCTTTCAACTCCACCAATGCCTTTTCTAGTTGGCCAATTCCATTCTCCCCTATACCTTTCAACATTTGCTCTATATACTCTTTCACACTGCTCTCCATAGTCACCCCTTGTTTATCTGGTGTGGGTGTCTGAGAGGGTCCGGGCCCTGGCATCAGTAGTCCTGGTATGCTGGGAAGGACCACCTGTGGCAGGAATGGGATTGGGACTGGTACTGGCAGGGTAGGTGGGCACCTTGGTACTTCTGGATCTGATACTACCCCTGGACCTGAGGTGTGGTCTGGGGTTGGCTCAGGTACAAGGATATCTGGAATTGGAAACAGAGGGGCCACTGGTTCAGGTATTGCTACTACTACCCTGGGCTCTGGTACACTGACCCTGGTTGGGACCCTTTAGTTCATCTCCTTACCCTTACTCTTCCGTTTGTACCTTTCTTCACCCCCTCTGGCTCTGTCCCCTCCAGCAACTGATTCGCCTTCTCCACCAATTCCATCACTGCTTTGAAGCATTCTTACTTTTCCTTGTTGGGCTTTGTTTTCCCGGCTGCTATCCTCAGTCTGTATCTAAAATGGGCACAACATATATGTCAAAACCAGACAGCATTCTCTGTATACGGCCCCCTCTTTCTCTTCCTTTTTCTTTTTTTTTTTTTTTTTGGAAATAGCGGAACATTTACCTGCCCTTGGCAAAAACTGGGCCATTGAGTCATTGGGCCATTGCCCCCCCCCCATCTCTTGCATTGCTCTTCCTCTCAAGACTTTATTTCAGCCCTGGTATTCAGTAATGTATATATTTTTATTTTTGAAACCAGGAGTGGCACACTAAGCTGACAGGCTGTTACAGGTAGTACCTGGGAGTGCAAAGCCATTACATGATTTTGCACAGTGTTAACCACTTTGTTAGTGAACTGTGGGATTCAAAAATCCAGGTCTAATCTGCTGTTTATCACTCAAAATCAGTTCTGGTCTGCTGTTTATCACCTGATTTTTAGGTTCATGGCCTTAAACTCCACACTATACTGACTCCCCTTTGCTGCGCTAGGCTGTGCCATCACCTTTTTTTTTTGAATTTTCCATTCGCTCCCCCAGTCACTTTCGGCCTCCTTGCTACCTTACCTCAAGGCCCTTTTTCAAATCCCTCCAGCTTCCCCTTCAGGTGCAGCAGCATGGCAAAATCTCCCCTACAATGACCCTTTTACTATTGTGCTGCCGTCTTTCCATGTTCCCTTACAATTCTTTTCCTAAAAAAACCCAGTTCTCATTGCCACCTTCCTTTCACCCCTTTCAAAAACATTAACACTCCAAAAATTGTGACACAAGCTTCCTAATATCCAAAAACAGCTGACTAGCTGCCAGGTTCTCTTCCTGTTTTGTCGCGCTGTCCACTCCACCTTCCATATGTTTGTGCCACCTTTTGACCCATGTGGCGATGACATCACATGCCAAATCCCACGCGGTCGGCCCCTCGTGGTCTCTCCTTGTCGCCAGCGCCCTTTTATTCACCATAGCAGCAGTAAATGGACTACAGGATGACAATAGCTCTGGAGAGCATGACATTTCTACCCCCCCCTTTCATATGTTTGGGCCACCTTTCCGACCCACGAGGCGATGACGTCACATGCCAAATGCCATGCGGTTGGATCCTTGCAGTCTCTCCTTGTCGCCAGCCCTTTTATTCCCCCATAGCAGCAGTAAATGGGCTACAGCAAGCCGATAGCCCTGGAGAGCATGTATTTGTATGGCAAAAAAAAACCTCAGCGGTGTGCCTCCACCTGCGCTGATGTTCCTCCGCTATCCCGACCCCACTGCCACCACGTGGTGCCTCCCATGCTGCTGCTATGGCACGCCAAAATGGCTTCTGCCCCCAATTAAATGTTTCAGACTCAGGACCCTCACAGCCTGCTCGTAACCTCTGTACCTCTGAAAAGACCACAAAGAAAAACCCTTTCTGTGACCATCCCCAGGAGACGTTCGTGGGCCACCAAAATGACCACTAGCTCTTCCGCATCGTGAGCAAGCCTCCACTAGGGCAAAACAGGCAGTAAACTTCTACCCATTGCCATCCTCCCAAATGAAGTCCCTTTAATTGCACTCTCCTTTCAGCTTATACTTCCACAGCCCCCCAAGCGCCTGCTATAATAACAACGTTTTAAATTCTGTTTCCTTTCAACCAGCACAGCAAAATTTTACCATCCTGTATTTCTCCAGCCTCTCCTTCTACCTTCTTATAAATACCTTACCTCGGGCTTGCTTTTCAGTTTTCCGCTCACTGTTTTCTTCACCACTTCCTCTTCTTTCTGTCTCTTTTTTAGTATATATATATTTTTTTTTATTAAATTACTTCGATGTTCTTTAACTCAGAAAGTCAAATCAAAAAGCCCCAATGGCTCTAAATACCCCCACAACTGATGTGCATCTAAACGAAATTCACTCTGGAGCAAAACTGTGAGCTCTCCACTGCTGTGCAGCCTATTTTAGCTGCCTGTTTTGCCCATCCCCCTTAGCTCACTCTGACCATTCCTCTGCTGCCACCTCATTGCTCCCTTGTCCTTTGCCTTGCCTCCTTTGTGACCTCATGGACCTCCCACCTTTCTGACTCCTGCCCCTAGCTCCGTCTCTTCCCCCCCACCTCTGAGCTTCCCACTTTCTTGGCTTGGGCCATGGGACAATGGGGCCTGCCCCTTTTAAATTGAGCAACCCTCTTTATCTTTAATGTATTTAGAGAATTATTGGTTAAAGTCTTTCCCAAATACTAAATTGCCTTTTGATTAATAATGTCTTTAGTAAGATCTTCCATTTTTTTTTCTGTCAGTGATGTTATTGGCATTATAATGGTTTTAGTTGTATTGATAATATATCCTGATAGTTTTGAACACTTATCTGTTCTCAGAAATATAGCTTGTAGAGAGAGAGATGTGGTTTGCTTATTAGCAAAACTGCATTGTCAGCATAAGCATTTATTTTAGAAACATAGAAACATAGACTTTGACAGCAGCTAAGGACCGCTTGGCCCACCTATTCTGCTCATTTCTATACCTACAGGATAGGATGAAGATCCTAGTTAACCAACAGCCTATTTCTTCCTACCCCCCACAAGAACTGCCTTATGTCTGTCCCATGGATTCTTGAATTCTCCCACAGTTTTAGACCCCACAACCTCCTCAGAAAGGCTGTTCCATGCATCCACTACCCTCTCTGTGAAAAAATACTTCCTCACAATAACCGGAACTGCCCCCCTCTATCTTTAAATTTTGTCACCTTGTTCTTGCACGTCTCCTTTTCTGAAAGATGCTACCCTCTTGGACTTTGTTGATTCCACTGGGGTACTTAAAAGTTTCTATCATGTCCCCTCTCTCCCTTCTTTCCTCAAGGTTATACATATTAAGTTCCTTTAGTCTCTCCTCATACGGCTTCTCTTGCAGACCCTGCACCATTTTAGTTGCCCTCCTCTGGACTGCCTCTATCCTGTCTATGTCCTTGTGGAGAGGGGGTCTCCAGAACTGGATGCAGTACTCCAGATGGGGTCTCACGAACTGTCTGTACAGAGGGATAACAACTTCCTGTTTTCTGCTGGTGATGCCTCTCCCTATGTATCCCAGTATACCCCCAGCCCTCCCTACTGCCTTCTCACATTGCTTGCTAACCTTAAAGTCATCTGATATGATTACCCCCAGGTCCCTTTCCTTTTTTGTTGTTATTACTACCTCCTGCCCATTGTGTAAACTTCCCCTGGGTTCTTGTTTCCCAGGTGCATTATTTTGCACTTCTTTGCATTGAATCCTAGCTGCCATACTTCTGACCATTCCTCCAACCTTGCCAAGTCCCTTCTCATCCTTTCCATGCCTTCTTGTGTATCAACCCTGTTGCAGATCTTTGTGTCATCTGCAAAGAGGCATACTTTTCCTTCCAGTCCCTCTGCAATGTCACTTATAAAGACATTAAAAAGGACTGGACCCAGTACTGAACCCTGCGGTACCCCACTAGTAACCCCTCTTTCTTCAGAGTGGCCTCCATTTACAATTACCTTCTGTGTCCTGTTGTCCAGCCAATGTTTTACCCAGGCTACCACCCTGTGACTCACTCCCAGGCTGGTTAATTTGACTATTAATCTTTTGTGTGGGACTGTGTCAAATGCCTTGCTAAAGTCTAGGTAGGCCATGTCCACAGCCCCTCCCTGGTCTACTACTTTGGTCACCCAATCAAAGAACTCTATTAGATTCATATGACATGACCTTCCTGCTGTGAACCCATGCTGCCTTGGGTCCTGTGCCCCACTGGCCTCTAGGTACTCAACAATTCTTTCCTTCAGGTGACTCCATCACTTTCCCTACCACAGAGGTCAAACTGACAGGTCTGTAGTTTCCTGCCTCTGTCTTGCTCCCACTTTTGTGAGGAGATCACATCCACCTTCCTCAGTCCTCAGTACCACACCATCCTCCATGATTTATTAAAAAAGTAGTCAGTGGTTTCACTAGTTCCCCCCTTAATTCTTTTAGAATTCTGGGGTGAATTCCATCAGACCTCATTGCTTTGTCCACCTTCAGTTTTAGGAGTTCTTGCAGAACCCTTTCTTCAGTGAAAGGGCTGGGATCAACCCCCCCCTATCAAGAGTGCTTCTGTTAATTGGATTAGGCACTTCCCCTCCTCTTTAGTGAATACTGAGCAGAAATATTTTTTCCGTATCCCTGCTTTTTCACTATCCCCCTCTGCCCACCCACTGTTCATTCTATTCAGCCTCACTATCCTTCCCTTTGTCTTTCTACACTCTCTGATGTACATGTAAAAGGTTTTATCCCCCTTCTTAACTGAGTTGGCTATCTTTTCCTCAGTTTGGGCCTTTGCTATTCTGACTTCCATCCCTGCTTCCTTCTGCCTTAACTGGTACAGTTCTCTGTCCTGCTCCTTCTGTTTCCTTATACTTCCTGAATGCTATCTTTTTCTTCCTGACTTTCCCAGCCACCTCTTTTGAAAACCATAGTGGCTTTTTCTTTCATTTTGATTTGTTTATTTGCTTCACACAAAGGCTTGTTGCCTCTGTGATGGCAGTTTTGATGATTCCCCATTGTTGCTTCACCCCTCCTTCTAGCCTGTTTGCTAGTGTTTTTCTGAGGCACTCTCCCATCTTGCCAAAGTCAGCCCTCCTGAAGTCCAGTACCCTCACTTTTATATGGCTTGACTCTGTAGCTGAGTTTAACATGAACCACACTGTTTGATGGTCACTTGTTCACAGATGGCAACCCACTTCTAGATCTGAGATCCTCTCACTGCCCCCATTTGAGAGTACGAGGTCTAGGATTGCTCCCTCATGAGTGGGTTCTGAAACTAGCTGTCTGAGGCCTGCCACCTGTAGGGCATTGAGAATGGACCTGCTCTTGGATGTGGCTGCAGCAAATGTGCTCCAGTTAACATCTGGCATATTCGGGTCTCCCATCAACAGTACCTCCCCTTTCTCTGCCATCCTAAGAATGCCTTCTATCATATCCTTGTCCATTCCCTCCCCCTGACATGGGGATCTGTACACAACCCCTGTGTGAATTGTGGTGCCCTTTCCAGTCTCCAAGGTGATCCACAGTGCCTTCTCTCCTCCCTGTTTACTCTTTTGTTCAGTAGCTTTTATCCCTTCCTTTACATAGAGAGCTACTCCTCCCCCTCTTCTCCTGTGCCTGTCTCTCCTGTAGGTTATGTACCCTGGTATGTTAACATCCTAGTCATGGTTCTCTGTGTACCATGTTTCTGTGACTTCTTCGATATCCAGGCATCCCTCTTCCATCAAGGCCACCAGCTCAGGAGCTTGTTGCCCAGACTACGGGCATTGGTACTCATTACCCTCCATTTCCTGATGGCCTTACTCCTTTTTGCCCCATCTCTGTCCTTCTTGCCTTTGTAACTTTGCCCATTTACCCCTGCCCTTCTCCCTATAGCCACCTCTATGTTGGTGTTTACCGCACTTACTACCATGATTTTTTTGGGGGGGCTAGGATTTCCCTGCTCCTTTCCAGTGCCTCCCCCCTTGGCCAGTTTAAATGCTCGCCAATGAAGCATTTAAACCTATCACCTAGGATCCTGGTTCCCCTCCTGGACAGATGCAGCCCATCATGCCAGTATAGGCTTGCATAACTCCAGGTGGACCCCCAGTCCCCAATGAAGCCAAATCCCTGAGCTCTGCACCAGTTTTTAAACCACTGATTGAATCCCATGGTGCGAAACACCCTAGCCTCTCCTACGCCATAGATGGGCAGTACCTCTGAGTAGGTTACTGTGCGTGCTACTTGTCTAAGGCCCCTCCCCAATTCCACAAACTCTTCCTGCATTGCTCTAATCCCTTTCTTAGCAAGATCATTTGTCCCTAGGTGGACAATGACATCCAGCTCCCTCCCCTGTGCAGCTGCTCCAGCAATCTTAAGGATTCACTCCCTGTCACTCCAAGCCATGGCACCAGGCAGGCACCTCACCTCCCTCTCCCCTTCCTCTCCCAGTTCTACCTTCCTAACAATGGAGTCCCCCACTAGGAGTTGTTTCCTTCCCTTGTGGGGTCCCATGCCACCCTCCTGTGGGTCTTCTTTGTGGAGGTTCCCAGCATCCTCCTTGGTCTCCACTGCAGGTGCCTCCATAGAGGAACCACACTTTGCCAGAATGGCATAGGAATTGTGAAGCGGTACAACTGGAGGGGTGTGCCTCTGTTCCACCACCCTCACCCTCACTGAGCCCACTGTGGTCCAACTGCTCCTCTTTCTTGGGAACCTCTAAGGCAACGGCAGTGGCACTGGTGGTCTCTGGATGGAAGAGGAGGTCCCACAAATCCTGGCCAACTCAGCCTGGAGATGAGCAACCTCCTCCCTCAGCCCAGAGAGGTGCCTGCAGATGGGACAACACTGCATCCTCCAGAACATCTCCTGGAAGACTGCTGTTCCACAGCCACTGCACTGCACCACTCCCATCATGTCTTATTTCTGGCCCTTTAACTGTTGTTTGGAATCCTTACTCTTTCCTCTGTTTTTTTTTCTTTCTCTTCTCTACTTACTTTCTGCCTCTGTGCCCTTTAAGCTCCTGATTGTCCTGTTCTGAGACAAGGATATCCTATATTTCTCAGTAGACCCCTTACTTGCCCAGAAGCAGGCCTCCAGCAGCTAGAGGGTGCTGGAGAGCTACTCTTTCCATTCTAGGATGGTGGGTCTTTGGTGGCTCTGTGATCACTCACTTCCTGCTCCCAAACAGGAAGATCCTGTTGTCAGTCAAATCCTGTGCCTATAAAAGTAGAACTAGCTGATATATTCATGTTAAGGCTAATATTTTGCAGTAAACTGTTCTAAAGCCAAGATGAATAGAACTGGTAAGAGTTGACATCGCTGTCTAACTCCATTTGTCATTAATATCAGTAGTGTTGTTATTTGGTTGATTTTAAATATGGCAATTGGCTTATTAAAAAATGCATTTATAATATTGATATACTGTTGTGGTAAGGATAAATAGTTAATGCAAGCCATCATGAAATCCCAGTTTAATACATTGAAGGCCTTGGAAGTGTGTAATGGAATGGCTAAACATTCTTCCTTAGATGTTAATATTCTATTAATTGTTAAACTTTTTATATGTCTTTGAAAATGATGTGTCTCTTCACACATCCAGTTTGGCTGTGATGGACTGTCACCAGAATATGTTTCTCAGATCTTTTCACCAGTAATTTTGCTATGATTTTATCATCTGTATTCAGCAATGCAGTTTTCAGGATTCCTAGAATTTCACCTTCCTTATGTATTAATATTATTAAATCTTGCAACATATTTGGTGTTATTTGAGCATAGGTCATTATTTGTTTCAACCATTTAAAAAACCATGGAGCCAATGTATCACTAAGGACTGAGAAAAAATTATGTGACAGTCCGTCACAACCTGGAGACTTGTCATTGGGCACATCTTTCATAATCTCTATTAGTTCTTGTATCTGAAAAGTTTCATAATGTATATTAAATATAGCAATTTGAGAATTTAAAATATATTCCTTTATTTTTTGTGGTTGTTCTGGAATTTGTATTTTGAAGTATGATTTTATAGTACTCCAAAAAAATTACCTGTTTGTTGATCTCTTAATAAGATGCCTGTTATATCCACATGTCCAGAAAAATATTCCTGTTCTTATTTTTCTTCAGCATGTATGTCAGGTGTTTCTCTGACTTATCTCCATTTTCATAAAGTTGTGTTTTGAAAATATACATGTCTTACTCTAGTTGCATTTTAAGCTATTGTTGAACTAATATATTTTTTCTGCCTACTTTTAACAAGATCTCTCTCTCTACCAGTTCAATACATGTGTGTAATTGTTTGATTTCTTCTTCCAGCTCTTTATTTTTTTTAATTTCCTTTTATGTTTAATATCATAAGATATTATGCATGCATTTTATTGTGGCTTAAAAGTGTCCCAGATATCTGTGACCTTTTGTGTAAGATCACTGTTGAAATGCCAATTAGATTATCATTGTACATATGTGAGCTACAAAATCTTGACATCAAAGTAAGGAATTATATTCATTTCAAAAAAACTTCATTAATGCACTAGTTAGGGTTAAAGTAACAAAATTAGGGAAATGTGGCATTAGGCTTTCCAGAACTAATACCCTACCCCCCACCCTGCAGGCAGGAACAGGACAAAACATTATAGTTTCACTTCTCTTGCCTCTTTGCAAATCAGGCATGGGGTGTACCTTGAGGTTGTTAATCCTAATGCTCATCCCATTCAAGGTACCTTGATAAAGTACACATGACCAGTATGCAATGTTGGTACTGATCCATGGCAGGTGCCAGTATGTCTTTTACAATTTTTCAACAATAAATAGTTTTTAACATTACCCAACATTGGGTTCTTGTTTTTTTGTTCCAGTTCTGTGTTGCTTGACTTTGCTCTTATATCACTTCAGTTTAATTAGTATTACAACCAGTCCAGTATAACTAAATAGAACAAAGTTCTTCAACCAGCAAAGAACATCTGAGGCATACATATACATAAATCATAAGTAACTTGTTCAGGTGTGTCATATATCAATATTTGGCCATCAGTCTTACCTTCATTGTTGAGTAAACTGATGGAGACACTAGTCAAAGATGACCTCTTAGAAGCCCTGCTATAGATTTGGTTCTGGGTATTATCTGATTTCCCTACTTATATGGCATTATGCTGTTGTATACTTGTTAGTTATCACCTCCTTTGTGGTATAAGACTTGTGTACTGGCTGTGCCCTGGGGGTTGGGGGTGGGTAGGAGGGCAGGAAGTAGTTCTTTGGGGGGGAGGTTGGGGGATGTTATTGTATAGTATAGTTGATGGTTTAACTTTCCAGTTGCATTCTTGTTGTTGTTTTATTTTGCTTGATAATTGTATTTTGTTGTCTTGCAAAAATATCTAATAAAGTTTATTAACTTACAAAAAAAAAAAGAGGACCTGGGGACCTACCCAGAAAGCAATGGTATCCAGAATGTAAACAGCATAGGTTTGTGACAGGGAGGTCTTGTCATGCCAACCTGATAGTATACTTTGACTGGGTAACAAGGGAAGTAGATATGGGAAAAGTAGCAGATACATTCTGACTTTGGCAAGCATTCAATTAGGTACCACATAAAAGCAGGTGAAGAAGAAAGATGACCTGGGAGCAGTGAAGCAGCTTATTAAATTAGTGGAATGTTGGCTGGGGAGACAACTGAAAGTGGTGCTGAAAAGGGTCAGATCAGAAGAAATGTAGGTCATGAGTGGGGTACCACAGAGGTCAATCCTGGGACCTGTCCTTTTCAATGTGTCCATCAGCGACTTAGGAGAGGCTATACAGGGCAAGATGTGTCTCTCTGTGGCTGAGTGTACACCGCAGAAAGGGTAAAGAGTTGTAGTGGGATCTACAGAGGTAGCAGATATTTATTTATATATGCATACATTTATTTAACTATGTATTTATTTATGTATTAATTAACTTATTTATTTAGCTCAAATGATTTACCAGGAAAGACATACTGAACTTGTAATAGCTCATTTCTGCATGGATCCTGGGGAGAAAGGGAGCAGGAGTACTGTAACAGTAGTGTGCAATAAATAAGATATAATAAAATAATATAAAATTAGCAAGTTACAGTTGATTATATGAGTAAAACATAAACATAGAATAAACATAAATATATCAGCTATGACTAATGGACAGATATATTGAGTGATAGATTCAGTTCAGGCATGTGCAAAACTCAGGTACAATAAGATGGTACAGGAAGATACATTGTTAGGGTGTGTGCATGCCAGGTCACAGAGCAGCCAAGGGCAGTTACAGAAATAAATTGAGAAGTAATGAAGGAGGAATTTGAGGGAGAAGAGGGAAGAGGCAGAGCAGATAGCAAGGGAAAGGGATGACCAGAGCTTTGGGAACTGGAAGGAGAAAGTAGCTTGGCCTGCACAAGATTTCAAGGGGGTGAGATACTGACAACAACAAAAATGGAAAGGGACCTGGGGGTAGTCATATCAGATGACCTAAAGGTGGGCAAGCAAAGTGAGAAGGAAGTAAGGAGGGCTGGGGGGATACTGGGATGCATAGGGAGAGGCATCACCAGTAGAAAACAGGAAGTTGTTAGCACTCTGTACAGACAGTTGATAAGACCACATTAGGAGTACTATGTACAGTTCTGGAGACCCCATGTCTGCAAAGACATAGACAGGATGGAGGCTGTCCAGAGGAGGGCAACCAAAATGGTGCAGGGTCTGCACCAGAAGACATATGAAGAAAGACTAAAGGAGCTTAAGATGTATATCCTCGAGGAAAGGAGGTAGAGGGAGGACATGATAGAAACGTTCAAATACCTCAAGGGAATCAACAAAGTCCAAGAGGATAGCATCTGTCAAAAAAAGAGATGAGCAAGAACAAGGGGGGCACAATTTGAAGATAAAGGGAGGATGGCTCAGAGGTAATGTGAGGAAGTATTTCTTCACAGAGAGGGCTGTAGATGCATGGAATGGCCTTCCTGAGGAGGTCATAGAGTCAAAAACAGTGGGGGAATTCAAGAATGCATGGGACAGACATAAGGCAATTCTAGTGGGTGGTAGGAGGAAGTAGGCTGTTGGTTAACTAGAATCTGCAGCTTATCCATTAGGTAGGGACATAGGCAGACTCGATGAGCAAAGCGGTCCTTATCTGCCATCAAATTCTATGTCTCTATTTCCAACACTCCCAAATCATTAAAAGAACTCACTGGATCATCTTACTTTATAACCAACCCAGGGCTGGTGGTTATTATCGCGTAACAGAACAACTTGTCATGTGTTATTATCCTTTACTTAAAAGAGCCATCCCCAGTACTGAATATGCTTTATAGTGCCCCTCTTTGAAGCACACTTAGATTGCACAGTGATAATGAGATATATAGTGGGAGGAGGGTAAGTCCTGAACAAATGGCCATATATGGACTGGAGTGTGTTGATCACCATCTCCTTCTTTGAATATTGTTGTAATTCCTCCTGTTCATGTAGTTGTTCCTGGGGTTACCTCCATGTGAACGGGGATTTATTGATACTAAAACAAAAAAAAAAAAGTTTAACTTCTGATTCGCATATTCGAGCGACAGTCTACTTACTTCCCAAAGTACACAAAACTTTGAAACAACCTCCTGGATGCCCCATAGTAAGTGGGATAAGGTCTTTATGAGAGCCATTATGACAATATATTGGTCACCATCTATGGCCATTTCTTCAGGACTTACCCTCATATTTAAGAGACACTAAAGATGTTTTAAATGCAGTGAGAGATGTGCAACTGCCAGAAGATATTTTTAAGTAACTTTAGACATTGAGGTACTGTATACAAACATCCCCCATGAGGGTGTACTTCATGTTTCATCAGTTTCTCAACAGGACAGCAATGGATGTGAACCCACCCACTGAACTATTAGCTAAACCTTTGGAATTTGTACATAAATTCAATATGTTTGTTTTTGATAAGATCATGTATCTGCAAGTCAAGGAATGGTTATGGGGGTGACTTGTGCACCCACCATAACCAACCTCTATTTGGGAAATTGGAAAAACAAATTTGTTTTAAATAGTGAGAGAAATCCTTACTCTGAAATATTGTAACATACTGTACAAGTACTTTATTGATGATATCTTATTATTGTGGAAAAGAAATGAAGAAGATTTACAAGGTTTCTTACAGTAGTTACACAGCACCAACAGCACTTTGAGATTTTAAAAAGCTGCACATAGGGAATGAGTGAACTTTTTTGATTTAATTATCTCTAAAACTGATGAGGGTTATATTAATACTAATATTTACAGAAAACCCACTGATGGCAACATGCTTCTCCTGGCCTCGAGTTGCCACCCCATCACAGTATAAGAACGATAACAAGAGGCAATTCTTGAGAGCCAGGAGAAACTGTAATACACCTGAAAATCTGGAACAGAGCATGAATGACATCAATAACAGGTTTCTTGAGAGGGGCAACAGTCATCAAACTATAGTAACTAATAGAACTCATGCCAGCACTCAGGATCATGAACTTTTGTTAGAGAACAAAGCTAGGAATGGTGTTATTGACAGGAGGTTTAACTTTATCACAACTTATTCAGTCCAAGCTACACATTTAGAAGGAATTCTCAAGAAAACACTGGCCAGTCTTAGCTAGTGACCCAGGACTCAAGAACCAGGTTCAAGAACCCCTGAGAATGGCTTATAGGAAGGCAACAACAACAAAAGATATATTAGTACACAGTTATTATACTAAACCTAAACATCCACCTAATTGGCTTAACCAAGGTGTTAGGGGTTGATTTCAGTGTGAAAAAGATGTGTCAATTGCAAACACATATTTAATAGCAAGGATTTTTATAGCAAAATTCAGACAAAAGTTATGACATTCACCAACTCATAACTCATGATTCTAGTGGTGTCATTTACTTAGCTGTGTGCTCATGTTAGGCATTTTACATGGGGAAGTCCAATAGGTGCTTAAAGACTTGGATAGGTGAACACATCCACTCCATAGAGAGGGGTGACAACACCTGTGTGACAGCAATAAATATTCTGGAAGTTACAAATGGCCAGAAACATGTTTTCAATTTAAGACTATTGAAAAGTTAGTGCACAACCAAGGTGGTGGCGGAAGGGGTGGAATTTCAATGATCATGTTCTGAAAAGGAACCTGTATGGATTGTCACTTTGGGAGCCAATATAAAAAACATGACTAAATACAAGTTTTGATATCAAACATTATACAAGGAGGAGAAGATCCTGAATACTATGTCTCTCAGTTTCTATAGGACTGTTTCTAATTATATTTGTAGTTATTCACTTGTCCGTTTTTAAGCATTCAGCACTGGTGCCCCTGCCCCCCCATAGAGTCATTTACTATTTAACATGTATTTCTTATATATTTATATATACATGATATGCTGTTTAGAACCTTCCCAATTAATTTAGTTGTAAGCATGACATCTGCCGTATATATTGTATTTCCATTCCCTGTTCCTCCATTTGTTCTAGCATTCAGTTTTTTATTGCATATACATTAACATATGCAGTGCAATTATGTGTAGTAGGTTTTCATTTATTGTTTTACATAGAAACATAGAAGTTGACAGCAGATAAGGATCACAAGGCCCATCCAGTTTTAATGTCACCAGTGTCTTATTCTAATTTATTTATTGTGGTGTATCTCTTGATATTAGCAATATGTTATTTTTTGTATTGAGAAATGTTTCTTGTCTTTTAAAAAAATAAATTATCCAATCAGCTCATACTTCATAGCACACTATCATTGTGATAGCATTGTCAATAGCCATTTAAGGTGTGTTTTCTAATTGTTAACTAGCCTCTAATAAAGGATCACTACAATCCGAAATGCATCAGGCAGGTTCTTCTGCGTGCTCTTGAATAAATGCTTTATTTTAACTGACCCTGGTGTCCGTGTAATTTGGGAGCAATGAGTGCTCAACCTTTTGTGATTTTACATAGGGAACAGCACAAGCAGGTACAGTAAGAGGGAAGTAGGGAAGCAGGCAGGGAGGGAGTAACATATGCAGAGCCATGTATGCCAGTGCAAGGATTCTAAGAAATTAAATCCCAGATCTGGAAGCAGTAGTGGTAGAAGGGCCAACCATAATGGATTTGTGGTGCACTGACAGCCACAACTGGGACATAGTCATACCAGGCTACTCTCTGCTCTGGAGATATAGGGACAGAAGGAGGGGTTGTAATATTTGTGAGGGGGTGACAGAATCAAGGCCATGAAGTACAGGGACATCCAGAGGAAAAAGAAGGGCTGGGAGTGCTCTGGGTCATCCTGGAGACAGTTTCTCTGGCCACTATCTGTATGGGGTGTTATATTTACCTCCAGCACAGGTAGAGGAGTTGGATAAGGTACTTGTGGAAGTCATCATGAAGATGGCAAGTAAAGCCAGCATGGTGGCACTAAGGGTTGAGGTGCTGGATGGGAAACCTCGGTCCATGCCGGTGACCCATGTCTGGAAATGAGTGCAGGTTGTCAGTGGTTGGCCGGGGGGAGAGGATTAAGTGTTCAGTGGACTGCTCTGCTCTTTTGAGGGAGAGGACTGCATAATCTGCCAAATGACTGCGACCAGGTGGAGGCCTGGGAGAGTGCAGGATGGGAACAGCAGAAGAAAGGAGGTGCTGCGGGACTCAGCAGCGTGTGTCTGCCTCCACACATGTTAACAAACATGCCACAGCATGGGGAGAGGGACAAATATTGAGGAATATGGTGGCAGAACAGGCATGTATGATATCTGCTCCCTAATCCCCCACCCACTGCACTACCAGGGCCTAGGGGACCAGAAAGCTGGGTGGCCATCCCCCTCCTGGCTCCACCACAGGGGTAATCTGTGGGGGTAGTCTGGTCCTCAGGGTAGGTTCTGGAGAGGTGCAAGAAAGTGGGGCAGCGCAGATGGAAGCCTAGCCTGTCCTGGACACATGGAGGTATAAAAACTTGTATGAAAAAAGGTGGCAAGTAAGCAGGAGATGCTGCTATTTGGGGATTTCAGTCTATCAGATGTGGATTGTAGCATTCCAGCTGCAGCTTAGGCAAGTAGCAGGACCATACTTGACTTGCTTCACGGGGCTTTTCAACTGCCTTATTCAACAGCTTACAGGAAACGGGCATGGTTCTGGCCTCTTTTTTTCATCTCCCACACCCTTGAATGTCTCCCTCCTCCACTCCTTTGACTTACTTATTCCATTTCCCTTGTGCTATCTTTACCCTTGCATCATTTTTCAGTTTTATTTCTTATAGATAGTAATGGGCCTCTCATTATGCCCATCCATTTTCTCTCTTTTGTTTTTTAACATACATGTTTTTTTCCTTCTTGGAATTATATTACTTCTGACACTAATATGAATTTTGTGATTACATGCATTTGTGTTCATTAACAGTATTATAGTTAACTTTTTATATTTCTGCTCCTAGGACCCTATGCACTATTGGGCAGGAATTACATACCAGAGGTGCGTATCCCACCTGGGTAGCTCCACACCTTCAGACAGGTGATCACCAGCCATATTCATCAATGGCCACCACCTGTCCGAGGGCCCACCCACCCGGCTTGCAGGACTCTGCAGGGCGGCTGGGGGGGGGCAAAGTCACAGACCCAGCTGGGCATCCAATGGGATGCCCAGGCTGGGTCCAGGAGTGGATCTCCTGCACACATTGACACAGGTCCAGGTGCATGACTAGCACCTGCATGCACCCGGACCCATGCAGCCATGCCCTGTCAGCCTGTGGTCCACCTGGCATGGGACCTGCCACAATGGGCATGCCCACCCAATGCACGGAGGTCTCCCATTGGCAGCACTTCTACCCCAGTCCCAAATGCCCCCCCACCCACATGTATGGGCTAACAGCAAGTATGCAACCCCCCTCCGGCACACACAGGGCATACCCATTCCACTAGTGGACAGCCCCCCACCAACATGTGAGCCCCATTGTGGCAGGATTAGGTCCCTGGCCCCAGACACAGCTCAGCTCCACCCCAGTAATGTGGCAACATAACCCCTGCCCTCACCGTACAGTGTCCCATCCCCACCAGGAATGCACAAGCCCCCCACCCACTAATGCCCCATTCCCAAGGTGGTTAACTGCCCCCCAGCCTTGGCACACACAGGTGACCTGGCATTGTTAGATAGTTCCCCAACCATAGTTCCCTCACCCCATTGGTGTTCAGTGGTACAACCCCTCCATGGCACCATTAATACCACCCCCATCCCCATACCCACATGCATGTGCCATGGCTCCAGATGACCAGCGACACTGCCCTTCACACACCTCCTTGGTCTCAGGCCATCCAAATGATGCTGTGATTGTGCCACCTATATAGCAGCACAATCCCAGCCTCATCTGGATGTCCAGTGGCTGAGGAGGTGTGAAGAGGCAGTCACTGAACAAAGACCACAACACACACATGCAGAGTACGAGGACAGGGTAGCTTTGACGTGTGCCATGGAGGGGTTCCATTGAACACCAGGGGGAAAGGATACAAGGATCAGGGAACAGTCTAATGATGCTGGGTCACCTGTGTGTGTGTGGTGCAGGGGATGCAATGACCACCTCAGGAATGGGGGTACCAGAGGGTGGGTGGGGGGCATGTACATTCCTGGTGGGAAAGAGACAAGGTGCCGTGGGGGTGGGGGGGGTATGTTGACATGATATCGGGGTGGTGCCCAGCTGTGTCCCGGTGGGGTGCAGGCACACTACCCTTGGATGGGGCAGCACTATGTGGTGGTGGTAGTGGGGGGGTTTGTGGCTTGATGGAACTTGGTAGATGACCATGCAGCCAGGGTTCAGGACCACCGCATCGGGACCCTTGTTGCGGTGGATGGGCATCCACCCCATCGGCTGCCCAGCCCTACTCATTCTGCTTAGCAGACCGGGGCAGTATGGGGGGCTGTATCAAGGTCCTGCTTCACCCAGTGGGAGATGTTCATAGGGTCGCACAGTGTGTTACAGCAGGGTCCAGGCTGCCATAAATTCCACTGGCATGTGACCCCCTGTGGAAGGCTCTATGCACTTTGGTGCATGGTGTGTAGTACGGGAATTCCCCACACCTGCCCCCGGCGCATTGCTGATGTGTGGCCGGGGGATTAGGTGTGTAGGGGCTGTGCTCCCCAGTTAGTGCATCCCATGCGGGGGGCACAATGAGTGTGGAGTGGCTCTACACCCCAGAAACATGCCGTGTAGCAACTCAGCCCCTTTGTGCATAGGGGCCCTAGTTTGTCATTTGTGTATAATAACTTTTTTAAAGAATCATGATAATGTTTTATTTGAGTGTATCACTTTAAATCTACTAGTTAAATTCGTTGTCTGTGTGTCCTGTCTTTAGAGCCACTCCCTGATAAAGACCCTCTGTAGGATGAAGCGCTGGTGCTGTTGAGTGCTTCATGGAGCTCCAATGGTGCTGGAATAAATTCACTGTTTTCACTGCTATTGTGAGTCTTCTAGTTATTCCATGAGTGCTGAGAGTCTCTGTTTGAATGTCTGCAACTCAAACTGCGCGTAGGAAGCAGTTACATTGTAGTAACCCATATAAAAGTTTGATTAAAGCAATGTTGTGCTCTGTCAAATTGACCAAAGTAAGAAGCATGATTCTGTTGTGTCTTGTATTAGCTGGTAGTGTCCATATGAATCCTGGGCCCCAGTTAGGTGTGAGTATAGCTAATAACATTTTGAAAGGGAGGGAGGTTAGCTTTATTCAGTTCAACACTTGCAGTATAGCCCCTAAAATTGAATCTGTGAGGGAGTGGATTGTAGAATTTAGGCCCAGGGTGATAGCAATCACTGAGATGTGGCTAAACAGCAAAAGACAGGATGCTGACCTATTAATTCCAGGCTACCACCTGTGGAGACAGGACTGAAACAAAAGGGGATGGAGGTGATGGTTTATGGGAAAATAAATCTGAATTTATCACATACTGGACGTAACATACACGCTACTGGTATGGAAAAGCTGGCATTGGAACTGAGATTACCCTACAGCAAATCTATTGTGTTTTTGTACTCTTACCTGCCCCCTAGGAATGATGGAAATCATTTTTCATTCTTCAGGATTTTTTATTTCCCTATAGGTCCAACCATGAGGGGCTGTTGATGGGTGAACTCAATGTTGATTGGCCCACAGTCCCCCTGAACAGTAGATTACCTGACATGGTGATAAACTACCTGAAATGACAACAGGGATGAATATGTTGATTAAGTCCCCCAGAAGATGAAACCCAAAGGATATACATCTTTCTATCACATTGGACTTGATTTTTACAACCGATCCAGATAATTTTGCCCTGAGTGGAGTCTTTTCTGATGTCTTACATGACCCCCAGGTCACTTTTTGTATCAGAAAAAGAGGCACGATAATGTGAAATTCCTGTCTTGGGGAATATTGCGTGCTGAAAAATTTTGATTATACAAAATTTATGACTGGTTTAGAAGAGAAAAAATGGGAAAGGATAGCACTTATCCCAGACATAGACAGGGCATTGAGCTTTTTCCATAGCAATTTTTTGTCAGTGTGCAATAATGCTACTATCTGATATAAAAGGCACTTTGGTATACAAAGACCTTAAGCCTACACTGTAAACTCTGTGACAACACATGGAGACAAGTAAAAAAACAAATGTGAGAAATTCTTGGCATAAGTACCTTCACCATAGAAATTTATATTTTAAAGAGATAAATAAAAATAAGGCAGATTATTTCAAAAAGCAATTTAGTGCAGAAAATGTTGGAAATTCCACATTTGTTTTAGAAATTGGATTATAAACTTCAAGGACAAAAATTCCTATGAACCTCCATGCTCTTTTAAAATCGATAGAGAACTTGTCCCTAACTCAAATTGTGTAACTGACAGATTCAGTAACCTCTTTATTAATATGGGTATATCTGCAGCAATAAATACTAGTCCACTGACTGGGACTCATGGAGAAGACCCAGTACTTTCCCAAGGAAAATTAGGAAAACTTATATGTTCCTTTGACTCAACTGATCAACGCTTATTACAAAAAAAGAACTACTGGGACTGGATGTGAAGAAAGCAAAAGGGTTGGATGGCATGCTGTCCTACTTGTTTAAATTGGCCTCCTTTGTAATTGTCTACTTTTAGCTGATATTTTGAATTTATCCCTGAGAACAGGTTCTTACCTTAAAGAATGGAAACAGACCAATGTGATTCTGGTATATAAAAGTGACCGGAAAGAGGATATCTGCAACAATAGATCTATCTAGTTGCTTTCCATAAAATCAAAAATCTTTGAAAAGATTATTGGTACTCAGTGGACATATTTTTTAGAAAATGATAACATATGCAATTCAAATCAATTAGGTTTCCATGCAAAACATAGCACAGCTTCTGTATTAATGAAGGTGACAGCAGACATACAGCTGACCATGGGCAGAGGCCTCTTGCCTGGGGCCATATTTATTGAGTTTATCCAAAGCTTTTGATACTTTGGACCATACCAGCTTATTAAGAAAATTGAGGGAGTTTGGCCCTGACCAGGTGGCACTGCATTAGTTTAGTGGATACATATTAGGGAGAAAACAAATGGTGAGACTGGGAAGATAACATCAAATCTGGGGTTCCCTAAGGATCAGTTCTAGGGCCAATTCTGTTTAATTTGTACACAGATGGTATCAGACCTCTTATGATGGAGATCTGACACCATTTGTATGCAAATGCAACAGTTTTGTATTTAGAGGGTAAATCAACAGCAGAAATTCAGTCTAACATACAAAAAATGATTCTGATAGACTAAAGGAATATTTTAAAGAACATAGACTAGCACTAAATGATAAAATGTCAGAGCTTATGCTTTTTGGTAACAGACAAAACAAACAAAGCAACACTAAACAAGTACTAAAAATAACAACTAAAGCTGATTCCACCCTGAGGCAAGTAGACTCATATAAATACCTGGGAGTCCGGTTGGACTCCCAGTGCAAATGGGATGTTCATAGATTGCTTAAGGCTAGAAAACTGTTAACATGATGGTGGTCCCTCTTGTTGACTTTGATGACTTGAAGTATGGGGGTCCTTGTAGTCCACTGGGATACCTACCACACCCACAGTTTGCCTTCTGCACACCTGGACACCACTCTGTGCCTCTCTCAGTATCAAGGAGCCTGCTGCCACCAGCCCCCTGGAATCAAGAATCAGGCATCCTTGTAGCCCATTGGGCTACCTTCTGCACCCGCAGTTCACCTCCTGCATGCCTAGACACCTCTCTGCACCTCTCTCAGTGCCAAGGAGCCTGCTGCCACCAGCTCCCTGGAATCAAGCATCAGGCATCCTTGTAGCCCACTGGGCTACCTACCACACCCGCAGTTCACCTCCTGCATGTCTGGACACCACTCTGTGCCTCTCTCAGTGCCAAGATTCCTACTGCCACTAGCCCTCCGGAATCAAGCATCAGGCATCCTTGTAGTCCACTGGGCTACCTACGGATCCCGTGGTTCACCTCCTGCATGCCTGGACACCAATTTGCACCTCTCTCAGCACCAAGGAGCCTACTGGCACCAGCCCCTGGAATCAAGCATCAGGCATCCTTGTAGCACACTGGCCTGCCTACCGCACCCGCGGTTCACCTCCTGCATACCTGGATACCACTCTGTGCCTCTCTCAGTGCCAAGGAGCTTGCTGCCACCAGCCCCCTGGAATCAAGCATCAGGCATCCTTTTAGTCCACAGGACTTCCTACCGCACCCGGGGTTCACCTACTGCATGCCTGGACTCCACTCTGTGTCCTTGTAGCCCACTGGGCTACCTACTGCCTCCGGAGTTTGCCTCCTGCATGTTTGGACACCACTCTGTGCCTCTCTCAGCCCCATGGAATCAAGCATTAGGCATTCTTGTAGCCCACTGGGCTATCTACTACACCTGCGGTTTGCCTCCTGCATGCCTGGACACCACTCTGCACCTCTCTCAGCACCAAGAAGCCTGCTGCCACCAGCCCCCTGGAATCAAGCATCAGGTACAGCCTATACAGAGCTCCGGCCTCCCTGGCTGCTGCTCCTGCTGCCAAATTTTTTTGAAAACCAGTGCCTTTCCCTGAAAAAGTTCTCGTTGGTTGCTCCCTGAGCAGGAGCATTCTGACTGTCTGCCCAATGGACCCAGCTCTTAGATATTAAGCCAGTGAATTAATTTTTGCTGCCTCTGTTCAAACACCCTGGAACTAATAAAGAAATAGATCTGCTTTTTTCTCCCTCCTGCAGCTGAAACCCTGCACCACAGGGTTCCTGTATCCCTGCAAGTGCAATTTTCAGTTTCAGTGCACCAAGCTGTTCTTTACAGCTTCCCCCCTACTATTTTTTCCCTGTGCTTCTGTCTGCAGTCATTTTATTTTGTAATATATTTAACCTGTCACCTCAGCTGCTGTGTCTATGTTTATTAATGTATAGAATTTAGATTTCTTTGCTGAAAGTCTGCATAGCATACTGAATTGCTGCATTTTAATCCAGTGCAGCTACCATTTTAATTTTTCCCTTAGTTGCACCACTCCCCCCCACACTGTTTTACAGAGCTAGTGCCTATCTGTCTGCTTCCTGACCCATAATTTGTCCCTCTTTTAGTAAATTGCAACTCTTTTGTCTCTGTGCTAATCTTAGTTTCACTACCACCCCTTTGGACTGCTATAAATCCCTGCTCTGTCCCTTTTTCAACAGGCATCCTTGTAGCCCACTGGGTTACCTATGGCACTTGCGGTTCCCCTCTTGCATGCCTGGACACCACTCTGTGCCTCTCTGAGCTCCAAGGAGCCTACTGCTACCAGCTCCCTGGAATCAAGCATCCGATACAGCCTATACACCGCCCTGGCCTCCCTGGCTGCTGCTCTTGCTGCCAAATGTTCTGCCCACCTGCCCCACTGCTCCCAGGCCACCCTTAAATGCACTTAAGCTCCTCCCTCCCCTACCCCATCCTGCCCCATTGGCTCCCAGTACTAGTGCTCTGAGCTTAAAGCTTTCTGTCTCCCCACCCACTTTGTTGATCTTTATTGATCCTGCCCTCCCCTAAAAGGCATCCTTACTATAAGACGCTTTCTCCTTAAAGCCCTGCTCTCTGTTTCTCTGTCTGTGGTTTTACAGCTCTAGATAGTACTGTTTCATTAGCTATTGTAATAAATCCAAGAGATGGCTTCCTCAGCCCCCCTTGTCCTCATTGGCTACATCTTCCTTCTGACAGTGGAGCCAATTTTGGACCCCAGGAAAGACTCATCCTGCCTGAATACTCCTATAGGACTGGAAATAATCCCAACGGTATCTGCCAACCAGTTAACTTCCTCCAAAGACAGTAATCCTTACACATTTCCAACCCTTCACATCTCCTACTGCCCGACATTCTCTAAGCAGACCCCCCCTTACCCTCTCTGTTGGGGTAGTATTATCTGCTCTGATCAACTTCCGCTGCCCACCAAACTCTCGCTTTACTGCCCTTGATAGTGTCCAGTGCAAACAACCAAACAAAGCCTTCCTAAGATTACTGGTAAGATGTCTCAGGAAATTATTAGAACTACTGCTTCTCTGTGCAGGCAGTGTGGAATTAAACCAGGGACTGCCCTACTGCTAACTACCCTTGGGGAACTCCCACAGCTAAAGGGTCTGAGCTTCCTGCATTGAACGTAAGCAGCCTTGCCAACAAACTGGACCACGTCCATACCTGGGTACAACATGCCAAGCCTGAAGTAGCAATGCTCTTGGAAACCTGGCTGAAAAATACTTTACCTGGGAAAATGTTTAACATACTGGGATACAACTTGATCAGGTATGACAGGTTGACCAGAGGTGGTTATGTTGCCATATATATTAAAGATAAATTCATAACCACTGATATTGTCCGCACATCAATGCCCAAAGAATTTGAATGTCTTGCCTTCAAAATTACCCTCTTACCTGGTATAACCTTATTGGTAGCTGCATGTTATAGACCTCCTGCAGTGAGTCTGTGTATAGTGCCCCATATTCACTCTCTGCTGGATAAAGCAAACACGGAATGCACTATCATGGGTGACCTTAACCTTAATTGGAATGATGCCAGCGGAAACAAGCTTAAGAACTTCTGTGATGAGCACGGGCTCACTCAAATTATCTCTGATGTTACACAACCAAATAAGAAAAATACAGACCGAAGTTCACTTCTGGACCTTATACTTGTCAATAAGCCATATAATATCTCTCATGCAGGGGTCTTCCACAATGAACTGAGTGATCACTATGCAGTTGCCTGTGTTAGGTGTTCCCCACACCTCCCCTCCAGCTCTACCTTCAAGCTTAAGAGCAACCTGAAATACTTCAGTCTCCCAGCCTTCTTGACAGATCTTGGGAACATAGTGGCAAGATGTCTACCTTACACCCTCTGTGTCCGAAGCATTCTGTATCTTCCAGGATCTGCTAGTAAATGTTATCAACCAGCACTCACCCTTAAAAAAAATTAAATCCAGGAAATGCGCATCTGATTGGTTTAGCCCGCTACCTAAGAGGGCCTTATGGCATAGAGACACCCTTAGGAAAAGGGCTAGGAAGTCGCAGTTTGAGTCAGACTGGCTCTCCTTCCGGGTAGCCAGAAATGCTTGCACCAAACTGATAAGGTTGGAAAAACAACAGTTCTTCCAGTCAGCCCTGGAGACAAACAAAAACTGTTCCACCAATTTTTGGCAGATACTGAGAGAGGTTGAGGGACATTCCCCTGCCACCCTGCTACCAGCCAAAATTGTGGCAAATAACACCTCCTACACAGATAGGTCTGAGATCCTAAATCAGCTCAATAACCACTTCATCACTGCAGGCCTTGCATTCAACACATCACCTGTTAGTAAACTGAGCACCACAAGCACTGCCAGCATAGCTACTAGACCAACCATAGCCCCCCTCTCCAAGTTCCAGTCAGTCTCCTACAAACAGGTGGAGGACGTGCTCCTCTCGCTGGACATCAAAAAGAGTGCTGGTGCCGATTCACTTGAATCCTTTTTCTTAAAAGCAGGTTCTTATTATCTGGCAGTGCCAATTGCCCATCTCTTTAACAGCTAATTATCCCAAAGGGAATTGCCACCTAGTTGGAAAACCGTGCACATTATCCCCCTGTTCAAGTCAGGAAACCCCACTGACTTGAACAACTATAGGCCAATTTTGTTGCTTCCTGTTTTATCCAAGCTACTTGACAAAATTGTAAATTCTCAATTAAGGGAGTACTTGGATCATGAGAAAATCCTCAATCCAGTCCAATCAGGTTTCAGACCTAAGCTCAGTACATTGTCTGCTCTTGCCAAAGTGTCAAATGACTGGCTAAAAGCCCGGGACAGTAAACAGCACATCTATGCACTCTTCCTTGACCTCAGCAAAGCATTTGATATGGTTGATCATTCCATACTTCTTGATTCCCTGAGTAGCATTGGTCTAACCTCTGCTGCACTAAAGTGGTTCCACTACTACCTCACAAATTGTAAACAACAAATTAAAGACCAAGGGGAATTCTTCCCACTAAAGTTACTGCCTCAAGGCATTCTGCAAGGATCCATTTTGGGACCTATCCTCTTCACCCTTTACATCAACCACATCAACTCTGGCCTGGTTGCTGGAAACATTCATCTCTTCGCAGATGAAACAGTCCTCTACATGACCAACCCCTTCCTTGGACATTGCATACAAGGAGCTATAGCAGGATTTTATCATCCTCCAGCACAACCTGCTGAACCTAAAGCTCTTGTTAAATGCAAAAAAAAAAAAAAAAAAAGCTATTATTATGTCTCCATCCCACAATATGGGGATACCTGGGACTCCACAGATTATTACCCTTCTTAATGAACCACTAGAGCTAGTGGATAAATTTAAATATCTGGGAGTCTGGTTGGATAACAAACTCACCTTCAATGTATAACTAAGTGAGTCAATAAAAAACCTAAGGCAGCGCCTCGATATTTTCTACTGCATAAGATGCTTACTCACCCTGGAAGCTAGAAAGTGGCTGGTTCAAACAACCTTCTTCCCCTGATTGACCATCTTGAAAATGAGCTTGCTCAATGATGTAACTGCCTGGTTAAATAACGTTTGATTGATTGATTGAGTGTATGGGGGGCAGGAAGGAATTAGACAAACTGGACATTGTATACTGTACAACAGATCTGTATTATGAAGTTCAGGTAATGTAGTGAAAAAAAGTGTGTGTGTGTGTGTGTGTGTTACAGCTGTAGCCACCAACAATATAGGAACATGACAGGTGGGAAAGTCCAAAGGTCAAAAGTGCAGCAATCTTTATATCAGTACTTATTGACAGATCCCCAGTGACAGTATGATTATACAAAGGAAGGCAGCATCCAAGGTTTGGTACCAGAACTCAATGGCATTAGTTAAATAAAATCACAGAGTGCAAGTTTCACTGCAGTGCCTCTATTCATATGATGTCACAGGGTTCCAGAATTCAACAGTAGTTTTAACAAGCATTTGTCAATGCCGAATGTTTGCTTGCTGGCATTGGCATTGGTAGTGTAGGAGTTAGAGAGATGCATAATAAGAATGGCAGTGAAGTATTGAACTGAAGCCTACCCCACCACCACCCTACAGAGACTGACAGGCATTGGGGTGTGCCTTTGGGTCGTCAGGCATAATGGCCATGCCAATTCACCACACCCTACCCTGCAGACACTGACAAGTGTCACGGTGTGCCTTGGGGTCTTTGTGCCTTATGCTCACCCTATTCCATAAGGAAATACAATGAGATGGGTGCAGTACAGGAGAATGGGGTGAACTTTGGGGCAGAAGAGTCCAAGGCACACCTCGATGCCTGTCACTGGCTGCAGGGTGTGGGTGGGAGTGGAATGGTATGAGCATTACAGGCGACAATCCCAAGTCACACCCATGATGCCTGTCAGTCTCTACAGGGTGGGGCGTTATGGCTGAAAACCCTAATGGTGCAGTTGTTCATTGGTATTTTCACTCCAATTTTTCAACGTGGTTTTTTTGTGACCCCCACCTCATGAACAGTGGCAATATCAGTTAGTTAGCCAAAAGCAGATTTTGCACAGCGACTACGCCATTTGGCAGCACAGGTGCGAAAACACATTTTGAACAGGATGTGAAAAATGACAGCTGTACTGTTCATGAGGAGGTGTAAAAAATGGCAATGTTGAAAATATTAAACAACTGGCGAAGTCACAAGCATGTGTAGAAACTGTGCAACGCACACCTGTAATGTAATTAGCTTGGGGATTGTTTACAGCATATTGTCAACACAGGCATTTTGGGACCTCCGCTCATAAACAGTGTCACTGTGATTTTCTTAATGTGTCCCGAACACTGATTTCCCACAGCGACCATGCATTTCTGTGCCGGAAGTGTGAAAACTTATTTCAGCCAGGGTATGAAAAATGACAGCTGTACTGTTCATAAGGAGGTGTGAAAAAATGCCAGTGTAGAAAATCTGGACTGAAGACATTACAAATTCATGAACTTACGACGGTGCGTGGAAACTGCACAATGCACTCTCGTAGCACAGTCAGATGATGGACTGTTATCACCAAATTTTCAACACGGCCATTTTAAGACCTCTGCTCATGAAGAGTGTCACTTTGATTTTCTTAATTTGTCCCAAACATTGATTTCACACACCGACTGTGCCACTGTGCACTACTTGTGCAAAAACACATTTTGGGTGAGATGTGAAAAATGACAACTATACTGCTCATAAGGAGGTGTGGTAAAATGGCAATGTTGAAAATCTGGAGTGAAAATATTAAAAATTCGCAATGTTACAAGCGTGCATAGGAACTGCGCAATGCATGCTCGCAAAACAGTCATTTTTGGGGAATTTTTTCACCAAATTTTCAACATAGGGTTTTGGGGGGCCTACTTCATGAACTGTGACACTGTCATTTCGTTACTTGGTCCTGAAAGGCTGTTCCACGCAGTGACCACGAAATCACCTTTCTGGACCGAATAACAAAATGACAGTGCCAGAATTCATGAGGTGGGGTCCCAAGAACCCCATGTTGAAAATGTGGTGAAAATATTCCCCCAAATACCTGTGATATGCATCAAAGTTGAAAAAACCCTTTTTATTCCATTATACAGCTTACCGGCATTTCCTCAGTTTGCGGTCAGCTTTGAAGAGTGCAGACGTGTTCCCGGTCCATTGAAGATCATCGCATTGGACTCTGGAGGTAAGTATGGGGTGAGGTGGGTGATGGGAGGTAATGGGAGGTGTGGGGAGGCAGGGTGTGCAGAAGGTGGGCGCGGGTGGGGGGAGGGTGGTCAAAACAGCGAGGGACTGTTTTTTCTTACATGTCATTTTATTTTAAGACAACAAGGGACTTTTGCCATGCTGGTATGGGCTCCCAGCATGGCAGCTGGAAGGTTGTTTTGGGGGGACAGTGGAGCTGACAGGAGATTGGGCACCTCCATCGGCCATACAGATGTTTGCCATGCTGGGGTGGGCTCCCAGTGTGGCAACTGGAAGTTGGGTTTTTTTGTGTGTGGGGGGGTACAGTGGAGCCGCCGGGGGATTTGGCACCCCGGTCACCATACAGACTTTTGCCATGCTGGGGTGGGCTCCCAGAGTGGCATCTGGAAATCTGTTGGGGGGGCAGCAGAGCCGATGGGGGATTGAGCACCCCCGTCAGCCATACAGTGTGTGGGTGGGACTCGGGACTACATGAGCACACTGGGGTTGGCTCCCAGCATGCTACATAGGGTGTGTGTGGGGGCGAACTGCCTATGACAGTTTTGATGCAGTGAGCAGTGACATGTTGGCAATTTGCATACTGCAGACAGATGGCAGTATGCAAATTGCCTACACGAGCTGCAGTGTTTTTCTTTCAACTGTACACCACTGCATCTGAATGGCTGTCATAGACAGCTTGGACATTCAAAGGTACAGTGCAGCCGTGCCTGCAAAAGGGAGCAGGGCATTGGAAATGGGGGAGAAACACTTACGAAAACTTGAATGGTGGCACTATGTTTCTTGCACTTGCATGCAAGCAAACATAAAAATGAAGTGGGGGAAAAAAAACAACATCAACCAGATGCCTAAAGAAAAAAAGAAAGAAAAAGTAAGATTTTGTCAAAGCAAACAAAAGAAAAAGTGCAGTATGGAAGTTAAGGACTCTACACACATTCCCAAATTTCCATTTATATTAAAAAGAGGTAAAGCAAGATTTATTTTCACATTAAAAGACTCAACAGTATCGGGTGGAGTAAGGTTGCATATCAGCCATACATGATACATCGTATGAAAAAAAATATATCTTTTTTTGTAGGAATTCATTTTTTTATTTTTATTTTTTATTTATTTAGTTTTTGTTAACCAGGTCGGTGTGCTAGCCATAGAGATGACTATTTTCAGGCACAACCCAGGAGGTTACAGGGTAAAACAGTACAGAGATACAACAAAGGGTAGTTACAGCAAGATATAAACAAATGGTGTTACACAGCAGGTTTTGCAGCACAAATAGTATACAAGGTTTCGGGAGTAGGGTACAGGGCAAATTCATTTAACAGCCATAATCATAATTCTAAAGTTTCTCAGAGCTGCTTACTCAGAGTAAGAATACATGTTTCTATTCACAGTGAACAAAATAAATAAAATATACAATTTATGAATTTTTAACAATTATTTACTGTTAGTTATGTAAAACATCCCGTAATAAAAAGACATACAGTTCTTATACCTCTGTCTATCAGAGAGTTCATTCTTCTTAGTGTGCCTCAAATAAAGACAAATCTGCAAATAAATACACTATTTCATGCCATGAATTACTTCTAGTATATCATTATTTTGGGGGTATTTTGAAAAAAGATTTTTTTGTGAAAACATCTTCTTTAACTCATCTCTTACTCATTTTATTATTAATGTGAAATATCCCTTATTTCTTCTGCTTAGTCTGCGCAATAGTTTCCTAAGAATTATAATAATAATTATTATTATTATATTTACTGTATAGTGGTGGCTTCGGTGTATACTTTGTATACCGGATACATTTGTTTTGTTCACTATGAACAAAAAAAAAAATTGTGTAGATCACTGGCTCTGAGGAAGATGATTTTCAAAATATTAACATTTTAGTTGCGGCAGTTGGGTGACTTCCTTCCTTTAAAAATCATAATACAGTTAGGGTTGAGCAGGCACTTCTATGTTAAACCTTTATTTTCAGCTGCCAATAGTTCAGACATCATTTGACCTATGAACCATACACCTGTTATGTCACTCTACAAACCCTGAAAGTATGGTAACAAATCTATCAGGTAGTTTATAATTCATAGAGTGTCAGAAAATATAAAATCATTATACAAATTAAAATGTTTTATTGCTCTATAATAACAGAAAAACAGTAAAGATCTGAAACCTGAAACTTACTGGTTGAATAGATTCTGTCATAGAGTTTGACACAAAGAAGTAGTTTTTGTTGTTTTCAGAACAAAATGTGTAAACACAATGGAGAATTTAATAAATTTTGTAACACTGGCCATGCAAGGGCAGTAGTGTTATACAGTCATTTTTTTCTATGATATGTTCATATACCCATGATTCTTTACAGTTGCATGAAAACTTTGCAATCATGTGACTGCTGCATTTGTGTCCATCTCATGATTGCACTCACACTGACACTGTGAATCCATGCCCAGTGTCAGCAGACATTGTTTATTTCAAATACCCCCCCCCCAACTACCATAGAGGACTGGTCAAGAAACTGAGGGATGTCAGGATAGAGGGAAGAGTAAGAACAGGGGTAAAATACTGTTTAAAGGGTTGAATGCAGAGTGTGGCTATGAATAAGGAACATTGGGGATGAAAGACATGACAAGAGGTACACTAAAAGGTTTGGTTATGGGGCCCATCTTTAACATATGCATTTACTATATAGGGATAGAAGTGCATTGGAAGTCTGCCTCTTTACAGATGGTAAAAAAAGTTGCAGGAGTGAGGGCAGCAAGATTCGACTCAGAGCAATGTGACAGGACCTGGAAATGCTTGAAAGGTGGTCCAGAAAATGACAGCTGAGATTCAAAAAATGCAAGGTAATGCACATTGGGAACAAAAACCTGAAAATACAATACCTGACAGGGAAGTAGAAATAGAGAACACAAATGAGGAAAGGGTTCTGGGGTACTAATAGTTGGAAGCCTGCAAACTACAACATACTGTACTGTAGTGCAAGAGAGTAGTGGATTGGGCTAACTGGATTCTTGTGTCATAGGAAGGGGATTAGTAATAGAAACAGAGAGGAGACCCTTCCACCTCCATAGGTCTCTTGTTCACCTCTACCTGGAGTACTGTGCAAGGTTCTTGAGCCCACATCTGCAGAAGGACTATGATAAGATGGAGGATGTGCAGAGAAGGACAAGCTAAATGCTCCAAGGAGATGAAAACCATATGAGGAAAGATTAAAGTATCTTAACATATACAGTACACCCTAGAGACAAGCTGGGAGGGGGGGCATGACAGAAATATTCATATATCTTCATGAGCTTAACAAGGAGTACCACAATGAATGTTTGCACCTGAAGTACACAATGCTGTGCTGGGAATTGCTTCAGGAGTGAGTCTATTCACACTTTTTCACAGAAAGTGTGGTGGGCAAGTGGAACGGATTGCTAAGGAGATGGTCTGTGCCAAAACAGTAAGTGGATTCAAATGTATGGGACAGGCAAACAGGCTGATATGTACAGGAGGATGTGTAATGGGTAGGGAAAAATGGACAATGAAAGTCACTAGGCTCATGACATGAGTAATAGGTAGAGTTGGCAGTTTTGAATGGCCAGTAGACCATTTTCTGCTGTCATGTTCTCTGTTTATAAGTTTCTAATTACTTACCAGAACCAGAAGTCTATTCTTATTATCAGCACTTTTTGTTAAAAAAACAAAATTGCTGCCACCTGGAGTCCATCCACAGTGGTACCCTTATGCCCCCAGATGCCCCTTTTGAAGATCAGTGTTGTCACTGATAGCCAATCTCCAGTAGCATTCTTGTACCATAATGTGCAGCCCCTCAGAAACTTGTATTACCCCTCAGAGCCCTTCCCAGGTTTTGTGCTTCTACACCAAAATGCCAAGGATAAAAATAAATGCTGTGATAGGATGCCTATCATCGGTGGCACACTTTGCCTGTGACCCCCTTCTCTAAACAAATATTTTGCACAGTGGAAGCCCCTTTCCAGTGTAACCCCCCACCAGCCCCCCCTTCTTTAACTAACAGGGCTGCTCCTCTCACCACAGACGTCTAGGGGCAAACTAGAGGGGTGGGGGTTTCCGTAAGTGAATACAGATTTGGAAAACAGAGAAATGGCCACCATTAGGGTAGGTGACCCTACTGTTACACTAGAACAGTCAAACCCAAGTGTGGCTACATGGCACACACCTGGGGGGACCAATTACCATGGCCAGCAACCCAGGTGCCTGAGAGAAAACGTTTGCTCACAATTATGCTAGGTTCGCACTTCTGGACAGGGGCACCCAAGTAAATCCAGACACAAGGAAGCAATAACAATACTGCCCAAACCAGGCTGGGATTCTAAAGTGTGGCTTTTATTTAAGTAACAAAGTAGGAATAATCATAAAGCAGAGATGGACCCCCATAGGGCTACACATACTGGTATTGCAGATTCTCCAGGGTGCAGAAATTCCTGACAATCCCATTTAGCATAGGCTGAAGTAACACAAAACAGTGAACACCCTGGTTCTGAAATGAAGACTGGCACACATGGCCAGAACTGGTACATTTCCCACCAACTAGCCACACATGGCCAGTACTAGGACACTTTCCCATATTTCATGAGGAATGAAGGTGGTACACACGACCACAAAGAAACACATCAGGCTCAGGAACTTTCAGAACCCACAATACTGGGGTAAACTGAGAGAAAACAATCCACATACAGGGGTAACTACTTCCATTAGGCACTGGCCAGATGTACTAAATGAAAAACTACTGGTGCCCAAACTGAACCTGGAGAGGTAAACAGGATCACTCCAGATGGGGGTGGGGTCTCCCACCTTTTGCTCCCAAGTTTATACTCGGCCATTCATTTGGTTAATAACACCACACAACTGTAGAAAACTGTAGATGCTGTCTTGAAATGTATATCACATTTAACATACTACACACACACACACACACACACACGCGCACACACACACACACACACACACACCTCACCTCTGAGGTGTCAGAAGTTAAGAGTTCTGTACTTGGATGGTCACATACTGGACTCCAACATAGGCAGACACTTTGAAAACACAGAAAGCCTAGGTGACCGAGTCCCTTTGTCAGAGAAATTTACCCCTAGGTATTGCAGGTGCCCGTCCTGGGCTTACTCAGAAGAAAAGTTGTACTCACAACAAATGAAGATGTCCAAGGCAGCTTCACCAGACAGAATGGATTGAGGGGATTGCTTCTGAATCCTGAAGATCACCCCCATCCCTCCTGGGATGGGGCAAAGGAAAACCCACTTAGCAAGATCTCCACCACTTCCATGTTCTTCTAGGGTGAGAACAAACTATCCAAAACAAAACAGGTAGCTCTATCACAGAGCTGAATGAGGAGCTGCACAGCAAGCTGCAACCTTCTCCTGGAACTCACACTCCAAGACTACTTATCATTCTACTCTAGCTGAGAACTTCTTGCCAGAGTGTGGCTTATGCTGCTGTGAGAGTTTTAAGATTACATCATCACTCTAGCTCAGCTAAGGCTGAAAACATAGTGTGACAATGTGAAACCCATTTACCTGGCATTTCACAAGCTGCCTTCCCTGCCTGCCACTGATTCTAACTGGGGTTCTAGTAACCCCTGGGAACAAGGGGGTTACACCAGTAACAGGTTTGTAACTAAGTCCACCCCTTAAAACATGTTAGATATGAGAGTCCAACCCCCGTGGTTTGCTAGTGCACCATGCACCCCCATCCCTGGAGTTAGAAACTTGTGTTTGTTATTTATTTTTTCTTAACAAACAGGCACCCCTCTGATTTACCTTACTCATCAACATCAAGTTAGTGACACTGGGAACCCATCTGTGATGCCACAAAACCTGTACTTACACCACCTCAATAAGATAGCAAATTACTCTTCTTGCCTATTTGGCTGGCTGATGTCTGGAAACATTATTGCAAATCATGCAGGACTGCCCAGTGATGGTTCTACTCTTTCAGCTCACAAAGGATGCAGTCCATTGTAATTGGGCCATAACAGTTAAAGCTGGTTGCCCTGGAATGTGATGCGCCTAAGCATTCTTTTCTCTCTCATTCCTTGTTCACAGTGCACTTATTCCATTTGGGGAAATCAAAATACAACACTGTGTGGATTTTCACCGTCACACACACATGAAGTTTTTGCAAAAGATCAGGTACTGGATGACCACTATCTCATTGGTTTTTAACCCTGGGTAGAGAGATTTATGTTTAGGTGGAAGCAGGTATCAGCACTGAAGGGTGGCTTCAGTATGCTAGCTCTGCAAGGTGTACAGGCTGAGATGTTGAGGAAGGGAGATTTACAATCTTTGTGTGGTTTTTGATTAACTCCTTTCCCTAACATTTCAGGTGTCAGTAGCTACTTTTACCATCTTAGGAACATTTCCAGACTTTGCCCGCTTCGTTGATCTTGTCAATCAGAGGATAATAGTACAAGCCTTTGTATCATCCAGGTTGGACTAGTGCAATACACTGTGAAAGGACTTGCCTTGTGGTCAGTTGCACTACCTGCATCTGGTTCATGATGCAGAAGCTGATCATCTGACCACTGCTTGTTGATGAGATCATATAAATCTCTGTGTTCTTTGGGTTTGCTGCCAATTAGGTGGCAGACTGACCCAAGTTGATTGTATTACAGTACCTTATGAAGCTCTGAATGAGCTGGAACCTGCACAACTTCATGAACTCCTTAGTCCCCTTAGCCCTGGAAAAACAACACCCTTAGAGCATGGGCCACCTAGGATCCCCTCCTACCTCTGGCATTAAGTCAGTTAGGGATGGGGCCTTTGCAGTAGCTTCTACTGCTCTGTGGAATGCTCTAGCATGGAAGTTTGGGTTACCCCCCTCAGTTGCAGTGCTTAAGGCCAGACTGTATAGGCATCTGCCATTTTCAGAGTCATTGTAACCAGTCTTGTTTTTATAGTCGGTATGTACTATAGAGGTATGGTAGTGCCCCTGTAGTTAGGGTTACAAATGTTGATTCCCAATTGTTGCCCCTTAATAATGCAGCTGTCTCTGTATAGATCAGCATAAAATTTGGCATGTTTTCTGCTGCCTAGGATTGCAGGATCCTGAACATTTTTTAATGATCTGTTTAACAGTGTAAATGTTCTAGAAGGTAAGAAGACTGAAAATATGTACTTAAGAAATGGCAAGTTAAGATCTTATTTTACTCTGCTGTTGTCCAAAAGGCTTGAAACCGGAAACTCTCAGGTATGTTCAAGTTTGAGCCAAGGAAGAGAGTCTGATCATTGGTTTCACTGGAAAATGTTTACTTATTTAAATGAGTAAGCTTATGAACTCCCATTGCCATGCATGCATAAAACTTTTTCAGACTTTTATTTGCTAATGCTTTTTTGTGACAATGAGATCTTCAAGTTCCGAAATAATTTTTCTTTTTTTTTTCTTTTGGCCATAACTTGACCATTTGGTGTCCAACTGACCCAATTTTCAAGGTGAACATATCACCACCTCACCTCATGGACACATACTGTAGGTGCAATCTTGTTAATGCACCTTAAAGAATGTTTTGGGAGGAAGCCCACATGATGTAAGTATTTATGAATCCCTAAATGATATATGAAGATATGAACATAAACTTAGCCAGCAGAAGAAAACTGTTTGGTATATCAAGCCCACTTGATTGCGAAGCTGCTGATTCAGATATTGCAGTGGGCCCAACCCTCCACCCTGCTAACTCCTACCCTCCCTTCACCCTGTCCTACATTCTCTTGAACCTTCTCCCCACAGTCTTCTAATTGGCAACATCAAATGAAAGCTTGATCCACACTGTCACCACCTGCTCTGTAAATAAGTATCTCTTGATCTTCCTCTTGAAACCCCAATGCCAGTTTGCAACAGTGCCCTCTGGTGGTGCTGTTTTCATTTTGGATAAAAAGGTCCTCATTAATATCCATCTTGTTTATACTTCTCAGGTACTTGAAGGTTTCAAGTATGTCCCCTCTCTTCCTCCTGAACTTTACTCTGAGTACATACTGAGTTGTCTCAATCTGTCATCATATGTACTGTTGTGCCGTCCCTGAACCATCTTTGTCTTTCTCCTCTGTGATGCCTTAAGCTGGTTGATATCCTTCCTCAGCTAGGGTCTCCAGTACTGCAGACTGTTCTGAAAATGCAGTAGGATAACCTCTTCTGTTCTGCTCATGAACCTTCTAGCAATGTATCCCAACATTCTGTTAGCCTTGGTCACTGTCTTTCTGCATTGCATAGCCTGCTAAAAGCTGCTGGTAATGGTTATGCCTAAGTCCTTTTCCTCCTCTGATACAGTGATCTTGACCCTTCCCCCAAACTTTATTTGGCCCTCGGGGTCTTGCCTCTATGTACATAGCCTTGCATGCTTTAGCACTGAACCTCAGCTGCCAGATGCCTGACCATATCTCTAGCTTTGTCAGGTCCTCTTTTAGGTACTGTACATCTTCATCTGTATCTACCCTCACACAAAACTTGGTGTCATCTACAAAGAGGCAGAGCTTGCCTGTAATACCATCCCCACTGCTGTCAGTGAACACACTGAACAACAGTGAGCCAAGCAGCACCCACTGTGGGACCCCACTGATATCTTCCCTCTTACCTGAGAATTCCCCAACCACCACCCTTTACGACCTAACACTGAGCCAATTCACCCTCCATCTGATTAATTTGCTTCACAGTCTTAGGTCCTTCAACTTCCTAATCAACCTCTTGTTAGGCACCAAGTCGAAGGCCTTACTGAAATTCAGGTATAACATTTTGGCTGCCTAGCACTTTCCCACCACATTCATTACTCAGTCAAAAAAGCTGCTCAGGTTGGTTTGATAGGACCTCACTGCCATGATCCCATGTTGTCTGTCATCCTGGAACCTATTTGCTTCAAGGAAACCCACTAGCCATTCTTTCAGAAAGGTCTCCATCAGTTTACCCACAACAGTTCAGACAGAGCAGCCTTCAGTTCTTAGGGTCATCCCTAGGCCCACTGTTGTGCAATGGTACCACAGGTGCAATTCTCCATCCTGTGGTACCACCGCCATATCCAGTGAACTGTTGAACAGGTCTGCCAGAGGACCAGCAAGGTTCTCTACCAGTTTTCTTAACACTCTGTGATGCATGCCATCTGGATCCAGGGACTTGTTCACCTTTAGGAACATGAGTCCCTTCCTAACCCATCTTCTGTTATCCTATCCTCAGCCATTCCCTCCACCCTCCCTCCCTTATCCTCCCTTGCAGCACTGGTTCATCCTTTTCCTTGAAAAAGACCTGAGCAGAGGTATTCATTAAACACTTCAGCCTTCTCTTTACTGTCTTCCAGCACTTATTCCCCGGTTTTTAATTTCAATCTGCCTACTTTTGTTGCTGTTGTATCACTGACGTATCTGAAGAATGCCATTTCTCCCTATTAATCCTTTCTGCAGTTTGCAGCTCCTTCCTATCCTTGGGCTGCCTGCCTACCCTACTAACCTCCTAGCTTTCTCCAAGTAGGCCCGCTTATCCCACTCCTTTTGGACTTCATATACTTGCATGTGGCCCTCTTGTTCCTCACTGCCTGGCTCACCTGCCTGTTGAAACAACTTGGTCTCTTGGTTTTGGAGTGTTTCCTCTTTCTTCTTAAAGGGGAACTGTCAGCTCCAGAAGAAGACAGTGGGATCTATATGTCCCGCTAGGCTAAAACGCATCGTGATGAAATCTTTTTAATGACTGATAAGACTGCAATCTTACTGTTTATCTGGTTGAGCCGGCAATCCTCTACCAACCATTAATTTACCACAGTCCTCTGCAGACAGTGCTCTCTATGACACACCTCTCAGTCTGAGCCACAGGGGACTCATACAGTGCAGCCTCAAAGATCTGAACATCAGTAATCCAGACTGACTGGTCAACCGTACAAGTACTTGCCCCCCCCCACAAGCACTCAGCACTCAGCAATTAGCTAACCGTCACACCTCTAACACCTGTAATACCTTTTGTGCACAATATAAAAGGTGTTAAAGTGCAGTGTTGGTGAAGTGGTAGTGTTAACGGGGTGTTACAAGCATGGCAGGCAGCAACAAAGAAAATGGGTCATGCTGTCAATTGAGACCAAACTAGTGATAAGACGCAGTTGCCGATAGCCAGGTGCACTTCACGGAAGAATGAGCAGCACTTCAGTCCAAGGAAGAAGAGCAAGAGGACTCGCTGAGAGCTGATAATGAAAAACTGGGGCATGATATCCAGTCATAGATCTCACCAGAGTGAGTACTGAACTTAAGAGTTCAAGTAACAGTGAAGGAGACAAGGACACTGTTAAAATTCCTCACAGCAGAGGCGAGGAGTGCTTCACTGTGTATGTTCAGTGAAAGGAGCTGCAAAATCTGGATGCTTAAAAGCACTACAGCTCGCTGAAGCAGAGCGCTATAATTAATTTTTTTAAAACTTCTGAAACATGAATTCAATAATAAAGCACAGTTTAAGCATTATAATAAAGAAGTAGTGAAAAATAAATGATTTTAAAGAACACAACTTGTGTCATAGAAATTGGTAATATTTCGAAGATATGGATTTTTCAGAGATAGGAACACCACTGATTCCCATAGTGTTCGTATCTCTGAGGTTGTACTGTATGTGTTACTGTAGTGCCTCAATATGTTTGCACTTCTAATGCTGGTAACAATCGTTTGAGGAAACACACTTTCCTCGACCAATTGGTACCGGTGTTAGAAGCACAAACATGCTCTGTATATGTATTATTATTGTTGTCAGATTCTACAGTGACACATGGGGTCTGTTAGGTGCATCATCAGAGGGGTGTCCGCAGGGAACTGTGGTAAAATAATGGCAGGTGGAGGGTCACAGGATCAACCAGATAAACAGTAAGATTGCAGTCTTATCAGTTATTAAAAAAAAAAACATCACCACAGTATGTTTTAGCTCAGCGAGACCTATAGGTCCCATTGTCTTCTTCTGGGGAAGCTGACAGTTCCCATGTAAGGTATATGTTACTGGATGCTGTTAGAGATGCACGAAAGCTGCAAATTCCACTTTTGTTGAACTTTTGCGAAATTTTGAGAAATTTTCTGAATTTCCACCATTGGCAGCTTCCGTATATGTTTGGGGTTTTTTTAGTCATTCTGCAGAATGTTTTGGCTGAACTGAGAAATAATGCACGTGAACTGCAGAATGACAGGTCTGAGGAATTTTATTCCACAGTTTAATGGATTATTCTACAATACATATAATTTATTCCACAGTTCAGTGATCAGTTTTGCAAAATGTCTTTCTGCAGTATAATCCATTAATCCACAATTCATACATTCATTTTGCAGTTCAGTGGTTCACTGAACTATGGAATGAATTTATGAATTGTGGATTAAAGTATTAAACTACAGAAAAACAATTCTGCAGACCTGACCACTGACAGTGATCAGTAATGTGGAGTTTTTTTTCCACAGTTTAATACAATAATCTGTAATTCATACATTTTTTCCACAATTCTTAGTCAGAATTTCCATGAAAGTTACCTACTGTAAGTGCATTCTGAAATTTCACAAAAGCAAAGTTCTGACTTTCGCCAAAATTCTGCTGACAGAAGTTTAATTTCGAACAGCCCTAGGTGCTGTGATTTCTTTTTTGATCATAGTCCACTTTTTGTCCACTTACATATCTTACTTTAGCCTAGGTAGGTGCACACTCGATATTTCACCCATCTTGATGTATCCAGCCTTCCTGACATCAGGTACTCACTTACTCGTGTTTGATGTTTCCTTACCCATATTGATTTGGAACCACACCATTAGGCGATCACTGCTTTCCAAGGGCTACTCCATCTTGATATCCCTACTATGATCTCCATTTGTTAATACAAGGTCCAGGACAGATCCTTCCATGATGGTTTGGTCACCCCCTAAACCAGGAACCCATTCTGGCTTGTGCCCAGGATCAACTGGCTCATGGCACTGACTTTGGACTGGACACTGTAATCCACCTTAGGTAAACTGAAATCCCCAGTTACCACCACTTCACCTCATTACATTGCCATCCTGGTCATGTTACCCAACTCCCTATCCTTACCTTTCTCTTGATATGATGGTCTACAGTATATACTACACACAGCCTCAATTTTCTTCCTACTGCCATTTGGAACTGTATCCACAGGGTCTCTACTTTCCCTTCCTCCATGTCCTCTCTTGTGGCAGTAATGCCTTCCCTGACATATAGTACCACCCCCTTCCCCTTCTCCCTGTCCCATATATAGCGGGTATACCCTGTAGTGGAGAGGTCCCAGTCATGGTTCAAGGTAGCGCAGGTCTTGGTGACCACTGCCAGATCCACCTTCCTCTTTACCACCATAGCCTGCATGTCATCCAACTTCTTACATTGCAGGACACTATCCTCCACCAATCATGTTCCCTCCTTTCTTTCTTGGCCAAGGGTAGCCCTCCTTTTCATCTGCTTATCTGCTTGCCTCTTCCTTCTTCTTCACTTGTTTGTCCCCTTACTTTCTCCAGTGCCAAGGCCCCTTCTATTTTCCTTGACTCTCCCCCTTACTGACCCCCCCATACTATGTATCTTTGTGCCCGACTTCCCCCCTCCTGTAGCAAACTCTGTCCCATACCTCCACTGTGCTCCTTGATCTCTCTCCTTAATGACCTCCCTGTGTTTTTTTTATTTGGGAGGGATTGGTTGCCACTCCTCTGGAAAACCCTGAGTCCTGTAATCTTGCCGGCCACTACTTCTGCTTTTATGCAAGTTACTGATTATTTATTCCCCAATCCATTCTCCAAGCAGCCTGGTCCCACTTTCCGCATGGATGCAACCTATTAGGTGCATAGAGAGTTTTAGCAGCCCAGGTTCCCTCCCAGTTCCCTGTATATCCAAATCTCAACTCCTAGTACTGTTCCCTCAGCCAATCATTAAATTCCTCAATCCTGCATTTTCTAGCTGTGCTGACTCTTGGCACCAGCAGCACCTCTGAGAAGGCTACCAATCTAAACTCCCCCCTTACAAACTTCCCCACCACTGTGAACCTCTCCTGTACTGTCCCTACCTTGCATGCAGCTAGGCCATTAGTATCTAGGTCAAGTGCTATATATGGATTCTCCCGCCTGGCATATGTGTTCTGTTATCATTGTTGTCACTGCTGTCATCACTGGGAGGTACAACATTCCCTAACTTTGCTATTCTTACCTCATCTTAGCCAATGCTATTCCCTTCACTATTGAATCCCCCAGATTATGACACTACCACAACCTTTCCCCACCCCTCTTCCTGTTGGAGCTACCTTTTCCTATTCACTATCCTATTGCCACACCCCAGCTACCATCTCCCCTCATTCTTCATTCCCCAACTGGTGTCTACCTGTCATCCCTTCCCTGCCTTCTCATCTACTCCCCTTGTTCTCCCAGCAGCATTTGATGTCTGCTCTCTCTGGCTCTACACTCCACCCTCCACCCTACCCCACCAAGTTCTTCCCTTCTTCTACTGTGGTCCTTACCTCATCATCCTCCCCTCCAGTCCTACTGCAGCCTCACCCAAACCCCCATCTACAGACCAGCTAACCCCATCTTCTATGTTCCACCTTGGTCACCCCCTCACCTATGTACTCAGTGGTAGAAATCAATTCCTGAATGGTACCACCATGGTATACTCACCCCATATCCCCCTGCTGAACCCTCCCTTTCCCCATAGTACTCCATCCTGTCTCCCTAGGCTTCCTCTCCTTCTGGGGTAGTGGATGCCCTTGCATCTGGACCCCTATCACCCCCTGTCTTCCCCCTACTCATTGCTTTTCCCTGCCAGACCCAGCTTCCCTGTCTCCCTGCCAATCTTCCCATCTCTTTCCTTAATAGCGGCACCTCAGTCATCAAAACCCCTAGTCTCCTATCCTTTAGGCATTCCCCTGCCTCCAACATTGTTCCCAAAAACACATCTGCCCCACACACCCTAAAGCACACCACCACCCCTTCTTGCCTCAGCAGTCTCTAAATTATAGTCACTCCTATCTTCCCTGTGAGCCTACCCCCTGTAGAAAAGTAGCACTAAAGCCTTCATTACCCTTTTATCCCCCCCCCCAACATTGGGAGTATTCCTAAACATTCCCTTAATCTTCATTTGCAGGCCCACCCCAGATAGGAGTAGTTACCCTCCTCTAACCTGCTTCTGCATGCCTGCCCCACACAGAGAGTAGTCACAGTCCTCCAACCTGCCAGTGCAAGCCTATCCCAGATTAGAAGCAGTTACCCACCCCCCAACCTGCCTCCTTAGGCCTACCAGATTTGTGATTGTTTGCCCTCCAGTATTTATGGAGCCCTCTTTTCCTCCTCTATCCCTATCTGTTTAACTGACTTCTACCAGGTAGAGTCCCCTGTGGGTCTGCGGTTTTCCCTGCGGATGCCCTACAGCTGTCCCTGTTGAGGTGCCACAATTCTGCTTCATTGTACTCATACTTCAGCATTGCTCCACTTTGGGATTGCTTGGAACTGAGGGACTTTTAAAGAGACAGCAGCTGCTCTATTGGTCTATAGCAGCCACATGGTCAGGGCTGACCACCAGTGGTGCCTCTTGGCCACCAATATTCACCTCCATTGTTCTGCCCTCTGTCCTCCCCTCCCTCTTCTCACCCTGTCCCGCACGATCAGTCCCGTATCCAGCACAAAAAAGATAAAAAAACAGAAAAGCAAGCACACAGTAATAGTTAGAAATAAAGTGCTCTACTAGTTCTTAGTTAATTCCCTGAGACCTCTTCACCAGGATGGTATTATCTGCTTCTGCCCCAATGGTTTTGCTTCCACACTGATTTGTAGCTTAATATCCTAGCTGCAAAGAAATGACTACAGCCTCCCTATTGACATGTGGCAGTCATGAGGTCAGGGCCAACCACCAAAGCCAGTGCTTTGCCACTGAAGTCAACCTCTGTTGTCCCACCCTCTGTCCCCCTACTGCCTCTTTCCCCAGCCTTCCACACAATCAGCCCCACATCCTGCACAAACAAAGATAAAAATCAGAAAGGTAAGCAGACAGTAATTGTTAGACAAAAGTGTGCTGCTGGCACTTACTTAACTCCCTGAACCCTCTTCACCTGACTGGCATCCCCAAAAAGGTATAAAAGTTTATATGAGGAACTTGGCTTCTTACCTGTAGGTGAGCTCTTTGTTGTCATTGACCAGGGCCCCTATTTATAAAGAAAACAAAAAATTCACATGGGCTGCAGAAATGATGCACAACAGGGGATTCTCTTATGCATCGGTGCAGGTTTGATATACGGAGCCATTCTGTGGCCAGTTCTGTGATTTACTGCAGCTTGCAGACATTTGCCATGTGCAGCTGCATTGAAATGCTATGACTGGTATTACAAGGAGTAACATTCCTTTGCTGCCGAACTGCTTCCCGTTCACATAAAACACTGAAAATAGCATTTCCACTGGTGTGGAGATCTTTTCTCCATACTGGCGATTTGGGTCATTGACCTTAGTCCCTGGGCCATGACAGGCACTTTGAAAATTGGGCCCCAGATCCTTTCACTCCATAACCCAGGTTCAAATAGTGAAATCCATGGTTGTTCAGTTAGAGCAACCACCTTTGGATCTGTTATATTCAAAAATGTACCCAGAATTCAAAATTACATCAAGGGTGTGAAACTGTTTGCACTAAAAAACATTATATAGAAGTTTTAATTTAAACTCAGTCAATCAATCAATCAAAACTTTATTTATAAAAAGGCACCTTTCTAAAACCAAGGCACCTGTACATCACATAATAAAACAATATTACTAAAAACAATAAAAATTATCCAAACTTAATAACATTTAAAATAATTATACGCATGTTTAAAAAGATATGTTTTAAGTGATCCGTTAAAACTGATCTAAATCCAGTGAACTCTTCCATGATGAACCTCTGAGGAAAAATATGACCTTAACATTCTTGCTACTGCATGGCACATTTGGCATGTGTATGTCGGGGGGGTGGGGGGAGATCCCAGTTATGCTTGCCAAGAAACCAGAAAATGCCCCTAAACTGACCTAATCTAACCAAACATGCTAGCATAAAAGTTATTAGATTTACCTCGATGCCTTACCTTCCCAGTGCATAAATGCCTGCTGAATTCTCAGCCAATAAGGTGTTACTACTCAGGACATCATTTCTTCATGGAGCAGTAACCAAGAGCACTGCCTGCTCCTACAAGGGAGTGCATTTCTCAACTGTATGCTACCTATCTACTCAACTTCTCTGCTTCATTTTTGAGGTTGGTGGGGGAGGGTTGGGTGTTACAAGGGGGTAGGGTGGGACTTGTTTACTTGAATTATAGGTGTCAGGTGTCTGGACAGGGTGAGACAATGGGGTGGTTACTTGTATGGAGCAGTTGGGAGAGATGAGAATGTTTACAGCTTGGAGACTGCCATATACAGTGTTTACTGCATTTACCTATTACTTTGCCTGGACTGTGTGTGGGGAAGGTGGGTGCTAGAGGGCTTCTTGGGAGATGTCTGAAAGTTATGTGAGAGATGTGTTGGGGAGGATGATACTTGTGCTGTGGGTGGGGATGGGTTTGGAAATAACAAAGGTTTTTTTTTTTACATGAAGTGCAACACTTCATGTAGCTCTTCACCGTTGGTGTGGTAATTCATCCAGCAAAAATAACTCACTTTTTCTGGTGAAGTGCATTACATGTAGATTGCAAGAGTGAAGAAGTATGTGAAGTAACACTTCACACTACACAAAGTCAGGAAACTTTGGAAAGATTTTCACAAAACATAGTTTCTCAGCTTTGAACATCTCTAGCACCCCCTGCTCTAGATTTATGAAGAATCCTTTTGTAGGTTGAATGAAATTGGGAAATCCTTATTATTATAATCCAAAGCATGAACATTCTTTTTTAAGTACTCTCCATTCATAATAATGTAACTTACAGAGTAGAATGACATTGTCTTGGTAGGCCCTTTACCTCTTCACTTGAACAAAAGTGACACACAGTGTTTTGTAATAAATGGCCACAGCCATGTGTTTATTTATTGAAAACCACATTCAGTAATAGCATGACATGTGCAGCTCATTAATGTCAGCAATTGCACCAATCCAAGCATCTGCTTGGATTGGTGGTAGTTCAGGTGGATGTTAAAGATCCAATGGCACCTATCGAAAAAGAGTAGCGGAATTTCCCCGGTGTCCTGGCCAAATTTCCCTCATTCACTAAAAATACTACCAACAGCTTAATCTAGTTCAAGGTCAGTTGGCATTCATCTGTATCCCCTTCCCCTGGGTCGTGCCTGAAAATAGGCAGGATTTGTCTAGTGCACTTACCCGGTCAACAAAAAACTAAATAAATAAATAAAATAAATAAATAAATAAATCGTCTTACTGTGTTGTCTGCCATGTCTTCTGGAGTGGAACTGCTGTCTCTTAACAGAGACACAGCCCCCAGAAGGATGCCGTCCTCCAAGGCATGAGGGATAATTCTTGGTTCTTGGGTGATGTGCCGTGTGCACCTCCCCATCAGTCAGTGCTACACATGTGGACCAAAACCCAAGGCCGCTCTCACCTGACAGGCCCACATGGCTCCTCATTGTCAGGGGCTCACCTCCTGCCAGCCTCAAGAAGAACCCATATGTGACAGTAACAGGTTCCCCGTTACCCCCTCTGTACTCTACCTGTGAGACTACTGTGCCACCACAGGATGTCTTTAGTCAATTCCCCAAAAGTATGCCATGCTAATAGTTTTTCAAAATAGCCTGCATATCTGCTAGGAACCTATGCAACCCTTCTGTAGATAAATGCTTCCCATCCTTTATAAACAGTTGCAGCAATTTGGCTACACTATTGTGCTGCTTTACCTGACCCTGAATTGAGCCCATAAAATTGTGCATCTACATATGCACTACCCTTTGGACCTTTTCAATTGCCCCGGGTTCCTGGTATACAGTACCACCAGGTTTATAACTGCACAGTATGCGACCATATGAACACTGTCCTGGGCCAACACTGCTGCAAAAAACAAAGGTGGTCTTTCATTTAGCAAATCAAGTCTAATGATTTTACCAGACCCAAGTCATTTCCAGGTTGGCCTTGGTCACCACCAATGGCACAAATTCTCTACAGCTGTTTCCTCTACACCCCATCCAGTGCACTTGATGCCAACATGGGTCCATGAACAGGTTGTCATCTCTTGGTGTTTGCCTGGTCTTTATGGCTGCCCAGTGTATGAATGAATGGTCACAAGTCCATACAAGCTTCACCTGGAGGTTACTACCTGTTAACAAATAAAAGACAGTTACAACAAATGCAGACAGATGTACCCTTCAAAGCCCTGTGACTTCCATTGACACAAGGCCTTTATCTGGGAATCTGTCAGCCCTGTTGCACTTGCAGTCATTGCTGCCTGAGTGCAAAAGGAATAAGTATTAAATTTGGATGAGTTTGATACCACACCCTTTGTGGCTGCACCCAAGACATATCAGAACTGAAATACTGTCAGAGGATTGCTATTTTCATGCTGAAACAACACCCCTCATCCCCTAGGATGCTGGGCTATGTATTACTGTATTTCTTCTTGTATGTCCCACTTGTACCTATAGGAGCCCTTAAACTGCTATAGCAATCATCTACCAGTTGGCCCATTGTGCTCTTCCATAGATGCAAGAATACACCCTCGTGTATCACTGCCACATCCTCATCTGCAAAAACCACATCACTTCCAGCAGACATGTTTCATTATGCCAATTCCAACAGCCAGATTGCCCACAAAAGGCCAACAAGAAGGCTGCAGTGAATAATTGTGCCTCAGATATGTCTGAGCGGTATGTTGACTGTAGGTTGACTCCACAACCGTGAAGACCAGCACAGCGACAGATTTTGCCCAAAATCATCAGTTAGCTGTGCTGATCTCTGTAGACACTGGTGGTGCTTCTCCTAGTGTTGCACCCCTTCCCCAAGACAACTCTGACTTGGAGCTGGATATTTAGTAACCGGGGTGTGTGAAGAAAACACAGAGACATCTGTGACAGAACAATGCCGACACTCGGCATTGTGTCTGTCGCTGTCAGGGATGTTGATGGGAAGGATGTTACAGCACTATAGTAAAACCATCTGAGCACACCCACTCCAACTTGCTCCACCCCTGTTCCAGGCCAGGACTAACTGGATGCTATTGATCTATCCTCATAGGTACACCTCATGTCCAACTTTCTATTATTTTCTGAAGTCTAAATGCTCGCAAGTTGTCCTACACCCCGGTGACTTTTGAAAAATCAGTCTAGGTCAGCCATATGTTGGCTCACAATTCCAGTTGTGAATTCCATGGCCTTCTTTAACAGTACATATTGGCTTAACTGGGCCACCAGTTTAACTAAACATTCATCCACCCCATGCTTCTGGGACATTCAAGAAACTTTCCACCCCCTTTCTTTAACTGCCTGTGTTCTAGGAGCAAAAGCATTCCTCATTAGTTCCCAAGCTTCTGGCTCACCAACTCCCAGTGGAAGGCCGGGACTACCCTGGGGTGCTCCACTGCTTCAGGCAACAGCTCCCATAACTTCTGCCACTGCAAATAAGGATTAGCAGCAGCGATGTCATTATAAACCCCAGACACATGCAGTATTTAAACTGAATGTTCATCATTATGCATTTTACATTGAGTGTTCATCATTATGCATTTTAACACAAATACCCATTTCATGTCTCCCATCGGCCCTTTTTTCTCCCTGCTGTCCATTGATGGTGTGTACCATTCCCATGTTGTCAGACCAAAAAATCTCCTCCTTATCCTGAAATCTGTGACCCCATACCCAGAGGACAACCACAATCGGGAAAAATTGTAACAAGCTGAGATTTTTTGACAACCCTGCCTCCTGCCAGTTTGGTGATCACTATTCCCTGCACAAAGGTCCCTGGAAGTTTGCCCCCAAACCGATGCCCCTGTAAACATCTATATTAAGCTCTAGTTCCTGCCTAGTGGTGGCCATCAGCCAAACTGAAATGCCATTAATGCTATTTAAAAATACTTTTGAAACATCCAAATCCTTCTTCATACTCCCAGATACACTTAGTCTGTGAAGCATTTTTTTTTCATCCATCACCCTTACCATCCCGTGCAAAAAAGTTTGTCCCATTGGAATTATTTTACACACAAATTTTCAGGTGTTCAAATAATTGTTGAATATCCTTCATTGTGATCTAATTGGCCCTGGCACCCTGGCCAATAATTCCCACAAGACCGGAACCTTTTTTGCTTGTAGCCAGAATACAGCACTTGGTTGTCAATCTCAATACCCAAGAAGGATAGTACTGTGCAGGGACCTTCCATCTTAGCCTTTGCCAACAGCACTCTGAAATCTGCGCATACCTCCCCAAAAACCTTCACTAGGTGTCAGCATTCCCCAGTGCTGGAACTGCCCACAAACAGAAAGTCAAATAATGAATGACCTCTGACCTTCCAGCTATCATCATCATCTCCCACTGTAAAAAGGTGCTGAAGACCTCAAACATAGCACATGCCACTGTGCACCCAATGGGCATGCATCTGTGTACATATGCCCCCTAACAAAGCCTCATTTAGCAGGTGAAGTGCTGGGGTGGACAACCACTACCACTGAGGTGAATGGCTAGTTTATCATTGTACAAGCTGAATACTAGCTGAATAAATACTTCAAAATCATAAGAATTGATTTTAGCATCTTTCTTGGAGTGCCTCTGTCTTGGAACAATTACATAATACTGCCAATCAACTCTCATCCTCAGTAAATCTCTTTCCCATTCATAGAATGGTAACAGTCTGAAGACCAATTCAATGTCCACCTTCACTAGTAATGCCTCTTTTCCCTCACTACTTCTGCTGTCCTTTCAAATAAAGGATTCAACACCACCACAAATCATGGATCGATGTAGTCATTGACAGTGTCCCATACGGGGTTCAACATATCATTGATCATCCTAAATTCCCCCATGGCAGCCTTGCATTACACTAATGCTCCCTCAGGGGCCTGCCTTCCAACCTCCACCATGATGTCCATGGTCATTCTAAGTATGGATGTTGTGCCTCCCTTAGGACTCCTGACTAACCATCCTGATTGAGCAGTCTTCCCCCAAGTGACCTCCCCTTTAACTGCACCTGGGGGCCCTGTTTTGCCTGATCCATGTGCCTGCCTATCAGGAATACATGCGGCACTGTGCTTTTTTTTTAATACCAACTGGACACCTCTTGACACCATGTGGTATCCTTAGTAGTTACTTGGTTACTTGGTTACCTGGTTTGTTGGACAAAAGAAGGCCACAGCCCATCAAGATTGTCCTCCACATGTGTGGATCATTGTATATGAAACTATTCTAATAACCATTTATCTATTTTGTTTTTGAAAATCAGAATAGCAGGAGAATCGACAATATCTTGTGGTAATGTATTCCATAACATTGGGGTTCTAATAGTAAAGAAATTTTGTCTTTTGTTTGTATTACATTTTTTAATGTCTATTTGTTTATTATGTATCCTTGCAACAATTTTTCTGTTGGATAATGTTAAGCCACATTGTTCCATTAGAATAGGAAAATTCATAATTTTAAATATCTGTAAAATATCACCTCTTGTTCATCTCTGTTTGAGTGAATATAGGCCTGTCTTCTGTAGTCTGGTTTCATAATCAAATTTGCATAATGTGGAATAATTGTTGTCACCCTGCGTTGAATTTGTTAGATTCTATTAATGTCTGATGCTAAGTAGGGACTCCATAAAAAGGAGCCATAATCCATGTAGGGTCTGACATGGGATCTATACAAGGTCATAATACACTGTTCAGACTTTGAAACAAATGTACTGTCGATCCTATGCAGAAAAGCATTTGTTTGATTTGCTATTTTATTGCAATGGGAAGATGAGGAAAGTTTATTATTTACTAGTACCCCGAGATCTTTTTCTAGAGAGGATAGTCTAATAGTTGTATTATTTAAGGTATATACCTGTCTAGGACTGTTTTTACCCATATGTAAGGCTGCACATTTTTTTACATTGAAGTGCATTTTGTTTATGGTGGCCCAATGTTCAATAGATGCAAGGTTTGTTAGTAATGTTTGTATATTATCAGCGTTGTTAACAGTGCCACCTAATTTGGTGTCATCAGCAAATTTCATAAGTATATTAGGGGAACAAATTTTCATATCACTGATGAATAAATTAAAGAGTGTGGGGCCAGACAGAACTAAAGGAACTCACTCATCACCCTTCCCAAGTCTGACAAGGCACCTTTTACTGGAACCCTTTGGGTGCGGTTACTCAGCCAGCTATTAATCCAAGAAACCAATGGTAGTGAGAATCCTAGGTGAATAAGTTTTTTAATCAGAATGTCATGTGATACTTTGTCAAATGCTTTACTGTAGTCCAATAGAATAACATCAATTGGTATGTTTAAATCAAGCTTCACAGTAATATAATTATAGAATGAAAGCAGGTTTGTAGTACAAGAAAAAACAGTTTTAAATCCATGCTGGGCTGTATCAAGTATTTTCAGGGTTTCCATTTCTGTTTCCAGAAAAGTTTTAATTGATCTTTCCATTAATTTATAAGGGACAGAAGTCAAACTAATTGGACAATAGTTTTCTACTCTAGAGTGAGAACCTTATTTAAAATTGGGAGTCACTATTACTGTTAACCAATCAGAAGGTACCCTAGATTCATGAAGAGATTTATTGAAAATAATAGCAAGTGGTAAGACTATAGTATCTTTAACACCTAGTAGACATTTAGTACATATGTCATCTGGATCAGGACTGGTAGTTTTCTTTAAAGTTAATAATAAATCATAGACCTCATTCAGTGTGATTGTAAATTTTGTATGGCTTGGAAGGCAACTATCAGGGAGAATTTGAGATGGACCCTGAATGAAAACAGATGAAAAATAGTTATTTAGAGCTGTAGCAGTGTCAGAGTCTGAAGTGATTATTGTGTTGTTTATATTTAATGGCCCAATTTTTCTATTGTTCCCTTTTTACTATTTAGGTAGGCATAAAAAGCTTTATGGGAGTCCTTAGTATGTGCAATACAAAATTCGAAATTGCGTTTTGCTAAGAAAATTAGATTTTTTAATGTTCTAACCGATTCCCTGTATTTAATTAATATTTCATTCTTTTGTGTTGGTGAGCATTTTTTAATAATGAAAATAATTTTTATTGATGGGATATTTGTTTTTTTATGGTTCTGTTAAAGCAAGGGGGGATTTTACCTTTGTTATTGTATTTGTGCTTTACCGGAACAAACTGATGTTCAAGTTCTTGGATTTGTTTTTTTTTAAATTCCCATGCTTCATTAATGTTAAGAGGGGAAAGAATGTCGTCCCAGTTTAATGCTCCTAAACAATGGTTTATTTTATGGAAATCGGCCCGGTCATGTTGTTTGATTTTATGTTTATTCCCTACAAGGGGTTGAGAGAAAGGGATAGTAAAAAGTAAGGACAGATGGTCACTGTTCCCAAGAGGTTCTGATATTAATAAATTGTTTACCGGTATTTCAAAGTTGGTTGTGATGAGATCTAAAATGTTATTACCCCTTGTCGGCTCCTTAACCAGTTGATAAAGTCCTAAATCAATAATGGTTTCAAGAAATTTTTGGTTGTTATGGCTTGAACCTGTTAGAGTATCCCAATTTATATTGGGAAGATTAAAGTCACCCAGAATTAAAACTGAACCATTTTTTGCTAGTTGAGAGATTTCATTGGCCAACTATAAATTTTGGTTATAGTCTGATGAAGGTGGATGATAGCAAGTCCCAATCAAAATCTGGGAAGAACCTTTAGGTTGTATATATATCCATACACTCTCAGACAGGACATTCACTAAAGATTGAAAAGAAGGGATGCTACCTCGGACATAGAGGCAGACCCCACCACCTATTTTATTATCTGGTCTGTTTTTGAAATAACGATTAAATCCTGGGATTTCAGTTATCCAGGTTTTATCAGTATTGCCCCAAGTTTCAGTTATAGATATTACTGATAAGTCAAGACTTTGTGCCTTAAGTTCCAACTCTGCTAATTTAGCAATATTTAGAGAGTGAGCATTAAGAGACAATATATTTAGTTGTTGCTGATTAGAAAAGTGAATACCAGTAATAAGAGAATTGGTTTGGATCCCAATCTCCCCCTTCATCATTAGTTTAAATGAGTCTGAATAAAAGTAGCAATTTTTCGACCCAGTATTGTGCTTCCTCGTCTGCTAAAGTGTAAGCCATCCCAACAAAAGAGTGATGGATTTTGATGGAATTCTTACCAATATGTCAGACAGGGAATACTTTGCCTGAGACAACATTTACGAAGCCATTCATTTAAGGCTTTTATTTTAGTTGCAATATATTCTGTAGCTCGTGGAACTGGTAGGATTTCAGATAAACATATATCACAGCCTCTCTCAACTAGTAAGTTGCACAAGGATACATAGTCTTGTTTTATTTGTTGCAAGGATTGTTTAGTAATATCATTGGTTCCTACATGTATAACCACCAGTGGATTGTCTCTGGCTGGTTGTAGGATAGGTGTCACCATTGAAGTGATATCTGAAATCCTTGCCCCCCGATAACTGGAACAAGTACGATGTTCTTTGTCCAGATTACAAACCACATGATTGATATATTTTATAATCGAGTCTCCCAATACAGATACTTCTTTTTTGGGTGCTATCTCAGGGGTAGATACAGGGTGGACGTTGTGACAGTAGATGTGAGTAGTAAGTAATTGCTCACTAGAATTTTGGATAAGTTTTGCTTTATTTTCATCATTCTTAACAAGGACTGGGCTTCTTGACACAGTTTCATTTATCAATTGTGATAATTGTTCAAAAGAGTTGTGAGTAGCAATCTGATATGTTGATGGAAGGTGAGGGGTGTTTTTGATAGTTTTTTCAGCCCTGTTTGGGGTACTGTGATCCAGGAGTCAACTTTGCTTGTATTTAACTGTTGCCAACTTGCAGCTGCAGTTAAGGGTGTAGATGTAATGATTTGCTGTTTTAATACAGGGATTTGTGGTATATCTAAATGTGGATCCCGATAATTAGCATCATCCGCACTTTTAGTTGGAGATATATTTGTTTCTACCAAAATAGACATTTGGTCGATATAGTCTTCTAGTGCTTTTATTTCTGATTTGGAAGACATTTTGGGCTGTAGTTGAGTAATTTCCATTTGTATGTCACCAACCAAAATACACTTTTCACAGATGTAGTTAGGTGTTAGTTTACCTGAGGCATACATCTTACGTGTTGAGCAATATTTATTAGCTTTTTTCATTCTAAAAGTGTATACTGCAAAGTACTATATGAAAGCACAAGTAATGGTTTACCTGTTATGTCCTATGCTAATCAGGTCCCAGTATTTACCACCTTGTCCCTTTGTTCCCAATGGACATGATAGAGTTGCGCAAGATGCCTGTGTCTCTGCGTGCGTCTCTGCACGCGGCCCCGTGCGTACTCGCCCCACTTGCTAGAGCAGCTCTTATATGCAGGTCAAACCGGAAGTGCTAATCAAGCTGCTTCCGGTTTCGCACTGCAAATAGTTGGTGGAGCGTTTGAAAAAGCCTTAAAGAAGGCTTACCCTTTGATAAGAGGGCTGAAAATAGTGCAGTAGTACCTGAAAGGTACAACAAATGTTGTTAAAATGCCAATTTAAAGGGGGAGCACTGGTGGCTATAGATTAGGTCCTCTAGTACCCCACAATCCCTTGCTGCCTGCTGACAAGTGCATCAAAAAGGGAAGATACCCTATTAACAGGCAAAACAGTATACTTTAAAGGTATATATCACACAATATTACTGGCCACCTCACTCAGAGGCACATACGACAGTGTAAAACAGCTTTTTCTATCTGCTGCTCGCTCACCAGAGCAGCTCTTTTATGCAGCTCAAACCGGAAGCACTAATCACGCTACTTCTGGTTTTGCGCTGCAAATAGTTGGTGGAGCATTTGAAAAAGCCTTAAAGAAGGCTTACCCTTTGATAAGAGGGCTGAAAATAGTGCATCAGTACCTGAAATGTACAACAAATGTTGTTAAAATGCCAATTTAAAGGGGGAGCACTGGTGGCTATAGACTAGGTCCTCCAGTACCCCACAATCCCTTGCTGACTGCTGACAAGTGCAGAAAAAAGGGAAAGTACCCTATTAACAGGCAAAACAGTGTACTTTACAGGTATGTATCACACAATATTACTGGCAACCTCACTCAGAGGCACATACAGCAGTGTAAAACAGCTTTTTCTATCAGTATTATTGTTAATATTGTACTAAATTTCAAACTGCATGATACTGCCAAGTACATGCCCCAAAGATCCCTACTGGCTTTAAGAGTAGCACTCCAACCGTACCCCAAGCCATTCTACCAGGCTTGCTACTGGCTGCCCTAAGATCTTATTTCTGTTCTCAGTTTTGTGTTTTTTTCTTCCCCTGCCTAACTGAACTTGCCTGTTATCCACTCATTCCTGGCACCATTGACAAGGTAGCTCTCGATCACCACTGTTGCCCTGATAATGGACCATGCTAGTGCTTCAGAGCCACTAGTCCCCCCTCTCTGAATGTCTCAGACTTGATAACTAGTTACCCAGCCTTTTACTGCCATCTTGGGGGGATTTTGTCATCAGTTATTTTTTTTTAATGGAGTATACTTTATGAAAAAAAATAACAACAATAGTAACAAGGGGCACCACTGCTAAGTACCTAATTTGAGCACGATCATCCCTGAAAGAACCCCATTAAAATAGACTTGTGCAACAGAATTTGGAAAGAGTTCCTTAAGCCATTTAATAAAGTCCTCAGGGATCTGGTACTTAGCCAAGATGGCGAATAAAAATGGTCATGAAATATGATCAAAACCTTTTTCAGCATCTAGGAAATCAGAACCACTGGGATTCCACTCCCCCCCCCGACACAGCCTCCAAGTTCAAGTTTCAAGATTGACAGTTTGTCATTTCAAGCAATGCAAATACAGATTCACTACAATTTTACAAATATTAAATATCAAATAAAACCAAATTACAAATCCACTTCCGTTAAAGTTCTGCTAAAGGAGCAACAAACATGCAAGACTCTAAAGTGTATTACAGTGAACTGAATATTTTCATGATGGTGAAAAGTAAAATCTACATTCATACACAAGAGTAGTAGTCAAAGAGGTTTAGGCCTTAGATAATCTTTTTTGGATTTTAGGTGAACAATTGTTTACAAACATGACATATAGATTAATAAACAACAAGGATTTCCTCAGGAAATAAAAGCTCTTGATAATCCAAGCATACACAATAGATTGGATGATTTCATGATAAACAAGCTTCATGTATATATTTATAGTGACAGGAGGAGTCAGAGATGATTATGCATTCAGAAATCCTGATAAATCACAGGAGTAAATGGGACCCCTCAGGGTTTGGGTCTGGATATCTACATCCCCATCAAAGTAATGTAGCCATTAATCTCTTAGATTCTATAAATTAAATTTAGAACAATGTAACCATTGTTGGCAACAAAAAGGGGACTATCCTGTTGTACTCCCCAGGTATGTAGAATAGCTAATAACATGCTAGCACTCAAATCAAGAGTTGTTTTAAAGAACTGTTGATGCCTTAAAAAACTTTGAAAAACATAATAATTAGGTACAATTCAGCTTCCATTCCATATATATTCTAAAGATTCTTTCTCCCCAGTATTTAATACTAAGAACATTTACAATAATATATGATCTTTACCCCTCAGGATTCATCGGCTTCTCTAGCTGACTCCCTGCTTCAAGTCATAATCCTCTGTTGTGACATCACAGTATGTTGCCATGGGAGGAACTGTTATGTCAGAAGCAGTGCATTATGACCTCAGATAGTGAGACTGCAACAGGAGCTGATGAACTCCTCAGGAGCAAATATCCTGTTTTTATGCAGAGGACCTGATTAATAAATAATGGGGAGGTGGAATACAGAACTAATCTGACATACAAACTGGACTGTGTCTATTATATTTTGGTCAAATTGTCCTCAAGGCATCATCTGCTCTTTAAAGTAACATGATTTGACACAACCTCCAAATGGTGAAGCTTTCTGAGATGAGAAGAAATGTTTGCAGCAGGCAAAAGTGGTACATATGCCACTCTATGGAGCCTATGTTCAACCTAAATTTGATTTGGGCAATCAATTATTGGGGGCTGGATTCTCAAAGAGCCCTTAGATTGACACAAGATGCCACCAGAGGCAGCTTGCATCAAAGTCTGGTGCATCAGGAACCCTGCACCTGATTCTCTATTTTCTCAGGGTCCCAGTGGCAAAGTCCTGCAGCTTGTGGCAACCCTGGCCATGTGCCAAACAGATGGCACATCCTGAGAGTGTGCTGCAAGCTGTGGGGTAGTTGTGCGCCATTCTAGCTGGTCCCTAGTGCCCCTCCACCCTAGTCCCCAATCCCCAATATCCCTGATAACATAGAAACATAGAAGTTGAGGTCAGATAAGAACCTCAAGGCCCATCCAGTATACCCATACATACATTAGCCTTGCATGGCTAATGGCCCCATTTACATGTTTAGGTTTGAATATCTAGAATTTTGGCTCAGCGCATCTGAGGATGTGCCACACAGTCCCATTCCAGGTATTCAGACCGAGCAGGGGGGGGGGATGCATTGGAGCATCGCTGGCAGACCCCCATTTACGCTGCAGGCATATTCTGCCATATTCAGATGGGACATGTGGTAGTGCATCTCATAAAAATATAGAAACATAGAAGCTGATGGCAGAAGGAGGCATATTTTGACACTTTAGTTGCCCTTTATAGTTTATAGTTTATATCTCATTTGGATATTGTACGTTTGCTCTCTGGTGCAACTCAGTTGCATGGAGCAAACACTTGCATCCTTTCTGTGTGCAGTTTGAATATGGGGACCTGTGTCTTTAATTATTTACTTTATAAGTGAGCACTACACCTGACTCCACACCTGATAAAGGGTCATGTGAGTACCCAAAGTGGTGAGGTTTAGTACCACTGGTTTCTGTGCAGAGTTTATTCCAGAATTAATACATGTTTTACTTGCAACTGAAGTCTAAGTGTGCCTTAGTCACTGAAGTGCCACTTTTTCTTAGTGATGTTCTGTAATATATTTATATACAGTATACTATAGTGGTGCGGTTGTGCCACTGTATTTAAGGTTGAGTAGGGCAGATAATGTTAAACCTCAATTGTTGCACTTTAATAACTTGGCAATCATTTAATGAATTTGCACAAAATTTTGCATGCTCAGTCTCATGAGCTAGATATCTTGACGTGCCAAGTTTAATTCTGGTTAGATGTATGGATTCCATGATCCAGATAGTAAATATTTGATTTTTTTCAGGATTATTTGCTGTTTTATTGTCAGCCTCTAGTGCCCAGACGGTTTGGAATTTAGGTCTGAAATTTCCATGGTAGAAAAGGCCTGGCTGACTGCTGACAAGTGCAGCAAAAAGGGAAAGTCAATCCGTTCCAAAGTTATTAATTTTCTAAAGCTTCGGGTTCTGAACATGCTCTGTAAGCACTTCGGGATAGATGTTTTGAACAAAAAAAAGAATTTGAGTATATGAATCAGTATTCTCTTTCATATAGAGACTAATCCTTTTTCTTATGAAAGAAAACCTGATCTGCATGCCACCATCTTGTTTTCATTTTTTAATTTCAAACCCCACAAAAATGACATGCTACAGAGAGACCAGTACATGTATCTTTCTAATTGGGCCCTTTTTAGGTGAATTCTGCATTTCATTTTTTGTAAAAATGACCCCCAAATGTGTTTTTTTTTTACTTTGACATCCTTATTTGTGACTCTCTTCCACTTTTTTCTTATGCCCTTTTTCATTCATACAAAAAATGATCCCTTCAAATGAAAAAAGGTTTTGGACTTATTTTTTCTGATTCTTTTTTTCATTTAAAGAAATCTTTTTTAAATGCTTTTTTTTGTTTGTTTAAACAAAAAGGATCCCTTCATATGGAAAAAGATTTTAACTTAATTTTTTTGCAAATCTTTTTTTTTTTGTTTGAAGGGATCCTTTTTAATTTCCTTTTTCAGCAAATGAAAAGGATTTGCCTTCACCCTCCTATCACCATCCCCATAATTGTTAATGTTTCCCTGTTGTCTTGAGAGAAGCATTTGCTCATTGTTAATCAACCGGCATGTGCCGAATACAGGACAGTGATCATTGAGAGCTCAATCAGCGGCTAGTTGTAGTGGTGAGTGGTGGGTTGTGTTAGTCAATGGCTCAGTTTGGGGATGGGGGAATGGTGTGGTGGGACATTGTCAGCCAATGCAGGGGGTGGAGTCCACTAGACTTCATAACTGCTTCATAATGGATGATCTGGGCTTGGATGAGGGAGGTGCTAGATTGAGAGAGAATTAGATTGTACGTTCATATTAGGGACATTGGGGATTGGGGAGGGGGTCCAATAGACTGCCAGAGATTTATTTCATTTATTGCCAGGGACATCAGGGATCATGGAGGGGGAATCATTAGACCACCAAGGGATTTATTTCATTTCTTTTTGGGGACACCAGGAATCAGGGACAGGGGCCCACTAGTCCACCAGGTGATTTATTTCATTTATTTTTGGGGACATAGGAGAGTGGGGTCCACTAGACCACCAGGGGATTCTTAACATAATGTATTAAGTAAAGGATAGTGCAACTCCTGGATTCCATAGAAGCACATGATCCAAGACAGCAGGGGTTTACAATAGGAAGGTCCTGTCAAACTAATCTCATACATTTCTTTGACTGGGTAACCAGAGTGGTGGACCAAGTGGGTGCAGTTGATGTTGCCCACCTTGACTTCAGCAAAGTTTTCGATACGGTTCCACATTAAAGATTGATTAACAAGCTGGGTAGGTTTGATGTGGGTCAGAAGTTGATCAACTGGGTGGCAAACTGGTTGGCGGGCAGAACACAGAGAGTGGTGGTAAATGGTATACAGTCAGAAGAGATGCAAGTCACAAGTGGAGTACCTCAGGGATCAATCCTGGGGCTAGTCCTCTTCAGGCTAGGGAGAGGTTGGGGTATATTAGTAGGGGTATCAGAAGTCGTAAGACAGAGGTAGTAATTCCTCTTTACAAGACACTGGTTAGGTCCTATCTGGAGTACTGCATGCAGTACTGGAGGCTGCAAGTGCTCAAGGACATTAATAAAATGGAGGCAGTCCAGAGAAGGGTAACCAAAATGGTGTAGGGTCTGCATCAGAAAACATATGAGGACAGATTAACTGAGCTCAATATGTATACCCTATTGCAAAGGAGGGAGAGAGGTGATATGATTGAAACATTAAAACATCTTAAGGGTATTCACAGGGTGAAAGAGGCTAACATGTTTCAATATAAGAAAAATAGCAGAACAGGAGGACACAGCATGAGATTAGAGGGGGGACAATTAAGGGGCAGTTCTTTTTCACAGAAAGGGTGGTGGATGCATGGAATGGCCTACCTTGGGAAGTGGTGGATATGAATACAGTGCAGGGCTTCAGACATGCATGGGATAGGTATAAGGGAGCAATACAGATGAGTATGAATAGATAGGCCATTGACAGAGTGAAGGCCTATGGCATATTTATTTATTTTTTTTAACCAGAAGAGACAGACTAAGCTGAAGCTTGTTTACCAGTGTGACCTGGGAGCACAAGGAAGTTAAGTGACTTGCTTAGGGTCATACAGTATGAATGTGGGGGCTGTGGGATTCAAACCTATGTCTCCAGGTTTGCAGTTCAGAGCCTTAAACCACTGCAACATAAGGTTGAAAAAATGGGCATACTGCACTATACTGCCTCCTATTCAACCTTTTGTCCTCTCAGCCCTCCCTACTGCCTTCTCACATTGCTTGCTAACCTTAAGGTCATCTGAAATTATTACCCCAGGTCCCTTTCCATTTTTGTTGTTGTTACTACGCCCCCCACCCCCATTGTGTAAACTTCCCCTGGCTTTTTGTTTCCCAGGTACATTACTTTCCACTTCTTTGCATTGAATCCAAGCTGCCATACTTCTGACCATTCCTCCAACCTTGCCAAGTCCCTTCTTATCCTTTCCATGCCTCCTTGTGTATCACCCTGTTACAGATCTTTGTATCTTCTGCAAAAAGGCATACTTTTCCTTCCAGTCCCTCTGCAATGTCATTTATAAAGACATTAAAAAGGACTGGACCCAGTACTGAACCCTGCAGTACCCCACTAGTAACCCCTCTTTCTTCAGAGTGGACTCCATTTACAATTATCTTCTGTGTCCTGTTGATCAGCCAATGTTTTACCTAGGCTACCACCCTGGGACCCACTCCAAGGCTGGTTAATTTGACTACTAATCTTTTGTGTGGGACTGTGTCAAATGCCTTGCTAAAGTCTGGTAGGCCATGTCCACAGCCCTTTCCTGGTCTACTACTTTGGTCACCCAGTCAAAGAAATCAATTAGATTCATCTGATATGACCTTTCCACTGTGAACCCATGCTGCCCTGGGTCCTGTGCCCCACTGGCCTCTAGGTACTCAACAGTTCTTTCCTTCAGAAGTGATTCCATTACTTTCCCTATCACAGAGGTGAAACTGACAGGTCTGTAGTTGCCTGCCTCTGTCTTGCTCCCACTTTTGTGAAGGGGAATCACATCTACCTTCCTCCAGTCCTCAGGTACCACACCATCCTCCCATGATTTATTAAAAAGGGTAGTCAGTGGTGTCACTAGTTCTCCACTTAATTCTTTTAGAATTCTGGGGTGAATTCCATCTGGCCCCATTGCTTTGTCCACCTCCAGTTTTAGGAGTTCTTTCAGAACCCTTTCTTCTGTGAAAGGGCTGAGATCAACCCCCCTCTCCAGAGTGCATCTGTTAATTGGATTATGCACACAGGTAGTAACAACATCAAAAATGGAAAGGGACCTGGGGGTAATCATATCAGATGACCTTAAGGTTGGCAAGCAATGTGACAATGCAGTAGGGAGGTCTGGGAGGATACTGGGATGTATAGGGAGAGGCATCACCAGCAGAAAACAGGAAGTTGTTATCCCCCTGTACAGACAGTTGGTAAGACCCCATCTGGAGTACTTTATCCCATTCTGGAGACCCCATCTCCGCAAGAACATAGACAGGATGGAGGTAGTTCAGAGGACGGCAACTAAAATGGTGCAGGGTCTGCAAGAGAAGCCATACGAGGAGAGGCTAAAGGAGCTTAATACGTATACCCTAGAGGAAAGGAAGGAGAGTGGGGACATGATAGAAATGTTTAAGTACCTCAGTGGAATCAACAAAGTCCAAGAGAGTAGCATCTTTCAGAAAAAGAGATGTGCAAGAACAAGGGGACACATATTGAAGATAGAGGGGGGATGGCTCAGGGGCAATGTGAGGAAGTATTTTTTCACAGAGAGGGTGGTGGATGCATGGAACAGCCTTCCTGAGGAAGTTGTGGGGTCTAAAACTGTGGGAGAATTCAAGAATGCATGGGACAGACATAGGGCAATTTTTGTGGGGGGGTAGGAAGAAATAGGTTGTTGGTTAAATAGGATCTGCAGCTTATCCTCTAGGTAAGGAAATGGGCAGACTAGGTGGGCCAAGCAGTCCTTATCTGCCATCAAAGTCTATGTTTCTGTGTTTCTATGTAATTCCATCAGGTCCCATTGCTTTGTTCCCCTTCTGTTTTAGGAGTTCTTTCAGAACCCTTTCTTCTGTGAAAGGACTGGGATCGAGACTCCCATCCAGAGTGCTTCTGTTAATCAGAGTAGGCACCTCCCCCTCCTCCTCTTTTGTGAATACTGAGCAGAAGTATTCATTCAGTATCCCTGCTTTTTTCACTGTCCCTCTCTGCCCACCCACTGTCCTTTCTATTCAGCCTCACTATCCCTTACTTTGTCTTTCTACTCTCCCTGATGTACCTATAAAAGGTTTTATCCCCCTTCTTTACCGAGTTGGCTATCTTTTCCTCAGTTTGGGCCTTTGTTATTCTGACTTCCCTCCCTGCTTCCTTCTGCCTTAACTGGTACAGTTCTCTGTCCTGCTCCTTCAGTGTTTCCTTATACTTCCTAAATGCTATCGTTTTCTCCCTAACCTTCCCAATCATCTCTTTTGAGAACCATAGTGGCTTTTTCTTTCATTTTGATTTCTATGCTCCACACAAAGGCTTGTCACATCTGTGATGAAAATTTTGATATTTTCCCATTGTTGCTCTACCCCTCCTTCTAGCGTGTTTGCTAGTGCTTTTCTAAGGCACTCTCCCATCTTGCCAAAGTCAGCCCTGCTGAAGTCCAGTACCCTCACTTTTGTATGGCTTGACTCTGTAGCTCAGTTTACCATGAACCACACTGTGTGGTGGTCACTTGTTCCCAGATGGCTACCCACTTCTAGATCTGAGATCCTCTCACTGTCCCCATTTGAGAGTATGAGGTCTAAGATTACTTCCTCCTGAGTGGGTTCCAAAACTAGCTGTCTGAGGCATGCCACCTGTAGGGCATCAAGAATGGCCCTGCTCTTGGATGTGACTGCAACAAAGGTGCTCCAGTTAACATCTGTCATATTCAGATCCCCCATCAACAGTATCTCTCCTTTCTCTGTCATCCTAAGGATTCCTTCTATCATATATTTGTCCGTTCCCTCTCCCTGACATGGAGGTCTGTATACAACCACTGTGCAGATTGTGGTGCCATTTCCAGTCTCTAAGGTGACCCACAGGGCTGCCTCTCCTCCCTGTTTACTCTTTTGTTCCGTTGCTTTTATCCTTTCCCTTACATAGAGAACTACTCCTCCCTCTCGTCTACCCTCCCTGTCTCTCCTGTAGGTTGTGTACCCTGGTATGTTATCATCCCATTCATGGTTCTCTGAGTACCATGTTTCTGTGACTGCCACAATATCCAGACATCCCTCTTCCATCAAGGTCACCAGTTCAGGGAGCTTGTTGCTCAGACTACAGGCACTGGTACTCATTACCTTCCATTTCTTAATGGCCTTACCCCTTTTTGCCCCATCCCTGTCCTTTCTGCCTTTGTCGTTTTCTCCATTTACCCCTGCCCTTCTGCCTATCGATGTCTCTATCTTGGTGTTTACCTCACTAACTACCCTGATATTTTGTGGGGGGGCTACGATTTTCCTGCTCCTTTCCAGTGCCTCCCCCTTGGCTAGTTTAAATGCTTGCCGAAGGGCCCTGCGCTCCCACCATGCTTCCCGTTTTGTGTAATAACCCTTACAGTAATGGTAATGCTAACAGTAACAGTAACAGCAATGATAATGGTAATCCTAATGGGAACGTTAACACTAACCGTAATGCCAATGCTAACAGTAACAAGAATAGCAAAGGTAATGAAAACACACATGCAAACGGTAACGCAAAAGATAACGAAAATGTAAATGGTAACAGTAATGCAAACGCAATCGGAAATGGTAATGCCAATGGTTTCATGAAAGGAAACAGTAATGCAAATGGTAACACAAATGCAAATGGTAACGTTAATGCAATTGGAAATGCAAAAGGTTATGGTAACACCAACGATGATACCAAAGGAAACAGTAACGCAAACGGAAATGCAAGAGCGTATGCAAATGCAAATGTAATGCATTCAGTGATGCAAAAGTAAACACAAACAAAAACAGTAACAGAAATGCTAATGGTAACAGTAACGCAAACTCAAGTGCAAATTCAAAAGTAAAGGGTAACGCACATGGTGACGTAAACAGAAACACTAATGCAAATGGTAACAGAAATGCAAGCAGAAACACTAAAGGTAACAGTAACGCAAATGCACACCCTTTTTTTCCCAAAACATTGCACTCAGAAGCACAGTGAATACAAAGATTGTATGCATAATATTGTCCCTCAGAGCAGAAAATTACCACTTGGAATACTAAATGCCTTATATCTCGGGAACCGTACAATGTAGAACAAAATTTTAAATCTCATATTATTTATGACTTTCCAGACTAGTTTTTTACTTAGCCCCCTAGTGGGGGACTAAGCATTTTTCTGATGAAAAGTCTGTATCTCTAACCATTTTTGAGATAAGGGCCCCGAAAGGCGCGGCAGACTCCGTAATGTTATCCTATGGAAAAAATCATCAACATCAGAGTGCCATAACTTTGCAGCTCTCCAATATTTTGTTACCAAACCAGCAAAAGGCACATCTGTGGGGTCTTGGCTTTCTTCCTTCCAAATTGCAGCCCAAATGACCAAACCATTCTTTTGCAGCAGGGTGGCAAAATTTCCTATTGTTTTGCTCATAGTGTTGCAAAGCACTTTCGCAAATCATGACACTTTCGCAAATGAAATCACGAAGTGTCACATATCAATACTTTGTTACCTACTTTTACAAAATTTAAAAACATATTTCTGGGGTGTTTACCCCCGAAAAGACATGGCTAGCATCCTCAGGGCTCGTCTAGGTGAACAGAATAATAATTGTATCCCTACAGTGTCCCACATTTAAATGCCAAGCATTTCTGTGACCACCAACTGAAAACAAGATGGCCAATTTGCAACACTACAAGGGTCATTTGCGAAAATAAATAGTGCATTTGTGACACTTTTGCATATTTTAACTTTTCCCATGGACTATAATGGGAAACTTGTTATTTGAATAACTTTTGAACCGTTTAATATTTTTTCACAAAATCTTTGAAAGGCACATCAGGGAAACTGGCCACATTTTCCCTGAAGGTTTTGGACCAGTCGCACAAACCTTGTGGGCTGTAGGTGCAAACAAAGAATGCACAAAAATGCGTAATTTATATGTGTTTTAGTGCTCTGTAGCTACGCAACCGTACATCCAACTGTAACAAAACTTGGCATGTCCAGAGATATACTGTAAGGTACCAGACTGTGCAAGCCAAAGTTAAGGCAAATCTGTCTTACAGTGGCAAAGTTATTAAGCTGCCAAATTTCAGATTTAACCTTAAATGGGGTACTCAACCCTAACTATAGTGGTACTACCATGCCACTATAATATATATATACACACACACATATACATATATGCCAATGGATGCAGAGAAAGCAAAATCCAAAGCCAAATATTCAAAATGGAGAATAATCATTATTGTAAATCTTCTGTCAGACAAACCCAGCTATAGGTTTTGATGGCTGCAAGGAGGAACAGCAGAGTACTAGCAAACAAACACAGAAACCATGCACACAGTCCTAAGAGTGAGGGTGCTGGCTAATATAAAACATGTAAAACTTTACAGAACTTAGCAAAGAAAAGCCACAATCCAGTGAAGAAGGCACATTTAGACTTTGGTTCCAAGTAAAAACATGGGTTTATTTTGACTTAAACTCTACACACAAAGCAGTGTCAGTAAACCTCAGTTCTTCAGGTCCTCACGTGACTCATGGAAACATAGAAGTTGATGGCAGATAAGGACTGCAAGGACCATCCAATCTGCCCATTTCTTTTTCTACCTTATAAATGTGCCATCGGCCTTTGCTTTGTCAATGTCCTATCTATTCATACTCATCTGTATTGCTCCCTTATGCCTATCCCATGCCTGTTTGAAGCCCTGCACTGTATTCATTTCCACCACTTCCTGAGGTAGGCCATTCCATGCATCCACCACCCTTTCTGTGAAAAAGAACTTCTTCACATTACCCCTTAATCTGCCTCCCTCTAATCTCATGCTGTGTCCTCTTGTCCTGCTATTTTTCTTATATGGAAACAAGTTAGACTCTTTCACTTTGTTAATGCCCTTAACGTGTTTGAATGTTTCAATCATATCACCTCTCTCCCTCCTTTGCTCTAGGGTATTCATATTGAGCTCTGGTAATCTGTCCTCATATGTTTTCTGATGCATTCCCTGTACCGTTTTGGTTGCCTTTCTCTGGACTGCCTCAATTTGGTTGATGTCCTTGTGAAGGTGTGGCCTCCAGTACTGCATGCAGTACTCCAGATGGGGCCTAACCAGTGTCTTCTAAAGAGGGATTATTACCTCCCTCTTACGACTTGTGATACCCCTACTAATACACCTTAACATCCCTCTAGCCTTACCTACTGCTTTAGTGATCTGTTTGGATGATTTCAGGTCATCGGTGATGATGTTGCCCAAGTCTCTTTCTTCCCTTGGGACTGCCAGCAACTCCCCTCCCAGCCCATAGGTGGCTTCAGTGTTTCTCATCCCTATGTGCATGATCTTGCACTTCTTTGCATTAAACCCCAGCTGCCACTCTTCTGACCATTTTGCTAGTTCATCCAGATCTCTTTTCATTCTGCCCACCCCATCTGGACCATCTGCTCTGTTGCAGATCTTGGTGTCATCTGCAAACAGACAAACTCTTCATCAGGAGGTGTGGAGTCAGGAGTGGTACTCACTTGAAAAGTAAATAATAGAAAACATAGTGCATAATTAAACACATATGCCCTGCAGCCCACATAAAAAACACACAGAAAGAAATGTCATATCAGAAAAACCTCAATGTTACCGTGTAAGGGGATCCATTACATAGCATTATTGCAGAGAATATTCTCCCTGGCAAGTCATAAAATCCAACAGTATATACTACATAAATGCATATGATACATGACTGGTATGGATAACAATAATTTAGAGCACAAAAGGAAAGGGATAATGAAAAGGCACTACAGATACACTAATAGCTTTGCCGGGTTAATTGGAATTACATGACATTTTCCGTGAGCTGTCTGGTAAGGGTGGGGGGCCAAGATGTCTTCATTTACCTAATTCATTAGAGTCAGATGTGGGGATTCCATTACCCAGACTGGGTTTTATTGTTTATTTGTGTTTTGTCCATCACCTTCAATGCAGATGGTTTGGAATTTTGGTCTAACATTTTCAGGGAAGAAAGGGCTTGCCCCAGAATTATCCCTTACTTCTGTGTGTAGAAAAAATATTAATCCATTCCTGCACATCCAAATAGAAGGAACACAGACAAATCAAGAGACCTTGCTTACCACCAGACTGCTCATGCAAAATTTCATGCAATTCCATTGAATGGGGTCAAAGCTATTAAGGTTTTTCCTTTTTTTCTTTTTTGTTATCCCCTACAGCCTTGATCGTTTGGAAATTTGTTCTCCAACGTTCAGGGTAGAAATGGCTTTTCCCAGAATGATGCCTTCTGTTGGTTTTGGTGAAAAAATATGATTCCATTCCCAAGTTTATATAGAATAGTGGATGGGAGACCATCCACAACAAGGCTGTGTTTCCATCGAGGGTGTTGATGACATCATAGAGACCTCAAGAGTGAAGCTTGAGAGATCTCCATGATGTCATCAACTCCCGAGATGGGAAACACAGCCTTAGTTGTGGATGGTCTCCCATCCACTATTTTATATAGTATATGGGTCCCTTAATTTTTTTACTATACATTTCACAAGGTTTCATACCTTGCATGTTTGCGGTCACACTTGGTCCCAATCCTCACTACAGACTATCGCGCTCCTCATCTGATCCCGAAAATCCTGGTCCTCGCTGCTGTTTTCTCTGTTTCTGATTCCAAACTCAAACAGCAGCTGTTTTAAAAAAAAACTGACAGACTGAACATTTTAAATCACGTAGTAAACTGTGGCAGTTCTTCTACAAACATCATTTTGAACTGCTCACTAGACCGCTCGCTAAGCGCCGCCGCCATTGTTCTTAGGATTTTTTTTGTGAGGACAGCATTTTCCACCAATCAGGTGGCAGCTCAAGGAAAAAAGTTGTACTATCGATGTGACGTCAGAATGATAGTACAACAACTTTTTTGACCTTTGAACTATCCTACAACAAGCTTTGGAAAACCACTGTTTTCCATACACAATAAGCCCTAACCATATACTATATAAGGATTTGTAATTCTAGTTCTGAGCACACGCAGTAGGGTATTAATGTGTATCCAAAAGACCCTACTAAGCATGCTCAGACCCACAATTTCAAATCTTTATAACTTGGGAACAGATTATTTTTTTTTCTCCAAACCATTGAAAGGCACCATTCTGGGGAAAGCATTTTCCACCTTGAAAATGTCTTACCAAAATTCCAAACCATCCTGGCTATAGTTGATGACAAAAAAACAGCAAAACTCTAATTTTTCCAAAAAAAAAAAATCACTGTCTGAATTTCAGAATCCACATATCCAGCTGGAACAAAACTTGGCAGATCGAGAATCCTTGCCCCCTAGATTGCACATGCCACATTTTGTGCAGTTCTGTTGAACGGGGCAAAGTAACTAAGGTGCAAAGTTAGGGGTTTACTCAACCCTAACTATAGTGCCACCATAATTCACTAAAATTACCACCAATAGCTTAATCTCTTTCAAGGTCAGTTTGCATTTTTCTGCATCCCCCTTCCCCCGGGTCATGCCTGAAAATAGGCAGGATTTGTCTAGTGCACTTACCCGGCAATAAAAACTAAATAAATAAATAATACTGTATGTAGACATGAATACTGTATATAAATATAATAACATCACCCTGTTCTACAGAATTGCACAAGTTTGTATGAGCTTTCTGAGGGGCAAGTTTCCTTCATTTGCCAAGTTTTTTTCCAGTTGGTTGTGCGATTTCCAAGATATAGGTAGTGCATTTTTAGGAAAAATCATGGTATTTCACAGTTTTTTGGTTTTTATTTTTTGTTATCACCTACAACTCAGACAGCTTAGAATTTGTATCTGAAATTTTCGTGGTAGAAAAGGCTGATGACAAAATTATGCTTTTCATTTGTTTTGTGAAAAAATATTAATCCATTCCCTAGTTATAAGGATTTGAAGTTTTGGTTCAGTGCATGCTCACTGGGGTATCACACTTCTATCCAAAAGACCCTACTACACATTCTGCACACAATCAGAACCAAAATTTGAAATTCTTCTGTCTTGTGAATGGATTAATGTTTTTTCACCAAACCAACAAATAGCAATTTTCTAGGGCAAGCCCTTTCTACCCTGAACATTTTAGATCAAAATTCCAAATCATCTGGGCTGTAGGCAATGACGAAAAACACACACACACACACAAAATTTTTAAAAAATGGTCTATCCAGATCTAAGAATCTGCTCATCCAACTGGAACAAAGATACCTTGACCCCAAACTGTACATACAAAATGTCATACAATTCCATTGAGCAGGGGAAAAGCTATTAAGGTGCAAAGTTAGAGGTATAACATTAAACAGCATACTCAACCCTAACTGTTGAAAACAAAACCACCAGAGGTCATGCACTCAAGCTGGTGAGGGCAGATTTCAGAGGGATGTAATGGGGAGTTACTTCTCACAAAGGGTGGTAGGGCCAAGGAATAGGTTGCTGGAGTGGGCAATGAAGGTGGATATGATGGAGACATTCAAAAGTGCATGACATAATTACATGGGACTAGACAGGGGAGGTGAGAGAGGACAGTGAAGTGGGAGGTAAAAAGGCGGGAGAGAGTGGGCTATCTCTTTCAGGCAGACTCGATGGGACAAATGGTCCTTTTCTGCCAGCAGGATTCTATGATTCCATGACTTTATACTGGCGCTACCACACCACTATAATATTGTATGTAGATATACATGTTGTATACAAATATATTAATAGCTTCACCCCATTCAACAGAATTGTGAGACATTTTGTATGTGATGTCTGGGGGCAAAATGTTTTTATTTGCCAAGTTGTGTTCCAGTTGGATGTGCAGATTCCAAGATTCAGGTAGTGAATTTTTAGAACATTCTGGGTTTTTTGCTGTTTTTTCGTTATCACCTACAGCCCAGATGGTTTGGAAATTTGGTCCAAGATTTTCTGGTTGGAAAGGGCGTGTCGTAGATTAAATCCTTTCACTGAATTGATTACTCCATTCCCAAGTTATAAGTATTTGAAATTTAGGTTCTCAGCATCCTCAGTAGGGTAGCAAGCATCTAGCCAAAAGACCCTAGTAAGCATGCTCAGAAATACAATTTGAATCCTTATAATGTGGGAATGGAGTAGTATTTTTTCACCAAACTAATGAAAGGTGCCATTCTGGGGCAATCTCTTTCCATCCTTAAAATTTCAGACCACAATTCCAAACCATCTGGGCTGTAGGTGATAACAGAAAAATGGCAAAACCCCCTAATTTTTCTAAAAAGGATCTCAGAATCTGTATATCTGACAGGAATTAAACTTGGCAAATCAAGAGACCTTGCCCCCAAACCATTGGGGCAAAGCCATTAATGTGCAAAGTTAGGAGTTTAACATTAAACAAGCTACTCAATCCTAACTATAGAGATGCTACCACGCCACTATAATACTGTATGTAGATATATTATAGTGGCTTGATAGCACCACTACTGTTAGAGTTGAGCAGTGGTTTCTATGTTAAACCTCAAATTTTGTGCTTTAATAACTTTGTACCGTTTAACAGTTTTACATAAAATTTTGCATATGCACTGCTGTGTGGTACATCTCTTGATGTTCTAAGTCTCATTTGAATTTGTGGTTTTGAGCTATGCATAGTGGTAAAACATTAAAAAATTACTGTTTTTCGCATTACAGTATTTTTGTCATTGGGTTGTGTCCTGATGGGTTGGAATTTTGGTCTAACATTTTCACGGTAGAAAGGCCTTACCTCACAGAAGTGCCTTTTGATGATTTGGTGAAAAAATATTAATCCATTCCAAAGATATTTAATTTAAGAGCTTTGGTTTGTGAGCATGCTCAGTTCAGTCTTCTAGATAGCTTCCTGGAATGGCAAAATAATTTGGTCTCATGGAAAAGGATTCTTTGTAGTGAGGGGTGAATCCTTTTTCTTGAGAAAAAAATCTATTTTCGTGAGATGCCATCTTGTTTTCTTTTGTTTTGGGAAACAGAACTCTAAAACTGGCCAAAAGGACATCTGCCACACATACTGCTAAAATGCACTCAGAACTCTTTTTAATATTGTTTAAATCTCTTTCCGTGATTTGCTGACATCCTTTTTCATGAGTCTTTTTTCATTTTCATGAAAAAGAATCGTGTCTCGCAAAAAAGGATTTGGAAAAAAAAAAGTCCCAAATCTTTTTTTGTGACATGGGATCCTTTTTAGGTAGAATGAAAAAGGATTCAAGATAAAGGATCCTATCTTACAAAAAAGGATTAAAAAAAACTTAAGTCCGAAATCCTTTTCCAAAAGAATAAATCCTTTTTAGAGAAAAACTGACGAAAAAGGATTTATTGACATGAAAAAGGATTTAGGACTTAGTTTTTCCTGATTCCTTTATCATGGCCCTTTCTTCTTTTAAGACAAGGAAAGCTTCTTGAACCCATTCTACATTTGAGGGTAATTTAAAATCCTTTCAATGTTTCATTAATAAAAGTTTGGTCACCCCAGCAATACAGGCCATGTATTTCTTTTCTGGTGTGGAAGAGACCTTGACATAAGTAACCAAAATACAAATTTCTGCAGTGAAATATTGAGTATGACCAAAAGGAGGAAAAATTAAATTTTGTACAGTATGCCAATAAGCCGCTACTTTTGGGCATGACCAAATTATATGAATTAAAGTACCCTCTTTTTGTGAGCATTTCAGAGAAGTTGAGTCCAGAATCCTACCCATTCTATACAACCTGTAAGGGGTAATGTATAGGTTGTGCAGGGTATTAAACTGAAGTAAGCATATTCTATCCTGTTTCACATATGAATACCAGTTCTGTCATGTTTCTCTGTGTATCATATTTCTGTGACTGCTGCAATATCCAGGCATCCCTCTTCCATCAAGGCCATAAGTTCAGGGAGCAGGGAGGTGGCAGGGAAGGTTAAGGAGAAAAGGATAGCATTCGAGAAATATAAGGAAACACAGAAGGAGCAGGACAGAGAACTTTATCAGTTAAAGCAGAAAGAGGCAGGGAAGGCAGTCAGAATAGCAAAGGCCCAAACCAAGGAAAGGATAGCCAACTCCATTAAGAAGGGGGATACGACCTTTTATAGGTACATTAGGTGATGAAGAAAGACCAAAGGAGGGATACTGAGGCTTAATAAAGGGAAGGGAATGTGGGCAGAGGGTGACAGTGAAAAGGCAGGGATACTGAACAAATATTTCTACTCAGTATTCACAAAGGAAGAGGAGGGGGAGGTACCTAAATCAAACAAGAGAAACACTCTGAAGACGGGGGTCGATACCAGTCCATTTACAGAAGAAAGGGTTCTGAAAGAACTAATAAAATTGAAGGTGGACAAAGCAATGGGGCCTGATGGGAGTCACCCAAGAATTCTAAAAGAACTAAGGGTAGAACTAGTGACACTGCTTACTACTTTCTTTAACAAATCATGGGAGGATGGGGTGGTACCTGAGAACTGGAGGAGGGCAGTTGTGATTCCTCTTCACAAAAGTGGGAGCAGGACAGAAGCAGGAAACTACAGACCAGTAGAGATGCAGCGAATTTAAATTCCACCGTCGAAGTGGACGCAAAGTGACCACTTTGCATTGTTGGAGCACAATGCAACATGACCAACGCAAAGTGCTCACTTTGTGTTATCATTACCACTTTGCATTGCCAATAATGCCTTAAGGTGAAGTAAGGCGAAGTGCCATGTAAATAGGCAGCCCCCCACATATCACATGGTTTACAGAACTGTAAGTCACATGGTTTAGCCAGAAAGGAAGGAAGTGAGTCAGAGAAGCAGTTTCACTTTCTCCTTTGCTTTGCAGAGTGAGAAAGTTCTGTGGAGACAGAAGGAGAGATCTGATGCTTTAGTTCTTAACTGCAGCCACAACAGCTTTTTTAAAAGTTACATCTTTGTTTAATTTTAGTCATGTGCTTGTGATTTTTTTTGTTAGTGAATTTGTTTTAGAAGTTTTGTTTTGTGCGTGTGTGACTCTGTGTGTGTGTGTGTGTGTGTGTGTTTGTGTGTGTCAGACTGATGGGACTCGGAGGAGTTGAGATGGAACCTTTAGAAGGAGAGTCGGTGGCCCGTGGGTGCGATCGTCCGAGGAGGGGAGTGCGGACACGGAGTGGTCGTGTCTGGCTGGACCGCTCCCAACTTCTGGGGTTCCCCCCTATGCTGAAGCAGCAGCACCAGTGCCACCAGTGGGTGCTGTCAATGCACCTTGTGCACCACTACCACCACCACCACCGCTGGTAGATGTAGGTGCTCCAGCAGCACCCTCTCCACCACCTCCTCAGCCACAGAAGGTGGCCTTGAAAAATCCTGGTGGTTCAAGGAATGTGTCTGTCCCCCCCCCCCGGAGCTCCCCAGTGTGGGAGTTTTTTGACTGTGTTGGGGGGGACAGCACAGTGGTGGTGTGCCACCTCTGTGGTGTGAAGATGTGTCGTGGCCCCCGGGGGACACATTTGGGGACCAGGGGCCAGCACACCCACATGATGAATCACCACAGGGTGGAGTGGCAGGCTGCCACAGAAGGGGCCAGTGGAAGAGGATGCTGCTGATGAACAACATGTGCCTGGCCGCCACAGCCAGTTGAGGGACAGTGTAGCAGCTGCACCACCTCCCCCACCACCACAGCCACCAGCACTACCCTCTGCACCACCACTCCCTGGATTTCCTCCAGCACTGGACCCCACCACAGTCTCTGTAACATAGTCAGACCTCACCTTGGTGTGGGCAGCCCTGGAGGAGAACAGTGTGAGGGTGGGTGCTTTGTAGCAGCAAGTTGGCACCATCGAAGCACAGCAGCAGCAAATAATTACATTGCTACACTTGCTGCTGGACCACCATGGCATCCCACAGCCACAATAAGATATTGTTTTCTACCCCCCACATCCCACTGTTGTGTTGTACTCTTTTTGTGTGCTTTTTCTTTGTTGTTGTTTAGTAATCCACATTTTCCCTTCCGAGGCAATCTTTCTTGCTCCACATAATCAATACATTTCTGTGTAAAACTGCCCCTAATTTCATTACAGTGTGTCACATGATGGAGGAATTCCAATTCTGAAAAGCTGCCCACATTCTACACCTCTTCTCAGCAACATTAGGACGTGATGCCAGGGAGAGCACGGGTGCATGCTCTATTACAGTGAATGTCCGATTGTCCTGCATCTTTCCGAATTTTCTCTTATGTTATAATGGTCAGTTTGTTTTGAAATGTGTGGGCACATTTCCTTTCAAGAAATCCTTGTTAGTGGAAATGTTCCCACATTTCACCACAAAAAGCACCTTATAACATAAGGAAATATTGGGATACCTGCCGGACATTCACTGTAGTGGAGCATGCACCTGCACTCCCCCTGGCATCACGTCCTAATGTTGCTGAGAAAGGGGGGCAGAATGTGGGCGGCTTTTCTGAACAGGAATTCCTCTGTCATGTGACACACTGTAATGAAATTATGGGTGGTTTTCCCAGATATATATTGCACTCTGTGGAGCAGGAAATATTCCAGTGGAAGTAAGGCCCCCACATATTAGGTTACAAGTTCCTCTACTTACATCCTGACTGACTGGAATGATATGAGAATTTGCTAACTTGAGTGAGTCTGCTGTACTACCTTTTTTCATGTGTAAAATAATGAAAGTAGCATTCCTTTTAAACTGGTTAAACTTCTGACCAGGTGTTTGTTATTGTTTTCCTCTGCTTTTCTCCATTGCATCAGTTAGTTGTTATATATCACTTCTGTTGTAAATTAACAATTATGCAGCAGTCAGTGTTTTATGACAGCACTGAACAATATTTATTGAAAAGCAGCTGCAAAAAAATACAAACCTGGTGAGATCAATACTGAAAGGTGTCCTCTTTTTTTTTCATACATGAAAAAATTCGTCAAGTAGGAAAGCAGACATAAATTGTGAAAAGAAGCGTGTCATTCAAGTCACAGCTTGGAGGTAACTAGTGGTGGCTGTGGCAGTGTAAAGTAGCATAAAAAAGTACAGTTCAAAACTGTGAGAACATTCTTGCAATGATACCTTAATTGTGAAAATGTCAGCATGACATCATGAGCTCACAGCAACAATCACAGAACACACAAAAGTGGCAAAGAGTCCCCAGATTTTTCTGCCTGCCCAAAATGCATCTTGCTTGTCTGCAGAAAATTGACAAGTGGTTAGACAGTGAAATGAGAGTGTTTCAACACATACAAAGTCCCCCAGAATTAATGGCGCACTCAGTCATGCGCACAGAAGTGGCACAGAGTCCCCAGATTTTTTCTACAGGCCCAAAATGCATCCTACTTGTCTGCAAAAAATTGAGAAGTGGTTAGACAGTGAAATGGGAGTGTTTCAACACATACACCTGTATAAAATGATGACTGTGAGTATTGTGTTGCTGGTCCAAAGTGTTCGACGATTTGAGCAAATGCAATATGATCATGTGAACTGGATTGAAGGGTGCCCTTTGGCTGTACACCAATAGTAGCCTTGGTGAATATATATATATATATATATATATATATATATATATATATATACACATATACATATGTATAGATATACGGTTGTGAATTTTCTAGGTGGGGAGGGGAGTTGACAATCATGGACATGTACTCATGGTATTGTTCTCCATCACAGGTCACACAGAAACTGTTGGTGTGCACATTCAAGTGCTCAATGAGAATTTTTTGTGCTGAAATTGGAAATGGATAACTCTCAAGCACATGAAGGTAAGCATTTTTTTTTCTGGGGAGAGGAATCATATTTGCAGGTTTGTATCTAATTGTTTCTTATTTTGTTACTTCTTCACAGATTTCATCAGCATCCTTCCGGAGTCCAGTTGTTATGATGGTCGTGGTCATGTAATGAAACAACTTCTGCATGTTGATATTTTTTTTTGGGAGGGGGGCTAGGATTTCCATGTTCCTTTTCAGTACCTATTTCCTTGGCTAGTTTAAATGCTTGCCAGTGAAGCATTTAAACCTATCACCTAGGATCCTGTTTCCCCTCCTGGACAGATGCAGATCATCATGCCAGTATAGGCCTGCATCACTCCAGGTGAACCCCCAGTCCCCAATAAAGCCAAATCCCTGAGCTCTGCACCAGATCTTCAACCACTGATTGAATCCCATGGTGTGGAGCACCCTAGCCTCATCTATGCCATAGACGAGCAGCACCTCCAAGAAGGTTACCGTGTGTTCTACATTCAACTTACAACCACAAAACTTAAAGTTTTGTTATTCATGGATCATTGCAACCATGAAGATGAAGAATGTGATTTGTGACATGAGTGACTCGTGATGATCACCCTGACTTAAACATGCACATTACTGAGTATAATGTTCACGTCAAGATATGCACCACATGGTACTCTGAAGGGAAGCTAAACAAACAACTGTGACATAAGTGACAGATGGAGATTGGGCCCTAAATAGATGCAAACGAACAGATAGATTAAGATTGTGCTGCACACTCAAAAGATGCAGATGCAAAGGCACAACAGCACCTTAACCAGTGCTCACAAGTCATAAATCCAAATCTGGAAAAGAATACCTTTTGCCGGTTGGGGGGGGTGGGGGGCAGTGAACTGCAGTAACAGTCCACTACCAAGATACCACAAAGCAATAAAAAATAATGTGGGTGTGGCGGATAGCAGGTTCACAGTGCTGCAGTTACTGTCTGGAACAATAAAATGTGTCTGATTTGATGGCATATGTCACACACACACACACACACACACACACACACACACACACACACACACTACAGGTAATGTGCAGCAAATTGAAAACTTCAGTAATATAACCAAATCTTTTAAACAAACTGAAATTATGCATTGTTGTACCACAACAATCAGCACAAAAATGTCAAAAATTACTGAAAATATTACTGTGTGTACATTAACACAGTTATACAACAAAAATATTACCAAAACGGAAAGGCTGCCTTTCTTCCAGTTTATCTACCTCCCTCCACCAAAGATATGCCCCTCCCCCAAGAACACTTCAAGTGTCTGTCACTACACAGAATGAATGTTCTAAATAAACATTCAAAATCCACACACAAACAATAAACACTCGATGATATGAGCACAGAAGGGTTTCCTACAAGTGATGTGCTAAATTCTGAGCAAAACAAATGGCTCAAAAAGGCTTTTTGAATGACTTTCAGAGGGTTTGACTCTCAGAGCTCTGAGAACAAACTGTCTCCAGCTTTCGCTACACACACCCTACACAGAACTGAGGCTGGGCAGAACAATTTAAAGCCCACATGATGTGAAATCACATGAATCACTGCAAAATTCACTTTTGGAGCTCACCAACAAGGTGAAGTGATGCGAAGTGCATTGATTTCAATGTATGGTATAAGTCACATTAAACTGTTCCCTCAATTCACTGGTGTGGCATTGTTCAATGAGTTTCCTAATCTCTGCAGGGTTTAATTCAACAAATTAGTAAAAGTTTAGTATTGGTTTGCAGCTAGCTATTATGAACTATAAGCTTTATTTTCAGCTGAGTGCTTATGAGTTTCATTTCAGAAGGCAGACTAAACAACTCTTAAGGAACGCTGTGATATTTATAAACAATGCTCTTAAGGAATGCTGTGATATTTGTAAACAATGCCATGAAAATGCAACTACTGCCATTTCACTAAACAGTTACATGTGAGCTGAATAGGCAGTGAAGGATGGTTGGAAAAGAGTTGAAAGCTTCAAGAGTTTGAGTTGCCAATCCAGTAGCATCATAAAAAAAAAATTCTACACCAGTGAGTTGATGGAACAGTTTATTCTGACTAGTACTGTACTTCGCATTAAAATTGGTGCAGAAGAGGTTGGGGAAATGCAGAGTAACGCAAAGTCATTTGGCCAGATTTTCAGTCCCTGAAGACTGATGCAAGCCCCTGGTGCACCAAACGTATGAAGCGTGGGGCGTGCAACAGTCTCCATTCGCTGCACCTGAATTTGGACTGCCTGCACCAGATGCAGGCCTTTAGACCACTGAAGCATGGTTTAGCCTGAGCCACACCCAGGAGGCTAAGTTATGGGCCTTGCACCAGACGAGTGGTGCAAGTTGCCATAATGCAGGGAAACTGTCACAATGGCAACTGCAATTTGAAAAATCAGGTGCAGTTGCGGCACAGGGGGTTGGCGTACCACCAAAACCTAAGTCCCATGGCACAGGGCTGGATGCAAGCCTGCGCCACCATTTGAAAATCTGGCCCATTGTTTCTAATGGACTTTGCGTTCCTCATTATGACACAAAGTACTCCCCTTCTCATTGTGGATTACTTTGTGGATTCTGCCTTAATTCTCAAATTGCTTCACGTAGCAGATTTTGGCCACTTCACCCACCACTAGTTACCACAGGTGTAATGTCCACAGGTGGGGTGGGAGGAGAGTTGCTCTGGTGGGGCGTTTTCACCTCCAGAGTAATTGTGCTTTCTTGTTACTGTCAGAGTCTTCCAGCTGTAAGAAGGCTTCACTCAATTGTTGCTCCATATTCTCACCCTCCATCCTTTCAATAAGTAAAATTCCAGTATTATACTTCTTAGTTATACAATCTTCGGGGTGGGAGATAGTAAATAATTAATAATATAATGTTAGGATTAGATGGAGCTCTGCAGAGTAGCTCCTCCCCTGTGCTCAGCATCACATGACTCTCTCTCTACCCTCCAATTTAAATATATACCCTGTTATTTTTGAAAATATTTTCCCTAGTGTCCAGTGGCACCCCCACCAACCTGTGCCAAACCCCATTAATCTGTTTTTCCTTGGTGGCTACTGGCACCCCTCCCACCCTCCAGTGCCAGCTGGCATCTTTTTTTATGGTTTCCCTGGTGCCTAGTGGTACCCCCCCACCTTCCCATGTCCAAAAAATACTGAGAATAAGTAAACTGTCCCTCAATGTCTTTTTTTTTGTATCTGAAAAATAAAAAACATCACCCAGTGATGCTCACCTGCCCCCCACCAGACCTCCCATTGTGCACATACCACCCTTCACCCTACCTAGACCCCCTACATGCATCCTCACTCATCTGAACTGGTCTCACTGTGAAGATCCACTCTCCAATCAAAACATGTCTTGCTGCAGGAACCAGCAGCAGCTATACAAGAAGTAAGTAACTGCGGTCAAAAATCCCATTGAAATACACTGAACTGCAGTTACCTTATTTCTTATATAGCAGTCGCTGGTTCCAGCAGCAAGACATGTCTTCAATCGGAGAGTCAGTCTACACACTGGGACCAGTTCAGGTGAGTGAGGGTGTGTGTGAGTGTCTAGGGGTGTGTGGGGTAGTGGGTGCACAGCTGGAAAGTCAGGTGGGGGCATGGGTATGAATCAGCACTGGACTTTCTTTTATAGATAGAAAAAAGAAGACATTGAGAGACTGTTTTCTTATTTTCAGAATATGAGGGACGTGGGATGGTGGGGGGGGTACCACTAGGAACCAGGGCAGTGCTAAACATAATGCCAATGGCCATCGGACAGTGGGGGGTAGAGATGTATGAAGTCCACAAAATTCACTCCACAAATGGATTCACGAATTTTGCAGAATTCACAGAATGACTTTTTGTGCACTACATGGATTTTGTGGTCCATGAATTAAGCAAATTCACAGGCAGATCATGCAAATCCACTCATAAATTCTGCACTTTGCTCACAAATTGCATGCATCATGCAAAAAACACGTACATATGGTGCACATTTCATGAAAATCACATGAAGCAAATTTCTGGTGGTCAGCTAGAACTCTGCGAATTTCATGTAGTGCGAATGATTGCTGCTTTGTGCAAATTTTACTGGCGAAGTTTAATTTTGCAACACTTCTAGTGGGGAGCTACTAGACACCAGGGAGAAAAAAGAGGTTACCAGGGCCAGGCACGGGAGGGTGAGTGGGTACCACTGAACACCAATGACATATAAGAAACTATATACGAAAATCAGAGGTTGGGGTGGTGCCACTAGACACCAGGGCTATAGCTAACATATTGTGTGAGCCGTTCCTATTTGCCTCGTGTCCAGTGGTACCCCTCACACTCCAATTGTGCACCTCTGCCTGTTAATATGATATATAAAGCCTTGGTTTCTAGTAGCACCCCCACCATCTGATTTCCATATATTATTTCTTGTATCTTTTCATTAGTGTCCAGTGGTACCCCCACACCATCCTGTACCTGACCCTCTGATTGCTGTTAGCATTATATTCGGCATTGCCCAGGTGTCTAATGGTACCTCACACCCTCCCATGTCTCTCATATCCTGAAAACAAGGGAAACGGTCCCTTGGTGTCTGTTGTTTTAATCTGGAAAAAAAAGTCCATTGCTGATGCTTACCTGTGCCCCCACACCTCCCACTAATTACCACTTCCCCGCACTCCCCAAGACCCTCCCATATATCCTCACTCACCTGAACTGATCCCAGTGTGAAGATCCACTCTCTGATCGAAGACACATCTTGCTACTGGAACTGGTGACTGCTTTATGAGAAATCAGGTAACTGCATTTATTTATCATGTCTCTTTGTCATAAAAAAAAAAAAATAATTTCTTTACTTTTTGGTTTTTCAAATTCAGAGAATAAAAACTTCTGAGTCTGTGCTTTCTCTGTTTGCTACAAATTAGCTGAGAATAAATCCCCAGTAAGTACTCTGCTTTGTGCTGATGCTGCCACTGATTTGAAATAATGTAGAGTCATTATCATTGTCTGAATTCTGTCACACAAACCCGGCTGTGGGTTTATACAGCTGCATGGAGAAACAGCAGAGTACTAGCAAACAAACACAGGAACCATGCACACAGTCCTAAGAGTGAGGGTGCCAGCTAATACAAAACTTGCCATACTTTAAAGAACATCACAAAGAACCGCCACGGTATCCCGTGATTTGAGTGAGTCAATTATAGTGACTCAATTTGGGCGATGTTAAAAGAGTGACTGCGAAAGGGCTGCAGTGATTTTACAGTAAATGTCACAGTCAGGGATTTATTACTGGTAGGGAGCTATAGAGGAACTTGATTGTTAAAGGATGTAGGCATTTGTTTGTTAGGCTGATTCTGAGATGCTCACCTAGTGGAGAGGATACAGTCACTGCCTATGAGCCTGGCAGACTTAGGTTCGATACTGGCTCTGAGGAATTTATTTTTGTTCTGAGGAATTTGTTTTTTCTTTGGGGATTGTTTCATTTCCACAGATCCGTCCACGCTCCTGACATTGTTCCCCTTCACCATTGCCCCCTCCAACATTCTCCCCCTTCCATATTTGTGTCCCTGCACAGTATCCCTCCCTCCCAAGTTTTCCCCTGTCCTAGTGTTTTATCCCCTATGATGTTTGTTAATTTAATTATGGGGGGTGTTGGAGGTGAAGCCCCCCACAAAAGGGGTTGCAGGGGACAGAGCCCCCCACAGAAACAAAAAGTATAGATTTTTCCAGAACAAAATGTATAGAAATATGCAGACTTTGCAGTGTGCTGTAGTGCTGTTCACTTTAATTAGTTTTGCTGTTATTTCTTCGCTTTTATTGTTGCGGCTGTTTTGCAGTCGCCTTTATCACATGGAACCAAAGCCACAATCCAGTGAAGAAGGCACATTTAAACTTTGTTTACAAGTAAAAACATGTATTTATTTTTGCATAAACTCTGCCCACAAACCAGTGGCACTATACGCTCGTGCTTCAGGTCCTCACGTGACCTTTCATCAGGAGATATGACACCATGAATGCAGCTCACTTATAAAGTAAATGATTAAAAAGCATAGTGCAAAACTAAACATTTATGCCTGTAGCCCACATAAACACACACAGAATGAAATGTCGTCTCAAAAAAACCTCAAAGTCAGAGTGTAAGGGGATCAATCACACTGCATTATTGCAGAGCATATTCTTCTTGGCAAGTCATAAAATCTCACATTTAGTACAGTAAATGTGTATGATACATAATTGGTATGGATAACAATAATCTAGAGCACAAAAGGAGAGGGAGAAAGAAAAGGCACTGCAGATATACTAATAGCTTTGCCAGGTTCACTGGAATTGCACAACATTTTGCATGAGCTGTCTGGGGGGCATGATGTCTTCATGTGCTTAGTTTCATTACAGTCAGATGTGGAGATTCCAAGCCCGAGATTGGATTTTATTGCTGTTTTTTTTTTTGAGTTCATCACCGTCAACCCAAATGGTCTGGAATTTCAGTCTGAAATTTTCGGGGTAGAAACGGCTTGCCCCAGAATCATCCATTCCTTTGGTGTGTTGAAAAAAATATTAATCCATTCCTGCAGATCCAAATGCAAGGAAACTAGGCAAATCAAGAGATCTTGCCCCCACTCTCGGACTGCTCTTGCAAAATTTCATACAATTCAGTGTAATGGGGTCAAAGCTACCAAGGTGAAATTTTAGAGGTTTAACATTAAACAGCTTACTCAACCCTAACTCTACTGGCACTACTGCACCACTATAATACTGTATGTAGATATATATATTTTATATAAATATATGAATAGCTTCACCCCCGTTAAATGAATTGCTTGAACTTTTGCATGTGCAGTCTGTGGGGGTGCAGTTGGATATGTGGATTCCCTAGATAGTATGTTTTCAGGAAAAATCTTGTTTTTGTTTCCTTTTTTTGCCTACTGCCAAGATGGCTTAGAATTTTGTTCTCCAATGTTCAGGGTAGAAATGGCTTGTCCCAGAATGGTGCCATTTGTTGGTTTGGTGGAAAAAATATTAATCCATTCCCAAATTATAAGGATTTGTAATTTCAGTTCTGAGCACACTCAGTAGGGTATTAACATCTATCCAAAAGACCCAACTGAGCATGCTTAGAACCAAACTTTTAAATCCTTATAACTTGGGAACAGATTAATATTTGTGTCCAAACCAATGAAAGGCATCATTCTGGGGAAAGCCCTTTCTACCCTGAACATTTCAGACCTAAATTCCAAACCATCTTGACTGTAGTTGATGACAAAAAAAAAACAGCAAAACCCTGATTTATCCTAAAAACTCACTATCACTATCAAGCTCTTTCAAAAAGCACTCCACTGTCAGGATATTTCATCCAGGAGTGTGATCATCAGGGCCTCCATCCTCAAGTAGCTCAGCTCTCATCTTGCAATGCTTAGGCCATTTTGCTTTGACAGGTGGGGAGGGTGGTGCATGAAGTCTCCACTCACCACCCACTTCCAAGTCTAAAGCTGACACACAATGCACACCCACAAAATCGCAGAACAAAACACTACCCAAAAAACCAAAAACAGACACCACTGAGAAAGACTGGATTACAGAAAAAAGGAGTTATTGCCTATAGGAGTTGGAACTGCAATGGGATGTGGCTGCTAGCTTGAACACATCATGTGACCATCACACACCAGTTTATACCTGTGCTATGGTGGAGGGGACAGCAGTTCTAGCCATGGCTGCTGTGCAGTGGAAAGCAGCCATCACCGGTCTGTGCATGCACAAGAGGCAGTTGCTGCCATAAGGCAGCCACTCAGAATCCACTCTCTCCCCTGGCAATGAACCCACTGGTCCTACTACCAGCAAGGGAGCCTTTTAACAAGCTGTTTTAACTCTGTATAGAGATGGGAGAGTGGGCCCAGTCACAGCTACAGTGCATTGTCTAGCAACCAGCCCAATCTGCACATGCACATGAGGCAGGCGCCCTACTCCTCTTTCTCCCTCTGATAACAGACCTGTAAGACCTCTTGGTCCCTATTTCTATGGCATTTTGGGATTTTCTGAAATGAGCATAGCAATCAATAACACAATCCTTGCTTTTTTCCCATGTTGTGCCATGCTGACTGAATTATGTTTTGCACACAGCAATAGTGCTCCGTCAATATGAAAAACTAAACTTTTTTTTTTTTTTTACATTTTTGGTAGTTTTAGGAAGGGTATTATTTTGACACCACCCATGAAATGAATCTCCTAGGTTCATTCATTCAGAACTTACTCAATGTACCTGCAGGACCTGCTGGTCCCACCATTGGTATGAGGGCCTTTGAGTAAACTATTTGACATGTATCTAGGAGGGGGGAGCATTCCTGCCACAGCCACCGTGCATTGCCAAACAACCAGACTAATCTGCACATGCACACAAGGCAGACACTTGAACAGCACTCTCTCCCCTGCTGCCGACAGTGTTCAGAGACACCTGCTAAATGGCCTTGCTAGTCCTTCCACGGGAAAGGGAGCCCTTGCAAGCTGCTTTTCATATATGGAGGAGAGAAGAGTGGACCCAGCCACAGCTTCCACCTGTTGCCCAGTAAGAAGTCAAGTATGAGCATGAGGCAACTGCTGACACAAAGCAGCTGCTCTATCTCTGCTTCCCCCCTAGCCATCAGCAGTTCTCAACTCTTGGAGACCAATGCCGAGAGAATCTGATGGTCCCACCGACTGTCAAGAGAGCTTAATTTTCCTTTGAAGTAACTGTACCAGTGAGCTACACCCCTTGGATCTGCCCTGAGTGCCAGCACTTTGCCCTGGCAACTTGCACTAGGCCACTGGTGCCAGCACAAAGTGCCATTTTCCATGATGCAGCTTCCATGCTGCCATTCCACCTCCATTTTGGAGAGTTTCTACAACACCTGCACTACACGATCCCCATTGACTTCCTGTCCCTGTCAGGCTGATCCAGTCAGCCTGCCCTATACACTGCCTATATCCACTCCCACCACTCTAAACTAACTACCATGCAACTGTCTTGCTACTTTCTTGCAACTCTGGAGCCCCATCAATGCAGCACACGCAATACCACACTCACAGAGACTTCTGAGTGGGTGCAAGATTTAAAACCTGTTCACACTTTAGAACACAAAAGCTGCACTCATTTTGGTGCAGCATCACGTTTTCAATGTGAATCGCTGAGGTGTTAGTGCTGGCTGCAGTTTTCCAATAAACTTCACTAGATGACTTGAATTTACTTGTTGAGTAAGTTTGTCTTCTATATATTTCACCAACATGAGTGCAGGTTTTGTGTTCTTAACTCTGGAGCCACCCCAGCCTAGCCAACCCTGTTTCTTCAAGTCCTCAGCAGTACTTTACAATACCAATTCAATGATAGCATGCAGCACATAAACATAAAAACAACCCTTTCTCTCTTTTTTTATGTCCCCCTGGACCCCTCCGTACTTTTGCCTGTCAGATCTTTTGAATTAAAGTCTGTTCTTACCCTGGTCCTGCTGTATTACTCCTGCTGATGCTGCCTACAAGCCCTGAAGATTCAAGCAAGCTGACTATAGGAACCAAGAGGCTGGGGCTCCCTGTTTGAGCCCTTAAGCAGCCTATTAGCTCTGCCTCCAGTCAGACTCCCCCTCCTTTTGGATACCACCTATCTTCTTCCACCCCCTTTCATACCTCCCCTTGACCTATTCAGTCTAGCTGCCTTCTGTCAGATATCAGGGGACTGGCCCACAAACAAAGAAGATGCAGTCTTCACGAGGCCATTTACCTGCAGTCTATTATACTGTTTTCCTTTTCAGCATGACCATAATTTTCAGTTTTGATTTTTATCCTGAGAATGTTTGTAGAATGTGGATGACTTTCATGTACAGTATGTTACATACATATGTATTCTTTTATGATACTTCTCTTAATAAAAACTATTATAAAAAAAATTAGAGGTTACAAATAGGTAATCTTTGCAGTTTGTTAGAATGTTATTTTTAGCTTAATGAGCTGATGACTAACACAGAGTATGCTTAGTCTTTTTTGGCTAGCATTTCCAATTACTTTCCTTTGTAAAAAAAAGTATCAGCAAACATTGCAAAGTAGTCTGAGAGATAATATAGCTGAAAGCATCACAGAGCTGAAGAGTTTGTCATCGTTATACAATGGGTAACGTTATTTCTTAAGCATGTGGTGCAAACCTTAGTTTGCATAAACATGAAACAGAGGCTAGTCTCCCTAGTCCCTATGCCTCAAATGGGAATAATCTACCCAAACAATGCACCACTGATGTTTGAATATAATGTATACAGCGAAACAAAATTAACACTAATGTTGCATTTGGAATAGAGCATAAATACTTTTTAATATGATTTGAAATTTGTGCATATATGGAGTCTGTTCAGTCTCCCCAGTGTACCTTTTTTGTGTTTGTTTTAAATCAATTCTTTCTTATTTTTGTGTCTGTTGTTTATCTTGCTTTTTTGCATCTGATTTTTTAAAATTACAGTACCAGTTAGCTCCAGAACTAGGTGATAACAGTCAGTTTCATGCCTCATGTAATTAAAAATAAATACCAGGTGGGAAAAGACAAACTCAACAACCAACCTTAAAATAGGAAATAAAAGATTAGTTCAAAACAAACACAAGAAGCTGTGCAGTAGGAAGATTAGCAAGGCTTCACACATGCCCAGATTTCCAATTATATTACAACCAGACAAAGATAGGTTTATGTTCTCTTTAATGTAATAAAAACACAACTCAGTGAACCCACTCATGTTAGGGTTTTCAAAGACAGCTATTCATTTTTAGTATAAGCCTCTCAGAAAGGAATTTTGGAATCGTGTATTTCAAATCTTACCTCTCAATCATGATAAAGCAGCAGAGATGAGCTTAAGGAAGTGAGAAAGGTGAGAAATAAAAGTAAACTCAGACCCTGGTAGAACATGACTTACTTCTAACATGGAATAAAATTCTACTGCACCTTTTCAAATATGTAAAGAGTATCTGAGGGCCATCATTGTGTGGAACATACATATAGTGGTACAGTATTGTGTGGAAGAGTTTCTATAGTACTTCTTTTCAAACATATCCTGGTCATAAAATATCCTTTTGACTTCCCCAGAATCCTATGTTGCAAGAAATGTTTATATTGTGTACCCCACCCCAAAGGGTGGGGCTTACCTTAAGTTATCTCCCTGGGCTCTTCTTTTACCCCCTGTCTGACCATGTTCCAGCCCTGAGTTCTGCCTTTGAACCTGGGATAATATTCAGTGATGTAAGTGTAAATCCATGTGAAGTAATGTTATATCCATAGTTCCTGCATGAACATAGGAGATGATGCCGACACATTATAGCATTAAGAAGCTCAGTCCTTGTATATAGTGTGCATAGCCTGTGTTGAGTCTGAGTATCGTGATCTCATGACTGGCTGGGGAACATTCTTTCAGACTCCACTCTGCAGTCACTTACCAGTGCAGAGGAAGCCCTATTGAATGCTGTAAATATTTAACTTTAAAACTTATCTGCATGTTTATAAAAATGGACTTTTAAGTTGAACTGTTTATCTAGCTACCCTGTAGTAGTCATCTTGATACTTTGACCATACATTTTAGCCAATCGGAACTCAAAGGGTCCTAAGGGATCCTTCAGCATTGGCTGCTGGGACAAATAGAGAACTCTGCGTTTGGCACCCTTTAGTGGTCAATCGGAACACCAGAATTGTGATTGACAGCCTCATCTCTCAATCAGATTAAAGGATTGTTTTTTTTTCTCTAGTTAAGGAGGGACAGTTGAACCCAACAGTTCTGAGGGAGCCTCCATAGAGTGAGGAGGCTCAGACTGTGTGCTGTGAGAAACACTGGAGAGGAGAGAGAAAGCTTTATCTTCTAAGGCAAATCCTGCAGTTTTGCCTGAACTGCATTACAGACTATTGGCACAGCAGACTAAATTTATTTATTTAAAGTTGCAAACTGGGAGAAGCACACTGAGCTGAGGCTCATTTCCAGGTACGACCCCGGGTGAAAAGGAGTTAGGAGGTTTACAATAACAATACATAGGTGAAACAGGTACAATGCACAATACATTGTTGAAACAGGTATGCAGAGTACATTAAATACTTGATGCAGAAAGCATTAAATACTTGAAACAGGTATGTAAAGTAAAATGGCTAAAAATAATTTAGGCAAGGTATAATGTGGATTGCAGTTGCAATAATATGTGGTATATACTAATATGAAGGAGGGAGCAGATGAGAAAGGAGGAGAGATAGTATCAAGATGTCATATAGAGAGTGGTGTAAGCTTATGATATGGTACACAGAAGGATCAGGATTACAAACATAAGAACATACGAAATTTGCCAGCAGATAAAGGCCTAGAGGTCTATCAAGTCTGCTCAAATGTGCAGCTAGCACCCCTTATTCTGCAGCTGCCCCTCCCTTCCACCCTTCCCCTTCATTGACACTCCCCCTTGACATGTCCCATCCCCTTTTGAAGCAGTCCACTGTTCTACTGGATACCACTTCTACAGGTAACGCATTCCACCCAGCCACCACCCTCTCTGTAAAAAAGTGTCTCCTCATCTCCCTGCTGAACCTTCCTCCCTCCAGTCTCATATCATGGCACCTGGCGTCCCTCCTCTCCCTTACTTTGAACAGCCCCTCTGTACCTGTCTTGTTTATTCCTTTCATATACTTAAAGGTTTCAATCAAGTCCCCGTCCCTCCTCTCCTCCAGTGAGTACATGTTCAACTCCCTCAGCCTCCTCTCGTATGATAAGTCCCCCAGCTCCTTGATCATCTTTGTCGCCCTGCACTGCACCCCCTCCACTAACAATGTCCCTCTTCAGATATGGGTGCCAGTACTGCACGCAGTACTCCAGGTGCAGTCTAACTAATGACCTATACAGTGGCAGAATCCTCCTCCCTCCTCGAGGATATACCCCTTGCAATACAACCCAGCATTTTGTTGGCCTTTGCAGTTGCCTTCCTACATTGTGCTGAGTTGTTCATTGACCCTGTAATGAGCACCCCCAGATCCTTCTCCTCCTCTGTCTGGGCTAGCTGCACTCCCCCCAGCTGGTAACTCCTCCTTGGGTTCTTCATCCCAAAATGCAGCACCTTGCACTTTTTGGCATTAATTCCCAGTAGCCAGGTGTCTGACCAGGTTTCAAGCTTTGCCAGACCATCCTTCAACCCCTGCCATCCCCTAGGTCATTCACCACTGTTCCTATCTTGGTATCATCAGGAAACAGACTGATCTTGCGCTTGATGTCCAATGATATGTCTGCAATGAATATCCCAAACAACACTGGTCCCAATACTAAGCCCTGTGGAACACTGCTCGTCACTACCCTTGGGTGTGAGAGCTCCCCACCCACCACCACCCTCTGTTGCCTACCCTGAAGCCAGTTCCCTACCCATCTCACCAGCTTTGCACCTGCACCTGTGCCTACTAACTTACTTTCCAGCCTTCCATGCAGCACCGAGTTGAATGCCTTACTGAAGTCCAGATATAGGACATCCACTGCATGGCTCCTGTCCAGTTGCCTAGTTACCCAGTCATAGAACTCCACCAGGTTGGTTTGGCAGGATCTGCCCTGTATGAAGCCATGCTGTCTGCTGTCCAGTAGCCCTTTAGCTGGCCACCAGCCTTTCCTTCAGGATAGTCTCCATTAGCTTACCCATGCTGGATGTGAGGCTCACTGGTCTGTAGTTTCCCAGTTCATCCTTGGGGCCACTCTTGTGGAGGGGCACCACATGAGCCATCCTCCAGTCCTGAGGTACACACCCCAAATGTAGTGAGGCATTAAATAGGTCTGCCAAAGGTTCTGCAAGGACCTCTGCCAGCTCCTTCAGTACCCTGGGGTGGATGCCATCTGGGCCTGGTGCCTTATCCACCCTCAGTGCCTAAAAACCCACCTGAACTCTGCCCTCCATGATTTCCCCATCTGTCACCTCCTCCCCCCGTTTCTTCCATTCCCCTTGGGTGTCACCCCCCTCTTCTCTTTAGTAAATTCTGAGCAGAAGTACTCATTTAGTGCTTCTGCCTTATCGTTCACTGCTTCCACCCAACCTTCCTGAGTTTAGCTGAGCAAAGGATGAGCATACAGGGGAAAGGTCAGCCATTAAAATGGCAGGAGTCTGTGAACACAGATGACTGGGATAGGGCATGTTTCAGAATACTGACATGTCTGATAGTGTCTAAAGGGGAGTGTCTAAAGTGAGTGAACTGCTGAATCCTGAGCCAAGCTGCGAGAATTAAAGTTGGGAACCAAGCCTGTACAACGTGGTTCCATCAGCCAGAGAACTGTTTCTGCTCTGCCAGAGAACTGTATGCTCAGAGCTGCATCTGCCAAAAGGAACCCTCTATGCAAAGACTGCAGTGTGAATTTGATGAAACCTGTTTATACTGGTGCACCCCTTCATGTTGACACCCCAACGGCGAAACATGAAAAAAAGAACATTACAGCGACATTCGTTGTAATGGTGCTTTTTCGGTGCTTCTCTTTCCGCCAGTGTTCTGCCACTCCCGGACCAACTCTGACCTGGAGTTGATAATCCTAAAGTCTGGGGGGTGCAAGGGATAGAGTCCCCTGCATGGGGTTGGGGGGATGCAGCCCCAACAGAAAACACTCACTACATATTCAGCACAATACCTGCAACGTTATTGTGCTGTCGCTGTGGGGGAGGTCGGCATTTTCACTGTAGACCTCCTTTGGTGCTTCCATTTATACAGAGACAGTATTCAGCTTGCTGTTTTACTAAATCAGAGACTGTCTCATGAGCTAAATCTGTATCTGAACCAGCATGAGGAGTCAGCTACTAAGGCAACAGCTAGCGTTGGTTTGCGGCCACCTCAGGAGTTATTCTTAGATGAGGGGGTGAGTTGTGCTCAGCCCTGGTCCTTTATTCTGGTCCTGTCTCCAGAAGCCAAAAGCCTGCAGCCTGAAACTGAGACTCCAGAAGTTTGAGGCTGCCCTAGGGAGCCAGCCATTTCGACTACCAGTCAGAGCCTAGAAAGCTGCAGAGTCGGGAGAAATTGTAGGGCTTGTCCTGTAAGCCGTTTTTCTTTGTTTCAAGAGATGTTAAAGTGTTTTGAAGGTCATCAGGCCCGGGATTACAACTACCAGTTAACCAAAGAGCCAAGCTATTTGTTCTTTAATATTCAGTCACCTTAACATAGTTACAGAAACAAATTAAATTATTTGTTTAAATGCACCAATGCTGGCCAGCCAGCTGTAATGAGCCAGCCTACATCGGTTCTAGTCTGGGTACCCAGTGAAGATAACTGGGACTGTCCATGTGGACTATTAATTGTTGTTTAAATGCTTGCCAAACAAAAAGAAACACATATACCCAGCATTTCATTTGCATCCTTTTACCCCATTGTTTATCCCCCTAATAAATAAGATTTATTGTTAATGTTAACACTATCCATGAGCATATTATTACTGAGTGCCAGTTTACTGTGTCTAGCAGAAAAGTGCATTGTTATTTCTAATAACTGTTTCTTGTAAGTATACAAGGTGTATCGCAATAGTCAGAAGCCTGTTAATAAGTGTAATCACTGTGAGCATATTATTAGCTATCACCAATAATTGTACTACTGAATGCAAGGTAAATTGTTATATGGTAACCCATGTGTGGGACCACTGGTTGGAGCTGTGGGTAGGAACAGCATGTCAGAGGGTTGTACTTTCTCATATCAGACCCACTTAAAGTTTACTCTGGGTGGAGGCACCATGCAAATAGTCTTACTACTGTTAATGACCCTTTTTGTCATCAGAACCAGGACCTAGGCACCTTAACCTGTAGTGTGGGCAGCAGGCAGTAGTAGCCTGTTGGCACACGGCACCCACGTTACATCTTTGGAGGCACTGCTGGGATCTCATGTTCACCAGTTGGGCCCCACATGGAGCTTGCCATGGTATCTAGTGATAAGGGATTTTGGTAGAGGGCAAACCACATAAGGGTGAGTACTAAAGAGCAATTAGCACAAGGGAGACAGACACATCAGGGTGCATGTAACATGTACTCATGCTCAGTTCAGTGACAGGTAGACCCACGACTGTAAGATGTCACCCGTCAAAGCGGTAACTGTCAACTGGGTGACTAAACATGTGGGCGACAGTAATAAGGGTGACTAGCCCAAAATGGTGAATCCCCGCATGTGTGCGCTACATGTGCCCATACACCACCACAGGGTTATATAGTGTGCAGCACCCCATTCCACAGCGCCCAGTAGGTAGGATGGCAGGGTGAACCTCCACCCGGCAGCCGCCCTTGTGGACGGCCACACCACAGCACAGGCGCTCATCCACTACAACCCCCCCAACAACACATGCCAACATTGGCCTCTCATGGCCAATGATACACACTACAGCCCAAAAACAGATGTGATTGTGCATGACAGCAGTGCTGCAGCCAAACTGCCAACATAGCACACACCAGTTCACACTTGCCGCAGCTGTGGTGTGCAAGATCAGTGTTCCTGGTTCAAATCCCAGGAGCTGCAAGCCAAACAAAATACCACAGCACACAGCAGCACAGATACACTGACAGTACATGGTCAATGGAGTGGAGGGAAACATCAGGATGCAGGGCTGAAACACTCACCGTACACCGCAGGACTGCTATACTCCACTGTTGGGCTGCACACATTGCCACACACTGTTGCTCCTGATGCGTATGGGATGGTAGCCACCCACACACCACATTTTATGTCGCATGCATGAGGAAGGAGAGCTGACAGCATGCAGGAATGCACACAGGTGTTACACCACCTGACCCCAGCAGCAGCAGTGAAGGGCCACAACATGGAAGTACAGGTGCTTAGACCCAAGAGCGACTGTTGAGATGGACGAGGTTCAGTTTTTGACTAGTCAGATGGGAAAGACTCTCCTTGCATACCAAGGTCATGTATACCAGGAGGTGAAATCAAAGGTGTACTGGAGATGCATGCAGGACCATAAACACCACAGTTCTGCATGCCTGCACACTGTGGTAGACCATGTGGTCTTCACTGGGAGGGAGCACAGCCACTTACCCGATGCGGGCAAGGTGGGATGCATGGTGTGCTGGCCGATGTCCAGGAGAGGGCACACAGCAGTGCTGAGAGCATGTCCCAGGTGCTCTCACACTGCACCACTGGGGGGTCCAGATGCTGTGGCTGGCATCCTGCCAGCCCTACCACTCATGAAGCACGCTGTGCAGTGGGTGTAGCAGGCTGCCAGGGGATTCCCTGTCATGCCCACAATGTTTAGGGACCTTGTCATCCCTCCAGATTACACAATCACCAGAATTGGTGATTTCCTTCTTACAGAATGAAAGCAGCCCAGGTGAGGAAAGCTACATCCTGTTTGCCACACCTTGGTCCCTCCAGTTCCTGGCAGGATCCAATGACTGGTTCCTGGATGGGACCTTCTGCTGTTCACCTCCACTTTTTGGGCAACTGTAAATGGTACATGGTATGCACAAGGGTGTCATTGTGCCATCAGTGTACATGCTTATGTCATCACGGATCAAACGTGAGTACAGCCAGGTATTTGGAGAGGTGCACAGGCTCATGGGTGATGTCCATCCTAAATCAGCATTACTGGACTTTGAGTGCACTGCCTGGCATGGCTACAGCAACATGTTTGAGGGGCGGACCTCAGGGGTTGTTTCCTCCACTTTTGCCAGGTGGTCTGGCAGAGGGTGCAGCAGATCCCTGAGGTCCATGGCAGGTATAAATGGGACAAGGAGTTTGTGCTGCAGGTTAGGATGCTCCTCACCATAGCATTTGTGCCTGTGGATGCTGTGGAGACGGCATATGGTAAGCTTCTTGACCTTCCATTCTACAGAGCACACAAAGAGCCCCTTAGCCCAGTCTTCGAGTACCTGGAGGTGACCTGGATTGGCCAAGCAGTAGGTAGGATAGCCTGCAGGCACCCTATGTTCCCTGTGTGCACATGGAACATGTACCAGCTCACAGTTGCCAGACTGGCATGGGCAGACAACTCTGTGGAGGGCTGGCACTGTGTGTTTAGCATACGGTTCAGTGCCAGTCACCCCAACATTTAGTGCTTCCTTGACTTCCTGTGGGAGGACCAGCACCTATGTGAGGTCCAAATGGAGCAGTTGCTCTCCAGGGCTGACCCTGATGCCCAGAAGTGAACATACCATGACCTCACTAGGTGCATTGAGGCCGTTGTGGCCGAATATAGTAAGCACTCCACACCCAACTACCTGTGAGGCCTTGCCTATGATTTCCAGCTGCAGATGTAGTCATGTGTGTTGCTGGCCAGATGAATGCCTCTGCACTGCTGCCACCCATGCAGACCATTCCACTGTGTGACCACCGCTGCTGTGCTGGAAGGTGCAGGACTGCGTATTGTCCACCATGTACCTCCCTACTGCCAGTTCCCGGCAAGCCACCAGACACCCTGTTGGACCTTGTGTCCCTGTCTCACATCTGCCAACTGTGTGGGGCCCTGCACTGTGCATCCATAATGGGCTTGTCCACGGTGCTGTCATTCCATTGTTCCACCCTTCCTCCACCTCTTAGCCCACCCACTATCCATCTTGTGCATTCCATTTCCCTCTTATCTGTGTGTTGTCCCCTGTTCCCGCATATGGTATTGCCCCCCATTGTCCTCTGTCTCTCTGCGTTAGTGGTGGTGTCAGCATTTTCCTTTTTTTAAATGCCCATCATTCACCATTCTGATGGTCGCCACCTTCAGGATGCACCTCACATATTTTTCCCATTGTCCATGTGCCGTTCTGCAGGTCACCCTTCTACATTCACCCACATCACATAGAACTGCTTGTCGCCAGTATGGACAGTGTTCCTGGTCCCAGTTCTGAATTTCCCTCCAGTAAAATAGCTGTGCAACAATTGCTTGGTTGGTGTGTGGAAGAAAATATTGACCCTCAAAAGGCCCTCTTGCATCTAGGTATACCATTGGGTACCTATAAAGGCACTATAGAGGAAGCCCTATCAAAAGTGAAGTGTCTTGGCAGAGCTGTTGTAAAAGGCTGAACTGCAGATTTGACTACTCATACTTTAACTGCATTGGTGGAATGTAGCAACCTTGTAGATGTCACAAAAGTACCAGTGGCCATTGTTGTAGAGGGGTCCCCAGTAGCATGGCATATGGTAACCAAGGACAGTGTGGCTCCCCCTAGCCAATGTACCCACCTGTGGCTGAGAGTTTGGAAGAGAAATGTGCCAAATTGTTCCTGGCTGAACAGAAGGGGGTTGAAGTTCTTCACTTTTCACTGGGCTTTGGCAGGGGTGCCCCTCCTTAGGGTGAAGGGACATAAGCCCATTCATGGCCCTCCTCCTCAGACTCATATAGAAGGTTAAAAATGTTTTCAGGAGTGACACCTACTCTAGCCAGAAAGGATGATTGGGAGACATGGGTGGATTATGCTGCTTCTTTAGTGCAAGAATAGCAATGTTCAGAAGTGGAGAAAAGGAAAAAGTTAAGCAAAAGCTGTCAAGGTCCAGCTCTGAATACTGTTCACTTGGTGTGAGCTGATAACCTGGAGGCATCTGTGCAAGACTTTTTGGCCACTTTTGAAAAATGTATTTGGGAGCCCTGAATCGGGCAAGGACCTTCTGTGGAGGTTTGAAACTACCCAACAATGTCAGGGAGTGCCCTGTCCATTTACCTCACTTGAGAAGGCTCTGCAGAAATTCTTTAGTAAAGGAGGTGTTGCCACAAGTGAACTGAACTGGATCAGATTGATCAGATACTTAAGTCTGCCTCTTATTATGATTTATTTTTGCTCAAGTTGCAGTTACCAGACGGAACGGATTCACCTCCCTCTGATTGCTTGTTGATGAAGGAAGTACAGGAGGCTGAACAAAGAAGGGTACAATGGTGGCCTTCTTATGCTTCTGCAGCCATCACGCAAGTCACTGATAGTGTGCAATCAGTTGAAACTCAAGGGCTGAAGGCAGTGCCAAGAGGGCACCAAAAGACAGTTGAGGTAATCCAGAACCCCTCTGTGATGGGTGTAGGGGCATATGCTCAAGTCTTTCCCTCAGACCATGAGATCAGAGACCTTAGAACCCAGATGGATGAATTGTTAAAGACGGTAGCTAACCTAAAAGGCTGTCATTCACAAGCCATGCCCAGGATGGGAGAGAGGACACTGCAGCAGAAGTTTGTAGCCACAAGCACTCCAATTCAGGCTCCAAGTGAATACACTAGTAAACTGATCAAGCCAGGCTGGAGGCCACTGCCTGATATACCTCCCAGCCCCTAACTAAACTGAGAGGGCATATTTTGCTACTGTTGTGGGGAAGATGGTCATACAAAGAAAAATGACCACTAAGCTTCTAAATCAAGTTAGACAAAATAATGAAAAATCTTCTGAAAAGCCCTCATACAAGCCTTCTATAGCAAAGTCATTTGTTAAAGCTCCTGCAAATATGTCTCTGGATTGGGCAGAGCAGGTAGGCCCCACCATGAAGACTACTGTGCGTATAGAAGGGATGCCTGCCCAAGCTATTTTGTACAGTGGTTCTCAGGTAACCATCATTTTCAAGAACTGGTATGATCAGCACTTATTTCACTGTCCATTGCAGCCCCTTGATGGTCTACATGTGTGGGGACTGAGTGATAAGTCTTATCATTACCTTGGCTATCTAAAAGTGTGGCTTTCATTTACATCCTCTGTAGACTGTGTGGAAGACCCAGTGAGACTTTTGTTCTGGTGTGTCTGGAATCTGGGATGTATGATGGCATACCAGTGTTGATCGGCACCGATGCCCACATGTTTGGCCACCTAGCACAGTTGTGCCAAGAGAGACTGAATAAGAATATTGGCCAAGCATTGCACATTCATGCCATGGTAAGAAAAGCATATGAATTGAAAATGCAGCCTAAAGAGGAGGATAAAGATCAACCTGTGGGAATCGTGTGGAAGAAGGACCTTTTTACTACTGTGCTCCCTCCAAATACAGAATGTAGCATCAGTGGGGAGATCTGCTTGAAGAAGTAAACAACTAATCAAACAGTAATTCTAGAAGCTCCAGATGAAGATAAGCTGCCTGAGGGGTCATTAGTTAAGCCTAGCGTGCTCCTTGTGTGGGCCCATGCCTATGCCCGGCAAGTGGTCATCCACGTGCAGAATGTCACTGGCAGAGATATTGAAGTCCATAGAGGATAAACTCTGGCAAAAGTCTATTGTGCCAATACTGCTGTGCAGCCTTTTGGGAAGAAGAAAGGAGAAGGTAGTGAAGTATCTGCAGATATGTTTGATTTTGGGGACTCCTCTGTTCCTGAAGAATGGTGAACCCAAATTAGCTGGAAGCTGGCTCAGAAGACCAAGGTCTTCTCCCCCAAAGAGTGGGATGAAGGATGTACTACAGGTGCTGAGCATCACATCCGACTACACTATGAATGGATGTTCCGGGAGAGGTCCCTTAGACTAGCACTAGCTGATATAGATGGTTTGAGGCATCATCTGCAAAAGTTGCCAGATGCTGGGATAACACAAGAGTCTCTAAGTCCTTATGCTTCTCAATTTGTAGTAGTAAGGAAGAAAAATGGAGCTGTAAGAATGTGTGTAGACTACAGAACCCTAAATAAAAGACCATGCCAGACCAGTACACTATGCCTTGCAAAACTGTTTGAATGGAAACAAATGGTTCTCTTTCTTAGACTTGCAAAGTGGATATTATCTAATCACAATGGCTCATGAAGATAAAGAGAAAAACACATTTATTTGCCCACTGGAATTTTACAAATTTCTTAGAATGCCACAAGGGATCTCAGAAGCCCCCACAACATTCCAAAGACTTGAGTACCATGATGATGAGATTATCTTTGGCAAAACACTAGAGGAGCATGAAGCTCACCTCTTTAAAGTGCTCGGCCAACTGGAAGAATTTGGCATCAAGCTTTCAAAAGACAAATGTCAATTGTTCCAAAGTTCAGTAAAGTACATGGGTCATATCGTGTCTTCACAGGGCAGCCAGACAAACCCCAGCAAAGCAGAAGCTCTGACTGATTGGTCCAAGCCCACCAATCTAAAAAAACTGCAGAGGTTCCTAGGATTTTGCAGCTACTACAATAGGTTTATCAAAGACTATACTAAATTAGTGCACCCTCTTCTGAATCTGACACAAGGGTATCCACCCATGCACAAGAAGTTTAAAAGATGTACTGACATGAAACTGCTAAGACCTATTTCAAACCTCGTGAACCTTTTGACCATAGATTGACTGCCAAATGTGATACTGCTTTTGAAGAGATTGTTTATCAGCTGACCCATGCTCCTGTCTTGGCGTATGCTGATTCATCCAAACCATTAATGCTTCTCACAGACGCCAGCCTAATTAGCCTAGGTACTGTGGTCCATCAAGAATACCCTGAGGTGATATGCCCAGTTGCTTTTTTAAGCAGAAGTTTGACTTGTTCAGAGAAGAAATGGTACACAAACTTGAATTCTTAGCACTTAAGTGGGCCATAGTGGAGCAATTTCATTAATATTTGTATGGAGCAATGGTCCTTGTTAAAATTGACAATAACCTATTGACTTATGTGCAAAGTTCCACTAATTTAGATGCCACAGGTCAAAGATGACTTTCAGCTTTGTCTACCTATGATTATACAGTGGAATATCACCCTGGGTTAAACCATATTGACGCAGATGCCCTTTTCCAGTGACCTGTCTCAGAATCACAGAAACACCCAAAGTGGGTATGTATTCCTGAACACAGAGAGAAAGCTTTGTGCCACAAATTGGATGAAGATGACTCCTCACTCATGGAGAATGCTGACTGTTCAGTGGATTGCTTTTGACCACCTGATTCCTGTATGCCAACAGCTTTTTGCAGTCTGGCTGCCTTAGATCTGAGCTCTTTGCCTCAACTGACCAAAGTAGACCTACAGAGAGAACAAAGCTCCGACCCATTACTAAAAGATGTGAATGCTGTTTTAAAGAAAGGAGGTGATACCTCTCAGTTGCACCCAAATGATATTACTTCTAGCTGACTACTTAGAGAGTGGCCTAAACTCAAGTTGCATGGACATTTGCTGTACTGAGAAGTAACTGATAGTCTGGGAGGGCCTGTCAAGTGACAACTGGTATTACCAACCAAGTTTAAAACAGTTGTACTTACAGCTTGCACAATGATATGGGACATTTGGGCAGTGAACAAATTTTAGATTTGGTCCAGTCACAGTTCTATTGGCCCTGGATAGCCAAAGATGTTGAACAATAATGTAATACTTGCAGTCAGTGCATACAGAGAAAGACACAGCCACAAAGAGCAGCCCCTTTGGTTAATATTGTAACAAGTGCTCCAGTGGATCTTGTTTGCATAAACTTCCATAGCCTTGAACCAGACTCTAAGAATATCTTTAATATCTTAGTGGTTACTGATCACTTTACCAGATACTCAGTCCTACCAGATAAAGGAACAGAAGGCATCCACTGTTGCTAAGGTGCTTGCGGAAAAGTTATTTGTGCATCACGGTGTGCCAAAACAAATTCATTCTGACCAAGGTCATGATTTTGAAAGCAGGCTAATCAAACAAATGTTGTCTCTTAGAGGTGTCAGAAAATCCAGAACTACACTGTATCATTGGCAAAGTGATCCTTAACCAGAAAGATTTAACTGTACTTTGCTAGATATACTGGACACACTAGATCCAAAAGACAAAAGTAAGTGGAGCCAACAAGTCAGCACCTTGGTTCATGCTTATAATTGTACAAAAAATGATGCTACTGGATTTTCCCCCTACAGTCTAATGCTTGGGAGAGAAGCCTGCTTGCCTGTTGATGTGCATTTTGGTGTTTCACCTGATGGCACCAGATCTGAAAACTACTTGCAATATGTACAGCAGTTAGAAGAACAGTTAAATCAAGCTTACTAATTAGCTACAACTATGGCTGCCAAGAAAATTCAAGCCAATAAAACCCATCATGATAACTGAGTGAAAGATCAAGAACTAGAGCCAGGAGGTCATGTGCTGCTCCATAACCTTGGATTTCAAGGTAAGCATAAAGTAAGTGACCAATGGGGCCATACCCCTTATGCTGTTATAGCCAAGCATGATGGACTAACCGCAAATAAAGTACAATACTCGTGGTGTAAAGACAATTCACAGAAATCCCTTACTACCAATTGGACAGATAGGGTCAGATATTCAAAACGTTGTGCTTGGTGCAAATCCGTAGCGCTGGAATAGTGCTGGATTAGTGCCAGGCTGCAGTATGCAAAAGGCCCAAGAGTGCCAGCGCTGTGTGGTTGCGTTGATGCTGTAGGCAGGGGTGGGGGATAGGGGAGTGGCCAAGAATGATGGTGCATCCAGCATACTCAAATGTACATTGCCATGCTACAGGCATTAGTGTGACCTGTAACACGTCACTAAACACCATAGAAAAAAGCTGGTGGTATTATGGTGGTGCCCCCCCTCCCCATCATGATCCCCACCCCGGTAGCTGCTACAGTTACACCACTGCCATGGTGGTCTAGTGGTCCCCCACCCCTCCACATCATGATCTCTGACCTTCAGTTGCTGCACAAAGCCATAAACCCCAAGGTGCTCTACAAGACCCCCCCCAGTGATCCCATCCACACAGCACTGCATATCCTGATGGTCTAGTGGCCTCCCACCCACCCAGCAGTGCGACTCCTGCAAATCCAGAAACTGCAGCCGTATGGAGCCGACGACCGGCTCAGCCCTCTTCTCACCACCACGACCGGCCACAGACTGCTGTATGCATATGCGTTACTGCAAGGAATGAGCATGGACCCTGGTGTGGAGCACTGTTAGACACTGCAGTCAGGCTGAAAATGCAGAGGTGATGCCCCAGTTCATCGGAATACAGTATGAGGTGGTAGCACAAACTCTGGGTCATTAAAGGTCATCCCATGTTAAATAATTTAGAGCCTTGCATTATTAGTCACCCTCAGGCCTTAATGGTACATTAAATAGGTCATGTAGTGAAGCAAATGATGACTGCATTATGTTTATTTCCATGTGTGCAGTATCAGATTGTGTAAATACATGTTATGTGTTACATTTTGGCTGTTCTGCCAAGCCAAATATGATTAGAAATACTAGAAAGTTAATTCTTTTATGTTTGTAATAAGTCAGCTATGGGGTGCGGCCATTACATCCCTGGACAAATCATTGCGGACATTCAATTGTGGACATTTGGTCGCTGGGACAGTTAGCTGTGCACTCTTCAGTCATGTGGTCAATATCGCCTGTCAACACTACGCGCACTTAGCCAGTATGCACTAGTCTACCAAGCGCAGAAGAGACGTGCATTTTACATCTGGTGAGAGTACCTTGGGGGGGGGCACTATACTACCAGGGATTCAAGAGATGTGCAATTTACATCTGGTGAGAGTACTACCAGGGATTCAAGAGACGTGCTCTTTTATGTTTTTATATATAAGGAGTCCAAAGGAGGGGAACTATTATTGATGTGCTTATGTGTTTATGTGTTTGAAACTGTTAAAACTCTGTGTCTTTATTACTTCACTTAAAAACTCTTTGCATTGCCACATCCTTATGTCACATTTATTTCAATAACAGATGCTATGTCCATGAGAAACTTTATCGGAGTATGCGATTTCACATCTAGGCATATGGATTTATACACTTTGCTCAGTCTGACATATCTGCTGTTTTTTCTTGGAGCTTGGTGTCCTAGCTCCATCTGCCGATGCTGCAGTGCAACAGCATCTTGCTCTTGTCTTAACTTTCTGGCCAGCTTCGCTCTAGTGGGGTGGCTAATATTAACAGTGCGTGTGAAGACATGGTGCCAAGCCTCAATGGTATTATTACTGTGAGGCACATCTTGCAGTACTCTGTTATGTTGATTCCAGAACTGCAACTTGAATCTTGGCTGTCTACGCTTCTTCCGATTCTTGCCAGCCTTCCAATATAAATGTTCTCAAAGTAATCAAATAAGCTTTCCAAGTCCTCAAAGTCTGAGTCATCCTGTAGTGCCTCAAAGTACCGTTCTACATCTTCTGTAGGTACTTAAGCCAACCCTAAAAGACAGCGTACCTTTTGAGCAAAGTCTGGATCATGAACATATCTCTGCTGCATACCCTCTTGCTGGACACGTCGCCATAGCGCTTGCCCTAGGTGGAAATTACACCCCGATAGCTCTGAAGAAGGAAACATGTCAAACAAAACTTTAATAGCAGCAATTTCAAAGTCAGTCATTATACTGACTGGGCTTATGTGGCTACCAAGCAATGATTTAAGGTGAACAAACAACCTTCTACATACCTCTTCACTATGCCCTGGCAGTAAGGCATACATGCAAGGTCTGTTTACCCCCTGTACAAGCGCTTGTAAGGTATACAGTTGGTCATCTTGCTGCGGTGCTACTGTGAACGTACCATCACAAAACCAGTGGTCTCGTAGCACCTGCAAGTCAGTCTCTCTAGCAAAAATTATCAGTCCTTCTTCTTCAACCTGAATGAACTGTTCACCATTTACTGTCTTATAATATTCTGAGATGTCAGAATCTGTGGGGGAAGACAGTTGTCTATGTCTATGCGCATAACGCCGCATAGTCTCTTGACTAGGCAGTAAGTGTGCGTTGCGAATTTCCACCTCTTGTAGTGCCTGCAGAACGATATTTCATGTGCACTCCTCTGATTCAGCAGCTTTCCTTTTCATGCCTTAATGACTTGAGCATGACCGTGTACTGGAACATGGTTATGCTCAGTCAGTGCTTACAAAATGCTGTCACCAGGGGTGTGCATGCGAGCCCTGCATGTCCATTGCTCGCAGCGCCAGATTATTTTTTCGTTTGCCCCATCCTTTTCCTTAGTGTATAAAAAGTTGTCCAAACACAGCTTCTTCGTGCCTTTCTGTGTTGTCACGAACTCCATGGCAACAAGGCAATCGATTCTCTCTGAATCCACACAATCGATGCTCTCTAATGCTCGCCTTGCCTAGCGTGTCATCCGGTGCGACGTTTGTAGCAATTCAGTGAAGTGCGGGGATGCGCCACTCCGCTGCCAAGGTGAGGGGATAGTAGTGCAGTGCAATGCTCTATCAGCGGCAGGTAAGGGGTTTCAATATACTTTCTGTTGCTAAGCAGGTACATATTTTTTCTAACAAATATACTGGGTACGAGGCATATTTAACAAGCAGTCAAACAGTATAACAGCACAAGCACATAACAGACGGGGAAGACGAGCATCTGCATCAGGTCAAATCTTGTAATATTTAAAAAATTTCTTATTCTGGCTATGTCATTTTTATGGAGTTTGACCTATTTCAGAAATCCATGATCTGGCTGTTTAATTCTCATTGTTTAAAAGGTCTGGATTCCAGTGATAGTTGATTGTTGCTGTTATCTCGCTAACAAGCAGGTTATGACCAAAGGCGACCTTACGATGCGACTAATATGCTAGCGACTAATTGGACCATGCACCATATTGACCGCGACTTTAAAACCACGATGAATGAAACTGCGACGATTAGTCTGTAAACCATCAGCTATTCATTCTCTCTCTCACTCTCTCACTTTCGCTCTTGCTCTCTCTCAGTTTCTTTCTCAATAAATAGGGTATCATGAGCTGGATTTCAAAAGGACTAATTATGCCATTTAAGATGTTACACTCACAACTATATTTTATACTTTTATTTACCGCACATAAATGTATTCAGAGATTCTAAAATAATATTACCCTACCGCAAGAGCATTTATACTGCTTATTTGGATGAGTTATTTGCAGGCATGAGACATTTGTCTTGCAAAGAATGCATTTTAAAATGTAGGCATAGTTCTGAACAAAAGCACCAACTTCTTTAAAACGTTAATCTGCCCATTGGATTCTAGAATGGCTTGCAGAGCAAAATCCTTGTGGCTGTTTACAACTTTAAATCAATTCAATGTGATGCAATTGTTGTTCCTTTGTGCCAGTAAGCTTGCATGTGGCAAATGTACCATTTATGTCTATTTTGACTGCCTGGACGTGATCTTTCTGATTAACGATTTTAAATTAGACAACGTGTCGAGCACTGTGATGCTCTTGTTAAATCATTTCTGAAGGAAGGGAAGGGAAATTTGATTAACCAGGAGAGGCACACTAAGCTGGGGCTTACTTCAAAGTGTGATCTGGGAGCATGAGGAAGTTAAGTGACTTGCTCAGGGTCACACAGTATATCAGTGGTGGCTGTGGGATTCAAACTCGGGTCTTCCAATTTGCAGCTCAGAGACTTTAACCACTGCAGTATCCTACCTCCCTTGTATGGTAGCGGCTGCTGTGGGATGGGGGATCGTGCCGGGGGAACTAGTCTGCCAGGGACTGTACCCCCATATGGGAATGGTGGCCTTCACAGCCTGGACTGTCTGCATGTCCCACCCAGTGTCCCCAGTTTGCTGTCGTATGGGGCTGCTGTGGAGCCTAGTGGGCCTACAGCCTACGTCAACCCCCTCCTTTTCCTCATGTCTGTCCCATGCATTCTAGTTTCACCACACAGTTACTGTACCCACAACAGCTGCGGGGTGACAATGTTGGTGTTGGGGGTAGGGGGGCTGTCCTCCAGGGTATGTTTGGACTCAGGCAGTATGTATGTATATATATATATATATATATATATATATATATATATACACACACACACACACACACACATATATCTGGCTATATTGTTTTGTAGTCCATGTCAACCAGCAGGGGATGCTGTGGGCATGCCCTTGCCTACAGCATCCAGCCGGTACTTCCATTCTGACCAAAAGGTGGAGCTGTGTTCTCCATTCAGTAGCACCAAGCATGGTAATGTATGCTAAGCAGCAGGTAATGAGATGCAAATGTGCCTGTTTGCCCAAGGATTACCTAAGTAGGCTCATTTGCATGGGAGCTTTGAATATAGCTCACATTTGCCCCAGGCTAACCAGTTTGCATCGGGCTATTGTGTTAGCACTGTGCAATTCAGTTAGCCCCGGGCAAACCACACTTCAACACTGCATTGTTCTGCAGTGTGTGGCTTGCATTGTTGTTTGCTGTAGCTGTGACACAGCTCTGTGCAATCACACACGCTATTCTCCACCTGCAACACCAGCATTCTCAAGAGTCTCCTAAGCACCAGTTGCATTGTGCACTTCCCTGTTGCTATATTCAGTGCTCTCCTATTCCCGGTCTATTTTTGCCCTTCACTCCCAGCCCAGTTTGCCTGGCTTCCTTAGCATGCTATATTCAGCAGGTTTGGCACTGGGCTATTCCCTTTGAATATGGCGGGCTATTAGGTCCGGGCAATGTTTGCATGCTTGGTAGTGCTACTTTAGCCCCGGGACAAAGCTTTGAATATCTGGGCCATAGTGTTAAATAAAGTTTATTTATTTATTCAATTTTGATAACCGGAGAGATCCACTGAGCCCGGAAGGTCCCTTTTTCAGGTGCAACCCAGAATTAGTTACACAGTAAGAACATTTCACATATACAGTATATGGTATCCCGTGACTTTGGCTACCATGATTGGATTCCTACTAAAAGGGTGGCTCAGTCACAATGCCTGTCATCGTGGTGACTGGGGAAGGTGGGTGACTAGATGGGGGGTATGCGATATAACAGCATCCTGTTGCTACATGCCTACGTGTGTGGGGGGGGGAGCGAGCACACTGAGATTGGGGTAGGAGGGGACAGAGGGGTTGTAGGGGGTGGTGCCTCAGTGAGCTGCTGAGCTGCTTCTGTGGCACAGTGGGTGGTTACAGGGCTGCAGCAGGAATGGTGCTGGGTTCAGGTCTGGGTGCAGGTACGTTTGTTGTGCCCAGCTCTAATTTTTATTTGTTCTGTGTTTGCACCCTCCCTGACATGCACACCCCCTCCATGGAGTTGAGACTCTTTAAGTAGGGGGTTGTGGGGGGCATAGCACCCTGCATAAAATGAAAAAATCCAACTCCCTGGTGCCATTTTGCTGTGCACCGAGGAGTATATCGCCACAATATTTTTACAGCAATGTGCCATCGCCCTAACGGCAATCACCGATCCACAGTATATAGGTGAGCTGACCATTTCTGTTTACAATCAAGTCAGTACATAGCAGGATTCAAAGACACAGTACGCAGCAGGAATCAGACATTCATCAGGACAAGTGCAAGGTACAGTCACATTAGAAAGAAACAGACCTTTGACAGGATGTAGAATTAGAAAAGAACAGAACAATTGACAGTACACTTGCATCTCCTGGAATGGAGAGATTTCTACTGGACTGACCAAATGTTGTCCTAAGACTGAAACTCCTTGTTGCTCTGTAACCAGGTCTGTTACATGAAATAAACAACAACATGAATAAGCTCCTGCTGCCCAGCCTACTGTCTCTATGAACACTGCAGCTAGTCCTAATGCTACTGATTATGAATGTAATGATGAAGAGTTCTGTGCTGCTTATTATCTAACTCCTGAACTTGTGAGACTGTTCCAGGGGTTCCCTCAGTCTTCTCAGTGTGATACCCCTGCAAATCAAGTGGCTTCCAATAATTCAAGTCTGCCTGTTAGCCCTGAACTGCCAAACAATGATGTGTTCAGCATAAGCTCTGAAACAAGTGAACCCTCTTGCAATATTGAACCAAGTGAACCAAGTGATGAAATTCAGCTAGATGGACTAAATAATCGGTTTAGGTGAAGTGAAAGTCTTGCTGACCCCACAGATGTGAAGGGTGTACTGAATGATTCAGAATTTGTTGATATACCCCTTAATGATAAGGATGAGCCTGAAGAGCCCACAGGTGATGGTGAAAACCCAGAGAATGCAGTGGTACCCACTCCTAAAGAAGCTGTTTCATTGCTAGACAATGAACCTGGACAGACCACACTGAAAGCTGAAAAAGAAGTGCAAGCGCCAATGCCAGACTTGCTACATTGCTCTGACAGAACAATGAAGCCCTTGTTGAAGCTCATGTGTGAAACTCCTGACATTCCTATTGAGTTTCCTGTGAATATTGTGCACAAAGGCATGTACATTACACCCAATTCATTGCCAAGACTTGTTTTCACTGTCTCAAATAAAAGAAAGACCTCCACCCAGTGTCAAACTAGCTGTATGGGTAGAAAGAGGGGGATAATATGAAAAATGTGTTGACCTGTGTTAACTAACCTTAAGCCAGGTGAGACTATGAAATGTTTTACTTATGCCATGTAGTATCTTGAAATGTTGTCATGGCAATGCTATTGAACAATGTTTTGAATTATGGAAGATCTTCCCAATTAACAGTGAAGTTAGCATGCATTGCTTTCTGTTCTGACTGTCAGAGTGTAGATAGTTATTTAACGTCTAGCTGGAGTTTGTACATATTAAAATATTATTGTCTCTGCCCACCAGTTTTTATTATGGATTTGGTGCTGACACCAAGTTTCCTTAGGCAGGAGAGAGTGTAACCCTCTTCAAAGGGTGGGGCTTACCTTAAGTTATCTCCTTGGACTCTTCTTTTGCCCTCTGTCTGGCCATGTTCTAGCCCTGAGTTCTGCCTTTGGACCTTTGCTAATATTCAACAATATGAGTTTAAATCTATATAAAGTAATGTTGTGTCTATAGTGCCTGTGTGAACATGCGAGATTACAGGATTGTGTTTTCTTCAGTTAAGGAGGGACAGTTGAACCCAACAGTTCTGAGGGAGCCTCCAGAGAGTGAGGAGGCTCAGACTGTGTGCTCTGAGAGAAAGTTTGGAGGCCTATCTGGGTTTCTGCAGCAAAATAGCCCAGAAGTGGTCTATTTGAACTCCAGTATTTGCAGCAGTTGCTGAAACTCTGGAGAGGAGAGGAGAGGAGAAGAGAAGAGAAGAGAAGAGAAGAGAAGAGAAGAGAAGAGAAGAGAAGAAGAAGAGAAGAGAAGAGGGAGAAAGCTTTTTCTTCTAAGCAAAATCCTGCTGTTTTGCCTGAACTGCATTAGAGACTACTGGCACTGCAGATTAAAGTGAGTGAATTGCTGAATCCTGAGCCAAGCTGCCAGAATTAAAGTTGGGAAACAAGCTTGTACAAAGGGGTTCCATCAGCCAGAGAACTCTTTCTGCTCTGCCAGAGAACTGTGTTTGCTGAGAGCTACATCTGCCAAAAAGTACATTCTATGCAAAGGTTCCACCATGCTAAAGTAACAAGAATATCGCCAACCTCCCCTACAGCGACACATGGTTGCCGACATCCCCGACACCGGCAGGTCCAGACCCTGACTACGGATCACACTGACACCTGTTTGGTGTTCATGCGGGGGGGCTGTGTCCCCCCTGCACCCCTGGACTTATAGATTCCAACTCAAGGGGGGTGGATTTTGGGTAAGAGAGGCCAAACTCTGGAGTCGATGACACGGTCATCGCTCTGACAACCCGGTCAACACTGCGGGTGTCAACGGGTTGGTGTCGCTGTAACAGCATCGTTGTGTAAGTGTCACTGTTACAACGATATAGGCTATGCAAAGATTGCACTGTGAATTTGATGAAACCTGTTTATGCAGAGACTGTATCCAGCTTGCTGCTTTACAAATCAGATACTGTATCCTGAGCTAAATCTGTATCTGAACCAGCATGGGCAGTCAGCTACTAACGCAGCAGCTAGTGTTGGTTTGCGGCCATCTCGGGGGTTATACCTAGATGAGGGGGTGAGTTGTGCCAGCCCTGGTCCTTTATGCTGGTTCTGTCTCCAGAGGCCTAAACCCTTCATGAAACCAAGACTCCAGAGGTTCGATATTGCCCTAGGGAGCCAGCCATCTTGACTGCCAATCAGAACCTAAAAAGCTGCAGTCAAGAGTCATTTCAGGGCTTGCCCTGCAACAAATGTTTCTTTGTTTCAAGAGTTGTTAAAGTGTTTTGCAGGTTATCAGGCCTGAGATTACAACTACCAGTCAGCCAAAGAGCCAAGCTATCTGCTTTTTAACATTTAGTCACCTTTACATAGTCACAGAAATAAATCAAATTGCTTGTTTAAATGCACCAATGCCAGCTAACCAGCTGCAACGAGCCAGGCCTGCAACGGTTCTAGTCTGAGTACCCAGTGAAGAGAACTGGGACTGTCCATGTGGACTACCAATTGTCATTTAAATATTTGTCAACAAAATTAAATACACATACAAAGCTTTTAATTTGCATCCTTTTACCCCATTGTTTATGCCCCTAACAAATTAGGTTTATTGTTAATGTTAACACTGTCCATGAACATATTATTACTGAGTGCCAGTTAACTGTGTCTAGCTGAAAAGTGCATTGTTATTGCTAATTACTATTCCTTGCAGATATGCAGGGTGTGCCATAGTAGCCAGAACCCTGTTCGTAAGTGTTGTCACTGTGAGCACATTATTAGCTATCACCAGTAATTGCACTACTGAATGCAAGGTAAATTGTTATATAGTAATCCATATGTGGGACCACTGGTTGGGGTAGTGATTAGGTACAGCATCCCAGAAGGTTGTGCTAGCTCATCATAAGACCCACTTAATATTTACTCTGGGTGAAGGCACTGCACAAATAGTTTTACTACTGGTAATGATCCCTTTTATCATTAAAATTATAACCTTGGCCCCTCAACCTGTATTTTGGGCAGAGCAGCAGGCAGGGGTAATAACCCACTAGCACATAGCACCCCATTTACAATTGTATACCCTGCTATTACCAAGCTGCATCACCCTTTCTTGATGTATTAAGAGTTGATGTTTATGGCTACAGTATATTGTTTCTGTGGTCATCTTTAGATGATGGTGAAGATGTTTTTTTTTTGTTATGATACAATTAATAAATACATACAATTTGGATACCAATTATTGTCCTCAGATTTTCATGCATTGTAACCATATTTCACTTGTGATGTGCCATTCTTGGCACTGTGAAGTGCAAAAAATAAATATCTCTTTAAAATAATAAAACTAGAGTCCATATGTTTGGATAACTAATCTATACCATATAGTCATTGTACCAAGTATCCAACAGTTTTGATAACAAATGTTTTACAATAATATGTTGTAACTTGAAGGCCCTTTTGATGATTCTTCAGGCAAACAAGAGACAGTTTGGGGGGCTCACCTTACATGTGTGCACATTACCCTGTCACGCAAACTGAAGCAGGTCAGAAAGACCTCTACAAAAGCAGGGTTGAGTCAGCACCAACATAAACCAATCAGGGAAACCACATAAGGTCTATCCCTATGTAAATCCCATGCTTTAAGGCATATGTTTAAGTGAAAACTTGTCGAATTTTTGTAGTAAACATACCAGAAGGGAATCACTCTACTGTCCAACCTTAGAGAACCACATTTAATAATCACTTGCCATCACATAAAATGCAATGTACCATATAAAAGTCAGAACATATGTGCAAAAAGCAATTTAAACAGTGCAAAAAGCAGAAAAGCAGCTTAAACAGTGAGGTACAGGCTCACCAGTCTGGCATAAATTATGACTATGGCTTCTGCTTCTTCATACTTGGGACACCTTTCCATATGGATTGTTGTTGGCTGCTACTAGAAGCATTTGGATAGTCATCCGAATCTTATCTGAACCTTTTAGAACCTTTATGTTTTATGATAACTGTGTGTTAAAAACCATCATTTTAAACAGCTTTTAATCCACATATCAATAGAAAAACGGAATTAAACCACTGTTTAGTAATAACGAACAGCATGATTTGCGAAATGAGATGAGAAGGAGTGAATGATGAAACTGTTGAAGTGTTTACTGGAAGTGCCAGTGCTGCAATATGTACTTGCTGAACCTCACAACTGACATCCACCCCCAAGTTGATGATGATTATGTTGTTCAAAGGTAGGCAGGTCCCAGAACTCTGACCAACCCTTGTAGTTTAGGAGTTACAGCATCAGTGTGAACCAGATTGACAGCAGCTGGCAGACCTGTGTGTGTATTAAACTCTGACAGCCACCCACCACGTGCATACTGTCTGTGTGATTTTGTCAAAAGACAGGCAACTCCCAGAATGCTCTCTAATCACACTTCTGCTTCTGACATTTGAGAAAGTAATGCTGTGCATAATAGTTAATAACAGTAGCGATTTCTATTTCCTAACAGGCACCACTATGAATGCTTCCCATTTAATATTAATGAACAAGGAGGAACACACCACCATAATAGAGAAACAGAAACAGCATCAGCCAGTCAGCTAGCCAATCAGACCGCCAGTTAGCCAGCTGCCACTTCATGGCTGCTACAACCCCTGCCTACTACAATCAAGGGTAAAACAGAACTACTGTACCAGCACTGAGATCAGTATGGTTAAGGCACATTTACCACAAAAGGCTGCTTAGAAAAGAATAAGAAAGTGCCTGTGATGACAAGCAAGTCCCAGATCTGTAGTTTTTAATCATTCTTCTGAGTATGATTTCTGTAGAAGGTGACAGTGTGTTTGTTTGTACAGCTAGTTTTATTTCTCAGTCACTGGCACCACTTTAGTCACAGGCACCACTTTTGTTTAGCAATGGCTCTTGATATGGAACATAATGTGAATGCACCAACGTTATGAAGCAACATGAAAGAAGAGCACCAGGCAGTCTGAAAGTCATACTTCCCCACAGCTACTAACACTGCTATCAGGGGGAAAACAGAACTAGCAGCATTTAAATCAATCTAGTTAAGGTGCATTTAACTAAATGATCTCCTTAGAATGAGAAAGTGACTGTGTGAGAACAGGGACTTGTCTGCCACAGTTGCTACCAGTACAATGTCATGAACTGGCTCCAACTCCCACCCACCGACCCACAGGATGACAATTTGTCCCAAAGGCAGGCAAGTCTCAGACCCCTGTTCTTTTTTAACCAGTCTCCTGAGTCTGATTTTTGTAGAAGGGAAAGGGGATAGTGTGTTTGTTTACATAGCTAGTTTTATTTCTCAGTCACAGGCACCACTTTTGTTTAGCAACAGCTCTAGGTATGGAATGTCATGTGAATGCACCACTATTACGAAGCAACGTGAGAGAAGAGCACCAGGCAGTCCGAAAGTCACCACTTTACCACTGCTTCTACCACTACTGTCAAGGGGAAAACCAGAGCTAACAGCACCTAAATTAAATCAATCCACTTAAGGTGGATTTAGCTAAATTATCTCCTTAGAATGAGAAGGCAACTGTGGGAGAAGAGGGACTTGTCTGCCACAGTTGCTACCAGAACAATGTCATGTACTGGCTGCACCTTTCACCCATCCGCAGGACGACGATGATTTGGTTAAAAAAAAAAAAAGCAGACAAGTCTCAGATCTCTAGTTTTAACCAGTCCAATCAAAAAAAATTGAAAGCTGATGTTAATGTTATTTAATCCACAGACGCAGCACATGTACTGCTATCAGTGACATCTTCTTCAAGATTAGCATGACATATGTCGCCAACGTTTGGCAAGTTAACCTTCCAGGCGTTAGTCTCTCTACATTGTTTGGTGTTAATCTTATTCATTTATCAGTTTCAGTATCCCCAGCAGAACTAAATAAACATTCAGAACAGACACTGGAGGGTGGACAACCAATATACTTACAAGCTAGGGTAGCCAGCTTTTGCCAGCATGATTTTTTTCTTTTTCCAGTAAGCTAGAGGGTCATCCTTAATAGTAATGTTGGGCTCAGACAGATTGGCATCTAACATCTTTACTACTAAGCATGCATATTCTCCTTTTGGAATTTCAGTGTCCTGCAGCTGGCACCAAATGTCATCCTCCTCATTGTCTACTTCTGTGCTGTTGTTTGGAGCAGTCTTTTGAATTTGAGGAGGTGTGATTCTAGTACAGTAACACTTCCTAATGAAACCTCATCTACTGCATCAATCAAAAGTTGCCCAAAATTCAACTCCTCCACATTCTCAGAAAAAACAACAGGAAGGTGTCTGTTCTAGAAACATGGCTTTAGCAATCTTGTCAAGATATACTTTGCTCTGTGTCACGACTGATAATTTGTCATCATTGCTAAGTCTGGTAAGCATGTTGTTGACTAGAGATTGGCTCATATTTAAATTGCTCCTCATTTTCTCCAGCCTGTTTTTGTACCTGGTTAGAAGAGTGCTCCCTTAACAGTGCATAGAAGCATAAACACAAAGAATTTGATGGCAGGTAAGGACCACTTAGCCCACCTAGTCTGCCCATTTCTCTACCTGATGGTTAAGCTGCAGATCCTAGTTATCCAACACCTATTTCCTCCTACCCTCCACTAGAATTGCTTTATGTCTGTCCTATGCATTCTTGAATTCCCCCACTGTTCTTGACTCCACGACCTCCTCAGGAGGGCTGATCCATGCACCACATCCCTCACTGTGAAAAAATATTTCCTCACATTACCTCTGAGCTGTCACCCCTCTGTCTTCAAATTGTGCCCCATTGTTCTTGCATATCTCTTTTTCTGAAAGATGCTACCGTTTTGGACTTGTTGATTCCCTTGAGGTACTTGAAAGTTTCTATCATGTCCCCACTCTCCCTCCTTTCCTCAAGGGTATACATATTAAGCTCTTTTGGTCTCTCTTCATATGTTTTCTGGTGCAGATTCTGCACCATTTTGGTTGCCCTCCACTGGACAGCCTCAACTCTATGTATTTGCGGAGATGGGGTCTCCAGAACTGCATACAGTACTCCAGATGGGGTCTGAGCAACTGTCTGTATAGAGGGATAACAACTTCTTGTTTTCTACTGTTAATGCCTCTCCCTATGCATCCTAGTATCCCCCCAGCTCTCCTTACTGCCTTCTCACATTGCTTGCCCACCTTTAGGTCATCTGATATAATTACCCAGAGGTCCCTTTCCATTTCTGTTGTTGTTAGTATCTCACCCCCCCATTGTGTACTCTTCCCCTGGGTTTTTGTTTCCCAGGTGCATTACCTTGCACTTCTTTGCATTGAATCTATGCTGTCATACATTTGACCATTCCTTCAACCATGCCAAGTCCCTTCTCATCCTTTCCACCCCACCTTGTGTATCAACCCTGTTGCAGATCTTTGTGTCTTCTGCAAAGAGACATATTTTTCCTTCCAGTTCCTCTGCAATGTCACTTATAAAGACATTAAAGAGGACCGGTCATAGTACTGACCCCTACCCAACTAGTAACCCTCCTTTCTTCACTGCGGACTCTGTTTACTATTACTCTTTGTGTCCTGTTGTCCAGCCAATTTTTTATCCAGGCTACAATCTTGGGACCCACTCCAAGGCTGGCTAACTTGTATATTAATCTTTTGTGTGGGACTGTGTCAAATGCCTTGCTAAAATCTAGGCAGGCCATGTCCACAGCCCCTACCTGACCTACTACTTTGGTCACCCAGTCAAAGAAATCTATTAGTTTCATCTGACACAACCTTCCTGCTGTGAATCCATGGGATACCTCTGATTGGCCAAAATGTATTGGCCCAACCGGCAATATCCCGACCTCGGGCACATGAAACACAGTTGCCTGACATCGGGAATTTGGACCCACCCCTGGAGTGAGAATCCTTAAGTACGGGAGGTGTGGGGGCAGAGCCCCCCCACATTGGGGGGTGCAGGGGTGAAGCCCCCCGAATCACTCCATGGAGATAAAATCCTGATGTCGGGCAACCATGTTTCGGGAACCCAGGGTTGGGATAATGATGATCAGGGTGATGCAGACCATAGTATATCAGAATCCATGCTGCCTTGGGTCCTGTGACCCACTGGCCTCTAGGTACTCAACAATTCTTTACTTCAGAAGTGATTCCATCATTTTTCCCTGCCACTGAAGTCAAACTAACTGGTCTGTAGTTTTCTGCCTCTACCCTGCTACCACTTTTGTGAAGTGGAATCACATCTGCCCTCCTCCAGTCCTCAGGTACCATGCCATCCACCCATGATTTGTTAAAGAGAGTATTCAGTGATGTCACTAGTTCTACCTTTTGTTCTTTTAGAATTCTGGGGTGAATCCCATCAGGCCCCATTGCTTTGTCCGCCTTTAGTTTTAAGAGTTCTTTCAGAACCCTTTCTTCTGTGAATGGACTGCTATCAACCCTCTTTTCCAGAGTGTTTCTCTGGTTTGGTTTAGGTACCTCCCCCTCCTCTTCCTTTGTGAATACTGAGCAGAAATATTTGTTCAATATCCCTGCTTTTTTACTGTCACCCTCTGTCCACATTCCATCCCCTTTATTAAGCCTCAGGATCCCTCCCTTGGTCTTTCTTCGCTCCCTAATGTACCTATAAAAGGTTGTATCCCCCTTTTTAACAGAGTTGGCTATCTTTTCCTCTGTTTGGGCCTTTGCTATTCTGACTGCTTTCCATTCATCCTTCTGCTTTAACTGATAAAGTTCTCTGTCCTGCTCCTTCTGTGTGTCCTTATATTTCCTGAATGCTATCCTTTTCTCCTTAACCTTCCCTGACACCTCTTTAGAGAACCATAGTGTTTTTTTCCTTCATTTTGTTTTGTTGATTTGCTTCACACAAAGGTCTGTTGCCTCTGTGATGGATGTTTTTTATTATTCCCCATTGTTCCTCCACCCCTCCTTCTTGCCAATTTGCTAGTGCTTTTCTGAGGCACTCTCTCATTTTCCCAAAGTCAGACCTCCTAAAGTCCAATCCTCTTGCTTTTGTATGGCTGGACTCTATGGCTGTGTTTATCATGAACCACACTGTTTGGTGGTTACTTGTTCCCAGATGGCTACCCACTTCTAAATCCGAGATCTTTTTTCCGCTCCCATTTGAGAGTACCAGGTCTAAGATTGCTCCCTCCCTAGTGGGTTCCAATGCTAGCTGTCTAAGGCATGCCCCTTGTAGGGCATCAAGAATGACCCTGCTCTTTAATCTGCCTGCAGCAAAGGTGCTCCAGTTAACATCTTGAATATTCAGGTCCCCCATCAACAATATCTCCCCTTTTTCTGCCATTCTAGTGATGCCTTTTACCATTTTCTTGTCCATTCCCTCCCCCGAGATGGCGGTCTGTATACAACCCCATCTGGATTGTGGTGCCATTTCCTGTCTCCAGGGTGACCCACAGTGCCTTGTGTACTCCCTGTTTACTCTTTAGTTCTGTTGCTTTGATCTCTTCCCTTACATAGAGAGTTACTCCTCCTCCACTTTTACCCTCCCCATCCCTCCTGTAGATTGTGTATCCTGGTATGTTGACATCCCAGTCATGGTTCTCTGTGTACTATGTTTCTGTGACTGCCACACTATCCAGGCATCCCACTTCCATTAAGGCCACTAGTTCAGGGAGCTTGTTACACAGACTATGGGCATTGGTACTCATCACCCTCCATTTTTTGATGGCCTTACCCCTTTTAGCCCCATCACTGTCCTTACTGCCTTTACCTTTTTTTGCATTTACCCCTGTCCTGCTCCCTAATGATCTCTCTACCTTGGTGTTTTCTTTGCTAATTACTGTGTTTTGTGGGGGAGGTTGGGATTTTCCTGCTTCTTTTCAGTGCCTCCCCCCTTGACTAGTTTACATGTTTGCCAATGAAGCATTTAAACCTATCACCTATGATCCTGGTTACCCCACTGGACAGATGCAGACCATCGTGCCAGTATAGGCTTGTATCCCTCTAGGTGGCTCCCAGTTCCCAATGAAGCCAAAACTCTGAGCTCCACAACAGTTTTTCAACCATTCATTGAATCCAATGGTGTGGAGTTCCCTAGCATCACCCTTTCCATATACAGGCAGCACCTCTGAGAAGGTTACCGTATGTGCTACTTGTCTAAGGCCCCTTCCCAACTCTACAAACTCCTCTTGCACTGATCTGATCCCATTCCCAGCCAGGTCATTTGTCTCTAGGTGGAAAATGACATCCAACTCCCTCCCTTGTTCAGCTGCTCCTGTGATCCTATGATCCTGAGGATTTGCTTCCTGTCCCTCCAAGCCATGGCCCCAGGCAGGCATCTTACTTCCTTCTCCCCTTCCTCCCCAACTTCTACCCCCGTAATGATTGAGTCTCCCACCAGGAGTTATTTCATTCCCCTGTGGGGTCCTGTGCCACCCTCCTGTGGGTCTCTTTTGTGGAGGTTCCCACTGCAGGTGCCTCCATAGAGGAACCACTCTCTACCAGAACAGCGTATGAATTGTGGAGCGCTACGGCTGGAAGGATGCACCTCTGTTCCACCACCATCTCCCTCCCTGAGCCCACCTTGGTCCAAACACTCCTCTTTCTTGGCAACATCTGAGGTAGCAGCAGTGGCCCTTGTGGTCCCTGGGTGGGGGAGGAGGTTTCATGAATCCTAGCCAGTTCAGCCTGGAGACAGACAATCTCGTCCCTCAGACCAGAGAGGTGCCTGCAAATAGGGCAGCATTGCAGTCTCCTGAATGTCTCCTGGAACACTGACACCCCACAGCCATTGCACTGCACCACTCCCATCATGCCTTATTTTGTGTCCCCTCTCCTGTTGCTTTGTATACTTACTCTCTCCTTCCTCTATTTATTTTTCCACCTACTTTCCTACTGCCTATGTACCCTTGCATGTTTAGAACAGTGCTTTTTTAAGAGCGAAACAAGGACAGTGACAGTGGTAGGATAGTGAACGACAGTTACTGCTTCCACTACCCCTGTAGCCATCAGGGAGTGACTGGAGGAAGGAAAGAAGAGATGGAAAAAGTTGGTGGCTGGCTGAGCTGCTCCCGTGGTGGAGAGGGATAAGCCATAGAGCAGCTTGGCAAGTGTGGATCTGGAGACCAAGGTTCTGTTCCTGTTCTCTGAGGTTTTGTCGATGATACTGTGTGCATAATTTTACTAAGTCCCACCTCACAGATCCTCCCCAAGATTCAAATTTTCCCCTATGATCCAGCACCCCATCTGAGTTGATTATTTTAGAGATGGGGTGTGGGGGGGGGCAGTGCCCTCTGCATCAGGGGAAGCATGGTGGCAGAGCCCCCCTGCAAAAACAAGATTTTGTAATGTGCTCTGTGGCCATAGTAGCAGTCTGTGGTGTGTTTGTCAGGGCACTATTGTTGCAGGCATCATTGTTGCTGCAATGTTCTGGTCATCGCTGTTCTTGTATGCACGTTTCTAACCTAGAGCCCCCTTTTTTTGAGAAGTAGAATGAGATGAATAACTTGGCTGAGGGACACCTTTTCTGCTCTGATCTCTTTTGTAGCACTCATGAATGGTTCCAAAATGTGACACAACTGTTCCATCAGAGACCATTGGGTAGAATGGAGTACAGTACTCTCCCCAATATCATTGTACATGATATACTCAATGATGGCTACCTTTTGTTCAAGGATGCATTCTGTCATAAAGTAAGTTTAATTCCACCTTTCTTGTACATCCTGAACAACTTGGTGGTGAGGAAGTCTTTTGTTTTTCTGGATATCAGTAAAGATGTCACAACTTTTACAGAATGATTGAAGTGGCCACACACTTTGCGCACTGTTGCCACAGTGGCTGATACTTGTCAGTCATTATCTAGGAAACTTCAAACAATTGGGTTAGGACAATGTGCAGATCAACCTACATGTACATAGTTGGCATCATGAAGTGCTTTTTTTAAATATTTGGAGCATTGTCAGCAACAAAAAAAAAGAAACAACCTTTCAAACCCTATGAGGTGTCCCAAGCACTAACTAGTAATTCCAGTTCTTGCTGAATGTGTTGTGCCATGTGTCTGTCTTGAAAGTGAGATACATGGAGAACTGTCATTTTCTGAAACATGAGGGATTTTTTGAGCTGTGAGAGTTAGTAGTGGTAGTAGTAGTGATTGTAAGTGGAAGGAGTTGCAGGCACAGTGGTGTGTGAGGATGATGAGTTACCTGCAAAACTGACCCGGTGGTCAGTAAGAGAAAGATAGGAAATGGTTTGGATGCTGATCTACATGTCAGCAGTAATGTCAATTACCTTGTCCTTAGCCAGTTGGAGAGCATGCCTTACCTGAAGTACTAAATGCACAGCAGTTACTGCAGAGTGTTTTCTACTTGCCATCAAATATTGTGGGTCTAAATATTCTATAAGCCTCCAGAAACCCACGCCTTCCACAATAGAGTATGGCTGTAATTGGAGTACAATAATTTGTTATGTTACACTTTACTACATTTGTTATTGGATGGTTTCATGAATATTTAGACTTTCTTTCAAAAACCTCTTGCAAGTTCAATTACCTCTTATCAGGGGTAAAGTTAGAATTGTCGGGGGTGTTGTACTAAATGCCCTGCCTGGTAAGACAGAGGACCTTGTAGAATTATCTTGAGGCAAAAGTGGACTTTTGGATCTTCGCTGGTGATTACTGTCTCTACTGTTTCAGCAGAATGCTCCTGTTCTCCAAGAGCACTGCTGCATTTCCAGGCACCAACATTAGACTGCTTGTTTGAACCATATGCTGTATAATGATAGGGTGAATTTGCATAAGATATCACATTATTTTTGTATGTAACCTCTAGGTGGCGCTATCCCAAAGGCTACTACCCCTTCCTGCTTGGCTAGTAGCAGGTTAAGGGTCCTGGGTACTGAAACTGGTGCCTCCACCCAGAAGTCAGGGTTGTTAATGGTCAAGCTAACCTGGGTACAGCCCTCCGGGACACTGTAACCCCTCTCTTTCCCTTCTAGTGGCCTGAGCAATATACAATGATTGCTTTCACAATGACCCTTATTCACCATGCAAATACCCACACAGTTTGCACTTACCATTAGGGCTGGTTCCTCTAGCTCAACCCTGGGGACCCCCTGTAAAACAAGATTATGCACAACAAATAGCAACAGTACAGTACTCTTGGCACAAAGTGGAACCACAGTCAGGTTAAATGCAAAAAGAGTTAGATCTGATTTATTCAAGGGACTTGAACAAGGGAGGGGTGTAATCAGGTTGATTGGCTTAAAAGCTGAATCAATCAGACAGTTATGCATGCACTTCAGAGTCCTTACACAGTCACACACTCTGGGTAGCCAGGTAATAAAAAGGTGGGCTAGCCAGAAACATTGTCTGGGGTAGGCCTGTGTCACAGCTGGTTGGGGCCCTGTGATGAAAGAAAGCAACATGCACAACACACACTATTTGTAATCCAGAGCCAGAGGGCTCAGTTCATGACAAAAAAGACAACAAAGCAATCAGATGACAACACTTTAGATTTAGCTGTTGTTGCAGGGAGCTACCCTGATATTTACTCATGATACCCAATACAGGATACAGGCAGGAAGAAATTGAGACAGCAGGTTGTTGAACTGGAGTGCCAGGAGAAGTAGGGCCCACACAAATCACCGAGGCATTGTTCCTGGTCAAAAGCATGAGCAGAAGGCTGAACCCCAGGCAGGTCTCTTGTTGATGGCTTTCTCTGTCTAGTGGGTAGTTTGGCTGGGCCAGTGTGGCAAAGCCCAGGCCCAATGGAAATGAATACGGATTCAGTCCGTGGGAGCTGGAGGCAGCCTCCAGCAAGCAGAACACAATTCAGCACACAGTGGGGATCCAAATCATGACCCACTGACAGCACACAGCACATTTATGTGTAAGAGATTCTACTGTACCTGGCAGATTGCTATCTGGTCACAATTCCAGAGTCTCTGCACAAACTGGGAGTTCAAAGGTGGCTGGAAATCCTGACAGGCCGATCACATTCAGAAAATCTTTGGTCTTCTTCAGGTTAAAGCCTGGTCACAGTTCTGTGGCTTAAGTCTTCCTCATAATTCGGATTCAATCTGAATAAACTTCAATTTCCCTCTCAGAGACAGCAGGCAGACAGGTAGGCCAAAAATCAGCCCTTTCACAGTTCTCCTGTGCGAATTACACAGGGGCTGCTGCTTGAATACTCAAGCTGTTACCACTTTCACTTCCCAATTCAGACTAACTGAACTGCAAACAGTCTAAGACTTTCCCCCGGGATCCAAAAGGTTCAGTTGGCTGATCTGTCTGTCAGTCACAACAAGGGCTCCCCCTCCAGGTCTGTCTTGGTGCCAAATTCCAAAAACTACTATTCCTACAGAATTTTGCTCCCACAAACTCCCTGAGGACAGGCTCCATTTTAGAGTCCCCAAAGGTACTGATTGACCCATTTCAGCAGTCCAGGACCAAGATGATGGAAACAAACAGAACTGTTCATGCTGCAAAGAAGGCAGGTTAGAACAAACTGCAATATTATTACTACTCTAACAAATGATCAGCAAACAAGTACATCTTCTAACAGAGCTCCCACTCAGATTAATTATGACTGAAATCCAGGCAGCTCTTAAAGAGACAGTACATAGAGGCTATACCAGCACTCTCTGGCAATACATTTAAACTGCTAAAACACAGGACACCAGCCTGGCAGTGAGCATTTAAGCAAGCTCAAGGAAGACTTTTCAGGAACCCCCATTTGTAGGGGGGGTCACATGTAGTTCCAAGATGACCTTTATTTTTCCCTGTACTAACACAAGTATTGCAGTGCACACATATAGCTTGGCAAGCATCCTTGAGGTTTATGTAAAAATGATTCCCAACAGCAGAAATGGACAGTCTATGTCTAGTAACAAGTGCAGTAGGGATCAATAGGCTGTGCTTAACTGGGGAAGACATTTCACAGAAGGATACAGGTTCACTGGGTGAGACAATCATAGAATCCTCTGCATCAGCACCAATGCCATCACTACTTTTGGACTTTGATTCACTTTGTTTGGCTTGTGCCATTGAAATATTATTTTCCCCTTTTGACACTGTATTAGTACTCTCTTCACTCACATTGTCAGTGTCAGATTGAGAAATGCGTAATGTCATACTCTCAAGCTTGCCCATGTCATCAGTATCACCATGACCAGGGTAATCATCATCATCATCATCACCATCGTTTTCATCATCAGATTCGGTAGAGCTAGCACTGTTGCTTGGAGATTGAGTTATTCAGTATGCATGAGTTGCAAATTGAGCAACTTCACTGCGAGTTGTACCTGTAAATGCTTTAACTTTATGTATAATCGGAATACTCTTTGTTTTTGCAATTGTGCCAGATGACTTGCTAGTAGATGCCTTGGATTCTTTCAAAACTTTGTTTACTATGGCACTACTGAGCCCTTCTGAAATAGACAGCCCAATCCCAGTTGCTGAGGCTTCAGCATTTTGAGAGTTAGTTGGCACATCTATAGTAGTAACATTATTTAGTTCAGCCCCTTCAATAGTCTGTGGTGCTTGTACTTTAGTTTCTGATGGGCCACTCCTTTCTCTACTACTGAATAACCATGTACATTTACTTCCTTGTTTGATCCTGACTTTTGTTTGACAATTGTTTTGAGTACTCAAAATGCCAGTCTTTCTTGAGTGACTTGTTCAGGGTCACAGTCACAAAGACAGCATGCAAGTGGTGGTGATGGCTGCCAGATTTTAACTGAATTTAAATTCAGACACAGGCCTGCTACATTATTCTGGTTCACACTAGTTCACACTGGATCTTTAAACTATCAGGCTGGTGCTTCTATCAAAAGACAATGCTAGAGTTCAAAATCAAATTGAAGATTCAGGGATCACAAATCTGGTCTAGCCCTTTACAACGCAGTGCATCCAAAGCAAGGATTCTTTATTTTATTTTTTTATTTATAGTCCACATGATGGAAGGCCCACTGAGCTAAAGCTTGTAGGTGTGCCCCATGGAGCACAGGGAGCTGACTGACTTGTTCGAGGTTGCACAGATAGTATGCAAGTGGCACTGGTGGCTGTCAGATTTAAATGAATTTCAAGACACAGGTCTGCTATATTATTCTGGTTCACATACACAGTTCACAAACTGGACCTCCAAACTATAAGGGCTGGTGCTACCCATAGGCAGTGTTAGAGTTCAAATTGAAGATTCAGGGGTCACAAACCAGACCTTACCCTCTACAACACAGTTCTTCCAAAGCAAGGATTTTTTTTATTGATAGCCCAGAGAAGGCCCACTGAGCCAAGGCTTGTAGGCATGCCCCATGGAGCACAGGCAGGAGAACTGGCTGACATGCACAGGGCCACACAGACAGCATACAAGTGGCACTGGTGACTGTCAGATTTAACTTAATTTCAGACACAGGTCTGCTATATTATTCTGGTTCACAGTTCACACACTGAACTTCTAAACTATAAGGGCTAGTGCTACCCACAGACAATGCTAGAGTTAAAATTGAAGATTCAGAGTTCACAAATCTGGTCTAACCCTGTACAACACAATCATTCTGAAGCAAGGATTGTTTCTTTTGACTAATTTTTCTTATTTTTCTATTTACAGCACATGGAAGCCAACTGAACTGAAGCTTGTAGGTGTGCCCCACTGAGCACAGGGAGTAGAGCTGACTGACTTGTTTGAGGTCACACAGACAGTATGCAAGTGGCACTGGTGGTGGTCAGATTTAACTGAATTGCAGACACAGGTCTGATATATTATTCTGGCTCACATTCACAGTTCACACACTGGACCTCTAAACTATAAGGGCTGGTGCTGCTCACATACAATGCTAGAGTTCAAATTGAAGAGTCAGGTGTCACAAACCTGGCCTAACCCTCTGTGACACAGTCTTTCAAAAGCAATACTTATTATTTTTTTATTTATGCTCATGGAAGGACCACTGAGCCAATCTTGTAGGTGTACCCCATGGAGCACAAAGAGGAGAGCTGACTGACTTTTTCAGGGTCATACAGACAGTATGCAAGTGGCACTGGTGGTGGTCAGATTTAACTGAATTGCAGACACATGTCTGATACATTATTCTGGCTCACATTCACAGTTCACACACTGGACCTCTAAACTATAAGGGCTGATGCTAACCACAGACAATGCTAGAGTTAAAATTTGAGATTCGGGGATCACAGACCTCTCCTAACCCTATACGACACAATTCTTCCAAATCAAGGATTTCTTGCTTTTTAGTTATAGCCCCTGGAAGGCCCACTTAGCCAAAGTTTATAGATGTCCCCATGGAGCATAGTGAGAAGAGCTGACTGACTTAGTTCAGGGACACACAGACAGTATGCAAGTGTCACTGGTGGCTGTCGGATTGTACCTGAATTTCAGACCCAGGTCTGCCATATTATTCTGGTAGGTTGGTTCACACTGGTGCACAGCCTCTGGCTTATGGAATGAAAAAAATCACAGTGCTCCTCATCAATTGGCCTAACCCTGGCTCAAAAAGCCTGCAGCTGATCCAGATGACTGGCGAATGCAGGCTAGCACTGCACCTTGCCCAGTCACTTATCACTTTCCCCTCTTCTCCAACTCCCCATCTACTGGCTCACAGAAAGAAGCTAAGTTACTTTTAAAATGTTCTTTTCACCTCCAAATGTTTTTTGACTTTTTTTGCGGGACAGAAAAATAATTAATTGTAGAGTTGCAGTCTTGCAGACTGCCTGCTGCCTCAGTCAGTAACGTTCACTAGCTCTTCTCCTCCTCCCCTCTCCCACCCTCTGTACTTGCCTCACAGATTTTCTCTCTTCTCTAAATATTTTTTTATAACCCTCAATTATTTTTCTTTGGCTCAAATTTCAGTAGTATTGAATGATTTTGAATGTGTATGTGCACTGTTTATGATGACAATACAAACAAAAAATGACCACGGAGAAGTGCAGAGCTGCTCCTTCTCAGTCTAATGTCTCCCACGCACTGAGCAGACTACAGCAGTAAACTGCCAGCATGTAAGGTATACCACATGGGTTCCTCCCAGCACAAGCCAATTAGGTGCCATCTTACATAGATGGATGTGCCCTGGTCTAATGAGGAGCCACAACAGAAAGTCTCTCTGTCTGGTCCCGCCTACAGCTCTTGTGCTAGACATTAGTCCTGTTCCAGCTGCCTTCTGACTCTTTGTGTTGCACCTCACTGAACTGGGTGGCATACAAGGAGTTATTCAAACCATTCTCAACAGTAAAAACTGTTTAGAAGTGGTTTGGTTGGCATTGCTTCTCCTGTTTCATTGGGGTTTGGATTTCCCTGAACCAGTTTACCCACTTCTAGTTCTGGAGAAACCCCTTACAGAAGGATCCTGGGACATTTATACAGTACAATTCAACTGATGTGATCAAATAATCATGGATGAGTTGATCAGGAAGTCTTGCTTTGCTAATTGTTTTTGTTTTAAGGTATGCTGAATTAAAGGAATTCCCTCAAAGTGTTAAAGATCAAATAAAGTATAGTTGCATGTGAACCTATTAAACTATTTTGTTAAACTTTTTCCACATTGCCAAATCCTGCCCTCCCACCACTACCTCTATACACACAAAGTAACATTTTACTCTTTTTACATTTGCTGTTCTTAACAACTGGATATAAAGATGGGGATGACAGATGGAGATTGATGTTGATGTCAGAGCTGCCTTTTTGAATCCAGGGTTGGAGAGGGAGACCTCTCTGCAAGCAGGTCCCCACCGCACCAAGAAGCCACAAGTCCATGACCGAGGTTGAGGTGCCGGCTCACTGAGCAGAGATCTGCAGATCTCCATCGCAGCAGCAATTGAGAAGTAGCCCCCTGCCTGGTGCAGAAGTGTGCGCCGAAATAACTTGTTCTGCCGAAATCTCGATCCCTGCCACAAAGCGCTTCTGTGCTGAGTGGGAGCTGTCCACTGGAGAAAATCTTGAATCACTTGTTTAACTGCTTGCTGTGTATTTTTGGGGAAAACTACTTTCTTTGTCCGGGATGAACTTTCGGTGCAAATTTTCAAAAAAGGCAACCGCACCCGATTGGATACCTGCTGTCTGCTGATGTGAACACCCCCCCCAAGTAACAAAAGGCAGAAATTGGAGCCCAGTAGCTCACAAAGTGATGGAACTGCATTTGTGAATCCAGGGGTGGTGAGGGAGACCTCTCTGCAAGCGGGTTCCCCCCCTGCACCAAGAAGCCATAAGTCCATGATCGAGGTTGAGGTGCCAGCTCACTGAGCAGAGCTCGGCAGACCTCTCTTGCAGTAGCACTTGAGAAGTGGTCCCCTGCCTGACACAGGAGTGTGCACCGAAAGAACTTGTTCTGCTGAAATCTTGATCCCTGCCACAAAGCGCTCCTGTGCTGAGTGGGAGCTGTCCACTGGAGAAAATCTTGAATTAGTTTTTAATTTCCCGCCCACCCCATTCCTCCTCCCTTTAAATGCACTGTGACCACGCCCACTTGCACCAAAGGGCCTCTCTCGGCTCAGAATATCCCACTGAATCCGAAATAAGGGACTGCCCCTCTGATTGTTCAATGTACCCTAGCATACGCCTGGCCCCATGCTGTACCAATTGACAAGCACAATACAAACTAACAGGACTACCTGCAGAAATGACACACTGATGATGCTTAGGCTAGCAACCTAACACTCCTAGGCTAGCTTGCCCGCAGCAACTATAAAAAAGTACTGCTTATTTATGCTTCTAATTGCCTAAGTGTTGCTAATGTATAGATGATTGCCACTGTTACTTAACTTGTTTCTTTTTGCTCTCTACGTGAGCATGTCTAATGCATTGAATCCTTACCATTGTTAAGTAACTTGTTTCTGTTTTGCTCGCTATGTGAGCTGTCTTCTAATATCCAGACCAAGTGGGATTACCTGCACTATGGATAGAAGGGTCCCTCTCCTCCAGATTCAGTTGAGTAATTGTAATCCTCCTGCGAGCCTGCCCTTTGTGCTACCTATCATTCTCCTGCACAAGAAAAAATTGCTTGCAATAATTTCTGAAGCCAGGAGTTAGCTTAGCAGTATTGGCAGTAAGCTCTGAAGACAGGGGTTAGCTTAGCAATAACTGGAAATCTAGATGTACTTCTGACTGCCTGAGTAGAAGCACTCTACGCACCTCTATAGCCCAGTACTACATCCCCATCTACCCTAGTCTGACCAGGGGATTGCTACGTCCCAGAGATGGCAGAAGTCTTTTTCTGAAAACACACAGGACTTCACTGCCCTCCAACTATGTCTACCGGGAGGTGGACCATGGCCCCCTACCCACCCTGGCCAGGGCTGGATGGGGTAAATAGGCCTTGTACCCTACTCCTCAATAGGGGAGTACTCCTGGCAACACTATACATACTGTCTCTCCTATGGGTGGACCTGATGTTATGCCGCGGTGACCCTGACATCAGGGGACCGCAGGACAAAGACACCACTCCCTGGGACCTAAACTACACCAAGTCTCACCCTAGCATACAAACCCTGCTAATAGTCCATGAGCTAGTAAGATGGGGTGTATACTATGAGTGGCTACACTTCACAAGTAGGAGACTCCAAAGTAACCCAATCCTATCAGCTAGCCCAAAGCTACTAGGCCTGCTGGTAGCTCTAATTCTCCTGGCAGATGACATCCAGCCCAACCTGGGCCCTCCTATGGCTAATTTCCTAATATTCTTCCCACAGGACCCACACTGGGCATCCTCTAAAGGTTTGAAAATTGCACACATGAATATCTGCAGCCTCAGACCTAAAATGCATGAAGTACAAGCCTGGCTTGACCTCTACAAACCAGATATCCTGGCCATATCAGAGACCTGGCTTAAGACCCACATCCCCGACCATGAGATCATGGCCCAAGGATACAACTCCTTCCTCAAGGACAAGGAGAGCAAAAGGGTGTGTGTGTGCTAATCTACATGATGGACCACCTAACGGTGTTGAACCTAACCCTGAAGCTGGACTCCAGCCCTGATACTGAATCTATATTCATATGGGTTAGCCTTGGTCAGTCCAAGCACCTCATTATAGGCTGTGTCTACAACCCCCCAAAGACGGCTCTCCAATCCCTAGAGGCCATCACTAGAACCACAGCCAAAGGCATCTTCTTGGAGCTCCTCATTCTGGGAGACTTCAACCTAAACTGGGCCCATGGCCCCAACAAAGACCTCCAGTCCCTAATGCAAGAGGCAGATCTGGTACAGGTTATTTCAGAATCCACCAGAATGAACCACAAGATGGGGAACCACACCATCCTGGACTGGGCGCTGGTGAAAAACCCCACCAATATCTAGAAAGCTGGCCTCATGGCCAATGCCCTGAGTGACCACTCCCCAATATTCTGCATCTGGAGGAACAGAGTACCCAAGGTCCAGCCAAGAATACTGACCGCCCTAGACTACTCAAACTTCTCGGTGGAGCAATACTCTGATCACCTAAACAGCCTGGACTGGAGTCCAATCAGGCTCCTCCCCTCCTTGGATGAGGCACTAGAAAGCCCACTGGAGCCCCCCACCCACACCCCAACCGCCGGGTGCATATTGGGGTTGCCGGCCCTAACTCTCATCCCATCAGATGTGTGAAGAAGTAGGCGTATAGGAGAATGGGGTGAGAGTTGGACCGACAACCTAACGTGCACCCAATGCCAGTTGTGGCGGGTTGGGGGTCCAAGGGGCTTTCAACCCCAACAGAATTTCCTCGCTTTTGTCACTGTGGAACAACCCTAACTGATGCATTAAACGGAGTTTTTTGCCTCTAATTTCCTTTCTTTTTGAGAATGATACCAAGAAATAGTGAATGAAATGTGGTGGCGGGAACATGGGACCCTTTGGGCCCCGCGCTCCCGCCACATGATATCTTGTCACATAGTAACACGGTGCCAGCAAACGCAAATGGTAATGCGCATGGTGATGCAAAGCAAAATAGAAAGATAAACAGTACTGTAGACACAAATGGTTAAAATAACACAAATTAAGCACAAATGAAAATGCAAAGGGTAACGCACATGGTGCCGTATATGGGAACAGTAAGTGAAATGGTTATGGAACCGCAAGCAGAAATGGTAAGGGTAACAGTAATCTAAGCACACAGGCTGTTTTTTCCCAAATGCTGCATAGAGAAAGACAGTGAGTACAAAGAATGTATGCATAATAATGGGTCTCGGAACAGAAAATGAGGAATTGGAATACTAAATTGCTTATATCTCAGGAACTGTACAACGTAGAAAAAAATTTAAAAGTCATATGATTTATGACTTTCCTGGCTAGTTTTGTACTTAACCCCCATGAGGGGGCTAAGCATTTTTCTTACAAAAATCCATATCTCGCACCATTTCCGAGATACGGGCCCTGAAAAGGTCGTGGCGAATGCCGAATGTTATCCTATGGGGAAAAAAAGAAGTTAGATGCCATAACTTGGCTCCTGTAATATTTTTTTCATCAAACCACTAAAAGGCACATATGTGGGATGTTGGCTGTCTTCTCTCCAAATTTCTCCCCAAAAGACCAAACCATTATTTTGCAGCAGGACGCCAAACAATTCCTGTAATGCGGCAGACGCCGTAATGTTATCCTATGGGAAAAAGCATCAAATCTGGAGTGCCGTAACTTTGCTGTCCTGTAATATTTTTTCACTGAAATACTGAAAGGCACATCTGTGAGATGTTGGCTGCATTCTCTCCAAATTTCAGTCCAAAAGACCGAACCGTTAATTTGCAGCATGGTAGCAAAGAATTGCTGTCATTTTCCTACAGCCTGGAAAAGTACTGTTGAACTTTGCGAAAGCTTTCGCAAATTCATTTGATAGTGTCGCAAGTGCAAAAGTACTTTACGAAAGTACTTTTTCCAGAAATTTGAAAATCATATTTCTGGGGTGTTTTACCCCAAAATAAAGACATGCCTAGCATCCTCAGGGTCTGACTAGGTGAATACAAAAAGAATTAGGTTGCTAGACGGTTCCAAATTTAAATGCCAAGCATTTTTCTGATGACCAACTGAAAATAAAATGGCGGATTTGCGAAAGTAAAAACTGCATTTGCGGCACTGTTGAACTTTTTGTTAACTTTTCCCATTGACTTATAATGGGAAATTGTTTTTTGAATAACTTTTGAACTGTTTAATATTTTTTCATGAAATCTTCAAAAGGCACATTGGGGACCCCGACCGCATATTCCTTGAAGATTTAGGACTGGTCGCGCAAACCGTGCGACCTGTAGAAATGAGCAAAGAATTCCAAAAAAGTGTAAATGTGCATGCAGATCATGCTTAATAACTCCGCAGCCGTATATCTGAACAGTACGAAGGTTAGCAGATCCCAAGATGTATTGTTGTTGATCATGTACTCCAAATTTCAGGCAAATTCATTAAATGGTTACAAAGTTATTAAGGTGCAAACTTTTAGGTTTAACATGTAAATGGCTCCTCAACCCTAACTATGGTAGCACTACCGTGCTACCATAATATATATATTTATATATGTAAATTAGGGTTGAGCACCTAACCCCCCACACCCCTCCTCCACAGGCTGAGAGATGCCTGGGTGTGACATGGGGTCATGTGGCCCATGTCGCCAGTAGCAAAAAGTCTCTATCTCGCTTCGTTTTCGAGATAACAGCGCCAAAAGTCATGAAACAGACCGCAATGTAATCCCATGGGAAAAACATCAACTCTGTCATTGAATATCTCTACAGCCAATTAATTCCCCAACACCTAAACAGCATAATTCACATCTCTAGGACATCTCCTCAACACTCTGCAAATTTCAAGTAAAACGATAAAACCGTTATTGAGATATGCAATTCTAAAGTTTTTACACCTTTAAAAATTTTTCGGCCATGAGATAGCAAATTTTTCTGCCGCGAGAAATTCTTCGGTTGCAAACAAACATTGGTCATTCCAATGTGGGCCATCTGGTCATCCTTGGGTCATCTGGTCTTCCCCATGGACATCTGGTCATGAAAATCTGGGTATCTCATCATCCCCTTGCAAAGGAAGCTCACTGCTGGAAATTATCTCACGACCAAAGATTTTGCAGGCTCATGGTGGAAAAACGTTTGTGAGTCACAAATGAAGAATTTTAAATTTTAAACTTGGCAAATCAAGAGATCTACCACACCAGACTGCGCATTGCAAATTTTGTGCAAATCCGTTGAATGGTTACAAAGTTATTAATGTGCAAAATTTTGAGGTTTAACATTAAAATGCCTACTTAACCCTAACTATAGGGGCATGACTGTGCCCCTTTAATATATATATATATATATATATATATATATATATATATATATATATATATCTTAGGGTGCAACTGTGCCCCTCTAATATATTATAGTGCACGGTAGTGCACTATAGTTAGCGTTGAGGAGCCATTTACATGAAGTTTAAACCCCCATAGCCCTGGGTCTGGTCCACTGTTTGAACAGCAGTGTATCTTTTCTAAACCTACTACTTCCAAGACTTATGCATCTTGTTTTTCTGTTCCCGCATAGCAAGTAAAATGACATAATGCTGTTAGACTACAGTATTTAGGTGGTATGTCAGAGATGCCTGATCGTGTTTTTGTGGGTAAAACTTTACTAAAAGACTCTATGAAATTTTCTGCATATGAAATTCATGCCTTAATCCATGTTTCTACTGAGCCTAATTTTAATGTTCACTTTAAAACATTGGCAGGATTGGAAAAGTTCTGGACTCTGTTTCATGGGCTGAAATCTACTCCCTTATGGGCTCCTTTTAGTGCTATACCCTTAACTAAACCTGCACAGAAAGCTATCACCATTTTATTTTGCAATGAGGGGGTCAGTTTAAATGATATTACAGTATGGTTAAAGCAGTGTTGTACTCTTCTCATGGACCCAGAAGCCATTTTTGATACAGAAAACATATGGACGGGAGGCTGGAAAGTGAGGGTTATGCTTAGAACCACAGATGCTGGACTACAGCATTTACCTAATAGTTTTATGTTGGATAGGGGAGTTCTTTTTTACACCGGACAGCCTAAAGCATGTTACAAGTGCGGCTGTTAGTCATCTTAGCAGCATTTGTGACATGGTGAAATGTTCTGTCTGTGGTGAACTAGGCCATGTTGGTTCTCAATGTGTTGAGGAACCTAAATGTGTTCTTTGTGATGAATCAGGCCATACTTTCCAACAGTGTACCTGGGCTGCTCACAACTCCCCCACTTTAGCTGATGGAGAAGAACAGAGACTGATTATTAGTGTGGCACAACGTTCCAGACTTAACTCTCAATCTTCTGGCCCCCAGAATAGGCGACAGTCTCTTCATTCTATGGAAACTCATAATTTCCTCTTGTCACACATTATTGCCATTTCTGGGAATGATACTGAGACCCCTAGTACCTCGCATCCTTTTTCAGCTACTTCTGTACCAGACCCCCTTCCCCCCCTAAATTCCACCTGATATTCCTGTTCTGGTTCCCTGGTTCCCTTAGCTCCTGATCCTCCTCCTGACTTATCTGCTGGTACTATGGATCTGCCCCCCAGAACCTGTTACCTCTAAATTACGGATTACTAGAGGCTTGAGAAAACAGGGGTCGCCCTTTTCCAAGGTTTTAAAAATGGTTGATATTCCTTTGGCAAATACATATGAGCTGTTACGTGACCCCTCAGAAAATACAGATTCTGATTCTTACTCTGTGCTTTCATCCCATCCTGAACTCACAAGGGATACAGAGGTACCTGTTGATAATATGGGTTCTCAGAAGAGAAAGGCTAAAGCTAAGGTTAAGCACAAAGAAAGTGTTTCCTGGAGGGGTAAACCTAGGTAGTGAGCTCTTTCTTTTATCCGCTTTATTATCCTCATGGCATTGCCCTTTTCCATTCATACTGTGAATGTTAACAGTATAAAATGACAGCCCAAAAGAGATTCATTTTTTCCTTTTTATCTTGTCTTACGCTTGGGGTAATACTATTACAGGATGTTAGATTCCATTCCCTTGCTGAAATTACATGAGCACAAAAGGCATGGTTTCCTGGCCCTTCCTTTTGGTCCTTTGGACAGGAGACCTGCTCAGGGATGAGAATCTTGCTTAGCATGCCTGGTTTTTGTATAGTTCAAGTCCTTGATTTGTATCCGGGTAGATTATTACTTCTTGATGTAAAAATTCACAATATGGCCTATAGGATAGTAAATATTTATGCACCACAGTCTAAGTCCCTTAGGATTGATTTGCTAAAAATTGTTCAGCCTTATCTTTATACTTCTAAGTATGTTATCTTTGGGGGTGACTTTAATTGTTGTTTATCCATTAAGGACAACTCACACACATCAAGAACCACCGAACTGTTTTGTGACACTAACTTCTTGAAATCAGTGTTGCATTCGGCTGAACTCCGGGATGCATATCATATGTTGAATCATGCCCACACACCGACTTTTCATAAAGGACCATTATCTACTCGCATTGACTTCTTTTTTGTATCACAACACTTACAGCTCTCTGCTGCTACAGTCACTGTTGCAGAATTCACTGATCATAACCTTTTAACGATTGTTGTAGGTGCTGCCCATAATAGACCTTTTGGTCCGCGTACCTGGAAATTGAATACGTCCCTGCTTAGTAATCTGCAGTTATTGTTACATCTTAAATCCTTTTTTCAAGCTAGGAAATCAGTTTTTATTCTGTACGATGATTTATGGCAGTGGTGGTCTGATACTAAATCAGACTTACAGCATTTATTAAAACAGTTTAGCAAACAGAAACATCAATCACATTATTTTGACTATCACAGGGCACGACATCAATTAGAAGAACTTCTCACGCTGTCTTACACTACGGGTCATGATTTTACTGCTCAAATCAGTAAACTAAAAACCTCTCTTATTGCTTACCATTCTGATAAATTTGCATTATTACAACACCAGAAAAAATATGGTACAACAGGCTCCTATGATGTGATATGTCCTTTCGATAATTGTGCTTCACGTATTAATATTAAAGTTTTTGAGGTCCTTCTTGACAAAAATAACCTTGAAGTTACTGACAATCTGGAGCTCCAAAACTGTATAGCCAATTATAGTAAACAATTATTTGGTCCCTTTTCTTCCCAGGTAAAGAGGCCTCTGCCTATCTTTCTCACCTTGATATCCCAGACATTACCCATCCCTTACTTGACTTGACTATTAAAGATATACAAAGACAAGAGGTGGAGGAGGTGATCCATGCATTACATTTGGGAGTGTCTCCAGGACTAAATGGCCTCATGAATGAGCTTATAAATTATTAGGTACGGACTTAAGCAGAGAATTGGCTGCTTTGTTCAATTCTATTCTACAATTGGACAATTTGCCATTAGACATGAACATGGGAAGTCTTATTTATATTTATAAAAAAGGTGATAAGAGACTATTACAAAATTGGAGACCACTTAATCTCTTAAATACTGGTTTTAAGATCTTGACTAAAATCCTAGCTTGTCGGTTAATAAACATAGCACAACATGTGATTTCTACACCTCAGTTTAGTAATCTGCCAGGGAGGAGTATTTCAGATCACTTAATTCTGTTGAGGGAACTGGTTGAAAGGGGAAATCATGATTTACTGATGGGCTATCTGATTTCCTTGGACCAGAAACAGGCCTTTGACTCAGTTAACCATGATTTTTTATGGTATACATTACATCATTATCAAGTCCCTGACAGGTTTATTTCCTGGCTTAGATTGCTGTATCGTTCTGCAACAATAGTCCCTATTGTGAATGGGTGGAAGGGTCCTATGATACCATTACTGCGAGGGGTTAGACAGGATTGCCCACTTAGCCCTATTCTGTACACCTTTTTCTGGATCCTTTACTTCATACTATTAACACTTCCCAGTCAATAGTTCCACTGTCTGCTTCATTGCATTCCACTCCCCCTACTGTTATGTCCTACACGGATGATATGAGCCTGCTTGTGGTGGATGTACCTTCTATAAATGCAGTGGTACACCAGTGTGTAGTTTTTGGGTCCATTTCTGGGGGACTTTGAACTTGAATAAATGTGTGGGTAGGAAATTAGGTACTGGGGGCTTGAGGGACTCTACTGTATCTGAGATTAGACTTAGTTCTGATCCTATAAAGATTTTGGGAATTTTATTTGGGGAAGGCTCACTAGATAGTTTAAATTGGGGTCCTAAACTGGATATTGCACAAGCTAAGGTTATTCATTGGAATAGATGGAAATTAAGTAAACAGAAAAGGCTTTATATGATTCGGACTCACTTGCTTCCTGTTTTTCTCGTTTTGAGTTATGTCTTTCCCCCTCCACGTACTTTTGAGACTAGGTTACTTAGTATCTTTTTTCGGGCATTATGGGGTAGCCATCTCAACCCCATAAAATGTAACATCACTTATCTACCCCTCAAACAAGGTGGTTTGAATATGGTTCGTCCCTTATTTTTTTATAATAATATTTTTTTTATGGCCACTATCAAACCTGTTTTGGTTAATTGTAATAAAGGTTGGGAATCATGGTTTTATGAATCTTGTACTCCTTGGTTCAGGCGATGGGAATCAAACAATCACAAGATGGTCAGGAGCACTCCTGTTCTACCGAAATATATTAGGGAGACCTTTTTATGACTCAAACAGTGGCATATTCCCAGTACTCTGATTATAACACTACATAGAAAATCCTTGTACAGACATCTTCTTGATCACATTTGTACTGAGCTTGTTGTCTTTCATAAGTGTCCAGAATCCTATCTGAACAATCTTCTGACACTCTTACGTAACCCATGGATTCCTCAGTGAAAGTGGGATTTACATTGGTTGAGCTGTTATGAGAGGATAAATATAAAAGCAAACCAAAAGCATAGACAACTAACGGAACGCCTTTGCTCCAGATTGGGTTGTGTACAGCAAGAAGAGACATTACCTCATTTATTCTTTTCTTGTTCCTACATACAAGGTTTCTGGACTTTTCTTGCCACTAAGTGGAATGAACCATTATTTGCATCTGTCTCTTATGTGAATTTAATGTATGGAGCATTCACACATGTATGGCGAAAATGGAATATTGATACTTTGAATATTGTTTTTATGGTTTTGAAATGGCATATTTGGACAGCTAGATGTCTCTTCTTGCTACAACAATTGGATTTGGTCCCATCAGGTTCTATTGCATAAAGCTGAAGCTGATATACAATCTGTTTATTATTCTGAATTCCAATCTATGCCTAGAAGAAGTGTTAAACTCTTGGAAATGCCTGCTTTGGATTACTGACTCTGATGTTCCTGTGACGTGATGTTTTTGTATTACCTCTGTTTTTTTCTCCTTTTTGTTGCTGTACTTAGTTTCTTGTTAATAAAAATTTCCCCCTGCTCTTTTCGAGAAGTGCCACGGGATCGTTAACATTCACCTGAACTACCACCGGAACAGGCAGATGCTTGGCTCTTTCCTTGCTGCTCACACTGAGAATGATCTGTAAATTTAGACTTTATGGCAGAGGCACCAGTTCACATTTCAGCAGGGGTAGCCAACAACCAGCTGAGGCCAGGTGCAAGTTAGTCCCTTGGTGGCAAGCTCTAGAATGTACGGAATGTCTCTAAAAAGTAAAATGTATTTGTTGTGACTGAAAAGTGATATGTAAATCAGGAGCAATTAAAATGTATAAGATTCATCTGTCTATATCCCAGAGCAGTGCATTAGGTTTGGGCTCACCCTACCCAGCTGTTAACCAGTTTGTTTTCCTGGCTGAAGTTCTGACCCCCCCCCAAAAAAAGAACTTTGTCCCAATTTGTCTCCATGACTCCATTCCATTTAATACCCATTTAATATGTGTTGTGAAGCTGCCCAAATGCATATAAATGTGAAAAACACATCACTATTTCAGTCCTTTCTCCTTCCCCAATCCCCCTTTAAAAAAAATGTACTTTTATTTATCTAGCCATCAGGCCAGAACCTGCAGCCTGGCCCAGTGTGCCACCAACCCAGTTTTCAGTCCGCTCCTCCACCATCCTTCTGCCAGAAGCTGGATGTTAGACCCAACCATCCCAGGTCCCCAGTGTGGTCTGTGACCAAGTCACCTCACCAACTGAACCCATCCAACCAGTGTTGCTTGCTTCTTGCTTGGCTGCTGTCATGGCTGCTGCCACACTGCACTAATCAAGGCCTATGAAGGCCATCCACATCTCTGTCATCGCTGCTGCTAGGTCTAGCTTTCTGCCTCGGTGGGCCTGTGTTGTTTTTTTTTTGTCAGGTGAGCCAAGCTGAGTAAGTAGGTAGCCTAGTCTGGAGTTAGCTTCTAGCTCACCCTCTGCCTCTTCAGCCACCAGGGGAGACGAAGACTCACTAAGAGTAGACCATCAAAAATATGCTGTTACAACACTGCTATTTAGAGTTCAGTGCTCACCGACTTCTCCAAGCTGTAGTGTGCAGTCTGTCTACTCTCTGGTGGGAAGACAGTGTCACACTCACAGGACTCATGTATTCTTGCTTGGCTGGAGCTCCTCCACGTCATGTGTGATGGTGCCACCGCTAATAGGTGGAGAGAGTAAACAACACAATACTGACACAGTCGAGTCAGGAGTGCACCTGCAGTGTGAGCACAGACAGGCCATGGGGCACTTATTGTGCAAAAGATTAAATCAAAATGTAATGCCATTATTGTCACACCATAAGAGCAACCTAGGCACAACTGTGGAGGGGGGGTGGTGGCACCCATGCTTTATGGTAGAAATTCATTCTCAGATGCTAATATCAGTACAAGTAAATACAATGGTTTCCACTATGTTCTGATGTACTGTAGCTCCATGTTTCAGGATGTGTCCTGATCATTGTGAGGGTTAGTGTCCTCATTGTCCCTCATTCTGAGTGCCCATGTCCTTCATTTCAGTGATGAAATAAGAGGTATGGTGCATGCTTCCAAAACCCTGCTCAGCACAAGGAGTGCTGAGCAAGGCCATAGTTTATATGCTCCATACAGAATGACAAAGGGACAGTAAGTGAGTCAAATCAGTCATGGAGAAACATTAGTAGTACTAAATATGCATAAGGGGATTTGCATGACCCAACACAAAAAGGTCAGACTTCACAACACAGAGGCCCCTCTTCACAAATCTGGGATGGGGGATGTTGGCTGACTTTATCCTAGGCATTTAATGCAGTAAGCAAACAATACTTTACAAATTAATGGAAATTTAATGACAAAAATTAAAAACCATTAAAGAACTTGCAAAAGGATCAGAATTAATGAGTTTACCTAATCGGAATGGGAAGTCAATGAAAAATGGTATTTTAATTGCTCTAATAGCTAGCAGTAGTATGAGAAATAGAAACTGATGTGTTTTTTAGATGAGCACCAGCTTAGTTGCTGCACATGACAAGCATGCAACATGTGAACCAATTCACACCAGCTTACAGTAACTGCTGCACTCATGTCAATGTGTGCAACACACAAACCTGATGTGATTTTTAGAAGATGTTCCCACCAGCTTACCTGCTGCACACATGTCAAGCTTGTAGCATGTGAACCTGATTTGCTTTTTCAACCTCGTTTGCATAGATTCGCTTTGTGTATGTGAACCACATGCAAACATTGCAAAATTAAGCATGTGACATGCATTCTGCATGTATGCAGCACACTTATATTTCTGTAATGGATCCTGTGTAAAGTTTTTTACATTATTACATAAGATATTCTCCTTTATATACAGAGCTATGCCTCCACCCCTTCTATCTGCTCTGTCCTTGTAAAAAACATCTGTATCCTTCTATATTCCTATTCCAGCATGTTTGTTCTGACCACCAGGTTTCATTTATTGCTGCCAGGTCAATATTTTTCCTCAAGAGTGATCTCTAGTTCGGTTTTCTTTATGATATTAAGGCTTCTTGCACTTGGTATCAATATTTTTAATTCATCTTTATTTAATAACATTATCGTACTATAGCTTTTGCACTACCCTTCAGATTTGTGGGCTTTCCCCTTCTCCCCTTTTCTATTAGTTTAAAGATTTATTTTTGCTTTTATTTATGATGTTGAAGAATATATTTCCCAGTGTTTTACTACCTCTTCTACTGAGGTGCAGACCATCTTGACAAAACATAGTGTTAGTACCATAAAACACTTTCCATATTTTGGGCCAGCCCAGTGGTGTGAAGGGCTGAGGCATCTATGCCTGCCTTACTTACTGCTACACTGGCAATCTGTGTTCATGGTGTCAGCTGGTCATAGGGGCCAGCCAGGGAGGGACAGGATTGAGCATCCAGAGGACAGCTCTCACTTGCCTGGCATTTTTTGGTGGCTAGGGGCTGGCATGTTGAGCCCAAAAACATAGGGGGTGGAGGCAGAGCAGATGCCTGGTGGGCTTTTTATGGAAGGACGTGCAACTCAGCCATTGGCATCCTTGCACACTCTCATGGCTGAACTCAGGGGATGGGACTAACCTGGAGGAAAAATCATGGTGGCCAACCAGCAGGATGACACCGGTCCCTTGCAGACTCCACACCTGGCCAGCTGGTCTCCTAGGCAAACCAGATCCTATTCCTGGTGGGGGCCTTTCAGAGGGGCCCCTGCTGACCCTGCTGGGGAGGTGAGAAGCCCTGGAGGAAGAGCTGAAGGTAAGTCCTTATGGACAAAGGGGTGATGGGGTGATGCTGGATGGGGGCCAACTGATCAAGGATTAGAAATAAATTAACAAAAAAAATTCCCATGCTATGATATATTTTATGCCTCTTTCAAAACTCCATTTATATAGCCAGTTATTTACTCTCTTTATTTTGTTGTTCCTACTTCTGCTAGGTCTTGGTATAGGTTGAATTACTGAGTATATTATCTCATACCCAAAATCTTCTAATGTCCTGCGTAAATCTTTAAAGCCATTTATTATTTCTTCTTCTTCTTCTTCTTGATTTCCTGTAATGTTTGTTCACACATGAATTAATCCTACATGTTCATTATCTGATGGTTTGAGAATATTTGGTATCATATCCTTAATGTCTTTTATTCTAGCCCCTCGATAACTGCAAGATATTACATTTTCTTTTGTTACCCTTAGTGTAATATCGATCTATGTATTTTGTAATAGAATCTCCTAAAATGAAAACCTGTTTGGTGGAGTGTAGCTTGTTTTTCGGGGGTTCTGTGTCGATATCTTGTTCAATATTATTTCTTCAATCATTTGCTTCTGTGTCACCGCTGTCCACTAGGTCTAGTATATGCTCCTGTTATGGGAAGTCTTTCTTATTTTCCTGAGGTTTCGTATCAATTTCCTGTCCATGGCCTTTGTTCTGATCAGCTTCTACTGCTACTTATTAAAGCAAGTAGCTCTTGTGACTGATCTTCTATTAGATCAATTAAATTTATTGAGGCAATGTATTGATTTTTGGTTTCTATTTGAAAGTTGATGGCGCTCCTACCTTTTTTTTTCTTTTTTCTCATTGTTTTAAACCAAACTCCAGTCATCAGCTTCATCCTGATGCTTAGGATTTTCTGTTGTTTCTTGCCCCATCATATAAATGTGTATTTGTTTCTTGAGATCTGTTATTTCCAGATCCTTTGTTAGCAGCCTGCTTCTTAGTTCTCCTAACTCAATACAATGGTTTACAAGTGTATACATCAAAGCATGTATTACGTTTTGTACTAAACATATCACACTGTGAACATTTTACCACCATTTCTCCATTTGTAAGTATTACAATTAGACAGATCAGTATATTATAGATTAGTGGTATCACCACACTAGTGCACCTAACACACTATAAACTCATGAAGGCTCTTACCTAATATCCTATATACCAGTTGTTTTGCTAATATATCCTTACACAACCCTATAAAAAGGATTTTTTGGCTATATCTTGGAGTTTACTAAAAGAGAAGAAAAACTTACAAAGCAACAGGAAACCTGGCATCCTGTTTTATTCAACTTGGGGACAGAAGAGGTTTATGATCTTTATTTATGGCTCTATGCATGAAAAAGGGCTACCAAAGTGTGACATTAGTGTCATTTTTTAAACTCTATAATATAATGATTATTATAAGCATTTCTTAATGCTTTGACTCACCTTATAAAAATGTAGTGTGGTGTGGGATAACTCCAATTTTGGGGTCTGAGAAGAAGCCACCACAAAGTTGCACATGTAACAGGGGACATAAAAGCAGGGCTGCACGTGTAACAGGGGACATAAAAGCAGGGCTGCACATGTAACAGGGGACAGAAAAGCAGGGCTTCACATGTAGCAGGGGCCATTAAAGCACCACAGGCACACCACTACCTGTCTGCACACAACATGGAGGCATGCCACCACTCATCTGTGGACAACATGGAGGCACACCACCACTCATCTGTGGACAACATAGAGGCATGCCACCACCTATCTGCAGACAGTATGGAGGCATGCAGTTAAATACCCGATGGAATCTTTCAAAGAAGTTCATCATTAAAGTATGCATTCTAATCAGGGCATCATCAGTCCATATCACCTGAATAATGGACTGTCCATGTAAACTGAACACAGACAACACCCGCAGAGAACAGTACAGTTGGTTTTCACAGTAAGTTTTTTTTTTTTTGCTAGGCAAAGTTTTGTAAACCCACCACACACACATGTGTAATATGACTGACCAATATGGCCCAGAGAATAATGTATCCTAATTAGGGCACCACAACAAGCAGCATGGGCAGAGTGCTTTTTCACACTAAGCTCCACCCCTCCAAAAACAGTGACCATATGGTTTTGTGCTATGATTAACAATATGCCCTGCAGTGCAACCAGAAAATCCACAAAGGCACAATAATAAACACTTTAAATGTGCAAAAAATAGAATATGCAGGCAGCGCCAGACAAGTTAGCTAATGTAGCAGCATCACCCAAACACCACCTGAATAACAGCACACAAACCAGCCACCCCACCAATATTAGTTGTTGCCTACTTAGGCATATTACTCAATTGTGCATGAACAGATAATTGTGTAATGGTGTAGTAAATACATGTGTAATATGCATAACTGTTTTTTTTGGGGGGGAGTGGGGGTTGTGGACATAGTCACACACAAAATGGCTTTTGCCAAGATCACCAGCCCAGTACAAGCTACCTGTTTGAATACAAAAAGCATATATCTGGGGTTGTTTGGTGATTTTGAAATTTAAACCAAAATAGCAGGTAGGGTTACCATGGTGGTGGTGCCCAAACTAAAAAAACTAAATAAACAACTTCATTGTGTTCATTTTTTTATTTTCAAATACCAAAATCCTAATCCAATGTTCAAACAATCACACATTTGCTAACAAAGCTGTTCTAATTACTAAATAACTTCTTAAGTGAAGACAAAAAAGGAGAAAAACATAATAAACGCAGTACAAGCCATGCATCATCCCATCTTCCAAAAAGAAAAAAAAGTAAAATATTGAACCCAGGCATCCACAGGTCTTCCAACAAAATGGCAGCAAGTATTCACCCATCTGGTAACAAAAGGAAGCCATGCATCCATACAGCTGCAGTCAAAATGAAGGTATGCAGCCATCCATCTATAAACAAAATGGAGGCATGCATCCACCAATGTGCAAATCAAAATGAAGGCAATCATACACAAATCTGCAAACAAAATGGAGGCATGCATCCACCCATCTGAAAATCAAAATGGAGGCAATCATACACAAATCTGAAAACAAAATGAAGGCATGCATCCACCCGTCTACAAACAAAATGAAAGGAAGCATACACCCACCTGCAAGCAAAATGGAGACACATATCTAGCCACCTGCAAACAAAATGGAAGCATGCTTCCAGACGTCTGCCGACCAAAAATGGAGGCACACCTCAAAACATACCACAGGGGACTCAGTTAAAAACAGTCATCAGACCTGATACATACAGACCAAATAGTGCACCCCCCTGGAAAAAAAAAATAATCAGTGACCACATGGTTTGGTACCCAAATTGACAAAAAAAATGCTTTGGGTGCCCCATGATGCACAATGACAAAACAGAAGTGGTGCACCCCACTAATACAGAAGCCAGTAACAAACACGTTATGCAGTGCAATAGCCCATCACAACCAACATCAAGATTGTGCCAGGTAAACCTACCACTTCACCTAAATTTGTGGTTACCACCAGCCCAATGGCATGGAGGGCTGAGGCATCTGTGCTTTACCTACTACCACACTGGTGACCAGCCAGCGTGCCATGGGTGGAAGTGTGCACTGCATGGACATTTCCAACATTGCACGCTCTATCCAGGGGGAAACACAGGACAAGGAAAAATGAGGTCCCAGGACAAGCAGTATGATGACAGCCACCTGCCACAGGCCCCAACTCTGAATGGCACCCCACAGAATCTAAATCCTAGTCAAGGTGAGTTTGAGCAAGGGGGCTCCTCACTGCCCTGCCATGGAGGGTAAACTGTGGGGGAAGAAGAGGTTAGCTGCCTGATGTTGGGGTGTGGGGCTGGGAGGGAGGCTGAAAGATAGATGCCAACAGGTGGGGACCCAAAGGAGAATCAAATAAGGTAAAAAGAATAAAATTTGTGGTTGCCTAATTTGGGCGCACTAAACTAACATGCACATCTGATCAAGCCACACCTCTCAGTTGTACCGCATCATGAGGAACAGTTCCTCATTTTATTCACAAACGCCCCTTGTTAAACATTGAGAGGGTTTGTCCAATGTTCAACAACAACATTATAAAGCAAAAATGCATAGCAGTTCATATGAAAAACCAGTATTTTTGGCAGGAGGTGTGATCTGTATTTACCTGCTGCAGTGAAGATAGTGATGTAATGAGGGTCACACAGGAGGGCAGGAGCTCTTCAGGACAAGACAGTCAATCACAGGAAAGGGCTAGAAATTGCTAGGAGTTGTCTTTTAAATCCCCCCATGGCCTGCCCCAATCTCACGCTGATATAAGTGCCCAAATGTTTTTACAAGTGGTTCCCCTGGACCCCTGCTGTCACGCGTGAACATCCGGTGGTGGGGACAGGAAAGGATCAGATGAGCAAAGGGACTGATTGTGATCATGCTGTGTGCTTAAAGAAACAGGGCAATGCATTGTAGTACCCTAAACAAATACAGCAAGTAACCTGGGGACAAAAATACAACACAAATTGCATCAAAGTGCAAATTATTACAAAAGTTCAGAGGTAACACGAGGGGACATTAATGGTTACATGCAAGACTACATTTTTAGGGCCCCTTGGAGGTGGGTGGAAATCAAGGTAGCACAATAACAATAAGGAAGTGTGATAAATGAGAGCAGGACACAGAATTAGTTACAAAAAATATTTGTATTGCCAGAAAAGTCTAGTTAAATGACACTGAGAGACTATTTCACACACATGGGTAGTCATGTCACAAATTAGTACACACATTTTCATGCATTTTGACTAATGAAAGTGCATTTTTTAATATGGAATCATCTGATTCCATTAATGTTATCTTATGTATCTCTCCACATAAGCAACTTAAAAAGCCTATATCAATGGATGTATTATACTCAAAATCCTATATATGTACTGCATTACAAACTTCAGGATCCATTGGTAACCTCTTTTCATGCACGGAGCCTTATGTATTAAAGATTACAACTGAGGAAGGGACACTTGCAATGCAGCAGGAAGCCTTTGTTCCTTACTATTAGACTTGGGGGGGGGGGGTTGCCTTGCTGTCAGGCAAATCACAACACAGATTGATTCAATATACTTTGTTCTTTTCTCTTGTACTACTCAATCATATTTCCTTTTCACAACCTGAAGATTTGAGGGGCTAACTCATACAGGCTATCCCCACTTCTGTATTCAATAGTCCTTCTCCAAGTACTCACTCTACTCATACAAGTTAGTCATTATTGTAAGTTGTGTCTCAGTGGCACAAAGGCACTATTTTGCCCCAGCAGTAAAACATACACTAACTTTAGTTGATATAACTCCTGTAGGTTTGTTTCAACCAACCACAATGCCAGAGTTAGTCACAGGGTTCAATTCAGAGTTTGAAGGCCTATGCTCTTCCATATTTATCAGCTCTTCCCCAGTTGCCTTCAACTCTCACAGCTACCTAATACTGTAGCAGCAGGGTGACACCCCTTTGATACAGCAATTCACTCAGAATTAGCAATCAATGATTTGATTGTTTAAAATCCTTCTCAATTGACAGCCTGGCCTGAAGTGATAACACTTACTTATACAATGCACCTTACTATTTGGCTACATTAGTTTAACATCTACATTCTGTAAGAAGGGTGATTGGCCCACCACCCTGTCAGCCCCAGCAGACACAGAAGACACACACAGATGTGCTTGTCTTTGTGTTCACCTCCATGCACGGTTGCTTGCACACGCTCACCCCACTCACTATGGGGCTGTGTTAAATAGTGTTGGGACCCAGAAGTAGGATGTGAGGGTCTGTCATGGGACAACCCACTCTGCCACCACACGATTAAAATAAAACTGTAAAAAACAGATTTTGCAAACCCCTGCACTGTTCAAAAAGGGCTGTTAGCCCCAGCATTAAAATGTCAAGGTGTTAGCATAAATTTCTATACTGCACTCAGCAAAGTTTGCAGTCCCCAACTCTCATTTGGGACTACACGCCCCACCACCCTCTGCATTGTATCTGAGCAACAGATAAGCATAGACCCAGTCCCTGGAACAAATATTAATTGCTCCTGTAGATATAGACCCCAATATTCAAACTACACCCAGAAAGGACGCAAGTGGTTGCTCCCACAATCAAGTTGTGCCGGTGTGCAAAAGTGCTATATCCAAATGAGATGCACAACTGTGCATCCCATCTAAATGTATCAATAAATGTGTGTGGCAGAAATGGGGGTCACTGAAGATGTGCTGGTGTATCCTCCTGTCAGATCTGAATACCTGGAATGGGAGTACGCAGCGCATCTTGGAGATATACCAGGTGCAAATTCCAGATATTCAGACCCAGACATGCAAATGGGACCATTATGCATGAAAGGCACAAATGGAGTCATGTGCATGTCATTACGGCCCCAATTGTATGTGGTTTGCAGAGATGTGCCAGGCAGGATGCACTGAGTGCCCTGCAAACACCCCCCCCCCACTCAGTCCAGTGCTATAGACAGATGTACAAGCATAGCCCTTGGTACTCCAGTGGTACCCCCCTCCTATGCCCAACACCAAATTAATAAATACATGTCATCCCTGATATCCCCTGGTAGTCTAGTGCCCCCCTCCTGTCCTGACACCAAATTATTAAACTAAAGCCATCCCCACTATTCCCTGGTAGTTTAGTGGCCCCCATCCCTTCCCCAACACCAAAGTATTAAATAAAATGGCATCCCTGATATTCCCTGGTAGTCCAGTGGCCCCTTTCCCATCCTGAACTCTGTCTGTGATTAAAAAGAAAACTCCTGAACCATCCCTGGTAGTCTAGTGGACCCCCCCACCCAGTGAAGGACTCCCATCCCACCCCACTCCCCCATACTAGCATAGCCATCAGGCTGGTGGGCAGCACAACTCACCCGCACACCACCATGGCTGCCCACTGACTGAGCTTTCACAAAATGATAGCTTACTGTAAGCAGTACTACACCATTGATGGACATTGCCGATCAATGGGCTTGCAGTGTGTACTGTAAGCTTTCATTCACAAAGGTGTCAACAGTACACACTGCATTTCTTGAGTCTGTATCAATTCAGACTCACTGTTCTGAAAAAAGTTAGGGAAAATTGTCACGGACAGTTTGTGTAAAATTGGCAAAAAATAAGAAATAAAAAAAGAAATAACAGGAGTAAGTTGATGCGGTGGGATGATCTTGATAAAAATTCCAGACAAGGCCACCATGCATCTTAAAGTCATCAATAAGTATGCAGTTATTCACTGTACCTAACACCACTGCTAGATCTAACAAAATCAGTAAGCAAAATGTTCTGGATATTGCTGCAAGCTTATTAACTACCCTGGTTAAAACCTGTTCAGTACAGCTCAAAAGCCAGACTTAAATTCATCAAAGATTACACTTCAACAGCAGATACATAGGAATATAGAAAGTTTAACATAGAAGTAGGATGATCAAGCAAATATGAAGCATACAATGGGTGTGGACTGCAGACAGAAAGGATTTGATTCTATTAAGTACAGTAATCTGCTCCTTGAAGTTGATCTAAAAAAGTCCAAAGATGAAAAGGTCTTTGTGAGCACCAGTGAGTACAGGAGCATCACAGCAAATCAAAGTGTATTGATCAGCCATAGCAATCAATGTTATGGCCTTTACAAAATCATTCATACAGAATAACAAAGTGTGCAAACTTATATAATAGTGTAAAAGATTAAAACAATCCACACAGTAAATGCAATAATAGCAAATATACTATCTCACTGTTAAAAACAAAGAGTGGAAAATGCACTTAGTGAACTTTGCGTTGCCTTTGGGGAGGCCTTTTTTTTTTTCAAACTCTGTTTTTTCTCCCACACAGCTGAACTCTCTCCAGCGACCCTACCTTGCCACACTGTCTACCTCTCAGCATGGCTCTACTGTGTCCTTCTCCGCTACTCCCCAGCACCTGGCATCCCCCCTGGGTCTGCCCTCTGGGGAAGGGTCGCCCCCACCCAGGGCACTCTTTCTATTAGGATTGAGACACCAGGCCGGGGGGGGAAGCGGAGAGGACATCAGGCCCGACTGTGGGAGTGTGGAATGAGGAGGGAAGGCGCCCTCACCTATCAGTGGTGAGGGGGGTTTTCTCCATTTTTCTATGTTTCTTGGAGCCGTAGCTCCACCCCTGGTGTACACCCTGCGATACTACATTTGGCTCACCCCCCCAGCCTCTGCCAGAGGGCGCTCATTGAGCAACCCACAGCGCTAACCCACCCTGGGAAGTGAGAGCTGTCCTCCGGATGCTCAATCTCTCTCCACCCCCACTGACCCCCAGCCATTTGGGGCCGTTCCCTAACCCGGGTTGCCGGTGTAGCGCAAGGTGTGGCATCCAGCGCCTCAACCCTCAATGCCAATGGGCCAGCCGAGGGGAGAAGGCCTTAATCATGACACTTCCTATGTTCCAGTTCTCACTAGGTGGTGTTATTCGTGTTATAGAGCCTTTATTGGTCTACAAAATACTTTTTTCTTTTGAATACAGATGCATAAAATTGTGCCACCAGTTCTGCATACTCCTTGTATTTTGAATGCAAAAGGATGAACGTCACATCATAATTAGAATCCACACACTGTATCCAGTTAGAAAGTTAATATGATGTTCATTCCTAGCTGTGAAGTAAGGAGGGTACTGTATTGCTACGTGGTCAATAGTTTCAGAGAAACTCTTGTTACATGGGCATTGATTCATTGTATTTGCCTTATCCAGACCCATGTTTTGGTAATACAGTATAGAAATAGAGTTACTTGCTTCGAATCTGGCCCATGTGTTAAGTTTTCTGTGTTCTGCAGAAAGATGAATTATGAGGTAGTCCTCTATATTATGTGCTATTTTATTCTTTTTCAACCAAGATCCACATTTTTGATTCCTTATTGAATCCATATCAGTATTTTGTGCCTGTGTAAACAGTTTCTTTTCTATGATTTTATTTTATTTTAATTTTATTTCTAATCTCGGATTAACCATTTGAGCTCAGAGCTCTTTATATAGGTTCCACATTAGTACATTTAGAACAAGTAGCTGATTATACAGAGGATTGAGGTAAACAACGTAATAGAATTAGAATGAGAACATTTAGGTACATATGGTCTTTAAACAAAGAAATGCAAAAAATACAGTGAAAACTAAAACTGGAATAAGTAAACACGTCAGATACATACAGGAACAGACTAAATAACTGTGCCCAACAGGGAGCCTGTTAGTTGTCAGCAACATGAGGGGATTAGCACATAGAAGTGCTGGAGAGATGGGATGGGGGGGTTGAGCCCCAAGTGCACAGGTTCTGAGAGAGAGAGAGAGAGAGAGAGAGAGAGAGATCTGTTTGATAGAAGGGCAGATGGTAGGCGATGCCTTTGCTAGGTGCTAGCGATGACAGACACATTGCGATTCCTGTATTAAATGGTTCTTTAGGTTCTGTTTGAAGGTCTACAGAGTGGGCAGACTAATAATGTTCTCATGGAGGGAGTTGAACCACAATGGTGCCCAATAGGCAAAGGACCTTTGTCCTTGAAATGACCAACATTTTGGAGCCAGGAAGGATAGCAGTTCTGAATTTCAGGTGGGCCTGGGATTAGTGCTGGGAACTAGGAGTTGTTGGACCCCAGTTGGAAGCTGAACAAGGCACATATTTTTGGCCAAGAGGCAGGATTGATATTTTAAGTGACCAAAGTGCATTAGCCAGTGAGCCTTTACATAGAGATCGCAGGTGTGGGTTAGTCAGTGTGCCCCTAGGGTGAGCCTGCAGGCGTTATTAAGGGCAGTTTTTATACATCAAAGGGCAGTATCTGTGGCAGAGCCATATATCAGCAGTCCATAGTCCACTACGGAACCTATTGAACTATGGACCACTATGCTGAGGACTTCAGGGGTCAGGCTCTGCCTATGGCGATAAAGTAGCCCTAAGCATTTGCTGATTGCTTTAGCTGTGATGTCTATGTGGAGAGTGTAGGAGAGTAAGCTGTGAAGAGTGATTCTGAGATATCTGAAGTGATGAACATGTTCAAGAGGAACACCACTCCTATCACATATTGATAGCGGGTAGTTTTTGTGTTTGTTCTTAAGGCTGGTGAACAACATGTTTTTTTTGGTTTTTTTTTGTAGTTTATTGTCAATCTATGATTTTTGAACCACAACTCATCACTGGTGAAGTCACGTTGTAGCTGTTGCTCAAGAGCAGTGTGGTCAGAGCCATTAGAAAAGATAACCGCATCATCCACGTAGAGGAGGATATGGCACTGACTGGCTGGGGGGAGGCAATTCAGAAATAGGCTAAAGAGGAGGGGGCCCAGTATTGACCCCTGTGGAATGCCTGAGCACACAGGTTTGGTGTCAGAGAGAAAGGTATCTATCCTGACATGCTGTGAACGGCAGTGTAGGTAGCTGCAGAACCATGCAGCCGCCTCAGGGGCAAGGCCTATGGCAGTGAGTTGGTCAACTAGGATGGCATGGTTGACCATGTAAAAGGCCTTTGTTAGGTCAATATAGATATCCCTGACTGGCTGGCCAAGATCAAGGTATTTGTGGATGAAGCCTGTGTATTTCAGGAAGGCTGTAGTGACGTTATGCCCAGCCTTAAAGCCATGTTGCTCTGCACAAAGGAGCATGTGCTTGTCCAGATAATTGACAAGTTGGTCAGCAATGATTCATTCAAGGATCTTCAAGAGTGGTGGTAGTAAAGAGATGGGTCTATAGTTTCCGAGGAGGGCACAGTCCCCACTTTTGTACACAGGGGTGACTACTGCAGCTTTTCATTTTGGGAGGAATACTGAGAGACGGAGCAAGAGGTTAAGAATATGGGTGAGAGGGGACAGGATTTCTTCGAGTAAGAGAGCGAGATTAGTTTCAGGTCAAGGTTATCCCCACTGAATCTCCCCTTCCCAAGCACTTTGCACAGATATTTCCTGGTTTCTCAAATGGTAATAGTCTTGAAGCGAAAGGGGGGATGTGATGGGGACTGTTTGGGTGCAGCAGGGATGGTGGGGGAGGAGAAGTCGGTGGGGAGAACATGCTGCAAGTCAGTGAAGGCATTCTTAAAGGTGCTGGTGATAGATTTAACGTCAAGGATGGGGGAGCCATCAATGCAGAGCATGGTAGGGGCCATTTTGGGTTCTCACCCAGTGACCTCATTTAGGTTAGTCCAGAATTTGCGCCCTTTATTCCAGTTCTTGGTTAGGGCATCTTTTTGGTATACATTTTTGGTTAATCGGATGGTTCTGGTACAGTTGTTCCTCACACATTTGTAATTCAGGATATCAGACTGCTTTCCAGTGGTCCTAGCTATATGCCAGAAGTGGTCTCTATTTTTCATTAGTCCAGGGTATCAGGGCTCATCCAGAGGTTAAAGTAGCCTTTGATCTTCCACTTTTTTATGGGAGCATGGGTATCACAGATTGTATTGAAGAGGAGGATGAAATGGTCAAGTGCACCGTCAACATTGGAAGCCTCAAAAACAGAGGACCCGTCAGCATTGAGGAGATCAATTTTGAAGTGGTCAGCTTGACCAGGTTTGAGAACCCTGCTGGTGATTGTTCTAGGAGGTGGTTTGGAGAAATTATTAGCCCAACTGAACATGACAGGGGAGTGGTCACTGATGTTGTCTGGGAGGATGGAGGCATTCGAGGCATGCTCAGGTTGTTTGGTGAGCACCCAGTCAATCAAAGTACTAGTGCACATCCTGTAGTTAGTCCTAGTGGGTGTTTCAATTAGCTGGGTAAAGTGGATAGCCTGAATTGCATCCTTGAATTGGTTAGCTTCAGGGGCAAGCCAATTAATATTGAAATCACCTAAGAGTATAACCTCAGAACTTAGGGTTAGGCTTCCAAGACAGTCTATGATGGCATGGAGACCTTGGGCCGAGTTTTTTGGGGGGATGTAGACAGATAGAATTGTGAAAGTTTTGTTGTGGGCCCCAAGAAGAACCTTAATGGCAAGGGCCTGGGTGAATAACCCTAGGCTAGGTAAATTCAGGACTATGCCCTGAAGGCTGTTCTTAAGGTAGATTGCACAGCCGCCACCTCTTTCAGATTCATGATCTTGTCTAAAGATCGAATAGCCTGGCAGACTGATGGCTCCATCAGGGGTCTTGGGAATGAGTCATGTCTCTACCACAGACAGTACATCTGGATTATGTAGGGCTACCCAGGCTTGAAGATTGTCATACTTTGCTGTCAGGCTGTGGATGTTTAGTGATGCAAAGGTTAAGGTGCCTGGTTTTGGTGCACTCAACCCCTGATATAGAGGGGGGCCAGGATTAGGGTGGATGTTGCCTGAAAGCAGTAGTAACAGGAGTATCAATCTGACCAGTAAGTTTTAAAGTGTTTAAGGTTAGCTTTGTGCTGTCTTTGTGGATTCATTCATGCTGCATGCTTTATCAGAGAGAACGGCCAGTTTAGGCAGGACTGTGGGAGGGGGAAGCCCTGGCCGAGCTGGATGCATTCTGGGCCAGGTAGGCCTGGGTGCGCTGTTAGGCATGCAGTTGGCATGTGGGCCACAACTATGCAGGGATATTACAATGCTGTAGATGTTGCCATGGGGTGCTCCATGATAAGAGGGTCATCTGATCAAGGGTCATTCAGCGGCTGTAAACAGAGAGTGGACAGGAGTATATGAATTAGCATTAGTCTGGTTGCCATGTCCAAGACTGGAAAAGGGTGGTGGCACAGCAAGAAGAGTCTTAGGTGGAGGAGGAAAGTAAAAGAGATTAAGATGTGAGCTAGGAGGGTGTTCTGGCCTTATAGGCTACTGTGTACCCTTACAGTTTGGCGGTGACCTAAAAAGGAAGATGTCTTTAAGGGGAGAACAGGACAAGTGTTAGGCCTAATAACTGCACTTTGTATCTTTAAGTGGAGTTACAATATTAGTGAGAAGGAAATATGAATATTGTCTAGGGGTGGTGCCAAGAAGGAATGAGAGTATTTAATAAAGGCTGGAGGTGGGGGAAGGTGGTGGGCATAAAGTTCAAGCAGGAAGGAGACAGTAGGAGAGAAAATGAAGCAGAAATTGGATTATTTGCGGGCAAAGCTTACAACTGTGACCCAAATGAAATCTAGTCTTAACAGAAAAACATGTATCACTTTAAACTTAGTTTCTGATCCAGGGTAGATTACCACTGGACCTTAAAACAAAGAGAGCTGTAATACTTTAAAATCTACAAACCTGCAGCCTAAAAGAGCTTACACTTCAAACTACCCTTGCAGTGCAAAATTGCTGTAAAGAGGGTTAGGTTCACCTTTAAATTAGGATTCACAGGACAATTTGGAGAGCTTAACCAGTACCACAACCAGTATGTAACATTAGCTTAAAGTCCAGAAGGAGACGGAGTAGCAAATAAATTAAAGAACTGCAGCAGCCTGTCAGCAGGCAGAGCCGATGGTTCTGGCCAGTCAAGTTTCAGCAGTGTACCTTCAGTTTGGTGATCGGTGGGCAGTACAGTGAAGAAGGCAGCTGGTGGACAGAAGGGGCCTGCCCGGCTGCTTGCAGCAGCAGAGGCACCTGTATCAAGGGTGAAGTTAAAGGGAGAAATCAGAAAAAGCCAGATGTTATAAAGCTGTAAGAGCGGGAGTGTTTACAGTGGGGGGGGAGGAGTTATTCGCCTCACAGCAGAAAATTAACAAGTTGGAGATGTGACACCAGTGACTGGAAAATGAGAACAAAGAGTAGTGAGAGGGGAACAGTTAAGAAAGGGTGTAGTGGTTTAGGCCAGGAGGAAATTCCAACTGGAGGAATATTGCTGAGAGAGAAAGGCAGACAGAAAATGTATTAGTTGCAAATAGCTTATGACTGAAACACAATGAAGCCAGGTCTCCATAGGAGAATGAGGATCTTCTTATATTACAGGGAAATATTTATCTTCCTCAGATAGTCTGTCCATAAATGTTTCAATTTAATTTTCTTTAAGATTCAATTCAATTCATTTTATTTACCGAGTAAGCACACTGGGCCAAGGCCCGATTACAGGAATGACCTGTAGCCTCAAAAAGTAAGGCTTTGGTGGTATACACAATAAAATACACAAACATAATGTACTGAACAATACAAAAGACAATACAGGATGTATTCTTAAAATCATTTTCATGTAGCTTGTGACTGCAAATAGTTTAAGAAAACCTTTTTAAAATTAAGATGACTAGTAGTATCTACTCAATGCTGAGGCAATGAGTTCTACAGTATTTAACACTGGACTGAAAAAGCCCTCATTTTCATACAAGCAGAGATTCTAGGTAATATCAAATGATGAGAAGAGGAGGAATGAAGAGTTCTCACATCGTCCTTAAATTGAAGTAAAGTAAATTGAGGGGATTTATACTCTAGTTTAAACATGTTGTTATTCAAACAGACTAAGTTATATTGAAAGCTCAATTTAGGGGGCAGCCATCCAAGATCATCCTATAGACTGCAGTGATGAGTCTTGTATGGTTTAGCCATTAAAAATCTATGTATAGAATGAAAGGTAGTGTTAACTAAATCCAGGTCCTTAGTTGTTAACTTAGTAAATAGAAAATAATTATAATACAATGTGGATAATAATAAACTATTTTATATAGATTTTCTAGCTTCCCAGGTGTGACAGTCCTTAATACTATATAAAACACCAAGTTTCTGGTTAACAGTTTTAACTGTTTCACTAACGTGAGATGAAAAAGTAAGATTAGGATCCAGTAATACTCCTAAGTACTTGATTTCTATAAGTTGTTGCAACATCTATCAAGTAAAATCAAACACTTGTAAAGACTGAGTTTTAATCAATTTAAGTTTAGAACCAAACAAAATACACTGATTTTTTGGTTTTTATATTCAACATCAATCGATGATGGAGTAGCCAACTATTTAATACAGAAAAATTGTGGTTTAATGAGACATTAATTTCATTTACTGCTACTGAACTAGTAAATAAAATAATATCATCTGCGTAAAGCAGTATTCTAGAGGCAGATGGTGTTTTTTGAAAATGGATTGATAAATAGGAAGAACAACAGGGGTCCAAAAATGGACCCCGATGGGACTCCCTGTTTCAACATACAGTACATGTCTTAGAATTTACACCACCAAAGCAAACCCTTAAAGGGAGATTGGTAAGAAAACTTTGTATTCAATTGCAGGGCTTATCCACTAGGCTAATGTCCTTCAGTCTCCGGAGCAGCATGGCATGGTCTACCAAAATCAAAAGCCTTCAACACGTCAATAAACACCACCCCAGTCAGCAGTCTCAAATCCATAGATCTTAAAGTATGGTTGGTAAAACAGGCTAGGGCAGTACCCGTACTGTAAGACTTTCAAAAGCCATGCTGCTCTGTAAAACGAAGTCCACCAACCTGAAGATAGTTAATCAGTTGCCCATTGATTATTTTCTCTAACATTTTACTCAGAGCGGACAAAACAGATATTGGTCAACAAGTGTCTGAATCTTGAAGGGAGACAAATTTAGGTATTGATTTAATAATTGTCTGCTTCCAGATTTCAAGAAACTCCCTGGTGATTAAGGACAAGTTAAATATTGTAGTTAACAGCTTGTATATAAAGTTAGTGATAAGTTTCAAGAACCTGGACTCAATACCATCTGATTCTGCACTTTTATTTACAGGCATCTGTAAAAGTAATTTTTGAACTTGCTGTGGCCTGATTATATGAAAATAAAAAGGGAGAACAGAATCTGTAGAATATGTAGTTTCTTCAGTATTTGAAGTATTGGAAGAGTCAAAATGAGTTGACTATTTAGAGAAATCCATGGACTTGTTTAGGAAAAGGACACACATTTCCTTGGGATCTAGTAACAAAAGACCATTATTGTTAATGGTACCTGACTCTATATCATTTGGGGGATCTGTCAGTTTTTTTAATAAATGCCAGAAATGTTTTGGAATCACCGAGGAACTCTATTTTGGTTCTTTGAAAGTAGTCAGATTTATTTTTTACGTACAAATAGTTTATTCTTATTTCTTAACATAGAAGATGTATTAAATGCCTCACCGTTCTTAGTACTTTTATAAACTGTCCAGTATCTGTCCCTTTCTCTCATTAAATCAAAAAGCTCTGGTGTGATCCATTTATTATTAATTCCCTTAGTACTTCTTTTTATCAATGGAAAATGCTTATCTTGTATATATGTCAATGTTTTTACAAAGAAATCCACTGCTGCATTAGGATCAGGGATGGCATCCAAATATGACCAATCAGGTGCATTTAAATCCATATTTAGTTTTTCAAAATCATATCTAATATGCTTCCTATAGGTAATGATTTTAGGAGAGACCCTTTTTTTTGTGCTATTCCAAATGCAATATACAGGCATATGATTGCTAATACTATCAGAAAACGGACCACATGCAATCACTTTCTCTGTAGTTCTAGTCAAACTCCAATCAATCACCAAATGTTGATTACTGTAAAAATTAATCTGGGTGGAATCTGTAATTAATTGAGTAAGCCCAGCATTTGAAATCATCAAGTCAAGGTCATAAAGATCCACTCTGATCCAGTTTAAATTAAAAAATTCAGTTAAACCTCTTTTGCCAGATTTAAGTGGATTATACACTGTGCAAAGTCCAATCTGATTGCATGTCCCTAATATGAAATCTAAACATCACCATTCACAACAAGTGGAAGACTGCAGAAACATCTTGAACTACTACTTCTATATTTTCTCTAACAAATACCATTACCCCCCCTTCTTCTTACCATCCCTATCCTTCCTAACAATGCTATAACCCTCAATTCAGCAAAGACTATCATGTGTACTTTATTTTATCCAAGCTTCCATTATACTGAGTACATCAGGTTTGTAAAGCATTACCCAGTCCGCATTTTCTGCTTTTTTACTTAAAAAAAATCCTTGAATTCATATGGGCAAATTTTAAACCCTTCAAGTTCCAGTTAGGAACATCTTGAAATTATATATTAATTGTTCCTGGGCTTGTTACCACATTGCCAGATATGAACACTAAAAATGTAGCAATCAAGGAAAAAGAATGCACCTGGGCTAATGAGTCAAGTGTGTAAATTCTAATTCTTTTGAGAAACAGTTCAAATCCCAAGTCAACAGTGGACCGTTTAGAAAGACAGCCCAATTTATTTGGATGATTAACCAGTGAGTAGGGGAACTGCACCAGGAGATTAGAAAAATCAAATGAATCCCAGGCACAATCCTGTCCACCCACTACAATGGGGATATAAAATGAACAATGTACTAGCATCCAGAAGGCTAAGCCCAGCAAAAGTGAAAAACAAGCAAGCCAGGACTTTACCCATGTTACCAAAATAGCTACAACTAAGTGCAACAATACAGAACCCAAAAACTATCATTTAAAATCAAAGGTGATCACTAAAACAGGCAATCTTCTAAAATTAGATACAATATTAATACTCTACCTAATCAACAAAGTCAGAAAAAATCAATTATTGAGTAAATACAGTGCCCTTAGAGATTTATGGTACTGTATAACTTCAAGAAGTAACAAATTGTATGGCACAATGGCAAAAAAACTGGAAATTACAAGTCCAGGCAAGCAAAATTATTAAATAAAAAGAACCAATTAGTAATTACTATGCAATTTCTGTATTATAAGAACATTTAGCTATAGTCTGGAACTTACCAATGTGCCAAGCAATTAAACAAACAAAGAGCCTTAGCAACAGTTTTCTTCAGGGAGTGGTGCTTGCACCTCTCAAGCTCATGCTTCGCTTGCACTCGATGAGTGGCATAGGCTTTTAAATGGCATGGCCCCACCTCCACGGAGATCTTACTGGCTGACAGCTCCTCTGAGACCCCTTAACACCAGTACACTCCACTACTGCAGCAACTGATGAATGAAATGACAGTTCAAATAACAAGTTAAAGCAGTCACTGATGTTATTGCAGCTTCTTGATCAGACAGACTGCTGCAGCTGATGACTCAGAGATGTTCTTGCATTCCTCCAACTCTTCCGAGTGGCAGAGTCTTTTAAATGACATGGCCACAGCTCCATGGAGATCTTATTAACTGTCGGCTCCCCAGAGCCCCTACATGCCAGCATACTCCACTCCTGCTGCAACTGATGAATGAAATGGCAGTTCAAATAACAAGTAAAAGCAGTCACTGATGTTATTGCAGCTTCTTGACCAGACAGACTGCTGCAGCCGATGACTCGGAGATGTTCTGACATTCTGATCAGATAGATTGTAATGTGTTCAGCCATTTTTGATTTTAAGTTGGACTTTATCCATTGAGACTTCGCCAAAAGGCATTATTTTGGGAGGTTATTACGCTTATTGTTAATTATTCTCAGTCAATAAGAGGCCATTCTCAAATCTGTGAGTGTTTTGACTGTGATTTTTCTTAGCTTGGCTCTCACCATAGCCATAGCTGTAGAGGTTGAAACTTTTAGTAAGGTTTTATAAGAGTATAGGAGTGGAGTTTCTAGATTTTGAGAGTAGTCATAGCCCCAATCCTCTGCTCCATATAATAATATTGGGTTGATTTTTATATCTCCAGTTTTTAGAGCTGCGCCTGTTGTTTTTCCCCCATAATTATAATTAAGCCTTAAGAATACCTTTACGGCATGTTTGGCCTTAATAGTCTGCTCCCTAAAGTGTTCTGACCATACAGCATTGGGAGTGACCTTTATCCCTAAGTAAGTATATTCCTTTGCCACTTCATTTTTTTTCTTGTTCTGGAAAATGAGTTTACATTGGCTTGAACAAAACATCATTATCTTAGTTTTGTTGAGGTTTGTCTCTAATTCTAGTTTTTTGCATTCTATTTTGAATTTATTAATTTTCCTCTGTAATTGCATGCGAGATAAAGACAATAACACAATTTCATCTGCATAAGCCAGGAGGTGACAGGCAGCTTGCTTATTTTAGGAAGGTCATATGTATTGATCTTCAAAGTTTAGCAAGGCATCTATATAAATATTAATCCTTAGGCTGCCAACAGAATTAGAATGCATAGTAATTTTGGACTGCTATATCAGTCCATGGCACAGTAAGGGGTAAATAAAGAAGGAGACAGAAAGCATCCTTGCTTTACTCCCCTATTGGTAGAGAAAGGTTCAGTAAGATTACCTTTATTGTAGTATCTTATTAGAGTACTTGTATTGGAATACAGTAAATATTGTGGGATTAATAAATAACAATCCATTACTCTGCAGGTCAGGATTTCCCAGAGAATGTCTCTATTGATTGAGTCAAAGGCGGATGAAAAGTTGACAAACAAAGCATACCATTTCATCTTTCTTAATTGTATGTAGTTTTCTAGTAAATGTGTTAGACAAAAAATGTTATCGATTGTCAAAAATCCCTGTCTAAAATTAGCTTGTGGAGGGGACAGAGGGCGCCTACTTTCCATCCACTGAGTTAATCTGCTTATTAACACAATATCCAGTAAACCTATTGGGCAGAAGTTAACAGGGTTATTGAAGGAGCTTTTCTTGATGTATTGGCATGATTATATTCTTTGTCCAAGAGTTTGGTATGTATTTTTGTTTCTGGCATGTATTTTAAAACATTTGTCAAAATCGGGATCCAAAAATAGTTATGCTCCATATATATTTCTACTGGGATGGCATCAATCCCAGGTGCTTTTTTTATGGCTGTGGGTGAAGCCTACAGCCATCTTGCTCTAGCTGGAAAAATGGGATACCATGGAACACATTTTTTGAGTTTTCAGTATATCCTTCCACAGCTACAAATCACTCTGCCGCTTGAAAAAAAATACTCACTTCTTTCTGTTTAGAATGTTCTAGACAGAACTCCAAGCTGCTTATCAGATGGCCATTAGGAAATTGAAACAGCTTGTTAAATATTGGCTGCCTGTTAAACTGAAGATTTGTTTACTCTCATCGATATGCATAAACTTGGACATTTAAATACGTAACATTTAAACATTTTCTTGCTACTAGCTTCAGTTAGACAGGTATTCTCTTTCAAGAAAGATTCATACCTCATAAATGTTACCCTTTCCCAGCAAAGAATCTTCTAAAAAGATTTACACTGTTTTTTTTAACCTCTTAAGACACTATCTGATAAGCACTGTCTCAGACATATGCCATGCCTTCTGTGAACTATCCAGGCTAAATATGTAGCAATCAGCAGGCATTTTTTGGTATGTTTTTTGGGACTGGCACTCAAGCCAAAGAGATGATCCCAGATCAAGGGCACCATCCCCAGCTGAAAACTTGCTCTCTTCCCTGGGGTGCAGCTGGTCCTGAACAGCTGCCTCCACCACTTCTACATCCACAGGCCACCACCCACTGGCACTCAAGCTAAGGAGAGGAGCCCCGACCATGGGTGCTCGCCCCACCCCAAGCTGAAGACTAGCAATCTTCCCTGTGGTGCAGCCAGTCCTGAACAGGTGCTGCCACCACTTCTACAGCCACCAGCCACCGGCACTCAGGCTAAGGTATGGCAGCTTTTTTAATTTTCTAGTGCCTCTACCCTGAGCCCAATTTGTGGTTTCAGATTCCTGGACTGTTCTGATTGGCTACTGCACCTCTGCACTGTGTAGGCAGCTTCGCTCAGGGAAAAACTAAAGGGAACTATGAAACTCTTTCACCTTGCTTCTTTTTCTCACTGCTCAGCCTGTTAATTTTAAATCCTGCAGTTATTCACAAGTGTTTACAGCTTATTTTTGTTATTAACCAGATTACAGCATATTTTTGTTCAAGCCTGTTAGTGTTTACAGCTCTCTTACTGAAATTATCAGACTGGGAAACTTAGAACTGTAGGTGTTTTACACAGTCTGTTTTGAAAGAGTTTCTTCTAACTACAGCTTATTTCCTGCTGGCACACTTTGTGATTGACTACTGCAAATGGCTTTCATTTGCTAATTTGTTTCCTCCCCCTAGACTTTTCTCCCAAGCTGTCCCTTTCCCTGCCTACCACTCCCTACTTGCTCCCTGTCTCCTTTTCTCTGTCAACCCCTGCCCCCCTGCACTCTCAGTCTAGTTAAGCATCCACTCCCCCCCAATTTAACCCTCCATAAATGACCTTGCTTTTCTTCTCTTTCCAGGAAAGGAACACCGACCATGGATGGCCCCCAGCTGAAGACTTGCTCTCTTCCTGTAGTGCAGCCTGTCCTGAATGCCTGCTGCCACCACTTCTACAGCCACCAGCCACTGGCACTCAAGCTATATCCCTCTGGCACTTTGCACTGGCTCCCACCCACCCTACCCTACCCAGGCTTTTTTATATAATTCTGATCTGTCACATGACTAGAGCTTGTGAATTACTAAGTCCATGGATTTGCATTAGCAGGTTATACTATCCTGCCACTAGAGGGCCGCTCTTTAAGTGCAGATCCCTGGCTGTCATTGTCATTCACTGTATAGCTTTTGTCACCTAACCCTTTTTACATACATAGATACATAGACAGTGTCAGCAGATAAGGGCCTATGGCCCACCCAGTCTGCCCATTTGAGCTTGTAAGTTCAGTTTATGTTTTCCTAGAAGTCTGTTGCCCCATACCCCTGACCTCCAGAATTCCTTTATGTTTATCCCATGCATTCTTAAATCCTGTGATTGTTTCATCCCCCACCACTTCCTGTGGCAGGGTGTTCCACTTGTCCACCACCCGTTCTGAGAAGAAATTCTTCCTCACGTTTCCTCTGAATCGTTCTCCCTCCAACTTCATCCCATGCCCTCTAGTTCTAGAACATCATTTTCGCTTAAAAATAGTGTATTCCTGCACCCTGTTCCTCCCTGTAAGATACTTGTATGTCTCTATCATATTCCCTCTCTCCCTCCTCTCCTCCAGGGAGTACATGTTCAGTTCCTTCAACCTGTCTTCATAGGACTTGTGATGCAATTCATGCACCATCTTTGTTGCCCTCCTCTGAACCTTCTCTACCCTGTCTATGTCCTCACGAGGTATGGTCTCCAGAACTGTACACTGTACTCCAGGTGGGGCCTCGCCAGTGTCTTGTATAGTGGAATTATGACCCCTTTTCCTGCTGGTGATGCCCTGCCTATGCATTCCAGCATCCTATTTGCTTTGACCTGCTGCCTTGTTTGACTGTTTCCCCACCTTGAGGTCAACAGAGATGATAACCCCAAGATCCCTTTCCTGCTTGGTGCATGCTATATCCTCCCCCCCAACTGATATATTGTGCCAATGTTTTTGTGCCCCATATGCATTATCTTGCACTTCTTTTGCATTGAATTTCAACTGCCAAACCCCTGACCATTCTTCAAGTTTCTCTGCAGGTCCTTCTCATTCTGCCTACACCCTCTGGTGTGTCTACTCTGTTACAGACCTTTGTGTAATCAGCTAACAGTGAAATTCTGCCTTCTAGGTCCTGCACAATGTCACTGATGAAGATGTTGAATAGGACCGGTCCCAGTCCTGTGGTACCCCACTGGTCACTCTTCCCTCTGTGGAGTGACAGCCATTTACCACCACCCTCTGTGTCCTGTCACCCAGCCAGTTACCTACCCAACACACTACTGTCCTGCTCACACCCATATTCCCCAGTTTGTGTAATAGTCTTCTACGTGGCACAGTGTTAAAGGCCTTGCTGAAGTCCAGGTAGCCCATGTCCACTGCCCTCCCCTGATCCACCTCCCTAGTCACTCAGTCAAAAAATTCAATGAGGTTGTCTGACATGACCTCCTCCTGGTGAAACCATGCTGCCTTGGGTCCTGTAGTCCATTGACAACCAGATGTTCCACCAATCTCTCCTTCAGTAGTGCTTCCATGATCTTCCCCACTACCGAGGTGAGGCTGACTGGTCTGTAGTTCCCTGCTTCCTCTTTGTTCCCACTTTTGTATAAGGGGACTACATCTGCTGTCCTCCAGTCTTTGGGTACCTCCCCTGTTTCCAGTGATTGGCTAAACAGGATAGCCAGAGGTTCAGCCACCACCTCTCTTAGTTCTTCAAGGACCCTGGGGTGCACCCTATCTGGCCATTGCTTTATCAATCTCTTATTACTTCCAGTTCCTTCAGGACCCTTTTCTCGTGTAAAGGGACTTGTGTCTATTTCTGCACCATTCTCACCCTTGTACTCCTTCAGACCCATTACCTCCTCTTCCTCAGTAAAGACTGAGCAGAAATACCTGTTCAATATGTCAGCTTTACTGTTGTCATCCTCCACGCGGCCCCCATCCTCCCCCTTCAGTCTCACTATCCCTCCCGTTGCCTTTCTTTTTTCACTTATGTACCTGTAAAATGTTTTGTCCCCTCTACCCACTGATTTTGCAATGTGTTCTTCTGTCTGAGCTTTGGCTTCCCTTACTGACATCCCTGCCTCCCTTTGCTTCTCCTGGTACTTCTCCCTATCCCGTTCTGCCTGTGTCTTTTTGTATTGCCTGAATGCAATCTTTTTGGCTTTCACTTTCTTTGCTACCTCTTTGGAAAACCATAATGGTCTCCTCTTCCTTTCCTCTTGCTAACCTACTTAATGCATAATTCTGTTGTTCTTGTAATCCCCATTTTAAATACTGCCCACTGTTCCTCAACCCTGATTCCTGTCCCATTTCCTTAATGCCTCTTTCAAGTATCTCCCCATTTTCCCAAAGTCTGTCCCACTAAAACCAGGATACGTGTTTTGTGTGGTTTGGTTCTGCTCTTTCTTTGATTTCAAACCACAATGACTGGTGATCACTGTTCCCCAGGTGCTCCCCCACTGTTGCCCCCATCACATTGTCCCTGTTTGTGAGCACAAGGTCCAGTATTGCCTTCTGCCGAGTTGGTTCCATGACCAGTTGCTTGAGGAAGACACCCTGAAGGGAGTCCAGGATAAATCTGCTCCTAGTTGATGCTGCTGCTGGGATGCTCCTCACCTCACCTACCCTGCCAAATCTTATAATCTTATCCTCCTCACCTACCCTGCCAAATCTTATAATACTGCTAGTTCTCATACAGTTCTATATTGTTTTCATACAGAATGAAGCCCCTATCTTCCTCCTCAAAAATGCTAACCCCTTTCTTCTTTCTTCTTTCTCCCTTCTCCCCCCCCCGGCTCTGACCCTCATCTTTACTTCTCCCATTATACCCTCTGTTACAACCATCCAGCCTACTCTCCCTGCTGCTTTCTTCATCCTTGCAATCACTCCCACCACCAATTTTGAAATATGGTCTTACTTTCCCCTACTTCCTCCTGCTTCTCTTATTTCTCTTCCTAGTTACTTTGCCTGTCTTCACCTTTTAATTTCCTTTTCCCCATCCCCTCCCTCTTTCTTATCCTCCCTGAATTCCAAGCTATAATGCAAATATCCTAAACTACATTATTTCATCCTAACCCTCCTCCTTTTCTCATCAGATAACATCCACCCAACCTTGGCCCTCCCTCATTACTTTCCTTATCTGTCAGCCCTAACTCAAATACACCTAGCTCCCCAGCCGCTATGGTTATCCCCAACAGGCTGAAACTTCTTCACAAGAACATCTGCAGCCTGCTACACAAAACTGACCACATCCAAACACTTGTAGTCTCACACACTCCAGATACTTTAATTGTAACTGAGACTTGGCTCTCTAATAGCATCCCAGACAATGCCATCACTATTCCTGGATATTCCCTCTCCAGACAGGCAGTATGAGGCTGTGGAGTGGTCATGTATATCCAGTCTTCATAACAATTTCCAATTATTCTATTGTCTTCCCTCCCAGCTACTTACAAGGCCATAGTCACACATATTACACTTCCTTTCACTGTCCCAATTTCATAGCTGACATCTACTGTCATTCAAGCCCCTAACCTTCAGTCACAGAGGAACTCATATCCTCCATTACCTCCATCTTGCAATCTGGAAAGCTGTTCATATTGAGTGACTTGAACCTAAACTGGTTGTCTCACAGGTCAAATAAGATATGGAATGATGTTGCTTCACTAAACTTCACTCAGCTTATCCTTGAGCCCACACATCCAAATCATAAAATTCAAAACCACACCCTGCTTAACTGGGCACTCATTACACATCTGCACTCCATCATCAAGCCAGGTATCTTCCCACATGCCATTAGTGACCACAACCCCATCCTCCTGGTTTGCAAGGTCCATCGACCCAAACCCCCTCACAAAATCATTCAGCTTCACTCCTTTTAATCCTTATATCTTACCCCACTCCAGTCTGAACTTGTCTCCACTGATGGGGCCCCTCTCTCCTCTGCCCCTTCCATTGACCATGCCTTCACTTACTTAAAGGAAAAATTAATCTCTACCTGGAACACGTTTGTTCCCTTCAGGTGGACCAGAGTTCATGGGATACACCTCTCATGGATTACCCCAGAATTACTGGCCTGCTTCAGGGAATGTGACTGGGCCTGGAAAAAATATAAAACATCAAAGCTCCCCAACAACTATGTCTCATACAGAATGCTCTGCAAGTCCTGTACCAAAGCTACTAGATTGGCAAAGTTTGAGTATTTCAAATCTTCATTCCTCACAAAAATAAACATCCCCTCCAAATTTTGGAGAGTGATCTATGCAGTCTTCTCCCCTCCCTCTCACCCTCCCCAGTTCTCAAAATAAATAATTCTGTGGTTTCTGATCCCTGCTTGGTGAAAATGAATTTAATGTCTACTGCACCTCTTGTGCCACGACTCTACTAAGCTCTCTGCCTCCCACTCACCCTCCTTCTCATGCTTACCTCCACATCCTGCATCTGACTGCCCCTTGTCCTTCTCCACCATCTCCCCTGATGAAGCTTTAAGCACCCTCATACCCCTTAACCCCTCAAAAGATTCTTCACTGGATGACCTTGATCCTAAACTTCTCTACCTCTCTGCTCATGCTATTGTCTACCCTATTTCTTCAATTTTAAATCCCTCCTTTACATCTGCTCTGGTCCCCACCTCCTGGAAACATGATGTTGTCCTTCCCCTCCTCAAGGGCAGTGACTCTTCCTCTCCTGGCAACAATTGCCCTATCTCTCTCTCCTTCCTACCCTTACTAAACTTCAAGAACACCTAGTTCTCTCCCAATCTTCCTCCTCTTGTACTATTTTCTGGTTTTCAGAAGAACCATTCTACTACCACCTCCCTCCTCAGGCTCACCAACTCCATCCTTATTGAGATGGACAATGGTATGATCACTTCAGCCATCTTTGTTGACCTTGCCAAAGAATTCAACACTGTCTCCCATACACTGCTTCTTGATTCCCTTTCTGTAGCAGGCCTGGCCTTATCTGCAACAAACTGGTTTAAATCCTACCTCATTGGTAGGACTCAAGTCAGTCAGAATATCTGATTCCACTTCCCCTCCTCTCTCTATTAACACTGGAGTCCCTCAGGGCTCAGTGCTTGGTCCCCTGCTTTTCTCAATCTTCCTTAATGATCTTCCTACAGCCTGCTCCACTTCCTCCATCCATATGTACACTGATGATACTGTCTTGTACAGCTCTGGCAAAAACCTTGCTGCTGTGGAAACTAACTTACAGCATGATTTCAACCAGGTTCAGCTCTGGTTTTCCTCACACCAACTCTTCCTAAATGCCAAGAAGTAATTCTCTATGAACTTTGGCACCAGGCAGAGACTCTCTAGGCTCACTGGCCTGCCCTCCTTCCACACCCTTGATGACACATCCTCATTTAGATATCTTGGGATTTGGTTGGACCAACACCTCAACTTTTCTGTACGTGTCAGTGCCATCCTGAAGAAACTGCACCCCAAGCTTGGTGCCCTGTACAGGAACTGTAGTTGCATCCTGCTGATTGAGAGGTGCAAACTTGTCCAGAAGATGATACTCCCCATTTTTAACTGCTATGATGTAGTCTATGGTGCTGCTCCCAAATCTTCCCTGACCAAATTGGACACTATCTTTAACTTGTCCTGCTGCTTTGCCCTTCACTCTCCCTCTCATACTCATCACTGTGAACTCTATCATGCCCTAGCCTTTCCTCCACTGTCAAACAGGCATCTCTCCTACTGTGCCAAACTGACCTCCGTATTCTGGCTTGGCAAACTCCCTCCTTACCTCTTATCTTCCCTCTCTACCCCTTCCCCACTTTCCCATTCCCTCAGATCTAGTGACACATGCACCTTGATGGTTCCAAGTTGTTCTACCCTCATCGGTCAGTCTGGATTTGCCCACTGCTTCCCTAAAATCTGGAACTCCCTCCCCACTCAAATACATCACTCTTCTTCCACCTACTCACTTAGTACTGCCTCTACAATTTCCTCTTTCCTAGCTGTTTCTGTTTTAATCCTCCTTAATACCTCTATACCTTGTTCCTGCTTTCCAGATCCCTGCCCCCTTGCAGGGTTCTCATTATCCTGAAGGGGTAATAGATTTTTGCTCTCTTCCCCCACCCTCCTTCTTTTCCATTATACCTTCTTACAGCACTTCTTAGCTGCTTCTCTCCCTACTCCTTCAGTTGCACTTGTTTACTGCCTTTGAGACTAGCACTCAGAACATTATTGCACTATGATTGTACTTTCACATTATTGTGCTGTCTGTAATACTATATCTTAGATCTGTGTACTCCTATTTGTTGTATTAATTTTACAAGCTGTAATTGTCTATACTGCACCCTAATTGTTGTATTATATTGTCTACCTGCTTCCTACATAATTTGTAACTTTTCTTACCATCTATTATCTGTATAATATCTATTTTCTTATCCTCATTCTACCCCCAACTTGTTCAGTGTGCCTTCTGGTGAAAAATTTCAATAAATAAATAAATAAGAAAAATAAAAAAATATTTATATTGAGCTACAGCAAACACATACACATGCTGTACATACCATCCTCATGGCCACAACATTTGAAATAAATACTGCAATCTAATATGTTATAAAACAATAAATTAATTGTTTATGTCAGTCTTGCTTAAGTGGAGCACAGTGAAGTTCAGTTTACAGTAGATTTCGTTTAAATAATTCTTATCCTATATTTTGTATCCTGGATAGTACAAGGGAGATGCTACATCTCATTCTCATAGGGATCTTCATTTTACACATTTTTGCACTGTATTTACTCAGGATGTCCCAGATTAGATTCAATATTTTGTTTTCAGAGGGGTCATGATTTTACCATTTTTATAATGTATTTATTCAGGGTAGCCTAGTCTAAATGTAAAATATTGTGTTCAGTGTGTTCTGATTTTACACAATGCAGCATAATATTGTGTAGATGTAGAGCCCCAGTGAAAATAAGATGCCATGTCTTCTGTGAACTATCCAGGCTAAATGTATAGCAAACAACAGGCATATTCTAGGAAAACACATTGCAAAAATGTGTAAAAGGAAGACCACTTTGAAAATGCCGTGAAGCAGGTCTGCATTGTGCAAATTCACTAGAAATAATGGGTAAAAGCATGACCACGCTGTAAGTGTTATTTTACAGGATATACCATTTGAGATTCGATATAGCATATATCGAATCTCAACTGGCAAATCCTGTAAAAATGCAATATTTAAAATGGTTTAAATGCTTTACCCAAATGAAATAAAGATTTTAAACATCAATTTGGCTAGTCTTTCCTCATACAATAGGTCTTATCCCATATGCTCTGTGCCATTGTATTTGCCCTTCATTACACCACCTCCACCTTGTCTATGTTTTTTTCTCAGATGGGGCCTCCAGAACTGGATGCAGTATTCCAGGTGCGATCCCATGAGTGTCTTATACAGGGGCAAAATTACTTCCTCTTTAAACTCCTGATACCCCTCCCTGTGTATCCAAACATCTGTCTAGCATTTCCAGCTGCCTTATCACACTGTCTAATTTCTCTTAAGTCCTTTGAGATCATAACTCCAAAGTCCCTTTCCTGCTTTGTGACTGCCAGTACCTCCCCACATAGTTTGTACTTTGGCTGTGTTCTTGTGCCTGCATGATTCTGCACTTCTTTACATTGAATCCAAGCTGACATTCTTCAGACAATTTCTCTAGTTATTTTTACTGAGTTTATGGCCCCATTTTTTCCCCACTTTCACCCAACTTCTTGTGCTGTGGTCATGTGTGCACCTGTGGAGGCACGTGCACACTGGGGTTCTGCAGTGCCCTTCCACTGCTTGCCACCTACCTATGCTACCCTCAGGCCTGCATGTAGGGGCAGTTGGACTGTGAGGGGTAACAGGGTCCTTCCCTGGGAGAGGTGAGCTACCTTGTGGCTGCTCAATCCTGCTCCCTCCCTCCCTCCCCTTAACCAGCCTTGACGACCTGAGCTCACTCCCAAACCCAGATCACCAGCATAGCATGAGGTGTGACATGCAGTGGCTCAACCCTCCGGGCCACTGAGCTGGCTTTCCAGTTTTTTAAGGTCTTCCATCATTCTTTCAACAGCCCCAGGCATGTCCATCATATTGCATCCCTCTGTATCCACTGCCAAGAGAAATGCTTTCCTCTCCAGTCCCCCTACAATGTCCCCAACAAAGACATTGAAGAGGATCAGCCCCAACACCCACCACTGTGGCACCCTGCTCATCACCTCTCCCTCTCCAGACTACTCCCTGTTTACCATAACCCTCTGACTCCTTCCATTACGCCAGTTCTTCACCCACAGAACTGTTTCAGGCTCCACCCCTAGGCTGTGCAGTTTGTTATTCAGCCTTCTATGGGGGAAGGTGTCAAAGGCCTTTCTGAAGCCCAGGTAGGCCACATCCACTGCACCTTACTGGTCCTACTTTATTTACCCAGTCATGCAGTAGATTAGTACAATTAGTTAGTGCAAAACACAGTGCTTATCCAAAATACAGTGAAAGTTTGGCTTAGATGTATAAGTAAATAAATGCCACATAATGGCTCCACCAAGCCACAGTGATGGAAATTTCATTGCAGTCCTTCACATTGACACAATCCAGCTGACATCACCGACACATCCCAGCAACAACCTGCAACAAACAAACAATGACCACCACACTTAACTGTATCAATGCAGGCGGGCTGCACCCCTCATGTGGGGAGCTGTGCCCCTGCATCCCCTACTTTAAATATCTAACTCCACATCACATAGACAGTGGAGTTAGGTGCTTAGGGTAGGAGGAGGTAGACTGTTGGTTAACTAGGATCTGCAGCCTATGCATTTGGTAGGGAAATTTGCAGACTAGGTGGGCCAAGTGGTCCTTATCTGCCATCAAATTCTATGTTTCTATGTTACCCCCCTTCAACAAAAAATCTCCCCATTGAAGCAAAGTCTGTCAATGTCAGGGTTTTGATATGTTTGTGTATGTGTGTATATGTGTGTGTGTGTGTGTGTGTGTGTGTGTGTGTGTGTGTGTGTGCACACATGCGAATGCTCTATGTGTGCAGACAGTGCACTGTTATGTAATACTTCAATATATATGCATATACTGTATGTGTGTTTGTATTAACGTGTGTGTATCACAACAATTAGAAAGTACAGTTAAGTGGCTCTTTGGTTAGTGCAAAAAGTGCTAGTCTACATTTCCCTACTATCTAGATCAGTTTCAGCTTTCTAAATGTCATTGCTTATTTTACTGAGGAGTTTAGTGGCAGCTCCCCACACTTTGATGTCCAACAGAGCCTCTAAAGAAGAAAATGGTCCCTTGATATCTTTTTCTTTAATCTGTAAACATGTGTGTAGATGGTGCACTCCCAAGTTATACTTACTGGAATACATATGCATATATGTGTACATGTATTAGTCAGTGTGTGTATCACAGCAATTGGAAAGTGAAGTTAAGTGGCTCAATGGTTAGTGCAAAATTTGCTAGTCTATATTCCCTCACTATCTAGATCAGTTTCAGCCTTAAGCATGTCATTTCTGATTTAAATGAGAGTCTGTTGCTGCCTCGCTGTAACTGTCCCCACTCCATGTCCATCCCATCCCAAGCCCAGCCCATATCAGTCTTCTGGCATGGGAAATCTGCTCCTAGACCTAGTACAACATCAATACCAGTGGTAAACACCTGGCATTAACAAACACTTGTTTTTTTCTCTCTGAGCGAACACATTAGGAGTCATGTCAAACAAATGTAAATATCATCGGGAAGTATATAAGTTACACATATGTAACAGCATGAAAGTTCTTCAGGACAAACTACCTTTCAAATGATGGTAGTCACTAACTCTGAATTCATTATATAATTTATATATCGATGGAAGAGGAATGGCTAGATATTGTGGCAGTCACAAAAACATGGTACACAGAGAACCATGACTGGGATATCAACATACCAGGTAATACAATCTACAGGAGAGACAGGGAGGGTAAAAGAGGAGGAGGAGTAGCTCTCTACATAAGGAAAGGGATTAAAGCAATGGAACTAAAGGGTAAACAGTGAGGAGAGGAGGCACTGTGGGTCACCTTGGAGACAGGAAATGGCACCACAGTCTGCACAGGTGTTGCCTATATACCCCATCTCAGGGGAAGGAAAAGGACAAGGAAATGATAGAAGGCATCCTTAGAATGGCTGAAAAAAGAGGAGATATAATTGATTGGGGACCTGAATATGCCAGATGTTAAATGGAGCACATTTGCTGCAGGCACATCCAAGAGCAGGGTCATTCTCGATGCCCTACAGGTGATATACCTCAGACAGCTAGGTTGGAACCCACTTGGGAGGGAGCAATCTTAAACCAGGTAGTCTCAAACAGGGATGGAGAGAGGATCTCAGATGTAGAAGTGGGCAGCCATCTGGGAACAAGCGACTACCGAAAAGTGTGGTTCACTATAAACACAGACATAGAGTCAAACCATACAAAAGCGAGGGTACTGGACTTTAGAAGGGCTGACTTTGGCAAAATGGGAGAGTGCATAAGGAACACACAGGCAAATGGGCAGGAAGGATGGGTGGAGGAACAATGGGAAAAAATCAGAACTGCCTTCACAGAGGCAACAAGCCTTTGTTTGAAACAAACAAAACAAAATGAAGCTAAAAAACACTATGGTTCTCAAAAGAGGTGGTGGGGAAGGTTAGGGAGAAAAATATAGCATTCGGGAAGTATAAGGAATCACAGAAGGAGCAGGACAGACACCAGTATCAGTTAAAGTGGAAGGAAACAGGAAAGGCAGTCAGAATAGCAAAGGCCCAAACTGAGGAAAAGATAACCAGCTCTGTTAAGAAGGGGGATAAAACCTTTTATAGGTACGTTAGGGAGTGAAGAAAGACAAAGGGAGGGATACTGAGGCTGAATAAAGAGGAGGATCAGTGGGCAGAGAGGGACAGTGAAAAAGCAGGAATACTGAACGAATACTTCTGCTCAGTATTCACAAAGAAAGAGGAGGGGGAGGTACCTAATCTAGTCAATAAAAGCACTCCAGATAGGGGGATCAATATCAGTCCTTTCACAGAAGAAAGGGTTCTGAAAAACTCCTAAAACTGAAGGTGGACAAAGCAATGAGCCTGACATGATTCACCCCAGAATTCTAAAAGAACTAAGGGGAAAACTAGAAACACCATTGATTACCCTATTAAACAAATCATGGGAGGATGGTGTGGTACCTGAGGACTGGAGTAGGGCAGATGTGATTCCCCATCACAAAAGTGGAAGAAAGGCAGAGACAGGAATCTACAGCCCTGTCAGTTTGACCTCAGTGGTAGGGAAAATGATGCAATCACTTCTGAAGGAAATGATTGTTGAGTACCTAGAGGCCAGTGTGGCACAGGACCCAAGGCAGCATGGATTCACAGCACTAAGGTAATGTCAGACAAATCTAATAGATTTATTTGACTGGGTGACCAAAGTAGTAGACCAGGGAGGGACTGTGGATGTGGTCTACCTAGACTTTAGCCAGGCATTTGACACAGTCCCACCAAAAGATTAATAAACAAGTTAGCCAGCCTGGGAGTGGGTCCCAGGGTGGTAGCCTGGGTAAAAATATTGGCTGGACAACAGGACGCAGATGATATTAGTAAACTGAGTCCACTCAGAGGAAAGGGAGCTTACTAGCGGGGTACTGCAGGGTTCGGTACTGGGACCGGTCCTCTTTAATTTATAAGTGACATTGCAGAGGGGCTGGAAGGAAAAGTATGCCTCTTTGCAGATGACACAAAGATCTGCAACAAAGTTGATACACAAGGTGGGTGGAAAGGATGAGAAAGGAATTGGCAAGGTTGGAGGAATGGTCACAAGTATGGCAGCTTAGATTCAATGCAAAGAAGTACAAAGTAATGCACCTGGGAAACAAAAACCCACGGGAAGAGTACACAATGGGGGGAGGTACTAACAACAACAAAAATGGAATGGGACCTGGGGTAGTTATATCCCATGACCTAAAGGTAGGCAAGCAATGTGAAAAGGCAGTAAGAAGGGCTTGGGGGATACTGGGATGCATAGGGAGAGACATCCCAGGTAGAAAATAAGAAGTTGCTATCCCTCTGTACAGACAGTTAGTGAGACCCCATCTGGAGTACTGCGTGCAGTTCTGGAGATCCCATTTCCACAAGGACATAGCCAGGATGGAGGCAGTCCAGAGGAAGGCAACTAAAGTGGTGCAGGTTCTGCACCAAAAGCCATATGAAGAGAGACTAAAGGAGCTTAATATGCACATCCTAGAGGAAAGGAGGGAGAGGGGAGACATGATAGAAACATTCAAGTTCCTCAAGGGAATCAACAAAGTCCAAGAGGGTAACATCTTTCAGAAAAAGATATGTGCAAGAACAAGGGGGCGCTATTTGAAGATAGAGGGGGGATGGCTCAGGGGCAAAGTGAGGAAGTATTTTTTCACAGAGACGGTGGAGAATGTATGGAACAGCCTTCCAGAGGAGGTAGTGTGGTCAAAAACAGAGGAGGAATTCAAGAATGCATGGGACAGACATAAGGCAATTCTAGTTGGTATAGGAGGAAGTAGGCTGTTGGTTAACAAGGATCTGCAGCTTATCCAAAAGGTCGTGAAATGGGCAGACTGAGTGGGCAAAGTGGTCCTTATCTGCTGACAAAGTCAATGTTTCTATGTTTTAGACATAGCCATCCAAAAGGTGAAAACTGTGAAGAAAAATGAAAATCCAGATAATGAGATGGCCATATTTTAAAACATATAATCAGTGCAGCTTAGTGAATAGGCTCATGTGAACAACTTTCATGCTGGCTGGTTTGAGTAACTTATATACTTTCCGAGAAAGTTACATTTGTTCTGCATGACTCCTGCTGTGTTGGCTCTGAGAGAAAAAAATATGACTGGAAAGAAATTGGTTAGGGATAGGTGACAGAGGCTGGTAGTAATTGGAGTTCACTCCAAGGAAGGGAGAGTGATGGGGGGTACCTCAGGGATCAGTGTTGGACCCAGTCCTCTTTAATGTCTTTATAAGTGAAACTGCAAAGGAGCAGGAGGTGAAGGTTTGACACTACGTGATTGTACCTAGATCTGCTGCAGAATGGAAAAGTATGAGCAGAGACTTTGGAATACTTGAACAGTGGTCAAGGGTATGGCAGTTAGGCTTCAACACAAAAATGTAAAATAATGCACTTGGGGCACAGAAATCCAGAGGCAGAGTAAACAATCATTTGTCAATGCTGAATGTTGATTGCGTTGGTCTGTTGAGCACGCTCACTGGCCCCCTGTCAGTCACTCAGTCTGTTTCTTCCAGTGCTGCTGGCTGCTGTTTTGTACTGGGCTCCTGCCTGCTTTGGCACCTTGTTCTGCCCACTAAGAAATTTACAGCTGTCCTGACAGAACTCCGTTGAGTTGGCTCACTCCCCCTCTCTCACTCACTCATTCTGTTTCTCCTGGCACTGCAGGCTGCCCTTTTGTTCTGGGCTTCTGCCTCTGATGGTGACTTTTTCTGCCCACAAAGAAATCTGCAGCAGTCCTGACACAGGTCTGTTGAGCCTGCTGACTCCCCCTCTCTCACTCACTCATTCCATTTTGGCCAGCGCTGCAGACTGGCCTTTTGTACTGGGCTCCTACCTGCATTGCTGCCTTTTTCTGACAACAAAGAAATCCGCAGCAGTCATGATAGAGCTCCACTGAACTCGCTCACTCCCCCTCTGTCACTTGCTCATTGTATTTCTCCCGGCGCTGCAGGCTGCCCTTTTGTACTGGGATCCTGCCTGTGTTGGCACCTTTTCTGCCCACAAAGAAATCCACAGCTGTGCCAACAGAGCTCCGTTGAGGTCGCTCACTCCCCCTCTCTCACTCGCTCATTCTGGTTTCACCGCCAGTGCAGGCTGCCCATTTGTACTGGGCCCCTGCGTGCATTGCTGGCTTTTTCTGTCCACAAACAAATCTGCAGCAATCCCAACAGAACTCCGTTGAGCTCACTCACTCCCCCTCCCTCACTCGCTCGTTCTGTGTCTCCTGCCCCTGAAGGCTGCTGTTTTGTACTTGGTATTTGCCTGCATTGGCGCCTTTATCTGCCCACAAAAAAATTCGCAGCAGTCCTGACAGCGCTCCAGTGAGTTCGCTCACTCCCCCTCCATCACTCTTTCTCTCGTTCTGTTTCTCCCAGTGCTGCAGGCTGCCCTTTTGTATTGGGTTCCTGCATTGAGCCCTTTCTCTGCCCCCAAACAAATCTGCAGCAGTCCTGACAGAGCTCAGTTGAGCTTCGTCACTCCCCCCTCTCACTCATTTGATCTTAATGTGTCCCAAACAGTGATTTCCCACAGCGACCATGCTATTCTGCGGCAGGAGTGCAAAAACATATTTTAGCCAGGATGTGAAAAATGGCAGCTGTACTGTTCATAAAGAGGTGTGGAAAAATGCCACTGTTGAAAATGTGGCATGAAAATATTACAAAATTGCGAAGTTAAAAGGCTGCGTGGAAACAGTTCCATGCACGCTTGTAACACAGTCATGTTATGGAGTTTCTTCACCACATTTTCAACATAGGCATTTTAGGACCTCTGCTAATGAACAGTGCCACTGTCATTTTCTTAGTCTGTCCTGAGCAGTGATTTCCCATAATGACTGCGTTATTCTGCATCGGAACTGTAAAAACACATTTTGGTCAGGATGTGAAAAATGGCAACTGTACTGCTCATAAGGAGGTGTGAAAAAATTCCACTGGTGAAAATCTGGCGTAACAATATTACAAATCTGCGAAGTTACAAGGGTGTGTGTAAAGTGTGCAATGCACACTTGTAACACAGTCATTTGATGGGCCATCATCACCAAATTTTCAACATAGGCATTTTAGGACCTCTGCTCATGAAGAGTTTCACTCGAATTTTCTTAATCTGGCCTGGGCAGTGATTTTCCACAGCAACTGCTCTATTCTGCGCCGGAAGTGCGAAAACACATTTCAGCCAGGATGGAAAAAATGACAGCTGTACTGTTCATAAGTAGGTATGGGAAAATGGCAATGTTTGAAATCTGGAGTGAAAATATTATAAATTCGCGAAGTTACAAGCGTGCGTGCAAACTGTGCAATGCACTCTTGTAACACAGTCATTTTATGGAGTATCGTTACTAAATTTTCAACATAGCCATTTCAGGACCTCTACTCATGAACAGTGTCACTGTCATTTTTTCAATCTGTCCCGAACACTGATTTCCCACAGTGACCACACAATTCTGCACCAGAAGTGCAAAAACACATTTCCACCAGGATGAGAACAATGACGGCTATACTATTCACAAGGAGGTGTGACAAAATGCCAATGTTGAAAATCTGGCATGAAAATGTTGCAAATTCACAAAGTTACGAGCGTGCGTAGCAACTGTGCAGTGCACGCTCGTAAAACAGTCATTTTTTGGATTTTTTCCACCAAATTTGCAAAATAGGCTTTTTGAGAGCCCACCTCATGAACACTGGCACTGTCATTTCGTTAATCAGCCCTGAAAGGTGATTCCACACAGTGACCGTAAAATCACCTTTCGGGGCTGATTAACACCATGACAGTTCAAGAATTCATGAGGAGGGGTCTCAAAAATCCCATGTTGAAAATTTGGTGAACTAATTCCCAAAAATGCCCGAGATATGCACTGAAGTTGAAAAAACCCTATTTATTACATTATACAGTTTACTGGCATTTCCTCAGTTCGCGGTTTGAAGAGTGCGAAGTGTTCCCCAGTCCACGAAGATCATCGCCTAAGCTCCGAGGTAAATATGGAGAGATGGGGGTGTGGGATGCAGAGTATGCAGTGGGTGGGTGCGGGTTGTGGGTGGGGGCAGAGGCGGCGCCAAGGGACAGTTTCCTTTTTCAGGAGAAAAAAAAAAGGAATGTTTGGGACCGTTTTATCCTTCACAGGGCATCCTGGCACACTGGGGTGGGCTTCCAGCGTGCCAGCAGAGGCTTTTGTTTGGGAGGCCAGCAGTAGCCAATGGGGGATTGGGTACCCCCATCGGCAAATGGGGGGTGTCATTATGCAGACGGGGATTGGGCATCCCATCGGCAGGAACAAAAGCGGGGGGCTTATAGAATGCCAATGGGGAGTGGGCTCTCCGTCGGCAACAACAGAAAGACGGGGGCACCAAAGCTGATGGTGATTAGGGCCCCCGTCATCAATTAAACATGGTGGGAGGAAGGGGGTTATATTGTTTGTGAACATGGCAGCAAGCCTCCTCCATGTTCAAAAACAATATCAGGGGTTTTACATCCTGCCCTGCAATGATGGGTCACTCCCTCATTGCAGCGGATGGCTGACGCTGATGAGGTGGCCCCTGATTGCAGCGGCTACTTTTTTAGAAGGTTGTGGCATGCTAGTTGAACTAGTGTCAGCAGCAGCACGCTATGGCATTGGGGGAAGCGGGACAAGCCTTTGCAGCCTGTAGGGGCATTGGCTACAACAGTGCTGCGCCTCCACAACCTGCTTGTGGAGAAAGCTGCGGCAACATGTTTCTTGCGCATGCATGCAATCAACATAAAAATGAGTGGAGTGATATTGACAACATTAAGAAAGCACACATTAAAAAACAAGCTTTTACATACAGTTGATTACTGTTTAACAATATTATGCCTCTATGGCTGTCGCTGTACATTATATGCAAACCCATAATCACATTCCTCACGTGACGCAAAAGGGGTTGGGGGGGTGGAGCTCATAACTGACTCCTTGTTTTTGTGTTAAAGGGGTCAGTTTTTTTACAGCAAAAACAAGTAAAGGGGTCATTTCAAAAATGTGCAGATGAGCATGGGTACCAAATTTTTTCAGAGAGTGCCACCACCGGCAGTTACCACCTCCAGGCTGCTAGTACTCCTGCCTACTACAATCAGGGGAAAACCAGAAGTAGTCTACCAGCACTGAGATCAATATGAGTAAGGCACATTTAACAGAAGTTAGTGCTTAGAAAAGAATGAGAAAGTGACTGTGATGACAAGCAACTGCCAGACCAGATCTATAGTTTGTTAATAGTCTCTTCCTGAGTCTGATTTTTTATGGCTGCATGGGTCAAGCTCCACAGATGTTATGCCATCATCAGATTTGTATAAGAGCACTCTGGAAGCACATGACTGGACCACTGTCTGATGTGCTGCCGCTCTGCTCTGGCATAGTTTCCAATGATTTTGTTTATGCAGCCCTTCCCCTCTATGGGCTGCATAAACACCTCTCCCCCTTCCTGGCACACTACTTTTCCTTTCCACAGCTGCTGAAGTGACAGCCTCCTTGAGCAACTTGGTGGCACCGACAAACTGCACATGCACGAGGCTAGTGCGTAGTAATCATGTCAATGCTGCCATGCTACATGCAAGACTGACTCCTGGGCAAACTGAGCATGCATGAGTATTATGCATGTGCAGTACTGTAATCAATGCAGTATTAGTTATGGCTGAGACCAGTGTGTTAAGAGCACCGCATATTCTTTTAAATGCTCTTGACGCTCCTAAAAACTCTCCACAGCCATATCAGCTCTAACCAGAGTTTGTTTGCTACAATGGATATAGTTTCTTCTACCTCTGCAAATGTCATTACTAAGTAGAGTATGTATAGTCTGAGAACCAGTCTGATACTTTTTTTTACCCCCACTGAGTTCAGTTTTGTAAAAATGACTTTAAAATAATCTATCCATGTTTCTCTTGGGACATGTACTGCTAGTGAGGGCTGATGTGTTTTAACTCCTTTTATCACCATACTCAAGAAACTTCTGTTATCTTTTCATTCAAGTATTGATACTTACCCATCCACTGCTTCTGCTGGAAATTAGCTTTTTTTATTTTTAAAAATGCCTTGTATTATTTTCTAGCTCTATTTAAGGAGTTACAATTTGTTCAAGGAAGACTTGTTCTTAGTCCATTTTACCATTTTCAATAGTTCTTTCTTGTTTTTTCTACAGGAGTCATTAAACCATGTCTTATTGGAATTACATTTATTAATTTCCTTATTCTTATCAGTATATATTGTATTTCTTATTAAATGAAATAATAAGTTCAAGTTTTAATCCAAATCAGAAGCTAATGTCACCCCTTTGATATTATCTATATATAATTTTGCTTCACTATCGTATAGAATATTATTTACTGCATCCATTACCAAGCCAGCAATTTGCAGTTTTTGCCTTCCTGTTGAATGGACCAATGAAAGAGGTTTTGTTGTAATATCTTGTGATGAGTTTTCTTCCTGGGTAAAAACTGTCAAACAAAGAGGTGCACGATCGCTTTAAACTCTCATTTATATTCAAAGCCATTTAAAGAAACAATAATTTTCTGGGCTACACAGTATATAATCTATAATGCTGTAACCATTTGCTGCAAAATAATATGTCCCTTCTCATCAGATATAACCCTTCCATTTATTGGGCCTTAAGTACCACTAGGTGGGAATTACGCACTGGAGGTGTATATTCCGCCTGCTTAGCTCCTTACCTGTGGACAGGTGCACACTGACTGCATTCAGCAATGGCTGCCACCAGTCTGTGGGCTCCCCCAGCATGCAGGTTCATACAGGGTGGCTGTGGGTGTAGTCACAGACCCAGTCAGGTGTCCGATCTGATGCCTAGCATGGGTTCCACAGTGGATCCCCTACATGGCACAGTGCAGATCTTGGTATGTGAATAGTGCCAGTGGACACCCAGGCCCATCCAGCCACAAATTGTTGTAGTCCCCTTGTGGTCCTCAATGGTGAACCTCATCCTAATGCAAAGCAGGCACATTCTAGATGTTCAGGGGCTTCCCCAACCCCCAATAGAGTGCCACCCCATCCCCCCAGTCAGTAACCCACCACCGCCCCAACATATGGCAGCCCTGAAGCCATGACCTCAGTGTTCTTATCCCCAAACACCAACTCAGGGCAGCCCCAGCCCCACAGTCACACTCCATCTGAGGTGTACAGCCCCCACCATGGCAGGTCATCCGTACCCGGCAGAGCCCAGTAGTGCACCCCCATAACCCCCCAAAAAAATGGTCCTGCCCTAGGTGGTGGTCCTCAGATCCCACCCCCTGGCTGACATCACCCCTGCTGCCGTACCTCCCATCAGTGCCACATCTAAGGAACAGCCAGTGGCACAGACCCCCACACACTGCCTCAGCTGCTGGCCATCCAAGTGCTGCTGGAAGCATGCCCCTATATATGGGCTGCACGCTCCCAGCAGCACTTGGACAGCTTGTGAATGAGGAGGTGTACAGAGGGCTGTGCCACAGCTCATCCCAGACTGTGGCATTGACTAAAGTATCACAGTGAATGGGGGGTGTTGTCTGTACTATGAAATGAGGGCACTGTCACCAGAGATACTGCGTAGGCACTGGGAGTGGGGGTGTCCAGTTGGTGGCCTTGGTCACTGGATGTGTGTTGGGGGGCATTGACTAGCAATACCAGGGTAAGGGCTGGCTATGATGGGTGGGGCACTATGTCCCAGACTGGGTAAGGGGCTGCAATGTGAGAGGCAGGTGTCTTCAAGCAGTTGGGGATGGGGATGCACTGTGTGTGTGGGGGGCTTAAATACAACAGGGCTGGGGGGTATGCCAGCTGCCCAATGGGATCAGTGTTGAGGAGTGCTGGAGCAGCAGGGGGTGCCTTTGATTGGTAGGAGATGGGGCTACACTATAAGGGGCCTGGGGTAACCTGGGGTAAAAGTGCCAGGGTGGCCATGTGCATGGGGCCAGGTGGGTAGGGCATCTATGGGAAGGTTCCACCTGGCATAGAAGGTGCCCTCCCTCACACTCCTGCAGCCAGCACTATGTGCCTTAGTGCATGTTGTGTAGTGCTGGCATGCCCACAGCCAACCCCGGTGCATTGCAGTCTGTGGACCCAGGGGATCAGGTGCATTGGGGCTGCACACCCACATTAATGCATCCATTGTGGGGGGTGCAATAGGTGCAGAGTGGGTAAATGACACACATATGCAGTGCATAGCCACTCCACCCATTAGTGCCTAGGGCCCAATACGAGTTGGGCATTATCTTCAATAAACTTTTGTAATTTTTTCCCTTGTTCATTTTTAAACTTATCTTAACTGTTACATTTGCCAGTGAAATCTATGTCTATATAATATGTCAATGTTGTAAGAATTTGCAATTCTGCCATTAAAATCATTAGCAATCAATAATGCTCGATGGGAACATTTTTGAGTAGTAATATCTACAGTACGTCTGTACTAAGTTTATCCAAGATTTCTTCCAGTTCCTGTGAGTTCTTTCTGCACTCTTGAGGTCATCTGTTACCAAGTAAACCTCTTGATACAAGAATATCCTTGTTATGTATGACTGCTCATACACAATCATCTATTTCTTAACAGTAATTTCAGGTGAAATGGGAATGCTAATATGTTCTTGTATGTTTGGTAGTGTTTTGGGCAGTTCCTTCTGTTTTGTCTTTTCCTTTTTCTTATTTTTCCCCTTTCATTGACCCCTTTGTTGACCCTTTGTTTGTGTTTCTTCCTTTTTTAAGGGAGTTTCAGGGATAATTACTGTAGAAAATGACAGTTTATGTTTCTCCATATGGTGATCCATTGTCATGAGAATTCCCCTGTGAAAAATCACACTCACACACTCCATCTTTGGGTGCTCAATTGGGTGAGGTTTATTGTACAATCATAAACATCCATGTTTTACAATGCTAATTTATATTTTATTTACAAGTCCTTTACATCATACTGACATCATTTTGTATACATTCCAATACTGACAAGATTTCATTTTTAGTTCTTACTCTTCCCTTCCATGTCCCCATCTTCCAAACCCTTTTTGTCTCCTTCTTGGACTTGGGTGTTTGCCCAGCACCCCTTGTGTATCTGTCCTTTTCCTCCATGCATGACAACCTTCTTGGGGGTGCTGCCTGTCTATATTATGAGTGAGGCTAGGGTGCTCCGCACCATGGGATTCAATCAGTGGTTGAAAATCTAGTGCAGAGCTCAAGGTTTTGGCTTCATTGGGGACTAGGGGTCCACCTGGAGGGATGCAGACCTTTACTGGTGTGATGGTCTGCATCTGTCCAGGAGGGGAACCAGGATCCTAGGTGATGGATTTAAATGCTTCATTGGCAAGTATTTAAACTAGCCAAGGGGGGAGGCACTGAAAAGGAGAAGGAATGTCCTAGCCCCCCTAAAAATCAGGGTAGTTAGTGAAGTAAACACCAAGACAGAGAAGTCGATAGGGAAAAGGGCAGGGATAAATGGAGAAAAAGGCAAAGGCAGTAAGAACAGGGATGGGGCAAAAAGGGGTAAGACCATACAAAAATGGAGGGTAATGAGTACCAATGCCCATAGTCTAGATAACAAGCTCCCTGAATTGGTGACCTTGATGGAAGAGGGATGCCTGGATATCATTGCAGTCACAGAACCATGACTGGGATGTCAACATACCAGAGTACACAATCTACAGGAGGGACAGGGAGGGTAGAAGAGGAGGAGTAGGAGTACAGTACAAGGCATATTAAACTGTTCTGCCAATAAGTTGCTTTAGCATTTCTGATTGAGCTGCATAAATGTTGCTGGATTCAGTACAAAACCTTGCACACACTGTTTCTTAAGAGTTACAACTCAGTTTTGCATTGCATTGTGATTTGTCTTTAGGGGCATACTAACTGAATAGCAAAAACTTTTTTTTATAAACATTGCTCTTGAGCTGATTAAGTGTTGGAAAACAATGCAACATGGGTTGCCAGTTCATTGGCAACTATAAAAAGCAATGCTAAACCAACTCATTGGTGAGACAGTTTAATGTGACTTGTACTGTAGCTCTTTATGTAAGGGAAGGGATCAAAACAATGGAACTGAAGGGTAAACAGGGAGGAGAGGAGGCACTGTGGGTCACCCTGGAAACTGGAAATTGCACCACAATCAGCACAGGGGTTGTATACAGACCCCCATCTCAGAGGGAGGAAATGGACAAGGAAATGATAGATGACATCCTTAGGATGGCAGAGAAGGGGAGATATTGCTGATGGGAGACATGAATATGGCAGATGTTAACTGAAGCACCTTTGCTGCAACCACATCCAAGAGCAGGGCCATTCTTGATGTCCTACAGGTGGCATGCCTAAGACGGCAAGTATTGTAACCCACTCAGGAGGGAGCAATCCTAGACCTCGTACTCTCAAATGGGGATGGAGAGAGGATCTCAGATCTAGAAGTGGGTAGCCATCTGGAAACAAGTGACAACCAAACAGTGTGGTTCATGATAAACTCAGCTGTAGAGTCAAGCCATACAAAAGTGATGGTACTGGACTTCAGGAGGGCTGATTTTGTCAAAATGGGAGAGTGCTTCAGAAAAGCACTAACAAACAAGCAAAAAGAAGGGGTGGAGAAACAATGGGGAAACATCAAAACTGCCATCACAAAGGCAATAAGCCTTTGTGTGAAGCAAATAAACAAATCAAAATGACAGAAAAAAACACTATGGTTCTCAAAAGAGGTGGTGGGGAAGGTTAGGGAGAAAAAGATAGCATTCAGAGAGTATAAGGAAACACAAAATAAGCAGGACAGAGAACTGTACCAGTTAAAGCCTAAGGAAGCAGGGATGGCAGTCAGAATCGGAAAGGCCCAAACCAAGGAAAAGATAGCCATCTCTGTTAAGAAGGGAGATAAAACCTTTTAGAGGTACATTAGGGAGTGAAGAAAGAGAAAATGAGGGATACTGAGGCTGAATAAAGAGGAGGTTCAGTGGGTAGAGAGGAAAAGTGAAAAAGCAGGGATACTGAATGAATACTTTTGCTCAGTATTCACAAAGGAAGAGGAGGGGGGGTACCTAATCCAGTCAACAGAAGCACTCTGGATAGGGGGTCGATATCAGTCCAATCACAGAAGAACGGGTTCTGAAATAACTCCTAAAACTGAAGGTGGACAAGGCAATGAGCCTGACAGGATTCACCCCAGAATTCTAAAAGAACTAAGGGGAGAACTAGTAACACTATTGACTACCCTTTCAAACAAATCATGGAAGGATGGTGTAGCACCTGAGGTCTGGAGGAGGGCAGATGTGATTCCCTTTCACAAAAGTGGGAGCAAGACAGAGGCAGGAAATTACAGACTAGTCAGTTTGACCTCAGTGGAAGGAAAAATGATGGAATCACTTCTGAAGGAAAGAATTGTTGAGTACCTAGAGGCCAGTGGGACACAGGACCCAAGGCAGCATGGATTCACAGTGGGAAGGTCATGTCAGATGAATCTAATCAATTTCTATGATTAGGTGACCAAAGTAGTAGACCAAGGAGGGGCTGTGGACATGGCCTACCTAGACTTTAGTCAGGCATTTGACACAGCCCTGTACAAAATATTAATAAACAAATTAGCCAGCCTGGGAGTGGGTCCCAAGGTGGTAGCCTGGGTAAAACATTGGCTGGACAACAGGACTCAGAGGAGGATAATAGTAAATGGAGTCCACAGTGAAAAAAGGGGGGTTACTAGCAGGGTACCGCAGGGTTCAGTACTGGCTCCGGTTCCTTTTTAATGTCTTTATAAGTGACATTGCAGAGGGACTGGAAGGAAAAGTATGTCTCTTTGCAGACGACTCAAAGATGTGCAACAGAGTTGATACACAAGGTGGGGTGGAAAGGATGAGAAGGGACTTGGCAAGGTTGGAGGAATGGTCAAATGTATGGCAGCTTAGACTGAATGCAAAGAAGTGCAAAGTAATGCACCTGGGAAACAAAAACCCAGGAGAAGTGTACACATTGTGGGGTGAGATACTGACAACAACAAAAATGGAAAGGGACCTGGGGGTAGTTATATCAGATGGCCTAAAGGTGGGCAAGCAATGTGAGAAGGCAATAAGGAGTGCTGGGGACACTGGGATGCATAGGAAGAGGCATCATCAGTAGAAAATAGAAAGTTATCCCTCTGTACAGACAGATGGTGAGACCCCATCTGGAGTACTTTGTGCAGTTCTGAAGACCCCATCTCCGCAAAGACATAGACAGGGAGGAGGCTGTCCAGAGGAGGGAAACCAAAATGGTGCAGGGTCTGCATCAGAAGACATATGAAGAATGACTAAAGGAGGTTAATATGTATACCCTCAAGGAAAGGTGGAAGAGGATGGACCTGATAGAAGCTTTCATGTACCTCAAGGGAATCAACAAAGTCCAAGAAGGTAGCATCTTTCAGAAACAGAAGTGTGCAAGAACAAGGCGGCACAATTTGAAGACAGAAGGGGGACGGCTCAGAGGTAATGTGAAGATTTATTTTTTCATGAAGAGGGTTGTGGATACATAGAACAGCCTTCCTGAGGAGGTCATAGAGTCAAAAACAGTGGAGGAATTCAAGAATGCATGGGGCAGACATAAGGTAATTCTAGTAGGGGGTAGGAGGAAGTAGGCTGTTGGTTAACTAGGATCTGCAGCTTATCCTTTAGGTAGTAAAATGGGCAGATTAGGTGGGCCAAGCGGTCCTTATCTGCCATCAAATTCTATGTTTCTGTTCATCCTCCTGGGGTCAGATGTCCCACTTGACCCCCCATTGCATCCCCCTGGGGTGATAACACCATGAAGTGACTGGCACTGCTGGATGTTAACCCAGCCCATACCTCACCTTCCCACCCAAACCCTTGCACCCCCTACGCCTTCTGCCACCCCTCTTCCCCCTTTCTTTCTTCATCTTTCCACCAGCCCATCTCCCACTCTAGGGAAAGATGATAGGCTTTCCCCCAGGCTGGACTCTTAGGCTTCCCATCCTTCTGTATATTCCTTTAATTTCAGAGTAATCAAGGCATTGCATACCTCTAGAAGGTGAACCCCATCATGCCTGTAATCACCAGTACAATCATGGGCAGTGTTATGCATTATACATGTCTTCCAGTCTCTAAAAGAAATGCTGCCATCCTCCTGTTCAGTCTTTTTCTGGCTTCCATGATGGCTTTAATGTCCCGTGTTTGTCTCCATACCCATCTGGGTATCATGGTGGACTAAGCAATAAACACCCCTGGCCACAATGAGCTGATCACTTCACAATCATGTTGTATCTCATGCAATAGATACAGCCATGGCTGGTCCTCCAGGTAATTTCCCCTTGCGTGTAGCACCAGCATATGTGGCTTGGACCATTTGAATTTAAATTTTTCAACAAGAGGGAGCATTTGCATCCACTTCATCCCATGAATCCCTTTCCAGTACATTCTAGTATTCTCCAGTGCCCACCACAGCTGCCCCCCCCTGTATTGTTGCTGCTTTCCTTTCTGCCCAGTAAATGAAGGAGTGCCCTGAATTCCAGACAATTCTCCTTTGTGAGGCATCTGAGAGTAAAACAAACACAAGTTTGGCCTCTACTTCCTGATGTACATTTTGTAACAGTTGGACAGCCATCTCCCCACCTCTTTCATTCTCTTGACTGACCCCCCCCCCCAAGAGCTGCAAGCTTGGAGGCTACTCAGGAATAATTGCTGTAGAAAATTACAGTTTATGTTTCTTCATGTGATGTTCCTTTATCTCAACTCTCTTGCTTAATTTCCCAATTTGCTATTGGACAGTTTTTGTAAATGTGTCCATTCTGTTTCTTATACTATTGAGAGCTTCTAGGAGTACAAAGTTGGCCATTACTGGATGAGCCAGGGCTTTCAATGTATATTTTGTTATATTGTTAGGGTATTTGTTCAAAAAATGTGGATCTAATTCAGTGTGTTCCACCTCCCTATCTAATTTTCCAAAGACTATATTTGGTGAACCTGATAATGCTAATGATGTTACTGGTTCCCACATGTTATGTATTGGAGACTCAGCCACTGGATCATTTGAATTAGCTGTCAAGTTGAGGGGACTGAATAATGCAAGTTTGATTTCTTGTGTTCTCTGCCCCAAGTGCTCAGTGGTATTAGTTATTTCTCTCTGTTCATTAGTGTGATTCCAAGACTCTGGCATCCTTCCCCCAATTATCTCATCTGAACCCTCTATATTTGGTTTATTTGAATTATTAGACGTAATGGGTGATAAGAAATTCATTCTGAGCTATTTCTAAATCTGTTTGTTTTGTATTTTTCTTGTTATATTTCTTCATATGCTTTTTTTTATTTCCTGTCTGTGTGTCACTTCCCCATAATTCAGTTGTGATTGTCGTCTGTCCTGATCCTGACTATCATCTAAGATTACAATAATTTCATTACAATTCTTTTCTTTCTCCATTTTTTAACTCAATTAAATCATTAGGGGAAGTAGATCACTTAACAGGAGTAGTTATTCCAAGATTACCATAGTTTTACTTCTAGTCATATTTGTTTTTAATACTTCTACATAGCTTAATGTCTACTTATTCTCTGCTGGAGTCAATGTAGTTATACTTAAACCCCCTAGGAGGATACTTCTATTATTTTCCTTATCCAACTTTTTCTGTAAGATTTTCCCACTTCTGGTATATGTCTTAAAACTAGCAGCTGAAATTTTGTCTGCATTTAAATTTTAGCCCCAAAGAACACGCCCTAATATACAGACAAGTACAACACTTACTCGTTCTCTTAAGAGTTAAATTATCAAAATCTGTTAAAAGGCAGGAACCATAATTAAATAGTTATAGTCTTACAAAGAACAGTATTCACTCTTAATCAACTACATCAGAGTATGATCAAAAGGGGGAAAATACCCAACTAGTTGTATTGAGGGTCTGAGAGTTCCAAATGCGTCACACAATTCCAAATTGAGAAAGAATCTCCTTCAGAAAGATTTCCAAAAACAAAGTAAATAATCCAACAGGGCATATAAAAATGGATAGCAACAAGGCTGTCTTATATTCATTTCAGCCCAGAACTCGCTAGAACATAGATGGTGCACTTCTTCAATTAAAATCACTTGTGCACTCCTCTTTCACATTCTATTGGCTGTACAATCAGAGCAGCCTTTACCATGGACTTGATTCTGGTTTTCTTGCTTATTATTTCCCCTTAAGCACCAATCATCTCAAGGTATTATGCTTTTAATTGTAAATGTAAGGATCTTTTTTTTAATTTAATGTACTTTATTGAAATTTTAAATCAACAAACATACAACATTATGATACAACAAATAACACCAACAAACAATACAACAGAATATAACATTACTACTGCAAAAAATACTAGAACAACTGTTATACTAGAAGGTGTTGATGAAGGAGGCACATCCCACCATCTACCCACCACCATCACTCCAAACAGCCCAGAAATAAAACACCAAAATGCAAAACGTCAAGGCCTTAAGACACCATTCAGGATGACACAAAAATCCAAAGGGGGGAGCTGGTCAGACCAATATTACACTTGACCTGGACAAAGAAACATAGAAACATAGAATTTGATGGCAGATAAGGACCACTTGGCTCAACCAGTCTGCCCATTTCCCTACCTAATTGATAAGCTGCAGATCCTAGTTAACCAACAACCTACTTCTTCCTACCCCCATCCACTAGAATTGTCTTATGACTGTCCCATGCATTCTTGAAATCCACCACTGTGTTTGACTCCACAACCTCCTCAGGAAGGCTGTTCCATGCATCGACAACCCTCTCCATGAAAAAATACTTCCTCACATTACCTCTGAGCCATCCCCCCTCAATCATCAAATTGTGCCCCCTTGTTCTTGCACACCTCTTTTTCTGAAAGATGTTACCCTCTTGGACTTTGTTGATTCCCCTGAAGTACTTGAAAGTTTCTATCATGTCTCCCCTCTCTCTCCTTTCCTCAAGGCTATACATATTAAGCTCCTTAAGTCTCTCTTCACACGTCTCCTGGTGCAGACACTGCACCATCTTAGTTGCCCTTCTCTGGACCCTCTCAATCCTGTCTATATCTTTGCAGAGATTGGGTCTCCAGAAATGCTTGCAGTACTCCTGGGATGAAAGGGTGAAGAGAGGTTCCCATCTTGAAGTAAATGTATGGGGCCACTTCCTGTGATTGGCAATATGTTTTTCCAACAGGAGGGCATTCATTATCTCGCCATGCCACTCTATGATGGATGGAGTCGTTTCATCCAACCAGTGTCTTAAAATGACCAATTTTGCTATGGCAGATACAAGAGCTATGTGGGCCTTATTAATACTAATGATTCCCACCAGAAAAAAACCCACTAAACAAATACCAGGGAGAAAGTGCTCCTCTTGGCTGAGGGGTGGTTCCTGTGAGTTTTTGATTGCTGACCAGAAAGGGGCAATTTTTACACACTGCCACAACATGTAACAGAGATTCCCCTCTGCCTAATGGCATCTAATGCATATAGGAGAATGAAGCTTACCCATGATAATTAATTTATAAGGGGTGTAATAAAGGTTATGCATGATTTGAAATTGCATCAATCTAAGCCTGTCCTGTGTTATGTATTTGTAAAGATTTTTCCAGACTGAGTGCCAGGTTTTAGAGTCTGCAGTGATCCCTAATGTTTGTGTCCATTAGTAACAGTTCCTGATGGGGCGACAGTATCTATCTCCTAGAAGAACTTGTAGATGGCTGCCACTTGATGAGGTTGGGTGGCAATCAAAATGAGCTTATCCAATGAAAGACTATCTGACAATTTCCACAGTTTAGGACTGAGCATGGAGGATATACTGTAGCATGTGTAATTTGGATAAATTTAAAATAACAGCCCTCTGGGAGACAGAAGAGCTGCTTGGTGTATGGAAATGGAAGAACTTTCTCATTCATTAACAATTCTGGTAAATCTACTCCTTTCATTTGCAGTAAAAAGGACGATGGACTAAGACATACAGCATTCTTAAAGTTTAGATTGCCTGCCACAGGTTGCATCTGCATGTGCAACCACTCCCTTCAAAAATAACATTCAATCTGCATCTTAGTTTTGATAGACCAGCACAATGGTGAAGAACGTAAGCTGTTAGGTAAATGTAAGGATCTTAAAACTAGATTCTTTGCTGAAAAGTCCTGGGAGTTTGTTTATCTGTCAGTTGCAGCAGCAACATGTTATCTCCCATTCTTTTTCAGAACCCTTTCTTTGTTTTCTTTTTACACTCTTGTCATTTTCTTTCCACAATGCAATGAATCCTGCTGAAAATGCTCCTCCACAGTCAAATGGCATACAACTTCTAATGGCTCATGACCTCTCCTATGCAACTTCACTCCACCTCAGTTGGATAGAGATTTTCCAATCAGCGGATAATAGTAGGTAGCAACTCTTCTAAGATTTTCACCAGGTAACTGACACATCATGGGTTCCTCAGGATGCATTGTATAAACAAAATAAAATGGAAATTACACTGTGGTGCTAAAATAGATTGCACTCCCCCAACCTGCTACTCCCAAAAATCTGTTTGAAGAAGTATTAGGAATCTGGTTAAATATTTTGGGAGAGCACAGCTGTACAATTTGAGTCGGAGAGCCAAAAGGAATGGAAGCAATGACCAAATCTAATGGAGGGGATATTATATATAAACATGCAGTAAAATGCAATACAATCTAAGTTCTCTGTCAAATACTTAAGACATATAAAAAAACTTCAAATCCAATCAGCAAGGAAGCCAAAACAAGACTGGTTAAAGAGACTGGTAAAAATGATTAAACACTAACAGATACCATCTCAGTGGATGTCATTGTAAAAAGTGAGTACATTTTTACAAAATGGCTCTGGAGGCTCATCTAGTTCACAGAAGCACCACATACCAGGCTAACCTCCCACAGGCATGCAACTCCCAAGACTCAGAAATCAAAAATTAGTTAGAACAGATTGGGGTTGAGGTCTTGTGACAGAATAGCAGGGAGATTGCAACTTGAGTGACACTCAGTTTCGAAAGCATCTGGTATGACTGCAACTGACTGCTAAAGAAGAATGCCAGTGCATGCTTATTTAAACTCTAAGATCACATGAATGCAGATGCTCAAAAACTCATGAAATTCAAATAATATAGAATATAAAATTAATTTCTAGATTCATATTAGTTTTAACATTTTTTTAAATGTACCAGAAAGAGTGGAAACATAATTCCCTTTTAGAAAGCTTCTCCGTATAACACCTTTCACATGGACTATGGAGAAATAATACAAACTAACTTAGCTTGCATAAAATTTGCATAAAATACAGCATAGATATAAAATTAGCTTTGTGTGTTAAAAGCAGAGTGTCTGAGATTGCCCGAGGGGCACAGATAAAAAAATCGGGGGTGACAAAGACTGGGAGTGACAGAAGCTGTCACCCTTGGCACACTGTCAGGTACCTAAGCCTGTAAACATGCAGCTTTTTTTTTTCAAGTTGTAACCAGAATGGGGTAACACCCTCCACAGAGCTTTCTCGCCATGCCAGCTGTGGAGGTGGAATCCTCAATCACAGGACTCCAAACCTGCACAACTGCTCTGCAAGAATCCCTGACTCCTGGAAGCAGCAAAAACAGAGCAGCACAAGTTGTACTGGAAAAGACTTGGACAAGCAAGTTTGCTACTCAGGTAATGGTGGAATATCTGCTGTAAAGCAGACAGAAGGCACATCAATCGAGTCCTTGCTATGGCAGCTTCTCCTCAACATCAAGCATGCAGCTGTTGACACACTCCCCCGGTGGACACTTGCTACAGTACCTCCATGTACAAGCATACAACTGGACCCTGCTCAACAGGGGCATCAGCTATACCATCCATATGTTATAATAATAATGTGCACTGTCTGATAAGCCCTGCCATTTTCCCTATTGTAAAGAAAATAACTGATGAACAAGAGTTCCCGATTCTAAGGCAGGTTTCAGATTGTGTCATATTATCAAATTGCTGGAAGAGGGTGGGCTTTCAAGGACATAGACTGGGAGATAGTAAAAAATTTGAGCTGAGTGGTTTTATAAGTAATGTTTCTAAAGAGAATCAGTATATCCTACAAATGGTTAGGCCAATGTCTGAACTTTACAAATTGTTACTTGATCCAATCCCCATCTATGATACTAACTTCACCATCAATGGGAAGCACACACATGGTCCTGAGAATGATAGGATTCTGTCCTATTAAGTAAAGTGATTTGCAAAATGAAGATGTCATTTACCATGAAGTGCAGATATTCTGGCTTCTCAGAGAGTACACAGTATTATTATGGCATATGAACCTCACAGATTCCACATCTCCGAAAGTGTATGGTGGCTTTAATTTCCATGTAATTCCAGCATCTGTGAGAGAAGTGATCATTCTCCATTGCTTGATTTTTGGTTCATGTTATGTGTAATTAATTTAGTATAAGTTGGTGAGGGATTGCATCAGTGCATTAAACATAATGGGAGCTAATGTTTTATTTGTGTCCCCTCCACTAATCCATAGACGTACAAGTTACACATGATTTAAATATCTCCAGTGGCTCTGTCAGGTGTTTTTTGATTGTAATTTCTGTCTATTTTACCCTTGTCTATTTATGTGTTGTAATATATGAGTGTTGTGATTGACTGTCAAGAATGCTGCATTTTATTATTATTATCAATGTACTGTCCCTACGCGCATGCATGCGCACTCTCTCTCACACACACACACACACACACATCTATGCACACAGACACATACTGCACAAAGCATTACTGTACTCTCTGAGTCATCTTTCACTATGGATTCAATTTTTTTTACCATTATACACCCGATGTCACTCACTGTAACCAATATTGAAGTACTTATTAGATGATAGTTTTTTTTTTACTTTAAATTTTTTAATGGAAAGGTTTTCAGAATTAAAGTGCAAAACCACACCCATAACATTCCAGTGCATAACAGAGGCAATAGAAGGATTTGAATACAACACACACTGTGTTGAATAATAGACTGAACATTGTTAAAATACTGTTCCAAAAGGGGATTACTACTGCATATACACTAGGAAAATAACAAGGAATACCACATATAGTGAAATGAAAAATATTCAAAATATTTTTATCCATTTTTGTATCTAAGGTGGAGAAATGGTGCCCATGTATCGTGATATGTGTGTATCTTACCAAATGGCTAGATATGAGAGTTGTTCTAGTGTGGCTATCTAACTGACTGACTGACTGTTTGTAGCCACTCATTAATGTAGGGTATGTCAATAGTCCTGCACCTTTAGAGGAGTATCTTTGCAGCAATGTTGGCCAATATTCCCTAGTAAAACCTGTGAGCTGGGCCATTGTGTGGGAGATCAACCATAAGAAGGCAAAGGATTCATCTATAACACAGTTGGTTGGAAGGTTTGGTTGACAAAATATAATGACCTTATCACAAAATGTCTAAATCATAGGGCATGACCATGGAATATAGGTCAATGTGCCTGTGTGCTTGTTACATCTCCAATATTTATCACGGGGGAGAACTCCAAGTTGATAAAGGTATAAAGGGGTTATGCACCAATAGTGCAGAGTTTTAAGCTGGATGAGCTGAACTTTAATGTCTCTGCACACAACTTGTGTTCTGTTCCAGCATCTCCTCCATTCTAAGACAGAGATATTAATATTCAGTTCTTTTTCCCAGGTGGTTTTACTATGAATAGTTGGTGATGGTCCTTCATCCATCAGACGTCTTTAAATGAGTCCCTCCCTTCCTTTCTTAAGCTTAGCTCATGTCAATATGACTGTATCAGTGGATCTAGTCATTGGGGTTGATTTATGGTGCAAGTGTAGTGTAACTGCTGCTCTAATTTGGAGGTAGCACCAAAAATCCTTTTGAGATAGCTTGAAAATTTGTGTCAGGTCTTGATATGACTTTACTGTAGGTTGTCCAGGTATACAGAGGTCTTGCACCTTCATGATACCTGCCTGTTTCCAGGTAGACCAGTAAACAGGTTTGTAGCATACTGTGAAAGTGGGTTATCCCATAGAGGTGTAAACTGGATTGGCATAGTTTCAATATTTAGGGCCCTTCTTAGTTTCCACCAGTAATGAAGAGAGAGTGAAATAGTCGACAATTTAGACAACCCTTTAGATGATTTAAAGAACAATATGAACCATAGAGTTTCTGCATCCACTAGGTCACCCTCTATTGCTATCCATTGAGGTGGCTCAGTATCTTTGTCCAGATACCAGTGCAACACTTGAGCTGAGGTGAATGCTATGTGGTAGTAATCAAAGTTGGGTGGACCCCAGCTACCTTTCTTTCAGTGTTTCCTCAGTTTAGTTCTGCTGAGATGTGGAGATTTCCCCTCCCACAAGAACTACCCTATGAGCTTATTAATTAGAAAGAACCATTTTTCTTGAATATAAAGAAGTAGATGAGCCAGTAGGTAAAGTACCCTGGGTACGAACATTGTCTTGACAGCTGGTATTCTCCCAGTCAGAGAGTGAGAGAGATGCAAAGCCTGCCACCTATTAATATCAACCATAAGAGCAGTTATTAGGGGTGGAAAATTGGCTTGACAGGTATCCAAAAGTGCAGGTGTGATGCGAATTCCCAGGTAAGTCATTCCTGTTCTAGTCCACTTCCAGCTGGTATGCTGGAACAGTGCTGCTGTGCAGTGGCTATTAAGAGGGAGTACCTCTGATTTGTTATGGTTGACACTGAGCCCCGAGGCACTCATAAAAATTTGAGAAGTTAGCAGAATAGTGTGATAGCCCTGGGAGCATCACTGATCAGGATAAACAATCACCAGCATAGTTGAAAGACTTATATTAGATTGTTCCTATCTGGATACCTCTGATCTCAGGGTTCTTTCTCAATGCCCTGGTAAGGGGCTGAATTGCTATCAGAAAAAGTAGAAGGGACAGTAGGCAACCTGATGGGTACCCCATTCAAGGGGAAAAGAGTTAGGTAAGATAATGTTAGTGAGTACTCCTGCCGTGGGAGTTGTATAAAGATCTGTACAGAGTTGAAGAGAAATGGGCCAATCCCCCTGTGATGTAATACTTCAAACAATTACTCCCACACTATAGAATCAAAGGTCTTTTCAAAATCAATCATTAGGGCTACCACAGGGTGAGGGCGGGGTTTGGCCACATTACTGAGATTAAAAAATGTTTTCAAATAATCTGAGGTCTGTGTCTGACACATAAATCTGACTTGAGAGGGGTGAACAATGTTTGGAAGCACTTTTTCCAACCTGGAAGCCAGTACCTTGGCTAACACCTTGGCATTTCCTCTGTTAGAGAAATGGGGTGGTAACTGGCCAGTTGGATAGGGCCCCTTATCTTTTTTGTGCAGGGTGGTAATTATAGCCTCTCTCATGGTGGGGGGGGATTCTTTGGCATGCAGGTAATAGAAGTAGACTCTAAGATCTATGGGAAAACCATCCCCACCAGGGGATTTGTTTTTATTCATGATGAGGATAGCTTTACTCACTTCTTCCAGACTAATGGGCCTATACAACTCTTACATTTGAGTGGGTGACATTTGAGAGAGGCAAGAAATTAAGGTGTTTGATATTGGGGGGGGGGGCATCAAAGTACAGTGGAGTCAGCCACGATGAAGCACGGTAACTTGCAGTAATGACATGTCTCAAAATCCTTCATGACAAAAGGGCATAATTGCTATTGACTTACAATGGCGCCTGCAGTGAACAGCAGCATTATGTGATATTCTGCATAATTTCTGCATTGCATCCTGGCTGTCACATCTGTATATATATATATATATATATATATATATATATATATATATATATATATATATATGTGTATATGGCACCCAATAATACCTTCACCATCCTAGTATTACATTTTGTTGAGTGTCTGCCATGCCCCCCCCCCCCACTGGGATATGCATATACTGTACATACTGTAAATATTAGATTAACTTTCCTGTAACCGTTTTTTATCATGTGAATTTACTGTACATCACTGTGTTTATAAATGTTATTTTCCCCTGTATGTATAACTGTCTTATATAAGTGTATGATGTATCTGTTGTGTATCAACTATTGAACCTTGACCTTATCAGGTCCATCTTGTAAATGAGCCTTGCTCAATGATGTTCGCCTGAATAAATAAAGATTTGATGATGATGATGATGATGATATAGTTTGGAGTAAAAAAGTGAGCATAATATCAGAGATGTCCTGATGGGCTGTTTTGACCTGCTTAGAGGAGTTCACTAACCCAGGGATGTGTCTTTCAGCCCACTGTTTCCTAAGGTGATTGGATAAAACTTTGCTCGATTTTTCTACTCCCTCCCAGTATGTATGCTTAAGGTGTAACAGAGCAAGCTCAGCCTTTCTGGTATAATGACCATTAAGTTTTGCTCAAGTAATGAGCATCTCATAAGGATCTGCCAGAGGATTATTTTTTTTGTATGCTCTCCACAGCCTTTAGCTGGGATTCCAGACTAGACACCTCCAATTCCCCAGTGTGTGTGTTCTATGGGTGGCAAAGCCTATAATCCTATCTGTCAGGTAGGCCTTCAAGGTATCCCAAAGAGTACTGCTGGATTCGCTGAGGTCATCATTATGGGCTATAAATTCTGCAATTTCTTGCCATTCCCATGGGGCAAAATTGTGAACTTTTAGTAATAAAGGGTCTCATCACAAATTAGTGGACCAGGGTTGTGGGGAGCCCCAAAGATTGTGCATAGTAATAGGGGCATGATCTGAAAGAATGACAGGGTGTACCTTAGCATCTAGGACAGCTGAGGTTACAGGGTGGTTGGAAAGCCAGAAATCAATTCGACTAAATGCATGATGAACACCCGAGTAGTAAGTGTAATCTATGACTGTTGAATTACATCTGTAAGAGCACGCTCCTGAGTTAGTTGAGCCACAATGGAAGCAGCTCTTCTGGGAGGCTCAGGAAGGTTTACGACCTATAAATACTAAGATCCTGGGCAAGACCGAAGTCACCCGTTACCAATACAGACATTTGGGGAGAGGTGGCAGATGCTAGAGCCATCTATCTGGGCAAAAGATAAAGGGTCATCTGAACTAGGTGTATATAAGTCAAGCAGGGTCAATGGTCCCTCTGGGGAATTTACCTTAACCAGGATCCATCTACCATCCTTATCCATTTGTGTACAGACAAGTTTCCACTGCAGAGATTTATGCAGTAAAATTGAAACCCTTCTCTTGGTTGAGGCGTGAGTGCTGTGTATCTCCTCCCCAACCCATTCTCTTTTCTGTTTACAAGCCTCTTGATGAGAGTGTTTTGTCTCTTGAAGGAAGCCCAACTAAATATGTAACTTTTTCAAGGGAGATAAAACCTGTTTCCATTTAATAGGGGAGTTAAGTCCCCTAACATTCCATGATGTGAGGGTTATATCAGCTATATTCCTGCAATACAATTAAAAACTGTTTTGTGACTGCGGCAAAGATAGGATGGATAAGCCCAAAAAGAAAACACTGTGTAAGTGTAGGTCTTTTTCGCAACATTTGCCATAAATAAGCACCAGTGTGTAACATTAAAAACAATAACACTCCAAATATAGCCCAACAGTGACAAATGTTTACATTCTGTAATAAGTAAAATCTGAAAGGATACCACTTATGTGAGGAACACCAGTCACCATGCATCTTCACCTGCTGTGTCATTACCTGTCACCAAGTGGTAATACCAGTCCCGAGCGTGGAATCCCCTCCCCCAACATTAGGTAATCATCACATGAACACCATTGACATTCCTAACCTGAAGCAAGAACATAAAGAAGAAGAAGAAGAATCAACATTTATATAGCGCTTTTCATACACAGTATCCCAAAGCGCTTTACAAGCAATGCTAAACTGGTAGTGAAGTGACTGAATGTGTGGTGGCAGCCATATCACACATCATCACCCACACACAGCCTGGATAATTGCATGAACTGGTTTATGGGAAGAGGGATGTTGGCCAGGACACCAGGAATGTTCCCTGCTCTTTGCAAAGAGTGCCCAGGGTTCTTTTACTTCCACCTGGACACCCACCAGGACAACACCAGGATGGGCAGAAGGGACCTTGGTTTAATGTCTCATCCGAAGGACGGCACACCCCAGCAGTACAGCACCCCAATACTGCACTCAGATGCCAGCGATTTTTAGGTCCAAGTCCAATCCCAGTGTGTGATGAGAACCCACGACCTTCTGGTCCAGAGGCGGATGTGCTACCAACTGAGCCATGCTGACATCTAAAGAAAGTTGGTTGAAGAGAGAAACAGACCTTTGGTCCCTTGCATGAACCAACACTCAGCTGCAACATGGAGAGCCAGGAGAGACATATATTTGTGAACTTTCCCCTCTGGGATATGGAAAACAATACACCTTTCTTGTTCAAAAATCTTTTGCAGCTGAGAGGATCCATTGTGGTCCAGGGCCAAGCCAGAAAAACTGTGGCCCATAAGGTTAAGAATGGCCTCCCCCCCATCTACCAACGTAATGGAATATGCACCCTGGGAATACTGCACAAGGTGCAAGCTCATTATGAGAAGGGCTGTATTAAACAGAGACTCCTGCCAAAAGTGCTACAATGCAAAATTAGAATAAGTATACACCCAATAAATCTCATACCAAAAATTAGGTTTCCACATTACTTCATTTTTGAAATCCTGATTTCACTACCTATTCAAAAAAGCCAGTTTCAGTGAAAAGCCACTGATGATGTCATCTTCTGAATTCACATCTTGGCCACCCTGTCAGCAACCTTATAAGATCTGCTTTTCCAAAGTTTAAGAAACTGTAGCTATAGTAATCCTTTAGAAAAATGACATAGGCTTGGCTGCAATGTGTGTGTTGCCAGAATGTTCAGATGCATGGCACTGTATTTTAGAATATGTCAGAAGGTGGTTTTGGAATGCACCACTGAACCAAGGCATAGAATGTCAAGGTGGTGCACAACTTGAAAATGTTGGGGGGGCATGCAATCTCAGAATGTCACAGGGATGTGCCATCTTAAAATGTGGTGGGACAATCAGTCTCAGAATGTGACAGGGACACACATCAAGGAATTTGGTGGGGACAGGCTATTTCAGAATATAGTAGGGATGCACACTGTCAGAATGTGACAGGACACACCATTTTTTCTGAAATTGCTTGTCCCTGCCACATTCCAGAACTGTATGCAGCTACTATATTTCAAAATTGTGCATCACATCCCCACCATATTGCAACATTATGTGTCCCAACCACATTCTAAAAATATTCATCTCCGCTACATTCTGATATTACACATCCCTTCATTCCCAAATTGTGTATCCCTGCCACATTCTGAAATGTTTCCTCCCCACCAAATTCCATAATTGATCATCCCTGCTGAGTTGTGTTTCAATGCACATTTCAAAATTGTCACTGTCACATTGCCAAATTGTGTGTCACCCCATGTTTCAAAATTATGCGTCACAACCACATTCCAAAAATGAGCATTACCACCACATTCCAAAACTGTACGTCACTACCAAATTCTGAAATTGTGCATCACCACCACATTCCAAAATTGTATGTCACTGCCACATTCCTAAATTGTGCATCATGGCCACATTCTGAAACTGTGTGTCACCGCCGCATTCTGAAACTATGCATCACCGCCACACTCCAAAATTGTTAGTCACCGGCACATTCAAAAATTGTCCATCACTGCTGCAGTCCCAAATTTTGCATCACCACCACATTCTGAAATTGTATATCACTGCCACATTCCAAAATAGTACATCACTGCCACATTCTGAAATTGTGTGCCACCACATTCTGATATTGTTCATCACATCACAGCATTTTGAACCTGTGTGTCACTGCCGTATTCTGAAACTGTGCGTCACAGCCACATTCTTAAACTGTGCATCACTGCCACACTTCAAAATTGTGCATCCCTGCCACATTCTGAACCTGTGCATCACTGCCACATTCTGAAATGATGCATCACCACCACATTCCAAAATTGTGCATCACTGCCACATTTCAAAACTGTATGTCAGCACCACATTCAGAATTTTGTGTGTCATTGCCGCATTCCTAAACTGTGCATCACCACCACATTCTGAAATTGTTCATCACTGCCACATTCCAAAATTCTGCTTTACTGCCACATTCTGAACCTGTGCATCACTACTGTATTCAGAAAATATTGTGTCACAACCACATTCTGAAATTGAGTGTCCCCACCACATTCCGAAACTATGTGTCACTGCCACATTCCAAAACTGTGCATCACTGCCACATTCCAAAATTATATATCGCCACCACCTTCCAAAATTATGCATCACCACTGCGTTCCAAAATTGTGCATCACTGTCGCATTCTGAACCTGTACGCCACCACTGCATTCCAAAATTATGCATCACTGCCACATTTTGAAATTGTGTGTCACTGTCACATTCCAAAACTGTGTGTCACTGCCACATTCTGAAATTATGTGTTCCAGCTACTTTCTGAGACAGTATCATTGCTACATTCCACAATTGCAACCTGGTGACATTTTGAAATCTCACGCTTACAGTATTTTGAAACTTGCACACAACTTTGTCATTCTAAAGTCATTGCATTGTTTGTCACTGCATTCCATCCTCCCATCACATTCTGAAGTACTGTACCTTGCATCTACACATTAAGGAGGTGCATGTGCTGACCCCCCATGTCAGTTTTCCTTTTTCAGATGTTTACTATGGATGCAGTTTTAAGTAAAGTAGGAGAAATAAGTCACATAAGGTAGCTTGCAGGGAGAACAAGGTTGTGAGTTCAGGAGATGACATCATCAGCAGCTTTTCACTGAAACTTTTTTTTTTGAGCAGGCAGTGACATAAGCATTACAAAAAGATTTGCAACTTTTAAACAAAGTAACTTACAGATCTGATTTTTGGCATGAGGCATGAGGCTGATTAAAGATATATGATGATCCAAATTCTGAATTTATTGATGCCAAAAATGTTGGCCTCAGTCCCACTTTAACCTAAATGAGTAGAAGTTCAAGGCAATAAGCACTTCAGTTTATCATACCTCACCCTGGTAAAGCTACAGCCCTCAAGGCACCTGCGGACACTCTTGCATGATACTTTTTGGGCCTCAGGGAGTGAGAAATACAGAAATATGAGACCTTCTGGAGTGGGGTATTGACAGAAATGGAAGGGGACACCGGTCCTGTGAGATAACAATATCAGCCTTTGTAACTCTCCTTATGATGATGGCCCCTATAACTCAGAGGTCACCAGGATCCATATACTATGCTTCATACTAAGGTGATTAAGGTGCAAGGGGACTGTGAGGCCCAAATCCACACCTGATTAAATGTAATAGCTAATACTGGTTTTGTTAATAATAAAGTTATCTAAATGGGTTTTAAATGTTATCTTATTATCACTAGAGACTACTTCAAGAGGTAAGATTTTCCAAGGGTTAGCAATCCTCTTAGTATAAAAGTACTTGCATGGTGTGTGATGAAATTTTGCCCTCGTTATCTGGAGGTGGTGTCCCCTAATGTTGTATAAGTTATTTTTAAACTCAAATTCCATTTGTGAAAATAGATAAGGGTCATTGACAATGTCAGACATACAAATTAGGTCACCCCACAGACGTCTGAGCTTAAGTGGTATGAGTCTGAGGTATTTTAGACGTTTTTCATATGGTACATTAAATAGTCCCCTTACATTTTTGGTACATTTCCTCTGGACTTTTTCCCAGAGATTCAATCTTCCCTATTTTGTAAGAGCTCCAGAGTTGTGCAGAATATTCAAGGTGGGGGTCTAGCATAAACTCTAAACAAAGGGAGCATTACTTCAGAATTTCTGGATTTGATGTTTCTTTTAATGGACCATATAACTCTGTTCTATTAATGGCCTCATTAATGTGTTTACTGTAAACCATATCATTTGCTACAAATATACTGAGATCTTTTTCATCAGAAGTGCTTATCAATGGGGGTCCCGTTAAGCAAGTAGACAGCTGATGGGTTGTTGAAACCAACGTGCATCACCTTACACTTGGCAGCATTTAGTCTCATGCACCAAGCCTCCACCCATTGGGATATACTATGTAAGTCCTGTTAAATTTTATAAATGCTACTGTATCTTTATTGTTGTATAGCCCACCAATCTTAACATCATCAGTGTATTTAATTGATGTAGACAAGCAATGTTTTGTGAGGCAGCTATAAAAATTTGAAAAAGACAAGGGCCCAATACTGACCCCTGAGGGACACCACTAGTAACCAGGCCTGTCACCGACAATTGCCCAGTAATTAGGACCCTCTGGGTTCTTTCTGCCAGACATTTATCAATTCATTTAATAATGTATCTATTTATGTTGGTATCAAGAAGTTTATGTACCAAGGCCTAATGAGCCATGACATCGAAGGCCTTGCTAAAATCAAGATAAATTATGTCATAAGGGATACCATTATCTACGTTCTTACTGACATTTTCATAAAAAACACACCAAATTGCTTAGACAGCTTCTTCCCTTTTTTTTTTTTGCTATTCACTTTTTATTAAGTTTTAAGACCAGCCATGGTACCGAGACTTACAATGCAAATCACCATATAGTAACGGTAAACATTGTTAAATATACAACGAATAGAAAACCCTAATCATAACGTAAGCCTCTGCACCCCACCTACCACCCCAAACCAAACCACCCACCATTTAAACCCCTCCACACAAGGCACTATCTTTTGATCTGATAGGCATGGTATCTATCCCTTTTACTGTTAAGAGTAAGCAATTTCTAGCAGGGGACCAAATCTTATCAAAAGATGCAATTGGTTATGAAGGATCGCTATCGTCCTTTCAATCCTGAGGCTCGTAAGTAAATCTGATAGCCATTCTGAGTAAGTGAGTATGGTAGAATCCTTCCAATGTTTAAGAACTAGTCTCTTCACAATAATGGAGATTAGGGTTATATGATATTTCCTCAGTTTCACCGGAAAATCTGATAGATCTCCTAGTAAACAAACCTCTGGCGTGAACATCTTGCCAATACCAAGCATTGGATTCACCCTGTCTTTGATTTCTCTCCATAATGGAGCAACTTTTGAACAATGCCAGAAGACATGGAGCAAGTCACCTTCCTTTAAGCCACATCTATAACACCCAAGCTCTTGCATGATCTTCATATCCATTAACTTTTGGGGCGTGTAATATATATTATGTAAGATTTTAAATTGGGTTAATCTAAGATGGTTCTGTCTAATATATTTATGACAATTGCCCCATATATGCTTCCATTCTAAACTAGCATTTGGAAAGACCTTAGCCCAGTATGTTGAAGGAGCTAGATTTTCAGAAAAAGCCCATTGAAACAGAACTTGATAAATCTTTGAAACAGCATGGGGGATCCAACTAGGGTTTAAGGTCTGCCCAAAATCTGTACCAGGTACAATAGTCCTATCAGCCCCATGTTTCTGAACTAGAGATGCCTTAATTGATAAACCTTAAATACCTCCCTCATAGACAGGTTAAATTTCTGGATGATTTGTAGAGTGGAATTAGGTTCTCCCTCTATATCGAGAAGGTCCTTCCACCTACAATCTCCCAAACCGGCAACCATTTATGAGTAATAATCTTGTTGCCAATTAGCCATTATGGGGATTTCAATAATTGGCTGGAATCTGTCCAAAATATGTATCTGAGGAAATTGCATGCTTGTTTGTGAACCCTAAGAGATACTCCGATAGGAGTATTCTTAAACAGGGAAGCATCTTGGGGGCATTATAGAGTAAGGCTTGAGATTCAAACCCATACTCTTAATAAAACTAATCTCCAGATTCACCCATAGCGGTAGATAAACCCCTCTAGAATTAGAGTTGGGCAAGAGAAGCGCCCATTTACCATATTTGCTCATATGTAGCTGCCCAAAAGTACATTGCAAAATAGGGTAGTTTCAGACCACCTTGCAATTTGGGTGCTGCCAGTTTAACATAGGCCATTCTAGCCTTTTGTAATTCCAGATAAAGTCTGCTATCATCTTGTGCAATTTTTAAACCATGATAAGGGTAGCCAAACATTGAGGTTGCTCAAAGGATAAAAAAGCCTGGGAAATATGTTCATTTTACCACATTTATCCTACCCACAATGTAAGAGGAGTTGGGCCCATCTTTTCATATCAATTCTATAATATGAACCAAATTATCAAGATTGAGGTGTCAGACTTATCGGAGTTGGTTGTCAACGTAGGGCCCAGGTATCTCAAGGATTTGGGGCTCCAGCCAAGCCAAGCTTGACAACATCTCTTTTAAATACCCTGCTATTTAAGGGATATACGACTGTTTTCTCTTGGTTTAGCTTATAATTAGCTAACCACTGAATTGACTATAACCTCAAGCAATATTGGTAGTGAAGAGGCGGATTGGCAGCATAAATTAATAGGTCATCCACAAATGCAGTAACTTTGATTATTTGGTCTCTAATTTGAATCCCTTCAATCCTGTTATGAGAAACAATACTCCTGATCAAGGGCTCTAGTAAAGATTAAAGAGGAGAGGGATAGGGGCAGCCCTGCTCGTCCCCACCCATAAACGGAAGAAGAGGATATAACCCCATTACATACAATCCTAGCTGATGGATTTGAATACATGGCTTTAATCCAATCAATAAACTGAGTCAGAAAACCAAATTTATCCAATACCTGAAATAAAAAGGGCCAGTAAACTCTATCAAATGCCTTCTCGGCATCCAAGGAGACCAATGCCCAAGGGAGAACACCCTCCTCGGAAGCCGAGAAGACATGAGACAGGGTTCTAAAATGGTCTGCTGAAGACCTCCCTTTCATAAAGCCAACCTGCTCCACACCAATTAAATTCGGCAATACCCTACCAATCCTATCAGCTAATATTTTAGCTAGTATTTTTATATCGTAATTTAGTAGGGATATGGGTCTATAACTTTCAGGTTTCTCAGGGGCCTATTAGGTTTAAGTAGTACCACAATGAGTGCTTCTGAAAGGTATCTATCCGTATCCTCACCGAGTGAATATGTTGAAATAATCTGGATAACAGAGGGATTAGAGAGTTGAGAAAGTTTTATAAAATTGGGTGAGAACCCGTCTGGACCAGGTGTTTTATCATTTGGTAGGTTCTTGATTGCAAGCTCTATTTCCCCATATGTAATATCAGCAGTCAAGACACTATAATCCGTCTCTACCAGTCTAGGAAGAGATATCCCATCCAAGTAGGCCCCCATTATATCTGGACTGGGAGGAAACTGCATAGGTCCATAAAGGGCCTCATAATAATTTCTAAAAATCCGGGTTATATCCTCTGGATCTGTTTTAATGCACCTTTCTTGATCTGACCAGATTCCCCCGACCAGACGAGAGGCTTCCAATTGAGCAATCCGTCTGGCCAGAAACTTACCTGGTTTATCACCTTGATCTACATAGCTAGCCTTTGTCTTGATAATAGCCAGCTCCGCCTGATCTCCCAACAACTTAAGGTAGGCATTTTTAGCTTTGATTAATCTAGACTCGGTCTCCACCTGAGGATTGGCCATCATGGCATTCTGCAGAGCCTTAATTTGGCTTAACAAATCTGCCATGATAGCATTCGTCTCTTTTTTCCTCCTGGAAGCCTGGCTGATTAAAAGGCCTCTGATAAACCCTTTCAATGTAGACCAAAGAATATCAGGTCTTACATTTCCTGTCGCATTAAACTCGAGAAACTCCTCAATTTGTGAGGTCAACTTCTGAACTATCTTAGGGGCCCTCAATAACTGATTGTTTACTTTCCATCTGCTACCTTTACGGATAAAGGAGGGAGAGGAAATCGTGATCACCACCGCAGAATGGTCCGACAGTGGCGTTGCTACAATCTCAGAGCTTATACCCCTCTAAGTAGAACACAGGAAACAAATATATAATCAATCCAAGAGCCTGACCTGTGAACCGGGGACAAAAAGGTATATTCCCTGTCTTGTGGGTGAAGCACCCTCCAAACATCCGCCAGGCCCAACCGCTCCACCAAATCGTTGAAAGCCACACAAGCCGGTGCAAGAGCTGTTGGAGTCTTAGTGGATCTATCCAGTGAGGGGTCAAGAGCCAAATTGAAATCCCCCCCTATTATCATAGGGAGATGTGCAAAAGGTAACAAGACCTTAATTAATGCAGTCACAAAATCCTGATTATCTGAATTAGGCCCATAAATTGCCCCTAACAAAACTTCTACATTATAAAGCTTTCCCCTGACTAGAACCCATCTACCCTCTCTATCTTGAATAATTTAATAGGGCAAGGGACCGATCTATGAAATAATATCATGACCCTTTGCTCTTTGTACTGCCCTGGGAGGAAAAGACCTCCCTAAATTGCATCCTTCTCATACAATTGGCCTCATCCTGCAGCAAGTGTGTTTCTTGCAGAAAGGCCACTTTACCTTAGCTGCCTCTATATACTTCATTATTTTATATTGTTTAGACTTATTATGTACTTCCTTTAACATTCCATGTACAAAGCTTAATGAACGATCAGCCCCATATAGAAAAAACTAGGATATAATACATAAAGTAGTCTTCCATGCTAACTTTGAAGGATTCCTCACAGTAGCCTTTGCCCCCCAAAAACTTTGGCACACCCCAGAAACCCCCAGAATAACCCTAACCAATCTTACCTCAAACCCTTGAACACACCCCCCCCATCAGCCGTCCCGTAGCCCTCCCTTCCCTTCCCCCCTTGACCCAAGCATTCAGCGCTATGGCCCATGATATCAGGATGCCGAACTTACTCCGCCATCTTCCCATCACCCAGCGAATAATATCCAGCCCTGCTTCACTTTCAAATACCTCTCATAAGGGCCCTCAGCCCATAGACCGAACTACTTATTATCCACAAGATGCACCAGGATATAAGGATCGGAGCCCCCCCCAGACGAGTATATTCCACAGATCCAACCAAACTAAGGGGGTAATAAAACAAAATTTCCCCTCAGAATCACCCCAACGATTAGGCAACATTGATTAACCAAACATATAAAAAAGAACTTTTAACAGGTGCTAGAGAACATAAGACCTTAATGGCCCATATACCCCCAATAGTGTATAAACATGTATTATTCTACTATCCATTAGTAACAGAACCAAAGTCCATTTTATGACTCCATCCAGTCCCAGATGGAGTAATGCCCATCAAGTCTAGAAAGCATGCAACTTATGTATTTGATAGTCCAAGCATGACGAGCTAAGTTTTCCTTAACCAAATTCATGGTTCCCTGAAGAGCGCTGGGAAGGCCTCCCGGAGAGCTACCGATGCCAGATCCAAAGATTCAAAAGTTTTCCATTCTATTCCAATTATAACCTGAAGCCTTGCAGGTATCCCATTCTGAACTTCAATTCTGCAGCAATCAATCGCTAACTAAGGGATGGAAAGCAGCCCGTTTTTGACGGATCGAGACGGAAGATCTTGTGCTACTAATCCGGGCTCCTCCCAGTAAATCTCTTTATCTTCTCTGGATTTATCTATTAATAACTGCCTTTCTTGATAATTGAGAAACTTTATGATGAAAGGTCTGGAGGCGATCTGGAGGAGGGAGGCGCAACGCCCGGTGAGCTCTCTACAATGTACTTAGGGCCGAGGCGAGGCCCAACAAGTTTCTCTGTGATTTTCTGCTCAAACTTGATCGGATCTTGACCTCGGCTTTCTCCGGTAGGCCAATAAACACAACATTGTTGCGTCAGCTTCTACCCTGGGTCTTCCACTTTAGGTCTAGTTTGTGCACCTTTGAGAGAGCTTAGTAATCGCTGTGTCAGACTTTTCCTATTGCCTTCCATTGACTTAATGCGTGCTTCGTTATCGGAGACCTTCCGTGATAAATCTGCGATCGCCCCTTTAATGTCCTTCAACTCTCCAGCCATGCCTAGAATTGTATTTTTAAGAGGGCCGATTTCCTCTAAGAAGCGATTCAAGGTTAGAGGTTCCTCCAATGCGCTATCAGTGCCTGCCCCTTGAAATGAGGCCGAGACCGAGGCCTTGGACTTCTTCGCAGCTTTTTCCGGGGTTGCCGGTGGGGTGTGCTTGGGGGGGTTTTCATCTCTGCCTCCATAAATTCACTCCCTGAATCTTTTCCAGATTGTCGCAATCTCTGGTGCCCGATTGTACTCCCTTTAGTAGAGGTATTTCAGGTTTTAAGACGGGTGATAGACGGAGCTCGCGGAGACCCAGCTACTCCGCTTCCTGCATCACATGACTCCTCCTTCTGCCCTTTTTAAACCCATGCTGTTCCTTATTAGTTGTGTCTGTGATGTCACTTATAAGATTTTTAATAATACTTTCAAGAATTTTACAAACTGATGAAGTTAGGCCTATAGTTTTCCCAGTTGGAATGAGGGCCCTTCTTATGAATTGGTATAACATATGCAGTAGTCAATTCTTTAGGAATAAAATGGAACTCTAAACAATATTCAAAAAATAGACGAAATGGGTGAGTAAGTTGGTCAGCTAATACATATAATAAACAATGATTAATTTCATCCGGTCCGAGTGTATATTTATTTTTCAGCATTAGAAGTTTGGCATGGATCACCTCCTCAGATAGTGCTATAAGGGGCTCATCATCCACTGATATTTTAATATTTACTCCATCTGTTTTAGTACAAAACACATCATAGAATTTATGATTTAGGGAGTTAGCCATTTCTAATGGATCATGAGAGAGAACAGAGTTGTTTAATAAAGGGCCTACCGGACAGGTAGTTTTTTTAAGGGAGTTAATATAAGAATAAAATTGCTTCCCATTATCTTTATTTGCTGAATTTGTATCCATATAAACTCATAGCCTGCATGTCACCACTTCAAATCTGGGTATGAACAGGCGGCCCTCTTAAACCAACATGACCTATGACAAACACGCATTATGTTGACTTATAAAATGGCAGGGTAAAATCCAGTAATCTGATTGGCTCTTATTTATGTGTAAAATATGGTTTGCACATGGTTAAAAAAAGGACTACTCAGCAGTAAAGAGTCTGGAACCTAGATCAATGGACAGTTGGGACACAGGCATTTCAGTTAGCCCCCTACAGCCATAACTGATCTTCCACACAAACATGGCTGCTACCTTAACACTGTAAAAAAACTTCAGCTGAGCCCTAAAAATAAAACGAACTTAAATAAAAAATAAAACAAATTAATTAAATGTTGTTTCCCTGATTGCCACTCTCCTTACATAGATAAACAAATTAGAAACAATAAGTATTGTTTATAGTTTTCACTACAACTGTTTCTTTGCTGCAAGTGAAAAATCCCCCTTCTATCTTACCTGCTAATCAGGGAACTCTCTTCTCCTTGCCCTGACAGTGAGATCATTGCGTCTCTGGCTGTAACAAAGGCCTTTGTTGTCTGTGTGTACAGAGTGTTAGGAGAGAAACATTCTGCCAGTGGAACTGACCAGAATTTTGAATTCATGTATTCTGTGATAAACATTCCTTGATAAACATTCCATATCTTGAATGTTGAGAAAAAATAGAGAAAAAAACAGGAAGAAGAAAGTAGGCAATAAGATCATCAATTACATCACTTGCAGTGGACAGAAGGACTGTTTTATCACAAATTCACAACACAAGTAAATCTATTGTTTCTACATATAAACATGCTTTTCCCCAATAGTAAAATGTAAAAAAAAGAAGGCAATTTTATAAGCACAACGAGGCACTCAGAGATGTGTGTAAAACATATTTTACAGCACGTCCAGTGGCTGAAGTCACTCTGCCTTAGGCCTTGTGCTTTACTACACCCCTTGCTGTGCTGTAAAATATGTTTTCCAGAGATCAACAGGGGACACCACAGGCATAACCCAATCAGCCACGCCCTGCCTCCTCACTCAGTTCCTCAATGCTCTGCTGCCACTTGCATCAGAATACATCCATTTCCCCAGCACACAAGTGGAGCATACAGCAACCATGCAGGACTTCCACAGGGTAGCACATATGCCTGGTATGATTGAGGCCACTGACTGCACCCACATGGGCATCTGCATACCATCTGGCCCCAAGGTTGTGGTGTACATCAACAGGAAGGGGAGCCCAAGTGTCAACTGCCAGGTGGCATGCAATGCCACGGGGTGCATAACCAATGTCTGCACCACACACCCTGGGAGTGCACATGATGCATTCATCTGGCACAGCTCTATGCTGTGCCACAGGTTTTAACATGGGGATATCCCCACAGGCCACCTAGTAGGTGAGCATGGCACGGGAAAGGGGTGATGGCAGAACATACCTTGGGATGGGGAGGGCAGGGTGTGCATGTTGGCATGGGCACCAGGGACAAGCAAGGGGCACAGCATAGCATAGCAGATGGCTAACCATGACAATATCTACACAGGGGACAGTGCCTATCCACTGCAGCCATGGCTGCTCACCCCCTACCAGCATCTGTCATCCCCAGCAGAGGAACTCTACAATGAAGAACACGCCAGCATGCACAACATCATAGAGCTAGTCTTAGGCGTGCTGAAAGCATGGTTCTGTTGCATAGACAGGACAGGCAGTGCCCTACAGTACAACACCTCAAAAGCCTGTGGCCTATTCCTGACCTGCTGCATACTGCACAACATGGCCATTGACCATGGGATAGTTGTCGAGGCTGATGAGGGTGAAAGTAGTGGGACGATGGAGGCAATGGGCTGGAGGGAGGTGGACAGCCACCCCCTGGGTGAAGGGATCCCAGGCTGATCCAGCAGGAAAGACATCATTGGGACACCATAGCACGGGAGCACTATGGTGCACACAGGTAGGTGGTGTATAGGTCACACAAACAGGTACAGCACACATGCAGGGGCATGCATGGCAATGGGCACACACACACTGAGTTGGGAAGCAGGGGTAAGGGTGACAGGGGCACCCACCCACACAAAATCACACTCAGCACCCCTCACAGCCCCACCACACACACACGCACACACACACAAGCGTGGGTTTGTGGCATGGATCAGATGCATTGTACCAGTGCAGAGAAGTGACTGGTGCAAGACTGCTGTCATCATGCCCATGCCACATGGCCCAGTGGCTGGGCAAGCATGCACACAGGCAGCATGTGGCATGACACACAGGTGCCACACCTGCGGTAGGCACACACACACACACACACACCTCCGATGTGCACACTGGGCAGCAGCTGTAGACCACAGGTGGGGTGGGCTGCACATCAGGTCCTCTGCACTGAACCATGGCCATCATGGCCACAGAGGCGGCAGTACCTGGGCCTATCAGCAGCCACTGGCTGAGCATCAGCCATGGAGGGGTGTACAACAGCCCCCAAGGGATGGAACCATGAGACCATGACCATGTCCACGTGGGAGCATCGAGGTGCCCAAACAGACCAGCCCCAGGTGTGCCTGGGATGATGACTTCTGAGCATGGCATCTACTGTGAAGGGTTCACCTGATGCCAGGACCGTGGGGTAGACAATGCACTGCAGGGGGTCATCTGTGCCCAACCATGCCCTGTGGCAGCCAGCAGCACAAAGTCATCTGAGATTGCAGTGGTAATGTGATCCAGGGATATAGTCATGGCCTCCTGCATGTGCTGCATCCCTGCCAGGATCTGCGCAGTGCCCCCTCCTGCTGCTCGGCTAACTGGCGCACCTCCGCATGCAGTGTGCACACCCCTGTGGTGAGCAGCACCTGTTGCTGAACAGACTCCCACAGGAAACAGGTGTGCTCAGCCAGCAGGTTGGCATCCTGGGGCTCTCAGGCCAGATGCTGATCCCCATGTGGTGTCCGGTCATGCTGCACAGTCCCCCTCTCTGGTGGACGCTGCATAGTGGGGTCTGCAGGGTGATTGGGTATGGCAGGCACACCAGCAGTGGAACCCTGTGTCTGGCTGCCTGGTTGCACCCACAGCCTGCTGCTGTCATCCATCTGGCTGCTGCATGCCACCCAGTGCCTACACGGTCGCACCACCTCCGCCACAGGGCACAGCCTGGGTAGCGCACACTGCTGCACCCACAGTGGTGGTGAACAGCTGTTGCACCACTGGCAGAGTGCTGAGCATGGTGCCTGTGTCAATGGCCAGCAGAGGCGTCTCCCCCACAATGGTGGCCATGCTGTCCAGGATGAGCATTATATCATCATCAGTGTCAGACCCCACCCCGATATGTGTCTCTGTGCACAGAACCCCAAGGCAGGCATCCTGCAGGAACACATCCAGGGTCTCATCCGACCCCAGGTCCAGGACATCTGCCTGCACAGTGGTGGTGAGCTGCAGCCTTTCATGCCCACATATGCCCATGGAGGTGGAAGGCTGGTCTTCCGGGGCCAGTCCAGTGACCATGGCTGCTGCTGCTGCCAGTGCACCATCATCTGCATGGAGGTGTGTTGGTGCTGCAAGAGAAAGAGAGGCATGTTAGGGATGCATTGCCCACATGTGCCCCCACACTGCCACTGCCTGTGTCCTGCAGCATGGCATGCATGTGGGTGTGCACACTTGCACATGACAGGCATGCCAGCTGCATGCACACCAGCATGTCTATGTATGCACCCTCCATGTTCCCAGATGTGTGTGGCTGACATACTTACCATGCAGTGATGGGCTGCCACACATCTGGAATCCATCACCAGGCACACACTCCAATGTGCTGTGGTACATGGTGGCTGCCATCAACTCTTTCTGCACCATGAGCAGCGGTGCATCTGCAGGTCCTCCACCAGTGGCACTCCAGGAGGCATGGATGACCACCACCTTATCCTTGATGTGCCTCTTGTCTGTGCCCACCTTCTTCCTGCTCTAAGCACTGGTGGCTGTCCTGCTAGTGGAAACATGCAACCACCTTCACCCTGGCCCCAGCCCTGGCCTGTGGTGCGCCTGTGGCACCACTCAACAGGGGCTTCCTGTCAAGGTATGCTTTGAACAGGGCCTCTGTCTCCACCTTTGTGAAATTAGGCCTGTGCTTGCAAGCAGGCCCATCCTCCTCACCCTCCTCGTGTTCCAACATGTTGCTTTCTGTGGACATGGACAGCACAGTGTGTCAGTGGCAGCATCACCCTGTTCCATCCCCCTGCTGTGCTGGCTGCTCCCAGTGAGCTGCAGCAGCATGTGCAATTTACCCTGAAAGGATGCAGTAATGGTCCATAGCCTGTGCTGTTCCGTGGCACTTATACAGTGCAACACATAAAAATGAGCTTTGGCACAATGGTAATGACATGCTAATGCCCCCAGTGTGCCATGCATTGGCTGATGAGCTCATTTGGATGTGGCGTCTGAATAACGTGATTTTGCTCCATGCGCAATGAGATTGCTCTGGAGCAAGTCACAGTGCAAAGCCTGTGCATGTGCATTGCACAGGTCAGCAGTGTGCATACACCAACAAAACAGTATAATGTTGTCAATCGTGCACTGTGTGCCAACTGCGTGATGGGGGTCATGGCACATGATGCACCTGGCCTGCTATCACTCATGTGCACACTGCACAAATGCAGGTGACCCCTGACCCATGCTGTGACCCCAGACCCCTGGGTCACCCCTGCACCCCTGACCCCACCTAGCTATGCCCATGCCATGCATCTCTGAGATACAGCGCATGTTCTCTCGCATCACACATCTGGCACATGTCGTGGCCATGTGCACTTACTGCCACCATTTTGTTCACCGGCTACAACTTGCAGCATGGTGCAGCGAAAGGCACCAAGGGTACAAAACTGGATGTAGGACAAGCTGGTGAACCTTGTCACCTGCTTCCAGCCCCATGCCCCCAAATGTTTGGCCAGGTGCCCCTGCAGCAGCCCAGGGTCATGGTGTGGCAAGGGATTGCTGCCACACTGTAGCAGTGGACCAGGGTGGCCAGGATGGGGGGCAGTGCTGCCAACAGATATGGCAACCTCATGAGGAGGGACCCAGAGCACCTGAAGAGGCTGGAGGAGCATGTCAGGCATGGGGCTGTGCCACAGCCAGGTGAGTATGCCCATATTACATGTGTGACCTGGTGCTGTACTGTGGTGTTGGCTAGGCTGCCTGGCATGCCCTGCAAAGTGGTGCACTGCCATCATGCACATCATGGGGTGGCAGTGCCAGCTGCCACTTGCATTGCAATGCAGCTGTGTGGGATGTGTCAGACAGGGGCTCACCCTGTGCACAGGAGTGGGGGTGGTGGTGGACAGCTGCTATGGATGTTTACTGATGTGTACCTGTCTATGTTCCATTCCCAGGGCCTGAGAATCACCAAAGGGTGGTGGCAGAGGGAGGTCAGCAGGCCGCAGTGGGACATAGAGGTGGTGCAGGAGCGGCTCTGGCACCAGCAGAGCCACAGAGGGTAGGTAGGCACTGTCATGGTCCTTCACACTTTACATGGGGGGTGGTGGGGGCATGGGTATGGGCATGGCTGCCTGTGCTGTGGCAGCTGTGTGTGTGTTGCACTGTGCATGGTGTTTGCCACTGTGGCACATCCATTGGACACATGTGCCAGCTGTTGGTGGAGTGGGGGTGCACCCAGCTGCCACTGACATTGCTGTGGTGTTGCTGGTGCACTGTGCCATGTGACTGTCATTGCACAGTCGGGTGGTCATTGTGTGGTGGGGGACTACCTCTGTGCACTGTTGTGGTGTGCTGCATTACTGGCAGGTGTTGGTCCACCCCCCTGTGGGTGGCTGGTACGGATCCTCTGGGGGTGTTCCCACTGCCCATTGCACACTGTGAGTGGGCATGGTTCCTTGGGACATTGCACTGATCACCTGTCCAGTCCCTTGTGATAGGTGTCCAGCATTGCAGATGAAGGCCCATGTACTGCTGGCTGCTCCGGCAGCTGATCTTGATAACTTCCACAACTATGGAGGCTGTGCTGCAGATACATTGCATGCTACTGAGAGATCTGAGGTGGTGAAAGCGTCAAGGGGCAGCAGGCCATGACAACTGATGAATGGGCCCCAGCATTCCCCTGTTTTCCCTGCTGTACCTCCCCCTACAGTCCCTCATCCCACTGCACAGTCCCTGTTCCCTGTCCCCTTCCCTCACTTTCCTACCCTTTCCCACCCCCTTGATGCTGTATATAGTTTTTGGAAAATATATCTATTTTGACTTACCTGCCTGTGTCAGTGTCTGCTTTGTAGGTGGCATGAGGGGCCATGCTGCAGTGGCCCTGTGCCTGTCCGTGTGGTGTGCATGTGTCGGGGCACGTGTTGTGCTTCTGTGGTTCACTGCTGTGTGCTGTGGTGTGTCCCACTGTGGTGGTGTCCCTCCCCATTTTCATTGGCTGTGCCTTGGTGTACCCATGGGGCAGCAGTCAGGGGTGTATGGCGAGTGTGTGCATGGTAATAACACATGGCCATGGTCTTTGGTCAGGTACTGGCTGCACACTGTGTTGGAGCCCTTACTTGGCATTGTGCAGTCTGTCCCATGTGGTCTGCTGCACTATGTGGCTCCCGGCATGTTCTTTACCTACTGTGTGGACCACCTGTGTGCCTGTGTGGTGCGTGCATGTGTGCTTGGCTGTGTGGTCCTGGGTGTGGCCTGCTCTGTCTGGGTGTGTGGGGGGCACAGTCTGCAGCCTGGGGAGGCTCCCTTGGTGGCCCTCATTTAGCCATTGGCACCTCCTGTTGCCTAATATCTGTGCCACTGTTGTGTTCTGGGGGGGTCCGGGTGCCTGTGTGCACTCTGCTGTGCCCTGCTGGTGGTGGCCTCCTGTGTCCTGTCACTGTGCTTCCCTGGCTCTGTCCTTGGGTCTGTTCTCTGTGCTGTGCCCCACTCTGTTGCTCTGCTGCTCTGCTCCCACAGTTGCGCTGGAGCATACCTTTTTGTGCCATGGCGAAACTGTGTTTGCACCATGGTACATCTCTGATTGCACCACGGTGCATGCCTGGTTGCACCATAGTGCAACTGTGCCATATTCAGCTGGGCTGTGCTGGTGCAGTGTGGCCAGCACAACCTCTGAATATCACTCCTGTTGTGCCACGGCACATTGGATTTGCACTGCACCAGACTTGCACCTGCATTTGGTGCATTTCTGAATATCTCGGCCACTGTGTATAGCAAATTAACAAATTAAAAAAGTATATTGAAGTTCTCACTGTATTAATCTAATCAGGGCATAAGGCTGTAAACTCATGATGTCTCTGAATATTTCACTTTGAGAGACATTCTGCATACCGTACATAAATTAATATATGGAAACAGATTAAGACTACAAATTAAAAACAATACACTATATAGGGAACAGCAGTCTTTTTTGGGTAACAAGTCTGAGTCAGAATTAAATTATATGTGGCTAAATCATCTACCCTTCTGATTTAGTTCTTATTCACAGTTAAAATGTTAATGGTAAAAAATTCAGCAACTGAAGGATATCGCAAATTAATTTGCAATGAGAGTTCACTACCATAAATTGGTATGAACTTTTCCCTTAAACTAATGTCACACCAGGCTCACTCACTTCCATTAGGTATCATTGCAACACTACTAAAACAATCAAAGATCTATGCTGCAGTGCACATAATAATAAGGGTCAGCTCAAAGGTTATCACAACCTTGTAGCATGTAAAAGTCAGAATAACATTATACATACACCTAACTTAAAATGGATAATTTTATTACGATAATAATTTTTACACAATTGCAACAAGAAAGCAGCATATGTAATGGTATAACTGACAAACATCAGGAGCTTACAGACATGGCGAGGGAAGGCACAAAGTAACACCAACAAAAAAAATTTTAAAAATAAAATTACTGAGATAGCTGACAGTTACAATATGTATAGCAATGAATGGAGGAACACAAGAAAGGTAAATGTGAATAGGACTATGATTTTGAATTGTCTTGTAAAAGCTAAAAATTGATAAAGTTGGCTGATAACTACAGTAAACTGAAAAAATATATACATTATTACAAAAACTATAGTGTAAATCAATATTTATTATGTAATCTGTAGCTATTAGCCACTACAGAGAAAATGGACTGATTTAAAATAACTGTCTTTTTTTCTGACATGGAGTTATGAGGGACTATTCAGAGAGGAAACAGATAAGCATTAGCTGGCTTGGATGAACAGCTGATCCTAGTAGAGTAAGCTCACAGTGCTATCACGCTATGGGAGACAGGGAAGGAGACATAGAGAGGTGGGACACCTACAGGACAACTGGAACTTAGCAGGCAAATTTACTATGGAAAAGCACCACTTGGTGTGTTTTAATGGTTGTGAATGCAGATTTAATTGGAGTCAGAACTTGCCATACAACTAACACATTGTTAATACATAAATGAGGCATTAATCACTATCGCAACTACCACACCATACAGAGTTACTGGTCAACTTTTGTGAAACTTGCAAAAAAACACGAGATAGGATAATTTACTTAGATACAACATCTACAGCATTTATAATGGAAAGTATATGCCTAACTTTGGCTGCACTGTTCATAATCAATCTTAAAGGAATGTTTTGTGATGTTCAGCTGTGATGCTTAAAAGGTCCCTCACACTGTTGTGACAGCTTTGAAAAAAAATGTAATATTTAGGCACAATTCAGCTTATATTTAATATTTTTTTCTGCAATTCTCACTCTTACTTCTTTTTTACTAAATCAGGATTGCTGTCTTATCTGTTCTGGCTGCTTGCCTGCATCTGACATCACAGTTCTGTTTATAACATCACAGTCTGTTGCTGTGGAGATAATTATGATGACATAAACGGGATTATGATGTCACATGTAGGAAAGCAGATAGAGCAGATGAAATCTAAGTGATAGTGATCCTCTTTCATACAACTGTCCTCAGTAATAAAAATGAGGAAAGAATTATAGAAAATATATGAAATATAAACAGAATTGTGTCTAAATCTCACATTCCTATTAAGTATTTTCTAATAGTGTCAGGGGCTCTTTAATAGTATAAAGTACAGCAGCAATGATACATTGTGTAATAAGCTTTCCAGATTTCAACATGCTCAAATGAGGGCTCTTCAAAAATAACTGATCTAGTTTATTTAAAATGTTTACAAGGGTGCTCACAGAGTTTATAGGTAAACAAAATAGAATTTAGCACTCCACATCACGTCACTGTTGCACAATATAGGCCTGTTTTTCATTGACAACTTTTTTTTTGTTGTTTTCAACCCCATTCTGAATGTGAGAGTTTTGTTTCCAAATTTCAGACTAAAGTGTGGACAAGCATTTCATTCCATTTCATTTATTGGTTTAACCAGGAAGGTTGATTGGGCCCAGAAGGATCTTTTATCAACCACGCATGGGGTGGGGAATTATACAAAGGCTACATGAACACAATACAATAGACACAATAAATTGACAATTATATAAACAGCATTCAATCATAAAATCATAAAAATCATTAAGCATGTACAATACACTATCCACAGTATCTCAAAGTGCAAATAACATCATGTCATCCCAACACATTTGCAGTCAGAAACACTTTCCAAGTAATCTTCCAAAGTTCTTTTAAATACACCTCTTATTGTACGTATATCTAAATTAAACAGAGATAATTTATTTATTATTTTGGACCATAATTAATCGAAGAATGTTCAGCAATTTTAGTATTTTTTTTTGTTCTACGAGTAATTTTGTTGATGATTCCCTAAGCACTCTCACTGAAATTGTATGTTGTAAATGTTCTGCTAATACAGAAGGAGTATGTGTATGAAATAATCTATGCAAAAATAAGTAAGCAGTCTTCATGATTCTATCTGCTCAGGATAATATCCCAAAGATGGAACACAAATTACAATTATGTTGATTTCTTCCAGTATTGCTGACTGCAAACCTCACAATATTGTTAAAATCTACCATAAATTTATTATACAAGGTTTCTAATCATTTATTAACACAATATTATTGTATTCAAGTGCTGGAAGTTATACTTTATGTGCTATTACCTGCTTAGCTTGTACTGTCAAACAACTAACATTTCTATATAGGAAGCCCAATGTATTATTTACTTTCTTTGTTATTTTTGAGATATGTTCATGTAAGGTCAATCCTCTATCCAAATTTACCCCCATATAATTAAATACCCCTACCTGCTCCAATTTTACTCCATTTTCTCCAATTATAGACAATGATTTTCCCTCTAACCTACATGTAAGACTAAATAACATTGTAACTGTCTTTTTCTCATTTAACAATTATATATTTTGTGCAAACCATTATTGTAAATCATTATATAATGGCTGCAGTCCATCTTCTAGGTTCTCCCCTGTTCTTGCTCTACAATAAATCACCGTGTCATCTGCATACATAATAACAGATGCATCAATACATAAATTTGGCAGGTAATTTATGAAAACAGTGAACAGGAGGGGACCCATAACCTATCCCTGTGGTACCCCAGTATGAATAAACCTTAAAGTAGATATTTCTGAACCAGTCCTTACTTGCTGCTTTCTATCCTGTAGATAATGTTGAAACCATGGGATAGCATACACTCCTACCCCCAAATACTTCAATTTTGAGATCAGGATATGGTGGTCCACCAGGTCGGAGGCCTTGGTCAGGTCAATAAAAATCCCTCCCGTCAATACATCTTTATCCATATTATCATAGATCTCACTAGTCAACCTGACCAATGCCATCAACATGCTGTACCCCCTCCTGAACCCATATTGATTTTCATTTAGTAATAGATTCTTCTCCAAGAAGTCTGCTAGTTGTTTAACTACTATTTTCTCAAGTAATTTTACTAATACCAGCAATACAGAAATTGGTCTGTAGTTTGTAATCTGATGTCTATTCCCTGACTTAAAAATAGGTGACATTATGGCAGATTTCCATATGTCTGGAATCATATGTGTACATAATGAGAGGTTATACAAATAAGTGACTGGCTTAGTTAATGGTCCAGCCGCCACCCTCAATATTCTTGGAGGTATTTCATCAGCTCCTGGACTTTTATTTTCATTGAGGGTGGCCAATAGATCAAAAACTTCTTTTTCATGTATTTTCATAAAAGCAAATGCTTGAAGAGTTCCAGATTTTGCCTGCAATACTATCTTGATTTCATCCTATTTATTTAAATCAACTTTTTGATAATTCACATCTATTTGATTTATATATTGGTTTGATAGCTGTAAAAAGTCATTAAATCCATTTGCCACCTTACAATCAGTATCCAATGTTATATTGTCAATACTAATTTGTTTAATCTTATTTTTATTCTTAGTAGTGTACAAGTCCTTAAAAGAATCCCAGAAATTTCAAGTATTCAGTAGGTTTTTTTAATTGCTCCTCTTTGAAAAATGTTTTGTTTTGCTTTTTTACTTTCCATTTTGCACACATTTCTGATGTGCTGAAACTTAATTAAATCAACCTGAGATGCAGTTTTCCTATAAAGCTTCCATAAGGCTTGTCTTCATTTAAATAAATCTAATAAAGTTTGACTTAACCATGGCATATACTTAGAATTAGCCCTATATATTTTTGGTGCTAATTTATTTATGATATTTAAAAGTTGAGCAGTAAAATAACTTGTGGCTTCATTAATATCAGTAAGACACAAAAGTAGGGACCAATCAACATTACTTACTTCCCTAAGAATTGTTTCTTCTGTAACATTTTTATATGACCATCTTTCCCTTATTTGAATCTCTTTAAATGGGTATTTCATTTTTTTCCTAATTAAAAAATACCGGGCAGTGATCAGAAATGCTATCATTTAATACACCTGATGCTTTAACATAATTGGGCCTATTTACCAAAATCCAGTCAGTCAAGATCCCACCTGTTTTTGCTTTACAGTTTATGCTGGTAGTGGAATTATTTATTTGATGGTACCCATTTGCTGCAATAGCATTCTTTATTTTATCAGTTTGTTTTGCTTTTGTCCAATCCAAATTAAAATCTCCTAGTATAATGTGCTCCTTATTTTGATACAAGGAACACATTTCTTCCAATAAGTTAACATCAGTACCAGCAGATTTTGGGGGTATATAAATACAAGTCAAAATAAATGTGCATACCTAGTCCACCACTAGTGGTGGGTGAAGTGGCCCCAATTCGCTCCGCAAAATGATTCGTGGAGTGTTCTGCAATGCAAAGCGGAGTACTTCGCTTTATAATGGGTAACGCAAAGTCCATTGAAAACAATGACTTCACGTTACTCTGCCTTCCCAAACCACTACTTCACCAATTCTTAAGGTGAAGTAGATTGCAAACAATGTACTCCGCATCACTTCGCCTTGTTTTTAAGCTCCAAAGGTGAATTTTGCAATGATTCATGGGATTTCAGGTCACATGGACTCTAGATTGTTCTGCACTGCCTCAGTTTGGGGTAGTATGTGTATAAAGCTGTAGGAGACAATCTGCTCTGAGAGCTCTCTGTGATTCAAACCTTCTAAAAGCTGTTAAAAAAGCCTTTTTGGGTCATTTGTTTTTTGCTGAAACTTTAGTTCATCGATTATAGGAAACCCTCCTGTGTTCATATCATCGAGCGTTTATTGTTTGTGTGTGGATTTTGAATGTTAATGTACAATATTCATTCTATGTACTGAGAGACAGTGGAAGTGTGCTTTGGGGAGGGGCATATCTGGGGTGTAGATAGATTAACTTGGAGAAAAAGACAGTGCTTTCTGTTTTGGTGATATTTTTCTTGTATAACTGTGTAAATGTACACACAGTAATATTTTCAATAATTCTTGCAATTTTTTTGCTGATTGTTGTGGTGCAGCAGTGCATAATTTTAGTTTGTTTAAAATATGTGGTTATATTACTGAAGTTTTCAATTTGCTACACATTACTTAGTGTGTGTGTGAGTATGTGTGAGATGCATGTCATCAAATCAGACACCTTTTATTGTGCCACATAATTTCAGCAATGTGAACCTGCTATCCACTGCAGCTGTGTAATTTTTGTACTTCTTTGTGGTATCTTTACTGGTACTAGTACTAGTGACTGTTACTGCAGCAGTGCAGTACACTGCCCCTCCCCCCACAGCCTGCCCCAACCGGCAAAGGAATTATTTTCCAGATTTGAATTTCTGATGGTGACCACTGGTTAGGTGGTGTGCCTTTGCATCTGCAACTCTTCAATGCGGAGCACAATATTAATCTGTCTGTGCATTTGCATTTCTTTAGGGCCCAATCTCCATCTCTATCTTAAATCACAATTGTTTCTTTGGCTTCTCTTCAGAGTACTGGACAGGTGTGGTGCAGAATTCTGAGTGAACATTGTACTCATTAATATGCATTTTTAAGTCAGGGCCATCATCACGAGTCACTTGTGATACAAATCACGTTCTTCATCATCACGGTCACAAATGCAGTCACAAACCATGATTAACAATCACATCACAAATCACAACATTAATCTTTTTTAATAGTTACATGGATGTATTGTAAGCCTGTTTTGTAGTATCTCTCCATGCTTCACTACCCCACCATTGTGCTCATTAATCACTGTTTTTAAGTCAGGGAGTTTTGTACCACACCTACTCGGGGCCCAGGGAAGTATTGCCATAGGCATTCACTTTTATTCATCATCATGGTCACAAATCACGATTTACGATTACATCACAAATCACAACATTAATTTTTTTTACTAGTTACTTCGATGTATAGTAAGCCTGTTTTGTAGTATCTCTTGCTTCATCTTCCCACCATTGTACTCATTAATAAGTGTTTTTAAGTCAGGGATTTGGACAGTGTCTGCAGTACATACACAGACTGGAAAGAAGACTGACTGAACACATGCAGTTTAGCACAGTATACTTGCACTGCTCAGAATACAAAGTGTCACACGTATGGAAGACAACAAAAAAGGGCATAATTACATACAAGGGTCGGGGATGGTGGAGGAATACATTTTATAACACAGCAAGGAAGGTGTGGGGGGGCACATGGTGTGAGAAAAAAAAAACTAATGTGGGATCCCATGGTGATGCAGCAGCAGTTCCAGCATGGACATAATTTGCAACTGATGTCCCTCAATGCAATCCAGCTGCTGTTCCACAGCACTCACCTTCTCATTGTTCTACTCAACAGCACTCCAGAGAACTGTCAAGTCAGCCTGTGTTACACGCAGTTCTCCATGGTCCACATGTTCTACAGGCTGACCTACTGCTGGTGGTGGTAGTGGTGGGAGAGGGGGTGCTGGTGGAGCAGCATGTGTTGCTGTGGCCCTCCTCTTCTTACGGATGCAGCCATGCACAGCTGCACCGTCTGCCACAGAATGGCCAGCAGGTGCAGGCATGGTCCTTTCTGTGGTAGCCTGCCACTCCAACTGGTGATGATGGAGCATGTGGGTGTGCTGGCCCCCAGTCCCCAGATGAGTCCTCTGAGGGCCACGGTGCACCTTCACCTCACATAGGCAGCACTTGACCACACTGCTGTCCCCTGATACAGTCAAAAAACTGCCAAACAACAGAGGTGCAGGGAGGACCAGGCATAGGCAGGGGAGGGCCAGATGAACTGGCATCTGACTTATCATGGTGCTGAACAGGTATGGGATCCACACCTAGGCCTAGGGGAACAGGCAAATCCTGCTCCAGAGGACCTGGTGCTGGACTTGGTGGTGGTGGTTCAATTGCCTCAGAGTCAGGACAGGAGGCAGTGCTGGATCTGCTTCCGGTGGGGGGACAACTAACTACTTATAAAGGTAAGAAAAATAAAACTTACAGAAAGAACAAGCTAAGTAAAGAGCAGTACAGAAAAGACAAACAAAATTAGTTTTTAAAAAAGCTGCTGGGTCTAAATCAAAGTTTAAATCTCCTCCTTGCTCTGATCTCAAAGTATCAGCAGTCTCAAAACACACTCCTCTCTCTCTGTCTGCACAGGAGAAAGTAACAGTGTCTGCTTGTATGACTCACTTCCTTCCTGCCTAGCTAAAGAGCATGTGACTTACAGTACTGTAAGCCATGTGATGTGTGGGGGGGCTGCCATATCTGAAACATCAAGTGGATCACTTAGAATCATAATGAGGAACGCGAAATCCATTAAAAACAATGACTTCACCTTACTTTACATTGCCATTCTGCCTTACCGCAAAGTGGTAATGACAATGTGGAGTGAGCACTTTGCATTGCCCATTCCACATTGCGGAGTGGCAATGTGAAATGCCCATTTTGTGTTCACTTCACCTGTGGAATTTAAATTTGCTGCATCTCTATCCACCACCCATGACACATTTTATTGTCAAATAATCAGTGGAATTATAGTGACCTTCAATGACTAGTTCTGATGCAGAATTACCTCTAACATACACCAGAACCCCACCACCTCTCCATTTGCACCTGTCTGATCTATACAATGTGTAACCATCCATATTTATAGCATCATTTTTTATGGATTTCTTTAGCCAACTTTCACTTAATGCTAATACATCAATTTGCTCACATTACACCCACAATTTCAACTCATTGTAATGTGCAATCAGACTACTTGTATTTAAGTGTACAATCTTCAGACCTTTTAAACAAGGCAATTCAGAGGTGACAGTTGAATGTACAGACCTTGGATTGCTTTCCACATTCCCATTTAATAAAAACATTAACATTTGTGCAAATGGGTCATAAACTGTATGCAGTTTTATGAACACTTTAAAATATTTTTCATCCATTCTTCTAACTTTAATCCTCATAGTACTAAATACAGTAGTAGAAACCATGGATGCTGCAGTAATCCCAAAATGACATAACATCTGAGTTGTTGTTTGTGTGTTTTTTTCTATACTTAAAAGGCATAAACACATCATTAGTTACTTCACCCTTATAAATATTTGTCATATTTAGAACAGCAACTACACTACATAGTATTACACAGGTATATACTACATCTTTAAAACCAGCCATTGTAATCCAGCTACTGTTAAAACCTCACAATATTTTTATAGCACTGTGTTTGTATCCAATTACTTATATACTTCAATACTAAAGCTCACTATTTCAACTCTTAGACTTTAGTAGCCTCCCAGATGGCATCCCCAGGTGGACTCACAAAGGGTGACTACCACCATCAATATACCTACCAATGAGCAACATCCTGTGCTGTTTTCATTTTAACCTGCTATAATGAGCTTTAAACAGCTAGTGTACTGCCTAGAACTAAAATTGTTTCTCTTTTTTGAAAGCAGTCAGATATTACCTTTTATATCTAAGGAATTTTTTTTTCCATTGGTTAATCAGAAGAATTTTTACTTGATGTTTGTAGGTGTGATGTGTGGACCAGCAGTCTATCTGACAGCTAGCAAATCTAGCCCTGTTCCTTCCATTACATCATCAACTGTGTGACATCAATGACTGTGATGTCACAGATGTTCAGGAAGAGCCACCTCTTGGGACTTGCCAGGTCAGTGAACAGTGATGTCAATGTCAGTGAGGTCACAGTGCTGATAATATAGTGGTGGGACTACAACTACAGTAGAAATGTTTGCTGCCAGGTACAGTGCTGTTCCACACATTCAGCATAATACCATCACATACTATGGAAAATGTTCTAATGAGCAAAAGGAAAAAGAAAAGTACTTCAGAAATAAAAAAGTTGTTTTTGACTACTTCCTAAAATTTGTATATTTTTTCTGTGTGTTATATTTGGTTCTATTAGCTCTTTAATAAGGCTGCATTCTTTGTTTTAAATTCCAAACACTTAAAGCTGGATGTTATCAATGAACGTAGGGCTCAGAAACCCAGGGGTGGTGTGGTATTGACAAACACCAAGCAGGAAAGAGAACTGGGGATAATCATATCAGATGACCTTAAGATGGCCAGGTAGTGCAACAAGGCAGTAGGGTGGGTAAGTGGGATGCTAGGGTGCATTGGAAGGGGTATCACTAGCAAAAAGAAAGAGGAGGTGTGGCCTCTTTATAAATCGCTGGCAAGACCCACCTAGAATATTGTGTTTGGATCTGGAGACCACATCTTCAGAAGGACATAGATAGAGTGGAGGTGGTAAAAAGGAGAGCAACTAAAATAGTTCAGGGTCTACATCAAAAGCCCTATGAGGAGAGACTAAAGGATGTACACCCTGGAAAAGAGGAGGGAGAGGGGAGATAGGATAGAGACCTTTAAATGCTTCTCGGGTAAATGAGGTACATGAGACGAGTATTTTTCAGAGGAAAAGGTGTTCAAGAGCTAGGGTACATGCTATGAAGCTGGAAGGGGTAGATTCAGGAGAGATGTGAGGAAGTGCTTCTGCACTGAAAGAGTGGTGGATTGTTGAAACAACCTGCCAGCAGAGGTGGTGAGGTCAAAAACTGTTGTGGGGTTCAATAATCCATGGGATAAATACAAGGTAATCATAGTGGGAAGGAAGGGGAGAAGGAGAAAGAGTTGTACACTGGTCTGTGGTAATAATGTAGGCAGGGAGAAATGGGCAGACTGGATGGGCCAAGTGGTCCTTATCTGCTGTCAAGTCTACGTTTCTGTTTCTATGTACTCAGGGTTGCCATACTTAGTGTTGTCACTTTTGGATGAGATGAAAACTGGATACTAAACCACATTCTAAACCCTTCCCCAGGCTCCACCACTTTTAATGATAGGAGTATATCGCTACTGCCCCAAAGCCATTTGTAATGTCAGAGAGGACCTTAAAAGTAAGTGATAGGAAATCATTTCTATATTGCTATTTTTTATTTATTTATATTAAATTTTGACTTTATTTTTACTTTTTGGTAACCAAGTAAGGCCCACTGGGCACAAGGCCCAGTTACAGGGGTGACAGTATAGAAGTGAAGGCAGTGGGAATCAAAACAAGGTCTGCAGGATGCACAAAGTTGGTTCACAGCTCACTTCTGTAACCTCTGTTACACAGCCTTCCTTTTTTCCTTTCTGGACTACATTTAAGCAACACTGGATGATTGGATGAGGACACTAAAAAAGAGATTATCCAGTCTAAAACTGGACAGGTGGCAACCCTTAAAGTACTGTATACTACTTAGCTCATGAGGCACCTCTAATAACCAGCTAGAGAGCATTATAGATGGAAAAGGTCACACCTTTCCCTAATCAGTAAACCATCCAGACTGTAACAAAATCAAACCACAGCCCTTCAAATATTAGTAGTTCAGTCTGTTGACTTTTTTTTACATGGGTGCTCACAAAATGACCTGCCAATAAAAATCAGAATTCAACACTCCTAATCAAAGTCAGTAAAGCCACAAATTGGCTTGCTTTTCACGTACACATTTTTTCTGTTAGTTCTTATCCCTATTTGAATGGGAAACTTTAATTTGCAGAGTTCAGGTGGAGGTGTGGGCAAGTGAGGATACCGGGCTGACGTCAGCATTACCAGGCTTCCAACTCATTCATTAACCATGTTACACAGTGCTGAGAAAGTCCATTTTATTAAAGCTCCAGTAAGACCAAAAAATGTGCAGAAAACAGGGGGATAAAACCTGATGTTTTGCAACTATGCTGGGTGATTAATCATGGGAATAGTGATACTGTAGAAACAATCCAATTTATACTGATGCATGTCGCATGATAACAGATTGCTGACTCATGAGAAAGGTGTCACATCTAAACTGAGTAATATGTGAATAAATAAACACAACCATACAAAAGTGTGAAGAACTAAAAACAGATATCACTACAAATAGATCTACATAGTAACAGCTCCACTTAAGTTAATCAGAGAAGACATCTGCACTGCAACTGCTTCAGGATATAAATAGTTATTTTGCAGCAATAGGAAACTCAGTCATGCTATACATGTAAGGTAACAAAATGGTAGTTTACTCACCTGGTAAAGGTGATTGTGTTAGTACATATCCATGCCACTCCAATTCCTTACAAGCAGGCCCATGTTCCCCTGATTGGCTGCAAGATGCACATGTGACCTTGTATCAAATTTCAAGTTCCCACCTTAGCCCCCTTAGCTCATATCCCCATCAGTTATGATATTTCCCAAGCTGTGTGTTTGCATCCATTTATGCTGCAGAAGTAAGCTCTGACACCCTGAAATGAAAAGCAAAATATTTTATTACCCCACTGAATTACTTCATGGCATTCAGAATCCAGCCTGTACAGCATGCTGACAACAATACCAGGGCCCTTTTATATTGGAGCCGAGTGGCTTGCTCAGTCTGGGCAGGCAGTGAAGTGCCTCAGATATAGACTAACAAAATCACCTTTAGCAGATGAGTAAATTATCATTGTGTTGTGTGTGTATTCATGGCACTCAAACTCTTTATAAGCAGGGTCATGTAAGAAGCAGTACACTGTAAGTGTGAAGGGGTGAGTCAGGGTGTTCAGAGACTGTAAAAGTGGCCACCTGCAGAACTTTGTTTCTGAATGAAGTTATGTCTCTCATGGTAGTGTCCAGTCTATAATGTCTGGTGAAAGTGTGTATATCAGACCATGTCACTGCTACACAGATTTCTGTTGATGTGGCTTGGTTTCTCTCTACCAAGGACATGGCTACCACCCTGGTGGAGTGGGCCTTGATGTCTTCTGGAGAGTTCTTCCCTGCTGAGTTCTATGCCTCCTGTATTGTTCTCTTTTGTCAAGTGATGATTGTGGCTTTTGTGGCTGACATGCCCATTCTGTGCCCTTGTGTGATGATGAATAACTTGTCCAACTTGTGTACCTTCTATGGTGTTTCTAAATAGATTGTCAAGTCCTTCTTGATGACTAGTGTGCTTAAAGACTTCTGCCTCTCTCTCTCATCTTAGTAGTCTGTGTAGAAAGTTGGAAGTTCAATTGTCTTGTTCAGCTAGAATGTGGAGTCCACCTGTGGTGTGAATGCCAGAACCATTCTGAGTGATGCCCCATCCTGTTTAAATTGTAGGAATTGCTCCATGCATGAGAGTGCAGGCAGTTCTCCTATGCATCTAGCTGAACATATTGTCACTAGGAATGATGTGCTCAGGCCCATCCTGTAGAGGTATATGACTTTAAGGAGTTTGAAGAGGCTCTTCATTAGGGTGTTCAGTACTAGAGTTAAGTCCCATTGGGTCATCATTCATTTGGTGTGGGGTCTTATTCTGTTAGCGGCCTTGAGGAACCTTGATATGTCTGGGTGTGATTCCTGGGCCATACCACTTACCCTTCATAAGACTGACCCTAATGACAATGCTTGTACTCCGAGTGAGGAAGGTAAGAGACCCTTATCTTGGCCTTGTTGTAGGAACAATAGAATTTGTAGTACCAATATTGCCTGTGTTCAATGTTGTGTGTTGAGCACCACCTAGTAAAAATATCCTATCATTTGCTATATGTGGCAGTTGTGGATGAGTGCCTGGACTGAAGCCTGGTGGTGATCACCGAGTCATGATATCCCGAGTTCAGCAGTCTCTCCTTTTCAGGAGCCAGGCCTTAAGTTTGAGATTGCGAAGATTGGGGTGAGTGACAGGGCCTTGAGTCAGGATGTCCTTCTGGTCTGGAAGGTGCCACTTGTCTATCGCCATTGCCACCAGTGTGGCAAACCGGGCCCTCCTCGGCAAATACAGCTTGACCATTATTATAGATCTTCTTGATTGTTTCCCTTTCCTTAGTACTTGTGGAATGAAAGGGAATGGTGGGAATATGTAGGCTCTGTCACATGTCCACAGGAGTGACAGTGAATGTACCCATTCTGACTCTGGTTTCTTCTACCTTGAAGAGATGGGCTTCCCCTGTGTGTTTCTTGCTGTATCCATGATGTCTATTAGTATCAGCCCACAATGTTTGTTGTTGTTGAACAGCTGGTTGTGCAATTGTCACTCTATGTGATGGATCTTTTGCCTGCTTAGCCAGTTGGTCATGGCGTTCAGTTTTCTGGCTAGATATATCGCTGTTATGTGTGCCAGGTCGGCTTGGGCCCAAGACATGGCCTTTCTCACTTCCCGCATAAGCCTGAGGCTTTTGGTTTCCCCTTCCTTGGCAGTGTAGGCCACAGCTGCCCTGCTGTCTGACTGAACCAGTACTGATTTTCCTTTGATGTGTGCTTTGAAGGATATGAGTGCCTGAAACAACACCCTCATTTCCGTACACTGATTGCTAATTTGGCTTCTGTGCATGTCCATCTTCTCTGGGCCATATTTTGTCCATGGAGGCACCCCAACCTAATAAGCTGCCATCTGTTTTTATGATGACTTTATGCTGCCTGTCTAGTGGGACTCCTTTTGATGGATTTTGTGTCCTTGTCCTCCATTTCAGTGACTTCCTCACTTCATCTGTTAACTGCACTGTGGTGGGTATATTATCCTTGGTGTGTGTCCAGTACAGTATGACCAACATTAGCATTAGGTTCAAGTTCCATCTGGCACATGGTACTAGGTATATGCAATAAGTCATTCCCCCCAGTATCTATGCCACCTGTAGCAATGTTGTAGATTGTTTTTACATTATTTATTGGGTTAGTTTCTGAAGTTTTTCTGTTGTGCCTGTTGACGGGTGTACTAGACCTACTTCTATGTCTATGCCCACCTTCAGTTGTTCTATTCTCTGTGATGGTCCAGTGAACTCTTTTCTGTGTATATAACCAACCTGTGTGCCATGAGTGTTTGCTTGACTGTCTGTGCATCTCTTTTGGCATGTGTTCTAGATCTGGAAAACCTCTCAGTTAAACTAGTGGATGGGCAGGGGGCAAAAGTGGCAACAGCATTGAAGGGGTCACCAGTTGGCTCTTCTCCCAACATTAAGCAGTTCAAGTCCAACATATGCACATTTTACTAAATTCAACAGAAACTCAGACCAGGAAGGTCCACTGAAAACTATCATCAAATGCAAAAGGCACCACAAGTGCATGAATAGTACAAAACACACAGGGTAACCATACAGCAGGCCACAGCAATCAGGCATGGAAGACCATGTATGACAATGCTCAAAGCCTCCCAAGCAAGGTCCCTGAACTCACAGCCACAATAGCGGATTCGGTAGTGATTACGGAAATGTGGTTCACTGCGAACCACATATGGGATGTTACGATAACTGGCTATATGCTCTTTAGGAGGGATCAGGAAGGGAAAAAAGGAGGGGGTGGCTATATACATAAGGGAAGGTATCAGTGCAACAGAAGTCCAAGACAAACACTGTAAGGCTGAGGCCCTATGGATTACTCTAGGAGTTGGAGAAAAATACCCTCTCTGGGTAGGGATTGTCTACAGACCCCCATCCCAAGACATTGACACTGACAAGGAGCTCCTGGAAGACATCCTTACAATGGCCAACAAGGTTGATCTACTTCTAGTTGGGGACTTCAATCTGCCGGATGTGGATTGGTCCTCATATATGGCATCCTCAGAGAGGAGCAAGGAATTCCTCCTTGCACTGTGAGAGGCAGGATTTACTCAGCTAGTGGACTCACCCACTTGGGAGACATCAATCCTAGACCTGGTACTCTTCAACAGTTCCAGGTTCTTAGGTACTTACATTGGAAGTCACTTAAGATCCAGTGACCATAGATCAAGGTAATCGACTTCAGCAAAGCAAACTTCCCTGAAATGAAATCACAGATCAAATCTTTACTACAAACTGGTACCAAGAGAGATGTAGAAGAATGCTGGAAAACCTTGAAACATGCTTTAACTACAGTAATGGAGGATTGCAAAAAAACAGATCAGCAAATCCATGAAGAGGAGGAACCCACTGTGGTTTACTAGGGCAGTAGCAACTAAAATCAAGCAAAAGAAAAAAGCATTCGAGCAATACAAGGAAACATGGATGGACAATGACAGGGAGGAATACAGAAATAAACTCAAAGAGGTGGGGAAAGTAATTAGGACTGTCAAAGTGCAGACAGAGGAGAGAATAGCACTAGAAGTAAAGAAGAGTGATTAGACTTTCTAGCGATACATAAGAGAGAAGAGGAATAATAAGGGGGGACTAGTCCATCTGGCATCAAAGGCGGGTCAGCTGGTGGAGAGAGATAAAGATAAGGCAGAGGTACTGAATGACTTCTTCTGATCATTCTTCAATATAGAACACAGCAGCAAAGGACCTGTGTTAAGTGTCACTGGGCAAAATGATAATGTGTCCAACATGAGCCCCTTCAGAAAAGAAAGAGTCCTAGAGAAGCTGGGTGAGTTAAAAGTGGATAAGGCAATGGGTCCAAATGGTATCCACCCAAGGGTCCTGAAATAACTCATCAAAGAGATTACTGCACCACTGGCTGAACTGTTCTATAAGTCACTAGAAAGCAGTATAGTACCAGATGACTGGAAAAGGGCAACAGTAGTGCCCTTGCACAAGAGTGGAAGTAGGGAAGAACCAGGGAACTACCTCCCTAGCAGCCTAACCTCAGTGATGGGTAAAATTATAGAAGCATTGCTTAAGGAGAGGATAGTAGACTATTTAAGGGAAAACAAAAGACTTGACCCAAAGCAGCATGGGTTCACAGCTGGGTGCTCATGTCTAACGAATATGCTGGCTTTTTTGATTGGGTAACCAGAACAGTAGACAAAGGTGATGCAGTGGACATGATTTACTTGGATTTTAGCAAAGCTTTTGACACTGTTCCCCACAGGAGATTAGCCAACAAGCTAAAGCACACAGGCATAGACCATAAAATAGTCAGCTGGATTAAGAATTGGCTTCAGGATAGATCACAGAAAGTCCTGGTCAATGGGGCATTATCAGAGGAGGGCAGAGTAACCAGCAGCATTCCACAGGAGTCAGTACTTCACCCAGTCCTCTTCAACATGTACATCAGTGACATTACTGATGGACTTGAGGGGAAGGTCTGGCTGTTTGTAGATGATACAAAACTCTGCAACAGGGTAGACACAGATGAAGGTGTCTCTGGGATCAAAGACAATCTCAAGAAATTGGAAGAGTGGTCAAGAATATGGCAGCTAAAATTTAATATCAAGAAGTGTAAGGTGATGCAAATGGATAAACCTAACCCAAGAAAGACATACACACTGAATGGGCATCAATTAGAAGAATCAAAGATAGAACAGGACCTTGCAGTAATTGTTACTGATTATCTAAAAGTGTGTAAACACTGTGAAAAAGCAGCACAAAAGGCCAGCAGCATCCTCGACTGCATAGGTAGAGGGATTACGAGCAGGAAGCACAAGGTAATCATCCAGCTCTACAGGCCCATGGTCAGGCCACACATGGAATACTGCATGCAGTTCTGGAGGCCCCACCCAGAAAAGGACATTGGTCTCTTAGAAAGGGTTCAGAGAAGGGCCACTAAGATGGTGCAGGGTCTGCATCAAGAACAGTATTAAATGAGACTCAGTGAATTAAACTTATACTCTCTAGAGCAAAGAAGAAATGGGGGCATGACAGAAACATTCAAATACATAAAGGGAATCAACACAGCATCACAGATAGGAAACCTATTCCAGGAAAACAAAACGATGTGTATAAAGGGAAGACAATCTGCACCTAATGAGAGGCAGATTTGGAACCAATATAAGGAAAAACTTTTTTCATAGAGAGGGTGATAGAACCATAGAACAGCCTGCACTCAGAGGTGGTAGTATCAAAGACAGTATGGGAATTCAGACTAGCATGGGACAGGCAATGCGGGAACCTGAAGGGGGTAATAAAACAAGGAGGGGGTAGAACTATTTAGCCAGACTAGATGGACCACATGGTCCCCATCTGCTGGTTACTTCTTATGTTCTTACAGTGGGTATAAGCCAGTCATTTAACTAGTTGATGATGTCTGTGCTCTGCTCTCTTAGTCATGCTGCAATAACCATGGCCACCTTCATGAATACACTGGGTACCAAAACTAGGATGAATGGTAATGTCTAGTATTGATAATGTTTACCCAATATTTAGAAATAAAGGTACAGTAAATCCAGCCAGGAAGAAGTGCAGTGTCACAGGTGTCCTGTATAACAAAAGGGATTAACTCCCATTGAAATTGCATTGTTTGCTGCAGTAACTCTACTGCAAAATTCTGCAGAGTTGGGCTTCATCTTGGTGGGCTTCATTGTATATGAAGTGGGCCAGTCTTATCAGAATGTTGATATAGGTGTCCAAAGATCTATGGAGGTCAGAAAGTTTCCTTGTCATATGACTTTTAGTGTTGATCTTATTGTCTCCATCTTCAATGTCTGATTTTACAAACTGGTTTAGAAATTTGAGATTCAAGACATGTCTGAGGTCTCTGGATTTTTTGTGAACCAGGGTGAATATAGATCTCTGGAACTGGTTGCATTACCTTGTTTGTTAGAAGTTTGTTCAGTATGTCCTGTACATGCTCTGGTGATGCATTTTTCTTTGCTACTGGGGAAATGATAAGTCTATCTTCCTTGGGTTTGGTTGAGAATTCCATGGCATACCATTTTGACATTATCTTTAGTACCCACTGGTCTATGATGGTATTTTGCAGTACCGACTGAAATGATGCCAGGCATCCTCTTACAGGTAGGTGGTTGTGGTGTAATGTCATCGTCATTGGGCTTGCTAATGTGTAGTCATTTTTTGAACTTGCTTGCTGGACTTTCCTGCAGAGTTGCTTGACCTGCCTCTGACTTTTACACCTCTGTTTTTTGCCTTAAAGTTGTAGTTGAAGGAGGAGTAATTTTTGTGCCTATAGTTACTGTAGCTGCTGTGGGGTCTCCTACATGAAAATTTGATTTATGCTTTTACTTCCTTGGCCCCATGGGGTGAAAATTGCTCCTAAACAATGGTTGGTAGGAGTAGACATTGCTCTCCTTGACTGTTTCCTTGCCTTTTGTTTTTAGGACTTCCTGAATGCCCTCGCTGAACAGTTGGCCTCCCATGAAAGGTAATTTCATTAATCAATTCTTTGAATCTGTGTCTGTGTCCCACAGTTTTAGCCATAATGAGCACCTGGCTCAATTCACCACTACTGCCACCCTGTTGTTCAGCTTAGTGCATCCACCAACATGTCCCCCAGATATGTTGCTGTTTGTAGGCTGCAGCTGATGAGGTCTGCCTCAGGTGAATTAGGTGTTAAGGTCTTAGCTGCCTCCCCAGCCATCTGATTTGTGCCCTTGTGGTGTATACCGCTGTGGTGGTGTCTCTAGCAGCTAACCCTGCTATCTCAAAGATCTTCTTTAGCACCTTCTCGAGTTTCTTGTCTGCCTGGTCTCTGAGTGAGTAGAGCCATCAGATGGAATGATTGTCCTTTTGCTCCAGGCTGCTGTCTGCAGTTCTATGGTTGATGCATTACACCATAATTTGATCTTGTTTTCTTGTATGGGAAACATAGATCCTCTCTCTCTGTTATATGAGTAGGCTTAGGGGCTTCCCATTCCTGGGTAAATACCTGTATATCCTCAATGGCAGAACATATGGGGAAGAAGTCTGAGTGCTTCTGTTCCTACTGAATCATTTGATCTAACTTGCTTTTTGGGCATGGGGGAGGTAGCTCAAACCCCATGGTGTCTCTGATAGAGATCAGTAGGTCAGGAATGGCTTCAATGGCACATAGTTTTGATGTGAACTATTGTTCTTCCATCTCCATGGGATCCTCTGGTTTGGCTGTGCCATGGTCTGACTCCTCCTCTGTTCTCATCCAGTTCCTGGCCATCTTGGTCTGTGGGGGCCTCAGCACTGGAGTGTGCTGTGTTCCCTGTGTTGGTGTCCCCTGTGGTGCTGGGTGTTGCATTTGTAGATATTTTCATAGAAACTGAGTCCTTAGTGCTGGGCCACAATATGGCCTCCAGTTGTCTCCATTATCTTAAGCATAAAGCTCTGTTGACATTCCATCATACCCACAGTGGCCTGTTTCATCATGAGTGCTGAGGGGTTCAGCTACCATTCTGAATTTCCAGAGGTCACGGCCTCTGTTGGGGAGTTAGCCCATGGGGAGTTCTGGTCTGACCCCTCAGTGTCGCATGAGGGGCAAAGAGGACCATTGTGGTGTGATAGCAGTGTCACTTTGCAGGCGGGGCATATTCTGGATTTTGCCATCTTGGGGAAAAAAAGAGATATCAAGAGCATATATCCAATTGGAGGGTGTACAAAATTGTTTGGGTGACTGTATATTAGGAATATAGGAGGACAATATATTATATGTGCCGTACCCTTAAGACTCGGCTTTGATAACTGCAAGTATGTTTTTAAGAGTTGGCCCTGGTACCGCAGTATAGCTTTTCCTAGAAAAGTTTTCTTTCACTAAGATGGTTGCCATCCTGAAGGAGTCACCATCTTCAGTGTCTCCTTTTATTCTGTGTTAGAGTACATGACTGCGTGTAAAAACTGAAGTGACCTGCCCAAGATGGCCAAAATTAGGAACATTGCCATCTTGGAGTTCTCTGTTGAAGCAGACATTCCATTGTCCTCAGTTTTCACCATTTATCATATTTTTTTGTTATATAGCCCACTGTAGTGCATTAAACAAAAGCTTTCATAGCTTCGGTATAGTGCTAAGGGGGCCTTTCTTCTCTGACAGGGCCCCTGGATATGTACATCTTTTGTGTGTGAGTGCGCACTTCCCCAGGGCTGCTGTGCATTTGTTAGGACCACAGAGACTAAGGATGAGGATGCCATGGCAAAATGGCACTGGCAACCTGAAACCATGCCAGGATGGTGTCTCTGAGGCAGCAAATATAAAGGAGGGCTTGCCAAGAGATCTCAATTGGCCTTATTGATTTGAGAATGCATCAACATCATGGTGAGAGCCTCCTGGCACCAGGGGTAAGCTTGAACAAGCTGGGCTCCTGTCTTCTCTCTGCAGCAATGAGGTGACATGAATGAGGATATTATTCCGAGTTGGGGGGGGCAACTCCAGTACTCATCCCCTCACTTTTATTTTCAGCTTCTCTTGTTCTTTTGACTTGTCCAGCTGGTGGGACTCTCTGCTCGTAAGGGAAGTGAACTCCAGTCAAAATCCATTGCCTGGTGCTGCAATGGTCCACAAATTTGGAGAACACCCAGCATTATTCTCTATAATATTGAGAATGCCACTTGAGGGTCTGTGTAAGTGCTCCTAAATAGCCGCTGTGTCAGGGGCTGCATGGGCTGAAAGTTAAGAGTTCCCACTCAGAAGGGGGGAACACCTACGGGGCTAACATCCATGTGCAACATTCAATCATTTTAAAATTTTAATGACTGTTTAAAGAAAAACAAAGATGTATAAAGCTTGATTGGGTTACCTGTCTCAATGAGCATGTGGTCCTGTATAGCTTGACTGTAGCCAATACTGGATTTTCTTTTGTAAATCTAATCTTTATTCAACATTTTCAGGAACAACATGGTACAACCTTAAAGTTTCTTAATACAGTGCATACTTCATGTTGACAGGAAGACACGTGCATTATTCTTTATAACCAAAAAAAATCACTGTTACACTATAAATCTCCCATTAAGTACAGCATGGGAGGGGAGGAATCCTAATATTTTAAAGTGAAGAATGTATGTGGTACATAGGACTAATATCAATTCTATAAGCATTGCTTCATCACCCTCCCATCTTGGAGATGGCTCACTGGACTGGATTACATACTAACATACTAATTACCAGCAGATTAGGCCTTACGGTCTATTGAGTTTGCTTGAACCTCAGATCCCTAGTTGGGTGCTGAGGCTCTCCCCCCCCTTGTGTTCCAGAAACCCCTATCATCCATCCCCACCCCCCCTTGGCCAGGTCATCTGATACATCCACTTTCTGTGTCTGTCCCACCCTCTCTTGAAGCCCTCCACTGTGGATCTCTGAACCAGCTCACCAGGCAGCACATTCTAAGGGTCCACCACCCTCTCAGTGTAAAACCTCCTCCTCTTTTCCACCCCTCACCCTTCCACCTTCCAACTTCAAACCATGCCCTCTGGTGATACCTCCCTGCTTTAGTCTAAAACTCCCCTCCATGTTTACCCTATTTATTCCCTTGAGGTACTTGAAGACCTCAATCATGTCCCCCCTGTCTCTCCTCTCCTCTCCTCCAGTGAAAACAGGCAGAGCTCTTCAAGTCTGTCCTCATACGTCAAATCCCCTAGTCCTAGTTGCCCTCCTCTGTACCCTCTCCAGGAGCTGTATGTCCCTCTTCAGGTGTGGTCTCCAGTACTGTACACAGTACTCAAGGTGTGGTCTAACCAGTCCATTATACAGTGGCAGAATCAATTCCCTGCTCCTAGAGGTGATCCCCCTTATGATGCATCCTAACATCCTGTTTGCCTTGCTAGCCGCTCTCCTGCACTGCTCAGAGTTATTCATACATGGATCCACCATGACCCCTAGGTCTTTCCCCCTGTTAAGGCCTCCAGCACCTCCCCTCCCAGGGTGTACTTGTGTTTAGGGTTTCCCCACCCAAGATGTAACACCTTGCACTTGGTGATATTGAAATTTTATTTCCATGTGTGAGCCTAGCTTTTCAGGGTGTCCAGGTCCCCTTGCAGAGCCAACCTCCCCTCTTCCCCCTCAACTACTGCTCCCATCTTGGAACCATCAATGAAGAGACTCATTTTACACCCTATACCTTCCCTGATGTCCGATATGTACGTATTAAACAGGATCGGACCCTGGACCGAGCCCTGCAATACCCCACTACCGACCTCTCTAGGGTTCGAAGAAAGCTCCCAACTGACCACTACTCTCTGGGTGCGTCTAGCTAGCCAGTTTTCAAGCCATCTGACCATCAAAGGGCCTACTCCCAACCCCATCAGTTTCTCTACCAGACCATTTTGGGGACAGAGTCAAATGCCTTGCTAAAGTCCAAGAATAATACATCCACAGGCTTTCCCCTGTCCAGTTCTGGTGTTACTCATTCGTAGAACTCCTCAGGATTGGTTTGACATGATCTACCTGGCACAAACCCATGTTGCCGACTATCCAGACCTCCCACCTCCTCCAAGTACACCCCCAATCGTTCCTTTAGTATACTCTCCATTAATTTTCCCACCACCAAGGTCAAACTGATGGGTCTATAGTTACTTGGTACTTCCCTCGACCCCCCTTTATGGATTGGCACCACATGTGCCTCTCGCCAATCCCTAGGTACCCTCCCTGTCTCAAGCGACCTGTTGAAGAGCTTCGCCAGGGGTGCAGCCAGTATGTCCACCAATTCCCATAGTACTCTTGGATGAATGCCATCTGGCCCAGGAGCTTTATCTTTCTTTAGGGCCTTGAGGACTAACCACACCCTTTCGGTGGAGATAGCATCATCTGTCCCCTCCACCTTACTGGTCTTTTTATCCTTATCCTGATGTGACACCCCTGGGGTACCTCTCCCTCCCTCTTGCTCCATTTCTGTTGCTCCCCTGATACCACTCACTACCGCTTCTATCCCCATTGTGCCTTCTTTTGTAGATCTCCCATCCCCCTTCCTAGCGAACACAGAGGCAAAGTACTCGTTTAATACCTCTGCCTGGTCCCTCGCCCCTTCCACCCACCCTGATTCTGATCTCAATCTGCCCAGATGGCCCTGCAGTTTTTCTCTGCTCCCCAATATACCAGCAGTACCCCTTTTCCCCTCCATGTATCCCCGTGCCAGCTGCTGCTCTTTACTGGACTTTGCCCCCCTCAACATCCGGGTGACTTTTCTAGATGCAAGATGGTACATTTCCTTTTCTCTGTTCCCTCTTGTTTTATATTTTTGTAGGCCACCTTCTTTTCTCTGACCACTACCTGAACCTCACTGGACCACCAGAATGGTTTAAGTGACCTTGCTCACTTACATTTCATCTTAGCGCAGGTCCTGACTGCCTCATGAAGTCCCTGTTTTATGACCTCCCATCTCTTTTCCACATTTGTCATTGAAGTAATCCCCTTCAAGTGATCCTTGAGAATATTTCCCATGCCCACAAAGTCTGCCCCCCTGAAGTCCACTGCCAGTGTCCTAGATCTCTCCCCCCTCCCCCTATGCTTATTTGAAACCAGAGGGTATTGTGATCACTCCCAGTCAGGGGATCCTCTACAACCAGGTCCCTTACCAGATCCCCAACTGCCAGAACCATGTCCAGGACATGCCCCTCCCTTGTGGGCTCCAGCACATGCTGTGTTAAGAACACATCCTGGAAGTTGTCCAGCAGCCTCTGATCCTTGGCCACCTTAGAGGACATGGTTCCCCGGTTTGTACCTGGCATATTAAGGTCCCCCATCAACACCACTTCTTCCCTTTTTGGTCCACACTGGGCAATGATGTTGTCCAGCAAACCATCCTCCAGAACATCATTCATCCCGGGGGGGCCTATATACTACACCCAGCTTGACCTTACCTCCTGCTGGGGTTCATAAGGTGACCCATAAGGCTTCCACATTTCCCTCTGCCTCTTCTACCCTAGCAATTTCTATGTCTTCTCTAATGAACATAGCCACTCCACCCCCTCTGCCCTCCTTTATATCCTTCCTAAGCATAGTGTACCCCCACACGTTTAGATCCCAGTCATGGTTTTTGTTGGCCCACATTTCCATGACTGCCGTGACTGTTAGTCAGAGTTGTAGGTGTCAGAGCCTAGATTAATTTTTAATTGGGAACTCTTACTTTTGAGCGGAGTAGGCATTTTCACAGGAGCTGAGGGACTATGCTACAGCCTGTTCAGCTGCACAGAAGGAACTGATGGGGGTAGGTGCTAAGGTGGGATCTTGAAATTTGATACAAGGTCACATGTGTATCTTGCAGCCAATCAGGTGAACATAACCCTGCTTGTAAGGAACTGGAGTGCCATGGATATAAATAGAACACAATTAGTTATTACTACGTGGCCCATCCGAAGTAATATTGCTGCACTACAGATCTGAGTTCTGTATGTAATAAGGTTTGGTGCTTGAACTCTGGAGAGAGGGAAAACAAGAGACTATTAAGCATGGGATCATTTACATATTTATATATATATATATATATATATATATATATATATTTAATTTCACTTACACTTGCACTGTGATATTTAATTTAGATGTGGGCTGTTTTACAGTGCTGGAAGATGCCGAGGGCTGTGCTTGTTTCTGAGGTATCTATGGGTTTCATTTTGAGTCTGTGGATGGAGCGGTTACTTTTTTGTAATTAATACTTCATTGATGGAGCAGTTACTTGTTAGCACATTTGTGTCAGGAGTTGAGCACTTTTTTGCTGAAGTGCAGGTATTGTGTCAGTCTTCATTTATGGTGCACAGTATATTTCTCCTTTCTTTGTAGTTTGTCATGGAGGAATACCAACAGCTGTGAACTAGTGCTTCAGAGCAGCGGCATCTCATGTCCATTCTATTCTTTGTTTTCAGTTAAGCTTTGGTGAGTAACTCTACTGCTGTACTACTAGTGCTGTGATTGGTATATGATGAGGATAAATCAGCTTTCTTCCAAATTCTTGGAAGCATTGGAGCTAGATAATTCATGCCAAGTGGTTTCTTACAGTACTACATTGGCTGTGTAGTTAAAAAGTCATGTGACATGCTTCTCAGGTGGCAATATAGGGCTGAAGCTTTAGCAAATAGTTTTGTAAGGTATTTTTCAAGACTTCTGATCATTAGGATTTTCAAATATGAATCCTCTTTTGGATTTGTTGTTATGTTCAAATGGATCATTATAATTTTTAGTACATTAATTTTATGCTAGCTGAAGTCCATTCTCATCATGGTGAAATATGAATGAGTTTGGCTTCAGCTTAAGGATGCCTTAATTTTCTTGATGAGTGAAATGCAGCCGTATATCAAGCAAACACTTTTGCAAGTGACAAAAAGCTGTATTTGAGCTTAAGGCCATGGAGTGTTTTGTAGCTTTCGGGTTATGTTCTGGAATAGATTGGTGATGCTGGGTTATACTTTTACCATCTCTCCTGAGGTTTTTAATTACACTAGTGAACACGTTGCTGGATGAGGCAAAGACAGTGTTGCACATTAGGGGAAACACACTAGTTTAGTGGTGCCTCATTTAAATAGTGATTCAAGCCAACTCTGATTCCTGCATGGCTCATTACCAGTGCCACTTGAAAATTGCGGAAAAGGTTACCAAAAATTGAGGAGCATTTTGCAAAAATTACGGGAAATTGCGGGGGTTCTACTATAGACTCTGAGTGCTTCACAATAAATCTTTTATTGTTTTCTGCAGCATATATTAGTCAGTATAAATTGCTAAATGAATACACTGACACCTGAATATGTTTAAAACATAAAGAAAAGTGTATGTTCCTAAAAAGAATACTAAGTTGATAAGCTATCATAAGCATTGCCTATCTTCCAAAATTTAAAAGCACCTCATACTGTGCTAAATAGATTCTATAACATGAGCCACAGCAATTCAATATTAAATAAAGCCAGAAGAAATATATATATTTTTGTTCCTGGCTGTAGAATAATGAAGTGTAATAAATAGCTGTTTATAGTGCTCTGCCAGCTATTCACCCATTTTGGTACAAGAGAAAATAAGCAGATACAGTGGTGAATAACTGAGTTTTAGTAAAATGTTGTTAAAGTGTTTAATAGTCATAATTTGTACTGTAGGTACTGTACACTATTTTTGAAATCACATATTTAAACATTAAATCTGGGGGTTATTGGGGCTGTCAGTATAATCTAGAGGTTAGAGAACAAACTGTGAATGAGCTGACTACATCTATCAGACCTGGGTTTGATTCTCACAACCTCCACTTGTATACTGTGTAATTCTGAGCAAGTCATTTAACATCCTCAGTGCTCTTGGGTTGTACATGAAAACAGGCACTTGTACCTAGTGGGCCTTATGCGGTTACCGAAAAATGTAAAAAAATACCAATGTATTTTTACTGCGTCATACAGTAGTCCGGGTACCCTGTAATTTACCTTTGTTTTACTCTGGCTGCAATGTTTTTGTTTAATTAAAGATAAATGTTCCTATACATTTTGTGTTTTATAAGCTTGTTGTTAGACTTTAGTCAGGCTTTTATTGTAGTATCTGCATGTGAGCATCTAGGGAGTAGTTGCTAAGAGTGAGATCACTGTTAGCAACTAGCTTATTCAAGTTTAAAATCAGCAGATCCATCCAAAAATCCTAAGTGGTTTGAAACAAAACTAGTCTGAATGAAAGTATGCTCACAAGGAAAAACTTGCCCTGACACCTACAAAAAGGCTTCATAGTTAGCACCCCATTTAGGTGAATGGAATAATTTGCACTTTTCCTCCCATCTTTTGTTTCAGTCTGTGTGGCAACAAAAAGTTTTCTTATAGACTGCTTCAACACAAAACAAATGTTAAGTGTTTAAGTGTACTTATGCTTGGCCAGTGGATTTTGAAACCAAACAGGACAAGGATTCAAAAGAAATTAGTGTCACATAAATCCCTTGCCCTACTTTGCATTGCATTGTTTCGGCCAAACCCAAGTCTGCATGCAGAATTGCCAATATATTTGAGAGTATTTAAAAAAAATGTTAATACTTTTTACACAGTTCAATGTAAAAACTCAAAAATTGAAAGAAATTGCGGAACATGTCTGTTTTTGCTGAGAATGGTGAAAATTGCTGATTTCGCAAAATAATTGTGGACGCAATTTTCCAGTGGCCCTGCTCATTACAGTACCATAGTGTTGGCTAGATGCATTCCTGAAAGTGTCATAACAATCTCATAGCAGTTTGTTCAAATCATCAACAGAAATTGCTTTAATGTCTATGTCATATTTTTCTTGAAGCCAATTGAGTAGTATATTACAGCACATTTTGCTTGCTGTTTTGTATTAGTACTGTTTTATTCATTTATATCTCATCCAGTTAATTGTCTGTTGCTACAGCATGACACTTTCTGTGTTTTTAGAGTTTTTTTGTTTTCTATTTGTTTCAAGATTTTATCAAGGTCTATTTGAAAATGTACCTCAGGGAATGATGGAAGTTTTGCCATATGTGTTAAGTTCAATGTAGTAGACTGGTGCAATATTTACATGTGTAAACATGCATGTTGCTAGGACTTTTTTAGTGTCACTTTATGATGACATGTAGTCACACATGAAGAAGGCTCTAAACCAGTCAGGTTGTGGGATTTTTTAACCTGCTCATATATGGTATATAGAGGAAAAACATCACTCTGTTTTTATAGCAAAATATTAAAGCTAATATCTAGGAAAAAGTGCATGTGCAGAATAATGAAGAACAATAGCAATGTAAGCAACATCAAAATATACAAACTTGCCTTGAAATCATGCAAAAGGGAGATCAAGTCAGCAAAGAAAGCTTACTAACATTGATTGGTTATAAACAAACAAAACACAAGAGTCTTTTTTTCCTACATGAATTCCAAGAAGGGAAAAATACTCATATAGGATCAATTGGAATTGATAATAAATTTATAACAACTGAATCTGACATGACAAATGAGTTCAATACATTTTTGTGTTCTACTGTATATGTAATAAGATTGCCATTACTAATAACATGGAGAATCAGTTAGGCATCTACACCCATGTAACAAAGGAAACTATACTGGAAGGATTAAAAAGACTAGACACCTCAAAATCAGTGTGTCCTGATGGACTGTCCCATAGGTTGTTAAAAGAAGTGTTAGATCACCTTGCACTGTCACTAACCAAATATTTAATAAATCACTAAAATCAGGAGAAGTTCTGGTAGACTGGAAAACAGTTAAAGTTGTATCTATCTATAAAAAAGAAACAAAAAAACTATTATTAACCTATGGACCTTTAAGTATAGCTTTGACTATAGGGAAACAGATGGAGATAAAAATCAAGACATTTATTGAACAGGAATGCAATTAGTTAGAAATATTAGACAACACTCAACATGGATTCAGACTAGGCAGGGTTTGTGTGTCAAATTTACTAACATTTTGCGAACCTGTCAGTGCAAGTCTGGATAATGGCAACACAGTGGACATTGCCTATCTCAATTTTTAATAAGGCTTTTGATCATGCACCATATGATTGACTTACAAAGAAATTAACAGCAACAGGGCCAGATATTCAAAACTGTGCGCTGTGTACAAACCATTTACGAAAGTTTAGCGTGGGATTAGCACAGGTCCACTATATGCAAAAGGCCAAATAGCGTGCACAAACTGCATTAGCACTGGGCAAAATCATAATGTATACAAGGGGCAAAGTGAGGGTGTGTGCATGAATACAGGTGTAACACTATATTCAGCAACTAGTGCCACGCAAAGTGGTTTTGCGTGACTTAGCACAACACTTTGTATCGTACAAATTACCACCCAGGAAAAGGTAGTCGTAAACCTAGGCAATCCAGCTTTGTGCAACGTTGTGGCTTTGCATGGTGTTTGCGTGGCTTTTGAGCAGCTTTGCATGACCCTAACAAGTAAGTATGACACAGAAAAAGCCAGACATAGAGAAAACATGCTGCTCACTGATGGCATCACAATGATGCCATCATCTGCCACCAGTCTCAGCCATGCCAAGCAGTAAGTGGTGACCCTGCCCCCAGTGGACACCATGGCAGTGTGGCCATACAGCACACACCTGCAGACCACCCTTCTGTGGACACCAACAGGTGCCAGCACATGCATGCAGCACTGTGGCATGGAGGGTGTTGAGTGAAGGGTGTATGGGTGGCCAGGCTACACCACAGACCAGGTGTGGCCACAAGGCAGGGACACATCATGCAGTGTACATGGGCCAGAATTGGGAATACCCCAACACCAGTGTGCCTGTCTGATTGTATGTTCCCCCCAGCCACATACCACACAGCTGTACAACACCACAGCAGAGACAGCTGGCCATGTAAATGTCACTGTGAGCATCCATGCCTGAGGTGCAGCATCTGTGGTTCACACAACAGTGTAACAGTAATGTCCACTGTCAGTAAACAACTGCAAGTTGGGCCTGTCACTGTGTACAGTGCAGTGGTCATCACTGTCCTACACACCACAGGCATTGCTGTGTCCCTCATACTACTGGCTCCCTTGCTACTGTAATGTCTGCTGTGCACTGTAGCATGACCTACAGTGTGACAGTTGCATGCAGCACCATCACCACCTGTGCCTATGCTGTGTTGTCCCCTGGGGCACGGTATGCTATACTGTATAATATACATGTAGCTTGCAGCTACCAGCATGCACTACCAGACTGACCAACTGGTGGAGCTGCAGGCAGACCCTGCCAGCCCCTGTACTTCCAGACTGCCATACAGGTGGAGCTGTGGAACCCTGTAGTAATGCTAGGCAAACTGCATGCAAATCAGTGCATAATGAGATGCTAATCTGGATGTCTGCCCACAGACTACCTAAATAGGCTCATTTGCCTGTCACTTTTGAATATGGCAAAGTTTAGCACTGGGCAAATGTGTTTGCACCAGGCAAATGTCTTAGCTCCGCGCTAAACCCGTACAAATGTATTAGAGCTGCAGAAATGGTTCAGGGAATATTATACAATTTTGCACAGTGTACTTTCACATGTGATGCTGCCTGCAGCTGTACTGGGTGCACGCATTTGCTGGCACACACATTGGCAACATAGTTCACCTCTACCTACCTTCACGTCACTGTGCACTGTGTTGCTGTTGTAGTTTGCACTTCCTAGTTGCTATATTCAGAGCTGTTTTATTCCAGGGCTAAGTTTACCCTGCACTCCCAGCCCAGTTTGCCCAGCTTCATTTGCATGCTATGTTCAGAAGCAATTTGCCCCAGGCTATTCCTTTTGAATATAGCAGGCTTTTGTGTCAGTGCTAAGTTTGCCCGCTGGACAGGGCTAATTTTGCCCTGAGGGAAATGTTTTGAATATCTGGCTCACAGTGTTCGGTAGTCAGTTAATGCAATGGATAACAAACTGGCTTTCAGATAGAAATTAGAAGGTCAAGGTTACATAAAAAGGTATGTCTTAAGTAGAGTAGCGCAGGGTTCAATTTTGGGATCTACATTATTAAACCTTTTTATATCAGATGAAGGGATTGATATGGTGAACAATTACAGCACATTTGCTGATGATATTAAAATGGGAGGCACACTTAATAACAAAAAGGATGATGTAACCTTCTAATAAAATGTAGACTGGCTAAATTATTGGGCCACTATGAGGGATATGCACTTTAATACTGATATGTGTGCAATTATGCACCTTGGAAAGAATAACATAAGAATCTTACTTGTGCCAAAACAAGCTACTGTATGCACATCTAACAATCAAAAAGACATGGGCATTCATATAACATCAGCCTTTTCTAACCAGACACATTGTGACAAAGCATTTAATCAAGCTAACCATTTACTTAACAGTTCAATGTCATAAAGGTGATCGCCGAATTGGTTAGTGTACATCGCCCGAAAATAAATAAGCGATGTACACTCATAGTTAACTTCAAAACCTGTGATGGGAGTACATGATATGTGGTGGGCTGTGCCCTCTGCACCTCCCTATCTAAAAATTCTCAACTCCAGGGGGGTGCATGTCAGGGGGGTGTAAAACTTACAAAAAATAAAAACTGGCCCAACACAAAAAGCGATCCTGCCCCAGAACCCTCCCAACTCCAGCCAGCCACCCTACCTACAATGCCACATGGGCAGCTTGGCAGTTGACTGCCATACTACCTCCCACATACCCTCCTTATCCTTCCGCCCATCGCACAGTGTGGTCCCTCCCCCCCCATGCGTGTATACATATAGACATCCTGTCACCATATTCTCCTACCGTGTATCCTGTTGCTATCCTGCCAGGTAGCCCAGAACACAGGCACTGTGATTGAGTCACCCTTTTTGCAGTCATTCAATCATGGTCGCCATGTTCACAGGATACCTTAATTAACATAACAGACATTTTGTACAGCATAATTAAGATATTCTTCTCTCTATTTATAGCTCCTATTTCAGACCCCTGACAGATTGTGCTGCACAGTTGTGGGTTGGGAGGGGGATAATAAGGGTCAAACACCAAAATTATAAAGAATCCAGAGAAAAGCAAGCAGAATGATGACAGGTCTGAAAAACTAGGAATATGATGACAGAGTAAAGGATCTAAAGCTGCACAGTCTGCCAAACAGGCAACTGAGAGGGGACACATTGCACTTCCATGAAATAAAATAATAAGGCTATATTACATTAAAAATACATTTGAAATTAGCCAAACCTTAGCTCAGTACCAGCAGCCATAACATGCAGCTCCGGGCAAACAGTTTCAAAATCAACAAAAGAAAACTGTTTTACACAAATTTACAGTGTAACAGGAATATGAAACTCACCACCCTAATCTGTTGTCGAATGTGATAAATTTAAAGTGTTCAAGATTAATTTTAGATAAACTGCAGAGGTTGTAAACAACCATTGGGTGGCAATGTCAATGGTCAAGGGTTTGTAAAATATTTCAGCTACCAAATCAATGGTTGCATATAGGAATGCAGAGACTACAGGAGATAAGATTCTTCATAGTCTTTAGCAGCAAGAACTCCCCAGTATATTTAAAAACTGGTTCCCCCCACTTTTTCCCACTACCAAAGGGTAATTTCAAATGTGGCAAGGGCAAGAATTGCACACAAATATGTTTTGTTTTGTTAATATAGTTTTTATTTAAGATCTGGTTATGAAAAAATACAGATACCACAAATTACATTCATGGTGACCTGGCAGAGGCACACATGTCTGATATCAAAAAAATCAATGTTCTCCAGTACTATAATGTTAAAGTCAAGAACAGGGTGGTTCCCACCCCTTAGGTGGGAGGCAGTATAGCCTAGAGGTTAGAGGAACGAGGTGTGAACAATCTTGATACATCCAGCAGACTAGACCTGAGTTTGATTCTCACGACCTCCACTTGCATACTGTGTGACTCTGAGCAAGTCGCTTAACAGCCCAGTGCTCCCAGGTCACCCCTGAAAACAGGCACTTGTGCCTAGTGGGTCTTATCTGGTTACAAAGACTAAAATAAAATAAAAATAAAAGGTACAGATTGCGGAGGAGCAGCCACCATTCTTACAGTATTTATGCAGCTGTTATCTAGCAGAAAATATTATTTACAGACTACTCTATGGGTCATTTCCTAAGTCAGTCAGTGTATGTGTGTGGGGGTGGTAACCACCTGGGGAAGAAAATGCCAGGTCCACCCATGCAGAGAATATCTTATCACCAGGCATTTATATGCTGGACAACATTGCCCCAAAAGAGCATTTTTGGCTAACCTCACCTGGTCACAGTTTCATGAAAGCAGGATTGGGCTGCCTCATTTGGTGAATGAGTTTTTTTTTATTGAATATACTTCATTAAGATAAACATATAGTAATACAAAATATGAAGAACATAACCAAACAAGGAACAATAACAGACCAAGAAAGTCTAACAAGTAACAAGAAATGCCAACAAGCAACCCCCCCTCCCCACCTTGTGGAGTATGACACCCATTTTGAAGAAAGGAGACAGAGGGAAGCAATGGCATAAAAGAAGAAAGAAAAAAAATGCCATGGTGAGGTACTGTAGATGAGGTAGGATAAGACACTACTCAGGAGATTAGTTACTTACTAAAACGGATGATAATAAGGCATAAAGTGAGTTCCAGCTGAAACGAAAAATATCAGGATGATGACAAAGAGAGGAACTATGATTTTGTACAGTCACAGCTTATAAAATTTCTTGATGCCATTCTCTCCGAGAGGGGGTTTTATCCTTCCAGTGTCGTAAAATGACTAACTCTACCATGACAGCTATTAAGGCCATTTGGCCTTTACAGGTACCAAAGAGGTGTGGGTGGTAAAAGCCAACTAAACAAATCTCTGAAGTAAAGAAATCCTCTAGTCCCAAAAAAGGATCGAGGAGCTCTTTAATAGCATTCCAGAAATGAGTCTCCATAACACAGTCCCAAAATATGTGTTTGAGATTTCCCTCAGCAAGACCATATCTGCAGCACATTTCAGAAATGGATTGGCCCATTCTATAAAGCCTTTGACATGTATAATATAAATTGTGGAGTGATCTGTACTGAACTAATTGATATCTGTCTTGTTTGATGTACTAATAAAGGTTCTGCCAAACTGCTTAACCGTTTTTTTGATCCCACTGTAAGCCCAAGGCCTGTTGCTAGTAATAACAGATCCCTTGGGGATTAGCAGTGTCCATGGTCTGAAAGACACTATAGAGACCAGATATTGAGTTGGGGGTTTACAGCCATGGAAATGAGAGCATCTAAGTTGTCATCAATTATTCTTGACCATGGAGAAGGGCCAAAATAAGAAATTATACCATAGGTCAATTGAAGAAATATAAATAAGAAGGCTTGGGGTGAATTGTACCACTCCTGGAAGGAAACAAACACGATAAATTTATCATCCACTAAAAAAGAATCCAGTTTGTACCTGAGGGCAAAAGGAAGAGAAAATGGGGTGGCGGCTTATCTGGATGTTGGAGTTACAAAGGAGGGGTTGCAAAAGAGCTTTAGACCAATTGAGTCTGAGAACCCAGCTGAAAATTAGCCTTAAGGGAACAAAAAAATGTGATCATTTTAAGAGATGCTGTTAATTGAGAACATTTGATAAAAAGAAGGCTCCTAGGTTTGAGCCCTGACGTATGACACAGGTCCTGCTCAGTACAAAGCCAGGAAGGAATATATCCAGCTTTGAAGCCACTATCTCCTGCTTGCACCCACTGGAAATATTTACTTCCATGAAGGGCACCATAATATAGAAAGTAGTTACGGAGCCGAAGGCCCCCAGCCTCTCTGAAATTGTCTATTTGAAGTACTGTAAGAGCAACGTACTGCTTTTCCCTGCAAAGAACATCATTAATAAGATGTTGAAGCCTAGAGAAACAGGATTTGGGAAGGAATATACACAACATGTATAACAGAGACAGTATGCAGGAAAGAAGGTTCAGTTTAACAATGTTAATATGACCCCAAAGAGACAGAGGGAGGGCCAACCAGTGGTGTAAGTTGAGTTTAATGGTAAGGAGAAGTGGTATCGGATTATTTTTGGATAGCGCGGAGGGATATCTGGAGCTCTTTATTCCTAGATAGATGAACATAGTAGGTTCCCAACCCAGGCCCATATCTGTGACATCCCTCTTACTAAGTAAATTATTCATAGGCATAGCCTTCATTTTATGCAAGTTAAGTTTTGTAGGCCGAGATCACTGAAAACTTCTGTATTTCTGAAAAGGCAGTAGGAATCGAAGTCAGGGGGTCCTCCACATGCAATAGTAAATCACTGGCATAGTGGATAGTTTATATCCTACCCCCCCCCACACTGGAATCCTTTTACAGATTGGTTACTATTAAGACTATGGATCAGGGGTTCCAAGTAAGGACTAAAGAGAAAAGGAGAGAGGGGACACCCCTGCCTTGTCCCCCACTGCAGTCAATTTTTTTCTGATAACACCCCATTACACCAAATATGGGCCACTGGATTGTGAAAAAATAAACCCTGACCCAGGTGATAAATTTAGTAGGGAACCCAAATTTTTGAAGGACTGCAAATAAATTAGGCCATGATATGCAATTGAACGCTTTTTCCAGATCCATGGAGACCAGGGCCACAGGGGCTCTGCTCTCTTTGGAAGTGGAAACCAAATAGTGAAGTTTACAGTGGATAGCCTGTCGGCATAGAGGCAGGCATCCGTCTGTGACACCAATGACCTGAGTTCAGGAATGGACTTGGGACATCAGAGGGCTGGTCGGGGAAGAAGGATTGAGTGTCCTAGGGACTGCTCTCCTTCTCTGAGGGTGGAGGGATCACGTGTCTGGCATGCTATGGACCCCAAGCAGAGGCCAGGGGAACTGCAGTGCTGGTCCTGTATCAGTGGGAGGGGCGGGGAAGATGCTGACCATTATTGCATATCCCCGCCCTGATACAGCTTACAAAAATGCCAGTCGCGAAGCGTGAAGTTCTGCTCTGCCACCTCCACTGTTTACTGTGTCCACCAGATGGGGCCCCACTCCCAATGCCCCACGCTGGGGGGGGGGGTAAGCAGGAAAGCTATTGCTGATCTTGGTGAGGGGGTGCTGCCTGGTGGCTCCTGCCCAGGGGTAAGCCTGGACATGGGGAGGCAGCATGGTGGAGCTGAGCCCCTGAAGGGGGGGAGTTGGGGAAGCTGACATAAAAATAAAATAAAAAAAAATAGTGAAGTTTATCAAGATGATTGCTAGATAAATGTAACCACATAAATCCTACCTGTTTGGGCCCTATCAACCCATCACAAACTTGAAGAAGCTGATTGGCAAGCACTTTCACTAGTATTTTAAAATCTGATTTTATCAAGGAAATTGGGAGATAACTGTTTGCTAGTAGATCATCTTTATCTAGTTTAAGGGACAAAGTGATCCAAGCTTCTTCTAAGGAGGAGTCAGAAAGGCCTGTTAAGAAAACATAAACAGCCTGGTCAAGAAGGGGGAAGCTCAGAAGAGCATGCTTTGTAAAAATTGTTTGTAAAGCCATCTGGCCCTGGTCCTTGTCGGGAGGGAGCTGTTGGATAACCTAGACTTCCTCCAACAGGGATATGAGTCTCTTAAGCTGGTCTTCTTGCTGTGTGGTGTGAGACGGGAGACATACCTGGTTAAGATAAGAAGAGATTTTCTCAGGCAGGCAGGGATTGTATTGATCTTTCTTATAGAGGGAACAATAGTAGTATGACTTAAAGACTGCTGCTATGGCATGGGGATTTGTAACAATATCTGCACACAGCATGGAGTGGAGACCTTTTATCATTTTAGAGGCCTGTAACTGTCAGAACCTGAGAGCCAACATCTTCCTGGCCTGCTCCGAGGACTCCGGATAATGCATTTTCATTCTAAGAGTGGCCAATTCCTCTTTTTGTCAAAGGAAGCTTGCATATTGAGCCCGTAAAGTATTCAGCATAAACCCAACAGTGTCCGAGGTATTGAATGTGAGATGTTTCTCCAGCTCCCGAATATCACAAAGTAAATGCTCAATTGTAGCGTTACGGGACTTATTATACTTAGTTGTGAGCCTGATACATTCCTCTCTGATTGCACATTTTGTGCACCCCAAAGGAAGTCAAGGGAATCCACCAACCATTCATCCTGAGCAAAGAAGGCCTGGATATACTCTCATTTTTGTCAACAGGTCAGAATCCTTAAGCAACTGGGAATTGAGGCACCAAACTTTATCTCTCTCTTCCACCCTACGGATAGCATGTCTCAACAGAAACATGATCTGAGATCACCAACCACTGGATTTCAGTGCAGAACAATCCAGGAAGACATTATTCAATAATCAAAAAATAGTCACTTCTAGAAAATGTACTGTGAGGGAGAGAATGGAAAGTGTATCGCCTGTCTGTGGAGCGAAGGAGGCTCCGGAGTCATCCAGCCCAAACCGGTCTATTAACTCACATATAGCTCACTGTCCAGGGAAAAGTCCTCACCTATTGTGACCAGATTTATCTAAATCTGGTTGAATAGTTAAATTCCAACCCCCCCCAGTAAAATGGGGAGAGACGTAAATGGGGCAAGCAGCGTCTCAAGACTGGTAAAAAATCTTGGGAATCTAAACTTGGACTGTAAACAGTACCTAGAAATACTTCATCTAGGCCCATCCTGCCATGTAGGAATAGGTACCGCATGACAGGGACCCCCAAATTCCTTAAAGAAATGAAAAGCAACACTGCACACAATTAAAATAGCCATGCCACCCTACTTGCTGCTATTACCCACCCCATATACTTAGCCCACCCATTCCCTCCCAAAATAATTAACTAAATCTAATTTTCAATGGGTTTCCTGTAAATAGGTTACTCTGGCATGAAGTTTCTTTAGGTGTCAAAGGATCATATACAGCTTAATTCTTCTCCTGGACTCCGTTGACATTCCAGGTAACAAAGTCGTACATGCTTCCCATTACCTGATAGTAGTGCAAATAAAAGTTATATTCACTTCCCAGCTGAAAAATTCCTTAGGAAGTTTCAGGATTTCATACTCCAGGACCCTTCCATCCCTCACCAGTGTCCCCACCAAAACAATAAGGACAGTAAGAAAAAACATACAAACTGCAGGCCTGGAACACCCTGTACCCTACCTGCCCCCCCACACACAAATAATGTACCATAGAAAATACAAAGCCATGTGATAAAAATTCACTCAGAAACCTAACAGTCATCCACAAAAATCTCAACCAACTCCCACCCTCCCCATTGACAACAACCAAGCCCACAGTAAATATCCAGTCCCTGAGACTGCATTCCAAACAAACCTTGGTTCATTATGGTCTCCCACATCAACAATCCCTCGCAAACCGTAAACAAAACTGCCAAAAAAAATAAGGACTGACCCCTAAACTGACCTAATGAACACAAATAGAAGTGGAGGCACCTGGGATTGCAGATCCACTCATCATGTTGACATGTCACTGGCAGCTAAAAAAAACTCAATGAGGAAAGAGACGGGAGGAAAACCCCACAGTGACAGAAGGAAGTGACCACATTTTAAATATACCTCTCCTACATTCTCAGCCAGACAAAATGAATGAAAGCAAAAACACCACTTAAGCGATCAAGAAGGGACCCACCCCTGTTGCTCAGTGATACAGCTTATTCAGAAAACTAGGGGATGGGAAAATAGGAGCAAAACTCAAAATCCATCCAGGCAGCTCTCAATAGCTGACCAGAGACCTGGTGGGGATGTGTGCAAACCAAATAACCACCAATTTGGGGGATACGTCTGATATGGCCACCTATTAAATACACTACTTGCCCCACCCCGATTACCTGCTCCTATCTCATTGGCACCAAGCATCACCCCTCCTACCTTCCGCCCTCCCCAAGCTGTCATCCTAGTGGTCCTTCACCCGCTCCTCTTCTCCCCTGTGCATCACAGGCAAAATCGGTGACTCCTGTACACTATTCAATTATGGCTCAGTCAGCAAGGAACCTATTCCTGATCTCCTCCTTCCTATTTTGCTTACTCCCCTTAACACCGCCTACAAGTTGCTACCCTGCTCCTCCCCCTCCGCTGCTGTAATAACCCATCCTACAAATGCCACCCAAATGGCCACAGCATCTCTCTCAGACACTACCTGGTCCTGCTTCCCTATGAGCCCCACCCCCTCGCTCTATTCCTATGACTGCCTTTTGGCTACCCTCCACCAAATTAACTCCCATGCTTCCCACGCTGTCTGTCCTAAAGCTACACTCAAACGGTGCTCGCCTAAATCATGGTGTAATTACATGCTTTGCCACCACTTAACCCTTGCCTTACTACTTCTGGCAGCCGGGGACATACACCCAAATCCTGGCCCAACATCAGCCCCCTATCCTTACTGCCCAGCGACTAACCCTCCTGCCAATGCCACCACTGACACTTGAGCTGGCTCCCTTCCCCGGGGACTACATTTACTCCATCTAAACATTCGAAGCCAACCCCCCAAGTTTGATCTGCTCCAGGTTCTAGCCTCTCACCATGCCCCTGACATAATCATCATATCTGAGACCTGGCTAAACCCAAACTTTCAGGACCCAGCCATCGCCATTCCAGGTTTTACTATCACTCGGCAAGACCGACCCACCTGAGGTGGAGGAGTGGCCTTCTACACCAGCTCAGACTTACATTTTTATGTCACTCTCGCTAAAGCTGAGCCCAAAGCCTACTAACTGCTTATGCTCAAACTGTCCCCTCCTTCCTCACTCCCTATCTTTGTGGCTGGTATTTATTGCTGTCCGGGCACCCTGACCGCAACAGTCATTGACCTCCTAAGCCACCTAATGGCCCTAGCCCAGTCAGGTGAATTCTATATTATGGGCGACTTTAACCACAACTGGCCATCCCCCACTTTTAGCAAAGCTTGTTCCGAGATAACTGCTCTCAACCTTATCCAAACCATCTCGGAACCAACACGCTCAAACCGTAAGACCGGCAACCACTCCTTACTTGACTGGGCACTCACCTCTCATCCCCACCATGTCGTCAGCTCCGGCCCACTCCCTGACTCCATAAGCGACCATAATATCATCTACTTAGTTTGCAAAATCCACCGGATTAAATCCCCTCCCAAATTTCTATTCCAACAGTCATTTAAATCTCTAAACCTCTCCCCTCTCCTGGAAGAACTAGCTCACTCTAACTGGGACCTCATCCTTAGAAGTACTAACATGGATGTTGCCCTTACACACATCCAGGACACCTTCCTTAGCGCCTGGGATAAACATGTCCCCCTGCACTGCACTAGGGTCAAAGGGATTCACCTTCCCTGGATTTCCCCTGAGCTACTAACATGCCAAAAACCCCATGATGGCGTGTGGTAAAATTACAAAACTATGCTCCTCCCAGGTGAGTACATCACCTACCACATGCCACCCATTTAGCCAAGGCCAAATATTTTAGCAATACCCTAAATGCCAATCTTGGTAGGCCATCTAAATTCTGGAAAGTCAACAGCTCCCTTTTCCCCCCCAACAACAAATCCCCCCCCCCACTCTCACAAGGGACTCTCTTCTCCAACCCCCAGCTGGTTGCCTCTGAGTTCAACTTCTATTTCACTACATGTGTAACGACCCTCCTGGCCTCCCTTCCAGCAGTAACTCCGCCCAATCTCAGGGCAGAAACCCCGTCACCGCCCAGCCTAAACTCTTTCTCCTTCAGGCACATCTCTCCCATGGAAACCTTAGATGCCCTTCTCTCCCTGAACCCCACTAAGGGAAAATCATCTGATGGTCTAGGCACCAAATTCCTCTTCCTATCTGCCCCTGCCATAGCTGCACTCCTCGCTGCCCTGCTAAATCTCTCGCTCTACACTGAATCAATTCCCAAGGAGTGGAAACATGACACAGTCCTACCAGTAGCTAAACGAGGAGACCCCACTACCACTGCAAACTACCGCTCCATCTCCTTCCTCCCTACCCTCGCTAAACTCCAGGAACACCTTGTGCTCACACAACTCTCCCACTTTCTCTCTGAAACCAACTTCCTCACACCTTTCCAGTCAGATTTTAGAAAAAACACTCCACCACCACCTCCCTACTAAGACTCACTGATTCCATCCTCTCGGGGATGGACAAAGGCCAAATTACATCAGCAATCTTCATTGACTTAGCCAAAGCTTTTGACACAGTATCTACCCCCTTTTATTATCTTACCTATCTGGTGCTGGGTTATCCGCGATGGCCACTAACTGGTTCAGAGCCTCCCTGCTAGACAGAACCCAGTCTGTAAAAATAGCTGACTCTACCTTACCCCCTCTCCCTATTACCACTGGCATTCTCCAGGGCTCAGTGATCAGCCCTATTCTCTTTTCCATCCTACTAAATAATCTGCCAAAAACTTGTTCTACTACCTCAATACATATGTATGCAGATGACACAGTCCTCTTTACCTCTGGCTGGAACCAAGAAGAAGTCACCTCCAATCTACAGACTGATTTCAACAAGGTACGGCACTGGTTTAACTCCCACCAACTCTCACTCAATGCCAAGAAGACAGTCTCCATGACTTTTGGTACTAGACAGAGACTATCCAGACTTACATCTTCACTGATCTTCCATACACTTGATGGTACAGACCTAGAAGATGTGTCCTCCTTTAGGTACCTGGGTGTCTGGCTGGACCGTCACCTTTTCTTCTCCATCCACATGTATGCTATCCTGAAAAAACTGCGACCTAAGCTTGGCGCTCTCCATAGAAATTGCACCTGTCTCCTGCTACCTGTGAGATGCAAAATCATTCTGAAAATGATACTACCCTCCTTTGACTACTGCAATATAGTCTACAGCTCTGCCCCCAAGTCCACCCTATCCAGACTGGATCCCCTCTTCAATGCTTTCTGCCGTTTCACCCTTGACGCCCCCCCCCTCGTACCCACCACTGCAAGCTTTTCCATTCGTTGGCCTTACCATCCCTGATCAACCGGCGACTACTTCACAGTGCTAAATTTTCTTCTAACTTCTGGCTCACTTCCCTTCTGCTCTACCTCATCACCTCCTTATCTTCTCCACCAACCCCTACTCATGCCCTCAGGTCTACTGACTCCCAACTATTGGTAATCCCTAACCGAAAGTCCTCTGTAGGCCAATTGCCCTTCTCTTACCATCTACCTAAGCTCTGGAACAACCTGCCAGCCCAAATCCGCCTTTCCTTCTCCAAGCATTCTCTATCCTCTGCCCTCACTAACTTCTATGCTCCAAACTGTACTTGCCCCTGACCTCCCCCATCCCCCCTTATCGTTTTCCACTTCACCTTATGTGGCCTGAACAGCGGCTTGGCTTTTGACCACAAAGACTGGCTTACATTTGCCTCACCAACCCATGCACTTGCCCCTTTCTGAACTTCTGCTTATCTCCCTGTCAAACGTCTTCCCTTAATCAGTACAGTCGTCTATGAACTGTGTAACCTACTCAGACTTAGTCCCCACTCCCTGTCCTAAAGCTTCCAGGCTTCTAGTTCTATCTGTCAACACTATGTAATATAATTCAAACTAATGCTAGGAAGTAGGCACATATGTATGTATGTATGGTTGTAGATATGTAAACAAAAAAATGTAATGTCACCCTCATTGTGGAACAAGTATGTAAATGTCTCTCTCTTCATGTAAACAAAGTATGTAATGCCACCTTTATCCATATAACAATGTATACAATTTCACTCCTACTTCATGACCAATGGACAACTCAACTACTCTGTATCATGTACACTCTTCTCCCCTGTACCCCCCCCCAGGCTGCACCTTGAGACGAGCATCTTGTTGCTCAGTGTGCCTCTCCTGGTGAAACATTTCAATAAATAAATAATGCCAAAATCCACTAAGCTAAAAGACAGCCCCGTAACCAGTAAGTCCTTGGGGCTCTATTATACAGTACACTGTCGCGGCATCGAAACCCCAATGGCGAAGACCACCACAGCGACAGGATTCAGCCAAAATCCACCTGTCACTGTGATGGTCTCCGTATGGCCAGGGGATTGCCTCTCGGGGTGTTTCGCCCCCCCCCCCGGTCCAACTCTGACTCGGAGTGGGAGGGGAAGTGTCTGACCTAGTTCAGGAGCATCTCATGTCTCTGTGAATGCAGTTTTAAAAAGTCAAGGAATAAAGTTTGGATCATTATTGATCACATGCAAGAATCATCCATTCCAACTGGAGTTCAATTTCAATTTATTTATTTGTAACATATTTTACCAGGTAAGCAGAATCCAGAAATGGGCTTGTTTCCATTTGTGATTGGGGGGGGGGGCAGGAAAAAATCAGGACCATGCAACCAATCCAATGTATACACAAAATCATCACATGCACAGAAACAATACATACAAAGTATACGCTGCTACAAGGTCATTGAGAAAGAAGGTAATTTTCTATCTAATTTTATGATTTATAAATTTGTTCCACTAGTGCCCGCCATATGTGCAGGTCTGGTGCCTGTGGGCATGCCATATTTTAGGGTGGATTATTTAGCAGTGGAGATCAAGATACATATTTTGTATTGGGGTCCTGAAATTCCTTGAGGTATTGTAGTACTGGGTACAGTTCATGGTTAAAGTGAGGGGTCTGGTGAAAAGATCTCTAGTTCTGATTCCAGCACCACTAGAAAGAATTTTAGAAGCTGACACTCCCACATAACATGTGTATGTGTGGCCTTTGCTTCACCGCATAATCTCCAACAGGGGCCTTCTGTGTTTTGGAGTCATGAATCACCCCATTGATCTATTCATTTGTGATCTGAGTGTATAACTGCTCACTGTGCTCCATGATCAGACTTGATGTTAGTGAGGAGAGGAAAGTCTCAAACTTCCCTTGTAGGGTTTTCTCTTCTGGGGTGCAAAAGGAATTGTAATAGGATCTGAAGGCTTGTGTGATATCATGCAGCCTTGCGTGCCTCTCCTTTGCTGTGAGTGTATTACTTTTGGGATTGTTGAATTGTGGCACTGTTTAACAGCTCATAAGCCAACAAGTGAGATGCCCTCACCACAGCCCCATAGTGCTTTTGTCTCAAAAAGATTAGGGAGATTTCAGTCTGTTGAAGGAAGAGAGCATCTAATTTAGCCTTCACTATTATGACCTGGGAGCCCAAGGATGTGTCTTCTTGTTGGTGTGCCATTGGCAAAAACTGGAAGGTATCCTCTAGTTGCTGTTGGTATTTTTCACATTTCTGTTTTTGTCGGGCAGTTTATTGGATTATTTGACCTCTAATTACCATGTTAATCACGTACCAGAAGATGATCTTAGACAGGGCAGTGGGCTCATTGCTTTGCAGGATTTCCACCCACAAATATGTTTTGATGTCAAAGTAGTTAATCCCAGGAATAGGAATACTATTTATGTCAAGTCATTCATAGACTGTGACACCACTAGTGTCGTATATCTGGCATCATGCACCTGCAGTGCTTTTTATGCCTGCAAAAATGCAAGGAATTTCAAGACACACATAGGTGAACACATGCATGCCACTGAATGTAATTTTATTTATTTACAAATTGGTGATCAACCAAGGCACACTGAACTGAAGCCCCTTTCCAGGCAAGACATGGGGGAGGGAGAAAGGAGAGTACAGAATAGAAAATTACAACAAGCCAAAAAGAATGAGGTTGCAGTGATAAATTACATACAACAATATGCTTGCCAAGCATATTAATCACTTGAAAGGAGGGGAGCAATTTAAATGTGGAACCATCAATCAGGGGTGGGTCTAATAGAATTGTTAGACAATGTGAATGTTTCTGGATCTTTGAACTGGGAGCAAATACTGGCCAGGGTTAAATGCTTTCTTTGAGGTAGCTCCTTTTTGTTAATTGGTAACGGTATTTTTTTTTAATAATGGTATATTACCTGCCTCAATCACTTCTTTCTGCTTTTTTCCCCTTACCCAAATACCTTTTTTACGATGCCAATACCCCTTCATCATTCGCAGACTCACCATATACATATGTTTCCTGTTCCCATCCCTTTTCCCACTTTCTTTCTTTTGCAGTATCTATCAACTATCTTATTATGTTATTTTGCACTATTGACCTGCACAAACTATTATTTCTGTATCTTATTTTTACAGATACAATATCATTAGAGATGAAGAAATTAATTTTCTTTTGGACAATAAGTCTCAGATGATAGAAACATAGAAACATAGAATTTGACGGCAGATAAGGACCACTTGGCCCACCCAGTCTGCCCATTTCCCTACCTAATGGATAAGCTGCAGATCCTAGTTAACCAGCAGCCTACATCGTTCTACCCCAACCCCCTAGAATTGCCTTATGGCTGTCCCATGCATGCTTGAATTCAACCACTGTTTTTGACTCCACAACCTCCTCTGGAAGGCCATTCCATGCATCCACAACCCTCTCTGTGAAAAAATACTTCCTTACATTACCTCTGAGCCGCCCCCATCTTCAAATTGTGCCCCTTGTTCTTGCACACCTCTTTTTTGAAAGATTCTACCCTCTTGGACTTTGTTGATTCCCTTGAGGTACTTGAACATTTCTATCATGTCCCTCTCTCCTCCTTTCTTCAAGGCTATACATATTAAGCTCCTTAAGTCTCTCTTCATATGTCTTCCAGTGCAGACCCTGCACCATTTTAGTTGCCCTCCTCTGGACAGCTTCCATCTTGTCTATGTCCTTGAGGAGATTGGGTCTCCAGAGCTGCACATAGTACTCCAGATGGGGTCTCATCAGCTGTCTGTACAGAGGGATAACAACTTCCTGTTTTCTACTGGTGATGCCTCTCCCTATGCATCCCAGTATCCCCCCAGCCCTCCTTACTGCCCTTTCACATTGCCTGCCCACCTTTAAGTCATCTGATATGACTACCCCCAGGTCCTTTTCCATTTTTGCTGTTGTTAATATCTCACCCCCCATTGTGTGCTCTTCCCTTGGGTTTTTGTTTCCCAGGTGCATTACCTTGCACTTCTTAGCATTAATTCTAAGCTGCCATACATTTGACCATTCCTCTAACCTTCTCATCCTTTCCACCCCACCTTGTGCATCAGCTTTGTTGCAGATCTTTGTGTCATCTGCAAAGAGACATATTTTTCCTTCCAGTCCCTCTGCAATGTCACTTACAAAGACATTGAAGAGGACCAGTCCTAATACTGAACCCTGCGGCACCCCACTAGTAACCCCCCTTTCTTCAGAGTGGACTCCATTTACTATTACCCTCTGTGTCCTATTCTCCAGCCAATTCTTTACCCAGGCTATCATCTTGGGACCCTCCTCCCAGGCTGGCTAACTTGTATATTAATATTTTTTGTCGGACTGAGTCAAATGCCTCGCTAAAGTCTAGGTAGGCCATGTCCACAGCCCCTCTCTGATCTACTACTTTGGTCACCCAGTCAAAGAAATCTATTAGATTCGTCTGGCATGACCTTCCTGCTGAGAATCCATGCTGCCTTGGGTCCTGTGCCCCTCTGGACTCTAGGTACTCGACAATTCTTTCCTTCAGAAGTGATTCCATCATTTTCCCTATCACTGAGGTTAAACTAACAGGTCTGTAGTTGTCCGCTTCTGCCCTGCTCCCACTTTTGTGAAGGGGAATCACATCTGCCCTCCTCCAGTCTCAGGTACCACCCCATCCTCCCATGATTTGTTAAAGAGGGTAGTCAGTGGTGTCACTAGATCTACCCTTAGTTCTTTTAGAATTCTGGGATGAATCCCATCAGGCTCCATTGCTTTGTCCACCTTCAGTTTTAAGAGTTCTTTCAGAACCCTTTCTGCTGCAAATGGGCTGGTATCAACTTCTGTATCCAGAGTGTTTCTATTGTTTGTTTTAGGTACCTCCCCCTCTTCATTTGTAAATACTGAGCAAAAATATTTGTTTAGTATCTCTGCCTTTTCACAGTCACCCTCTGCCCACCCCTTCCCCTTTATTAAGCCTCATTATGCCTCCCTTAGTCTTCCTTCGCTCCCTGATGTACTTAAAAAGGTTTTATCCCCCTTCTTAACTGAGTTGGCTATCTTTTCCTCAGTTCAGGCCTTTGCTGTTCTGACTGCCTTCCCAGCTTCCTTTTGCTTTAACTGATACATTTCTCTGTCCTGCTCCTTCTGTGATTCCTTGTACTTTCTGAATGCTTTCTTTTTCTCTTGAACCTTCACTGCCACCTCCTTTGAGAACCATAGTGGTTTCTTACATTGTTTCATTTTGTTTATTTTCTTCACACAAAGGCTTGTTACCTCTGTGATGGCATTTTTTATTATTCCCCATTGTTCTTCCACCCCTCCTTCCTGCCCATTTGCTAGTGCATTCCTTAGGCACTCACCCATCTTGGCAAAGTCAGCCCTCCTGAAGTCCAGTACTTTTGCCTTTGTATATCTTGACTCTGTTGCTGTGTTTATTGTGAACCATACTGTTCGATGGTCGCTAGTTCCCAGATGGCTACCCACTTCTACATCTGTGATCCTCTCTCCATCTCCATTTGAGAGGACCAGGTCTAACATTGCTCCCTCTCGAGTGGGTTCCAATACTAGTTGTCTAAGGCATGCCCCCTGTAGGGCATCTAGAATAACCCCACTTTTAGAAGTGGCTGCTGCAACTGCACTCCAGTTAACATCTGGCATATTCAGATCACCCATCAGCAATATCACCCCTTTATCTGCCATTCTAAGTATACATCCTATCATTTCCTTGTCCATTTCCTCCCCCTGAGAGGGGTGTCTGTATACAACCCCTGTGCGGATTATGGTGCCATTGTCTGCCTCCAAATTGACCCACAGTGCTTCTTCTCCTCCCTGTTTACCCTTTTGTTCTGTTGCTTTGATTCCTTCTCTTATGTAGAGAGCTACTCCTCCTCCTCCTCCTCTTTTACCCTCCCTGTCCCTCCTGTAGATTGTGTATACTGGTATGTTTACGTCCCAGTCATGGTTCTGTGTGTACCATGTTTCTGTGACTGCCACGATATCCAGATGTTCCTCCTCCATCAAGGCCACTAATTCAGAAAGCTTGTTACCCAGACTACGGGCATTGGTACTCATTGCTCTCCATTTTTTGATGACTTTACCTTCTGTAGCATCATCCCCCACTGACCTTTTTACCTTGGTCTTTTTCTCATTTAGTACCCAGTTTTGTAGGGGGAGGCTGGGATTTTCCTGCTGCTTATCAGTGCCTCTCCTCTTGACTAGTTTAAAAGCTTGCCAATGAAGCATTTAAACCGATGATATTGTGCTTGTTAATCTTTTTTTCATATTTGAGAGCATTTGGTATCTTTTTGTATATCTTTGTGCTTGATTCCATGTAGTGACCCTAAAAGCCTAGAGAACCTAAACATACATGTTGTATCTTTTTAAATTATAGTCCACCTCAACATCCAGAGTCTACAAGCTAAATTTGACTCTTTCCAAGCCTGCGTAGCCATGCACAGTTTTGCTGTGATAGCTCTCTTTGAAGCATGGCTTTCCCACAAGATTGATGATGGGGAGATTTAGCTTAGTGGCTACTCCTCTATCAGAAAGGACAAACTAAGAAAAAAAGGAACTGACTGCATGATCTACAGTATGTCTCCAACAAATTCTCCTTCACAGAACACAACCTCAGTTATGAATCTTCCCTTTTTGAAACCCTCTCCATCTACCTCCACCTAGAACCAAATAAAACCCTTACCCTCATGACTGCCTACCTTCCCCCAGGAACTCCGCACACTGACCTTCAGTATCTCCTGGCCTTGAAGTACTCTCTTCCTATTAACAGACAGTCGATTCTCCTCGGAGACTTTAACATCAACTGAGATTCCTGCCAAGCCGATGCAGCTAAATTTTGCATTGAAAATCTTGTGCTTCACCAGCTTATCACCTCATCGATCAGACTTAATTATAAAACAGAAACACAAATGCTAATCAACTGGATCATCACCACACACCCCTCTCGCTTCACCGGTGCTGGAGTCCTGCCCGACTGTATCAGCAATCATTGTGCCATATTTTGTCTATGGTCCACTCGTCTTCCCAAGCACCCCCCTAAATTTATCTTCACCAGGAAAATAACCAATTGGAACATCCAATTAATTAACCACAATCTCTGTCTAGTTGACTGGTCCTTCACCTATGGGCCAGGTGACTGCAACACCATCCTAGAGAAACTCTCCAGCATCCTAATTAACATCTGAGATAAACACGCTCCCCTCAAAAAAATTAGGACAAGAGGGAAAATTAATGAATGGGTCTACACAGATACTACTTTGTTAATGAGAACAACTGACAAAGCCTGTGCCTGTTGCCACAAACTCAGAGACCCCGCTCAGCTCACCCTTTACAAGTCCCTTAGAAACAAATGCAAACCAGATGTAAGAAATGCAAAAATAGACTTCCTACAAAACAAGAAACTCAGGGAATTCTCAACCCCCCATCAGCTTTGGGGTACCCTCAACTCTCTTCTTGGCAAATCCAGAAACTTTGACCTAAACACTCTGTCTCATGATGGTAGACTAACCCAAGACCCCTCAGAAGTGGCAAACATCTTTAACTCTTTTTTCAATGATCTCAAAAAGTACAAACCAGCCAGCCCTTCTCCCTTACCCATCTCCCCCCAGACCCCTTCTACCCCGACCCAAATTTTGGGCCTCTACCCAAATTCTTCTTTAAGGTTCTAAAACCTGTGAACACTATCAAACTTATTCTAGGGAACAAACTGAAACCCAGCAAAGGGGCCGACGGTATCGACTACAAAATCCTTAAATAGTCCCTCAATTTCCTTGCAATCCCCATCACCAATCTTCTAAACAGCTCCCTCTGCTCTCATACCTTCCCCAGTGCCTGAAAAGCTGCCACCATCAGACCATTATTCAAATCCAGGTTCAGAAGCAAGATCGGTGATTACCGTCCTATTTCCCTTCTCGCCCCCTATCAAAGATTATTGAGAAAGTTGTCCACTCTCAACTTACTGCATATCTGGAAGCCAAAAACCTACTCTCCTTTGCTCAACATGGCTGCAGATCTGGTCACAACACAGAAACTGCTCTGGTCAGGTTCACTAGCAACATCCTTAAGTCTAATGACAAAGGCCAATACACGGGGTTAGTATTTGTCAACCTGACCAAGGCATTCAGCCTTGTGGACCACGCACTCCTACTTGACACCCTCAAATATCTGCACCTCTACATTAATGTCATAGATTGGGTCAGAAGCTACCTTTCCAGGTGATCCCATAATACCTCCATTGAAGGTCATCTCTTGGTCGAATACCCAATTAAATATGGGGTCCCCCAGGGCTTGATCCTGGGCCCCCTCCTGTTCTCACTTTCATTTATAATCTCCCCTCTATCTGCCTTAACACACAACTTGTCCTCTATGCCGATGATGCAGAACTATACAGTAGTGATGTTAACCCAGCCACCATGTTCAGCAATCTACAGTCTGATTTCATGAAGTTGCATTCCTGGTTCTCTGGAAATGCTATGGTCATAAATTCTAAGAAGACAAAGTTTATGGTCTTCTCAGGCCCTAGAAAATCCACCATCACTGGCCTTACATTAGTTGATAATGCTGGCTACCCAATTGAACAGGTGTCTGAATTTAAATACCTTGGGCTCCTTCCGGACCCTCACCTCTCCTTTAATCTCCATGTTAACAACCTCCTACAGAAGACATACAATAGGCTTGGTCTTCTCTGTAGGATAAGAAAGTTCCTTATCCCTGCAACCAGGCTTCACTTAGCTAACTCTCTTCTCCTGCCACTCATCGACTATGGATCCATCATCTTCTCTCCCCCCACCACTTCTCTACTTTACTCCAAACTAATATCAACCTACAACAACATTTCCCTTTTCATCACTGGTTTACCATGGAAAACTCAACACTGCACCCTCTACTCCTCCCTTAGCTGGCCCACCCTTGAAGGGTGGTTCCAACAAAAAATGGTCTCCATAAGATACACCTGAATTTGCCACCACACAGTGTGAGTTCCCTCTTCCCTTTTGCTACCACTGTGTGGGTGACCAGAGGGGCCTCAAGTATGGTTTTCAACACCCCTTTCTACTGCACTAAGCAAGCTCAGAACTCAATCACCTATAAGGGCACTAAGCTGTACAACCAACTGCCCCCCAATATCCAAGCCTATATGTCCATCCACACCTTCAGCTCCTACCTCAATGTTCACATACTCAATTCTTCCATCTGCAGCTGCCCCAGCCAGCCCTCCAGTCAAACCCAGCCACTCTCCACCTTGCTTATCTCTAGTCCTCCTTGCTTAACTCTAGTTCCTGTTACCCCACTCCTTCTCCTACCCCACATCCATTCCCCCTACCCTTTCTCCCCCTTTCAACTTAGTTTTCACTCCTACCACCCACTCTTAACCTAGGTTTCTTCATATTTCAATCATGGACCCAATTACAACCAACCACAAACGACTTACACTTTCCCCACCTCTAGCACTGAGGTTACTGAGCTCTCTATACACCTTCTCTTCTCTTTTCTGCTATCCATATGTTACACATGTAAATGCTCAGGCTGCTCTATGTGTTTCTGTCTTTTTACTTTATTGTAATTGATTGCTTCCTGTTTTTCAGTTTATGAAAATTGCTGTAACTCTTAGACAACTGTTAGTCTTTGACATTGTTCTATATATCTAAACCACTTGCCTGGATTGTTTCCCCTGAATGGATCTTGTTTCTGTTAGACTCTGCTTTATATTGTCATACCTTCTTGGTATCTCTTACACTGGACGTTTGTGAGAATGAACATTTTTGCTCACATACCTTGCAGTATTCAAATAAAGATTGATTGATTGATTGAAATTATACAATATATTACAGTGGCATGGTAGCAACACCATATTTAGGGTTGAGTAGTCTGTTTAATGTTAAACCCTCAACTTTGCACCTTTAGTTTTGCCCCATTCAATGGAATTGCACATACTTTTGCATGCACAGACTGGGGTGCAAGGTCTCTTAATTTGCCAGGTTTAGTTCCAGTCAGATGTGTGGATTACAAGATCCAGATAGTACATTTTCAGGAAACATTTGAAGGGGGTGGGTGTTGCTGCTTTTTTTGTCATTACCTACAGACTGCCGAGTCTGGAATTTTGGTCTGAAAAATCCATGGTAGAAAGGGCTTGCCCCAGAATGGTGCCTTTCATTGGTTTGGTGAAACATATATTAATCTGTTCCCAAGTCATAAGGATTTGAAATTTCAGTTCTGAGCATGCTTATTAGGGTCTTTTAGATAGATGTTTGATATCCTACTGAACATGCTCAGGACCAAGATTTCAAATCCTTATAACATGTGAACAGATGAATATTTTTTCACCATACCAATGAAAGGCACCATTACGGGTGAAGTCCTTTCTGCTCTGAAACTTTCAGACCAAAATTCCAGAATTCCAAACCATCTGGGCTGTAGATGATGACTAAAAAAAGCAAAAAAATTGTTTTTTCCTAAAAATGCACTAGATAATGGAATCTGCACATCTCACTTGAATGAAACTTGATAAATCAAAGCATCTTGTTCCCCCAGACTGAACATGCAAAACTGTGTGCAATTCTGTTGAATTTGGGTGAAGCTATTAATATATTTATATACAATATATACCTACATACTCTATTATAGTGGCACAGTAGCACCAGGGACCTAGCTACTTGCAAGATCTCCTTCGTCCCTACTGTCCTCTCCGTCCTCTCTGATCAACTGATGAGGGATTGTTGGAGATCCCAGGGTCCTCCTGAAGACATCTGGGGCCCGATCTTTTAGCTTTGTTGCCCTGACCCTGTGGAATTCGCTACCTCATCAGATATGAGATTGCCTGACCATCCAGGAGTTTAAAACTGCACTTAATACTTATTTATTTGAGTCTACATTTGGTGGTTTTAATGAATAGTAACTTAATAGTGAATTTTATATATAGTATTTTATCTAAATTGGAAATTATTATGTATGTTTGTAGTATTTATGTTATGTACAAGCGCCTTGGTTGAAGAAAGGCACCTTTTACAAATAAACTATGATTGATGATTGATTGACTATACTTAGGGTTGAGTTGGCTGTTTGATGTTAAAACCTGACTTTGCACCTTAATAGCTTCCCCCATTCAATGGAATTTCACAAAAGTTTACATAAGCTGTCTAGGGGGTGCAAGTTCCCTTGATTTGCCAAGTTTTGTTCCAATCAGATGAGTGGATTCTGAAATTCAGATAGTGCGTTAGGAAAAATCTGTTTTTTGGTTTTTTTTTTGCTATTTGTTGTCATCACTTACAGTTCAGATGGTTTGTAATTTTGGTCTAAAATTTCCAGAATAGAAAGGATTTGTCCCAGTATGATGCCTTTCATTGGTTTGGTGAAACAATACTACTCCATTCCCAAGTTATAAGGATTTGATATTTCAGTTTTGAGCATTCTCAGTAGGTTTTTTTTTTTCGACGTTTGATATCCCACTGAGGATACTCAGAAACAAAATTTCAAATCCTTATAACTTGGGAATGGATTAATATATCTTTGTCACCAAACCAATGAAAGGCACTAAATTGGGGAAAGCCATTTCTACCCTGAAAATTTCAGACTAAAATTACAAACTATCGCGGCTTCAGATGATGACAAAAAGCAACAGCAAAAAACTCCCACTTTTCCTAAAAATGCATGATCTGGATCTTTGAATCTGCACATCCAACTCGAGTGAAACTTGGCAAATCAAGACTAGAGATGGGTGAAGTTGGGAAACTTCACTTTGAGAATAAGTCTGAGAATTTAGCACAATTCATGGAGTTCATGGAGTTTTGAGCAATCCACAAAGTGTGAAATTTCATTCCACAAAGTGTGGCATTTCACCTGTGAATGGCAGAATTTTCACCATGAATGGCAAAATGTCAAGATTTACAGGCAAAATTCAACATCCACATATGAAATTATGCCATTTGCAGGTAAAATTCTGTTTTTCTTGGCAAAATCCAGCAAAACAAATGGTGAAGTCATGTAGGCAAATTTTGAGGCTAATAGCAACATTTTGTAGATTGCTCTGTGGAGGCAGATTTGCCAACTTCACCAGAATTTCACCAGCAAATTAAAACATCATATCTCTAATAAAGACACCTTGCCACCGCCCACCAGACTGTGCAACATATAAAGTTTTTGGAATTCCTTTGAAGGGGATGAAGCTATTAATATATTTATATATAGTATATATGAATATATATATATATATATATATATTATAGCACGGTAGTGCTACCAAAGTTAGGTTAAGGATCCATTTACATGTTAAACCCAAAATTTTGCACCTTAATAACTTTGCAACTATTTGATGGATTTACCTGAAATTTGGAATACAGGATCAAGACCCTATACGCTTTGGGATCTGCCAAGTTTCGATTGATCGCTTATAAAGCTGCAGAGTTATTATGCGATCTGCGCATCGTTTACGCTTTTCTGGAATTCTACGGTCGTCTATACAGGTCGCACGGTTTGTGCGACTGGACCGAAATCTTCAGGGAACATGTGGCTGGTGTCCCTGATGTGCCTTTTGAAGATTTCGAGAAAAAAATATTAAATAGTTCAAAAGTTATTCAAAAAACAAGTTCCCATTATAAGTCAATGGGAAAAGTTAACAAAAAGTTCGACAGTGTCGCAAATGCAGTTTTTACTTTCGCAAATCGCCCTTTTACTGTTGCAAATCCACCATTTTGTTTTCAGTTGGTGATCAGAAAAATGCTTGGCATTTAAATTTGGGACCCTCTAGCAACCTAATTATTTTTGTATTCTCCTAGTCAGACCCTGAGGATGCTAGGCATGTCTTTATTCTGTGGTAAAACACCCCAGAAATATGTTTTTCAAATTTCTGGAAAAAGTGCTTTCGCAAAGTACTTTTGCACTTTGACACTGTCGAATGAATTTGCGAAAGCTTTTGCAAAGTTCGACAGTACTTTTCCAGGCTGTGGGAAACTGACAGCAATTCTTTGGCAACCTGCTGCAAAAGAAGGGTTTGGTCTTTTGGGCTGAAATTTGGAGGGAACATAGTCAACATCTCGCAGGTGTGCCTTTCAGTGAAAAACTATTACAGGGTGGCAAAGTTACGGCACTCCAAAGTTGACGCTTTTTCCCATAGAATAACATTACGGTGTCTGCAACATTACAGGAATCCTTTGGTGGCCTCCTGCAAAATAACGGTTTGGTCTTTTGGGCTGATATTTGGAGGGAAGAAAGCCAACATCCCACAGATGTGCCTTTCAGTGGATTGGTGAAAAAATATTACAGGAAGCCAAAGTTATGGCACTCCAAACTTCTCTTTTTTTCCCCATAGGATAACATTACGGTGTTAGCCGAGACTTTCAGGACCCGTATCTCGGAAACGGTGCGAGATACGGACTTTTCGTCAGAAAAATTCTGAGCCTCCTAAAAGGGGCTGAGCACAAAACTAGCCAGGAAAGTCATAAATCATATGACTTTAAAATGTTTTTTCTACGTCGTACAATTCCTGAGATATAAGCAATTTAGTATTCCAACTCCTCATTTTCTGCTCCGAGACCCATTATTATGCATACATTCTTTGTACTCACTGTCTTTCTCCATGCAGCTTTTGGGGAAAACTGGCCTGTGCACTTACATTACTGTTACTATTACCGCTTCTGCTTGTGGTTCCATTCCCATTTCACTTACTGTTCCCATCTATGCCACCATATGCATTACCCTCTGCGTTTTCATTTGCACTTGCTCTTGCATTGTTTTTAACATTTCTGTCTACAGTACTGTTTCTCTTTCTGCTTTGCTTTGCGTCACCATGCACATTACAATTTGCATTTGCGGGCATAATGTTACTACGTGACAAGACATCGCGTGGCGGGAGCGTTGGGCCCCGCCGCTGCATTGCCTTCACTTTTTCTTGTTATCATTCTCAGAAAGAAGGGAAATTAGAGGCAAAAAACTCTGTTTAATGCATTAGTTAAGGTTGTTCCTGGCGACAAAAAGTGAAATTCAGTGTGTTGGGGTTGATCCCCTTGGACCCCCGCCCACACCCCAACCGGCATTAGGGGTGCGTTGGGGTTGTCGGTCTAACTCTCACCCCATTCTCCTATACCTCTGCTTCTTCACACATCTGATGGAGTGAGATTTAGGGTCGGCAACCCCAACGCACACCCTGATGCCGGTTGGGGGTGTGGCCGGGGGAGGTCCAAGGGGGGCTTTCAACCCTAACACTGAATTTTCTCGCTTTTGTCACTGTAGAACAACCCTAACTAATGCATTAAATGGAGTTTTTTGCCTCTAATATATATATATATATATATATGCTTACTGATTGGTGCACCTTTCAACCCTGCTTTTCTTCGGGGATTTCTAGTGCCGCTTAGACGGTTATCTGGGACTGTGAGCCAAAATTTTCTGGCAGCATGCCTTTTTTACTATCTTGACTGACTTATGCCAAAAATAGCTGGTTCACTTTATTAATTTGAGCACTTCCTCTGGGGTTTAGTCTACTAAAGTTAGAGTTACTGGATTAAGTGTTTACAGCACCCTTATGATTTTCTCCATGTTATTTACAGCGTCAGCGCTATTTGTTCCAGTAAAGCTGTAATTTAGCAGTCTGTTACTTTAACGGACTGTACTGAATTGCCTGGTTCTGTAATTCATTCTCTCTCTCTCTCTCTTTCTTTCTCGCTTTCTCTCCACTTGGCTGAAGCTGCTACCTGGTTACTCCATCCTACTCTGCTGCATGCCCAGTTGTTTTGTTTCTACTGTGCTAAGCCTACTTCTTTTTGCTGTGCTCCCTCCCACTACCTGTCCCTACTTAACCTCTCTCCCTTTCCTCTGTCCTCCAGGTCTCCACTAAGCCCACTGGGGCTTCAGGCCCAGAGCCCAATCCCAGTGCAGCTTGCCCAGATTGGCACAACTACTGTCGCTCACCTGAGGCTTCCCCCTCATGTGGCCGGAGTGCTACATACTGCCACAACCAAGAACTCTCCCAAGCTTAAGGACTGCAAGCCCGGCTGCATTTTGGAGCAGTGGGCAGCAAAGCTGTAATAGGCTGTAAGGTGCATTTTCCAGCTCCTAGAACTCAGTTGGGGATTTAGAAAGAAAGTGACGTGTATCTGATTGGCTGTCCTTGTACTGCTCTGGCTTTCCTGATTGGTGCGCCTTTAAACCCTGCTTACTGATTGGTGTGCCTTTCAACCCTATTTTTCTTTGGGGGTTTCTAGTGCTGCCTAGGTGGTTACGTGGGACTATGAGTTGAAATTGTCTGGAAGTGTGCCTTTTTTACTATCTTGACTGACTTATGCCAAAAATAGCTGGTTCACTTTATTAATGTGTGCGCTCCCTCTGGGGCCAAGTCTACTAAAGTTAGAGTTACTGGATTAAGTGATTACAGCAGCTATTTCCCATCAGCGCTTTGCGCTGGCTCCCCACCTGCCCCCCACCTCACCCACCCTGGGTGGACACTTGATTATATAGGATTTTTTGGTCTGGTCATATGACTAAGTATCCAAAATCCCATTGGCTCCTTATAATATAGTGCCACTAGGGTCAAGCAATTGTAATTCCTGTAATCTGACTGCATACAAACCTTGTTTTGACTACTTAGGCTGGCTAACTTTGTGTCTTCTGGAGCAGTGTTACACCCTGTTAACCGAGTCTACTTCTCTATTTTGCCTGCTAGAAAAAATTCTCTCTAGGCAATTTTGTTTGCTGTTCCTGCGGTATCTGCTTATACTGCTACCTAGTGCAAGCTTTAACTTCATTGTACCAACTACTAAGGGACTCCATCCTCTAATCACTTGATCTCTTTGAGACCTTCACATTCAAACACTGTCTCTCTGCCCATCTGACATGCCATTTGCTAGTCTACAAACTATGACTCTCCTTTGTCCCAAAGCATACCCTGAACCTAAAACCATGTTTGGGTACCATTTGGGTGGAGTAACCCTCATCCTCTTAATCCTACTCAGTATGAATATATCATCAGTCTTGATTCCCTGCGACCACCTCAACATGGTGTCGGATACCCAGAATTTTCGCTTCTCCAACCTTATCGTCACCAAACACTGGCCGGTAAACTCTTGGCAACTTATCCTGTATACTATTGGCTGTACTTATTATATGTTTCTAGGCTTTGATAAGTGGAATAGGAGGGTTGTCCATATCCATATCTTTCACTCAGTTAGGCTCTGCTTCTTAGCCTTTCTTATACTCCTTCTGGCAGGGGATGTTGAGATTTATCCTGGCCCCCTTACTCACTTTTCTGCGGATGACTTATCTAGACTATCTAGTAAAGGGCTCTTTATTGCTCACATGATTATTAGAAGTCTAACTTGCCACATTGATGAACTTGAGGCATGGAAGAAAGAATATAACCCAGACATTCTTTGTCTCACTGAAACGTGGCTAAAAGCCAGAATACCTGACACACTCTGCTCAATAGCTAACTATTCCCTGATCCGTAGGAATAGGTCAACAAACAATCATGGTGGTGGTGGTGTGGCCATATATCACAAAGATCATCTCAACTTAACAGCTATCATTGACCAGGCCTCTCCCACGTTATGTGAACACTTACATGTCACTGTTACAGTAGCTGCAAAGAAACTCCATATCATCTATGTCTATAACCCCCCTTCTGGTGGCTTGGCTAGGTTTCAGAACCTACTCAACACAACATTTATTCATGTCAATCAAAATGAGATTATAATCCTGGGGGATATTAACCTAAATTGGCGAGGTCCAGCTCATAGCTCCTTGGTATCTGTGGCTAGCAGCTACAACCTACATCAGTTGATAACTGAGCCAACTAAGACACCAAGTCCAACTAGAACAGATACCCTGATAGACTGGCTACTTACAAACCAGCTTGAACATGTGACCTCGACTAGGATCCTTGCAGATGCTATAACTGACCATGCTCCAGTTTTCTGTCTGTGAACCTCTGGTGCTCCGCTAATTTTGGAAACCAGGATGAAAATGCATTCCTTCAGGGCATATCATGTGTAGATTGGACTTAAATCTATTGCACTAACAGTGCTGAAGAGGCACTCGGGAGGAGGTTGTGGAGTCAAAAACAGTGGTTGAATTCAAGCATGCATGGGACAGCCATAAGGCAATTCTAGGGGATGGGTGTAGAAAGAAGTAGGCTGATGGTTAACTAGGATCTGCAGCTTATCCATTAGGTAGGGAAATGGGCAGACTGGGTGGGCCAAGCTGTCCTTGTCTGCCATCAAATTTTATGTTTCTATGTCACTACACATATTTCTCAATAAATTTATTACTTATTCAGTCTAGGCATGCCCCTAAGTTTACCAGGAGAGTCAGAGGTAAACCAACAAGGTGGTTACACAAGGACCTCCTGGCTGAGCTACATGAGAGGGACATGCTTTGGAAGTGCTTTAAACAAACTGGGCAGCTGGCTGATTTTAACACCTATAGGGCTCACAGAAATCTCTGCAAAAGAAAAATAAGAACAGCCAGAAGTAAGTACTGCCAGGACCTGCTTGCTAGTTCGGCTTCTGACTCTAGGAAATTCTGGGATCATATCAAGACCTTTCTAGGATCCTCCCAATCCAACACCCCAACAGATATGATGCTAAATGGGGCTCACTGTAATGACCCAAACACTATAGAAAATGCTTTCAATCACATGTTCTCGGATCTATCCCTATATACCTCTGCTTTCCCACCACAGGCCTCTCATCCTCAGTCCTATGGGTTACACAAGACACCTGGCTCCTCTACATACTCCCAAATATCTCCACACACTCTGCCTTTTCTACTTTAAGGCTATAACTGCCCAAGAGGTCTTTAAGCTCCTTATATCTATATTTGACAATACTAGCGTGGGTCAGACTACCTTGAACCTCACCTTCTTGGACTTGAGGCCATCTTTATAGCCTCTCCATTGACAAAAATATATACATTATCCATGTCTTGTGGCACTGTTCCTGTCCTTTGGAAAACAGCTCAAATAACTCCAGTCCTCAAAAAAGGGGACAAAGAAGATATCAATAATTACTCACCTATTGCTATTCTCTCAGTCTTGTACAAATTACTTGAGAAAGTTGACACCACCCAAAAACTAGTCTTCTTTCCAAAATATGGTATTCTCTCCAATGCTCAACATGGCTTCAGGAAAAATCATAGCACATCCACTGCTCCACTAAAACTTACCTCAGATACTCTCTCAAACATGGATTCTGGTAGACTTAATGGTGCTGTCTTCTTTGACTTTACTAAGGCCTTTGACCTTGTGGACCACCCCTTACTTCTATCTGGCCTTCACAGCCTGGGTTTCTCTTCTCTGGTTGTACACTGGTTTAGCAGCTATTTATCCAACAGGTCACAAGCGGTGAAATTCAACTCAGCTATATCTGAGGTTGCATCAATAAATGTGGGTGTGCCACAAGGCTCTATCTTGGGGCCACTACTCTTCTCTTTCTTTGTAAATAATGTCTCTGGTGCCCTGCAAAACTGCTCATCTCTCTTATATTCAGATAATCTTGTTATTTACACCAGTGATAACAAAGTTGAGAATTTAAACTCAACCCTCTCAACCGATTTCAAAAATGTTCAGAACTGGCTCTATGAGCATAAACTGGTTCTAAATGCTAAGAAAATGAAGGTCATGCTCCTAGGCTTGGCCCCTAAACTCCAAAACTGTCCCTCATTCCTTACAGTACATGACCTAGAAGGTACTAAACTAAAAACTGTCACATCTTTTAATTATCTTGGGGTCTTGATCAGTCAATCCCTGGATCTTAACCTTCACATTCAAGTCACCTGCAAGGCAGTGAACTGCAAACCGGGTGCTGCGTACAAGACTGGTTACATGCTAACACCATCTGCTAAACAGGACATAGCTAGAGGAATACTACTACCTTCCTTAACCTATTGTGCCCCCATTATTGCTGCTGCCCAAAAAACCACTCTCCAGAAATGGGATGTCACATACAATAACATATGCTGATATGCGTCCTCCTCGCGACTAGAACACTTCTGTCAGCTTTATGATGACCTGGGATGGCTCTTCCCTTCTGCATCAAGGCAATATTATCTTGGCTCCCTCACTGACTCTATTGTTAGGCTCAAAAACCCCAACATCTCTGGCAGAGCTGTTAATTCCTCTTACAGCCTCTCATGGGTTGAGGTCTGCTAACAAATCTCTATTAAATCTATTAAATATTATCTGAAAGAACTTCTGGTGCCTTACTGCCCTGGCCAATTGCGCTGCTCGGCCGACATGGGGTTGCTAGAGATTCCAAGAGTGAGCCTTAAATCTTCAGGCTGTAGAGCATTCTGTCATGCTGCACCCAGTCTTTGGAATTCTCTACCCCGTCGGTTACGGGAGTGCACCTCCGTGGAGGAGTTTAAGAGTAACTTGAAAACTTATTTTTTGGCAAATGGCCTTTTTGGATGGCTGATTATATTGTAATCGTTGATTGTGTTGTGGTTTTATCTCTATTTACCTTGAATTTTAATGTCTGATGCTATTATGTTATGGTTTTATCTGTGTGTATTACTGGATTTTACTGTTTGATGTTATTGTTTTAACATGTACAATGCCTTGGAAAACGAAAGGCGCTTTATAAATAAATAAATGATTATTATTTTTATTATTATTATAAATGTTTCCAGATGTTTTACCACAAAAGGCACTAGTGCTTTCAAATATGTGGCTCATCAGTTTTGAAATACAGTTCCCCTAGAACTCAGATTGACTGGGCCCCATCAGCTCTTCAAAAGTGAATGTAGTCAATATCTATCATGTGCTGACCCCTGCACTTGTTTTGACCCTACCTGATAGTTTGGTATACTTGTCTGCCCCAATGCCCTTTCATCCTTTCCAGTCTCTGCACATGTTCTGACCTTCTTTCTTAGGATTTGTAGACTTTCCTGTCCTGTAAGACCTTCCCTGCTCCCCCAATCCTCTCCCCTCTCCCCTTTCCTGTCTCTCTACCCTAGCTCTATTCAGCCACTCTCCCTCTATCCTGATTTCTCTTGCCTGACCTCCTGTCGTTTTCACCTTTCCTCCTGTCTATATCCTCCCCTACCTCTATTCACTGTATCAGTACTCTACCTTCCTTGCCTAACCTTCTTCTCCCTATGCTACTGTTCTGTCTTCTTCCTGCCCTCCTCCTGCTTTTCTTTTCTTTTTTAAATTTGTTGCAGAGTTTGATCTGCCAGCCATTTTCTCCCAATACTGTTTTATGCTTGTATTTTGCTACTTGTTTTGCTTTCTTGCTTACTGTTGTCTACTGTTATGTACCAGTTCCTTATATTGTTATCATTTGTAAATTGTTTCACTACTAGGGAATTGTAATGCTGCCCTCTCCTTTTCTTATGTACTGTTTCCCCTACTATTTTGCATCTCTGTACATTGCTCTATTCCATGAAAAGTGTATGGTTTGCTCTGTACCTTGTTGAAATGTACTTGTACTTGCCCATTGTGTTCTGTACTCTCCTGGGTTGTGTCTTAAAATAGTCAACATGTTGGCAAGTGCACTTACCCAGTAAACAAAAACAAAATAAATAAATAAAAAAAATATATATATATATACACACATGCAGTATTATAGTGACACGCTGGCATTACTATAGTTAGGGTTGAGTAAGCTGTTTAATGCTAAAAACCTAAATTTGCACCTTAATAGCTTTGCCCCCCATGCAACAGAATTGCATGAAATTTTGCATGTGTAGTTTGGTGTCAAGGTCTCTTTATTAGCCAAGTTTCGTTACTGTCAAATGTGCAGATTCCAAGATCTGGATAGTGTATTTTTAGGAAAATGTGTGTATTTTTGCTGTGTGTGTGTGTGTGTGTGTGTGTGTTTGTGCGATTGCCTACAGCCCAGATGGTTTTAAATTTTTGTTTAAAGTTTTCAGAGTAGAAAGGGCTTGCCCCAGAATGGTGTCTTTCCTTGGTTTGGTGAAAAATTATTAATCCATTCTCATGTTATAAGGATTTGATATTTTGATTCTGAGCATGCTCAGTAGCATCTTTTGGATACATAGAAACATAGAAACATAGAAGTTGGCAGCAGATAAGGACCGCAAGGCCCATCCAGTCTGCTGATTTCTTTTTCTACCTTATGAGTGTGTCATTGGCCTTTGCTGTGTCAATGGCCTATCTATTCATACTCATCTATATTGCTCCCTTATGCCTATCCCATGCTTGTTTGAAGCCCTGCACTGTATTTATATCCACCACTTCCTGTGGCAGGCCATTCCATGCATCCACCACCCTTTCTGTGAAAAATAACTTCCTCACATTAACCCTTAATCGTCCTCCCTCTAATCTCATGCTGTGTCCTCTAGTCCTGCTAATTGGCTTCTACTGAAACATGTTAGACTCTTTTACCTTGCTAATGCCCTTAAGGTGTTTGAATGTTTCAATCATATCACCTCTCTCCCACCTTTGCTCTAGGGTATACATATTGAGTTCAGTTAATCTGTCCTCATATGTTTTCTGATGCAGTCCCTGCACCATTTTGGTTGCCCTTCTCTGGACTGCCTCAATTTGGTTAATGCACTTGTGAAGGTGTGGCCTCCAGTACTGCACGCAGTACTCCAGATGGGGCCTAACCAGTGTCTTGTAAAGAGGGATTATTACCTCCCTCTTATGACTTGTGATACCCCCTACCAATACACCCCAACATCACTCTAGCCTTACCTACTGCTTTAGAGGTCTGCTTGGATGATTTCAGGTCATTGGTGATGATGACGCCCAAGTCTCTTTCTTCCCTTGTGACTGCCAGCAACTCCCCTCCAGCCTATTGGTAGCTTCAGGGTTTCTCTTCCCTATGTGCATGATCTTGCACTTCTTTGCATTAAACCCCAGTTGCCACTCCTCCAACCATTTTGCTAGTTTATCCAGATCTCTTCTCATTCTGCCCACCCAATCTGGATCATCTACTTTGTTGCAGATCTTTGTGTCATCTGCAAACAGACAAACCTTACCCTCCAGTCCATCTGCAATGTCATTGATGAAGATATTGAAGAGGACTGGCCCCAGGACTGATCCCTGAGGTACCCCACTTGTGATTTGCATCTCTTCTGACTGTATACCATTTACCACCACTCTCTGTTTTCTGCCCATCAACCAGACTTCCACCCATTTGACCAACATCTGACTCATCCCGAGTCTACCCAGCTTATTAATCAATCTTCTATGTGGAACAACATCAAAAGCTTTGCTGAAGTCAAGGTAGGCAACATCAACTGCTCCCTCTTGGTCCACCACTCTGGTTACCCAGTCAAAGAAACCTATGAGATTAGTTTGACAGGACCTTCCTTTCGTAAACCCATGCTGTCTTGGATCCTGTGCTCCTATGGATTCCAGGTGTTGCACTATCCTTTCCTTAAGGAGTGTTTCCATAATCTTGCCCACTACTGAGGTAAGACTGGCTGGTCTGTAGTTCCCTGCCTCCTTCCGGCTACCACTCTTGTGGAGCAGGATCACATGAGTCCTTTTACAGTCTTCTGGGACCTCTCCTGTGCTCAGAGACTCACTAAACAGTTCTTATAATGGCTCTGCTAGTTCCACCCTTAGCTCCTTAAGTACCCTGGAATGTATGCCATCAGGTCCCATTGCCTTGTCCACCCTGAGCTTATCGAGTTCTTGTAGGACCCTTTCTTTTGGGAAGGGACTAGTGCACACCTCCCTCCCCCTATGTCCATGGTGTAGAGCTGTGGGCCCTACCCTACCTTCTCTTCAGTAAATACTGAGCAGAAGTATCTATTTAGGATAGATGCTTTTACATGGTCCTCCTCCTTACATGCCCCCTTATCCACTTTGATCTTAGCAATACCCTCTCTGGACCTTCTCCTTTCACTAATGTATCTATAGAAAGTCTTGTCACCTTCTTTTACTGTTCAGGCTAGTGTTTCCTCAGTTTGGGCCTTTGCCTGCCTTACTGCCTTCCCTGCTTCCCTTTGGGAAGTATGGTATGCCTCTCTGTCTTTATTCTGCTGCATTCCCTTATCTTTTCTGAAGTCCAGCCTTTTGGCTTTGACCTTTTCAGCTACTGTGTTTGAGAACCAAAGTGGTTTTCTTCTTCTTTTGCACTTCCTTTTCTCACTAACACAATGGGATGTTGCTTCAAGTATTACATCTCTAATGCTTGCCCATGTTGCCTGTACCCCCTCACCTGTATTTCTTTTTGCCAGGGCTCGCTTAACTCTGTTGGCAATTTTATCAAAGTCAGCTCCTCTGAAGTCCCATATTGTTGCCTTGGAATGGGATGATTTTGTTCTAGTGGCCAAATTGAACCATACCATGTGATGGTCACTGGCCCCAGGTGACTTTCTACCTGGAGATATGTGATTCTTTCCCTGTTAGTCAGTACTAGATCTAGCCCTGTCTCTAGTGGGTTGTTGTACCAGTTGTTTGAGGCCCACCCCCTTCAGGGAATCTACTATATGTCTAGTTTTGGCAGATGTCCATGCTGGTATTGACCAATCTGTATCTGGCATGTTGAAGTTTCCCATTATCAGAACCTCCCCTTTAGCTGTCATGTTTTGTATATCTTCTAGCAGTAATGTATCTATGTCCTCCCTCTGGTCTGGAGGCCTGTACCCAACCCCAGTTTGTATGGCTGCTCCATTTCCTGTTTCCAGGGTGACCCAAGATCTTCTGGCTCCTTATGTGTATTCTGAATTTCTGTAGCTTTGATATTTTCATTGACATAAAGTGACACTCCACCCCCCTCCTTTATGCACCTCGGACTCTTCTGAACAGTACATAGCCAGGTGCTGAAGTCTCCTAAGTGTGGTTACTGGTAAACCATGACTCGCTAATGGCTACTATGTCCAGTTTAGCCTCTGTCATTATTGCCTGCAGGTCTGGGATCTTGTTTCCCAGACTGCAAGCATTTGTGTACGTGATTTTCCATTGGTCAGATGTCAGTGTGTTAGTTGTTGGGCGAGGTCTGGTGTTTCCCTTGTGCATTGTATGGGGAGCTGGACCATTTTCATTACCTGGTGATGCAAATGAACTACAAATATGCTGAACTCCTGTTTGACCACTAGCTGAGGTGGAGGGGTGTTCTTTCCATTCGATGTTTTGGGTGCTGCACCCCTCTCCCCATTTGCTAGTTTAAATATTCTGCAAAGACATCAAACTTCTGCCCCAATGCACTGACTCCCTCCTTACTCAGATGCAGTTCATCAAATTTAAAGAACTTTCACTCCCAAAACTGTTGCCACATGTCTGATACTGTATTCAGCATGCTCAGAACTGAAATTTAATTTAATCCAGAGGGTGGTAAGTGGCTACTGATATAAGGACACTACATATTCAATCTTTATTTTGCTAATTATCTCAAGATGTCTAACATATCATAACAGGCTGCAAATATCCAGTATGCATGATCTGTGTTTCAGTGGCAATTACAATCATAATACAATAACAAGAAATTTACACACACACACACACACACACACACACACACACACACACACACAAACCATGTCACCCACCTGCACACATCTTGAAAGGCAAGTTTCCTATATACCATGAACAATCCATTGAGGCTAACATTATTGCAGAAGACCATGCAAAATCAAATGAGAGAACGGCTTTAAAAAAATAATAAAAAAATGCATTTTGGCATCATTTATCTGAAGCAGAACATGCTTTGTGAGCTGATTATATGAATCTCAATTGCATAACCACCTTGACTGTGATTAAAATTGAAACAGATGAACCAGCATCAATATATTATGAATGAAAATACAAATAATGAATAAAATAGTGTAAGTATAAAATACAACATTACTTTGACTGATCATAATTCAGAGAAATTGGGAAGATAACTTACAGTTTAACATTTATTTAATTTCAGTGCTTACTGTGCTGCTTACTGCTTTGTATAAGAGGCTGTACTTGTATGAATAACACTCAGATGTTCGCATAAATAAAAATGAAATTGTGTTTCATACTTTTGAAAATTATGAATGGGACAGGATTAATAGCTTCCTGCAGTTCTTAATTATTGCATTTCACAGTGGGTCAAGATGTGTGTCATTACCTATGTGGTGTGAAACTGAAATGAACGTTGCTAGGACACTTCAGTCATATTTCTAAACTCAAAACAGGGAGTTAAAACTTGCAGTACTTTTAGTAGTAGATTCTATTCTTCTTAGCTGCAAGCACCTAGGTCCCCTGAAATGAAAGCAGTTTATTTTAAGTAGACGGGGGGGTTAGCAACCCTCCTTATCACTTTTTTCTCCCCCCTCCCCTCCAGATTGCACACCTGCCAATTTTGGTCAAATAAATGCTGCATGTCATGTTTATATGGGCAGTTATAAAATGACTATCTTGAGAATTTTGTGTCAATATTAAATAATTAGAGATATGATTTACTGATATTTTTATCCCTGTTTTTATTCTTACTTTTTTACACTTTTAATTTTTCTCTTCCTCCCCATGCCCCATGTCATTTATATAATTTAAAATTGCAGATTGGCATTGTGCTGGCTGAAAGAATCGCTACCTGACAGCAGCAGTGAGTTGGCAGCATAAAATGCTATCTGAGTGTACATTCAATATCTCCCAGTCTGAAATCTAATGTGGAAGGATAAATCAAGATCTGAGTAGAGATTAACTCGAATCCTTCAAAGCACTGCTGTAAAACTGTAAATAGTAACTGTTTTCATTTTTTTTTCTAACTAAGGTTCCTTTTTTCATTGATATTTACAGGATATTTATTTCTACTTCTACTTTTTTATGTGTCTGTAAAATTTTATGAGGGGGATTCACAAAAGAGATGAGCCAGTGCATGTTGGAGATGCACCCATCCACGATTCAGAAAGGGACAAGATGCGCCAGTGCATCTGGGATGCACTGGCACATCTCTGATGCTCCGAACACTACCTGTAATGGTATGTGGCGCATCTGGAGAGGGTGTGTCCATGCAAATGGGGCACATCCCTATCCACAGCCTACCTTGGAGGTGTATCTTTGGAGCAAGTCTGAAGATGCACCTCCAAAAGTTAAGTCTACAAACAGCAGACTTAAGTGGGTATCCTCCCACAGCCAGGCTGCCGTACTGCAGACAACAGCACAGCAGCCTGCCTACCCCGACAATCCAGTGGTTCCTCCTTCCCACCTGTATCCCAGGTAATTGTAAATAAAACCCTGCTAAAGCCCTGGCAGTCTAGTGGTACTCCCCTCCCCACTGGTATCACTGGTAATTGTAAATAAACTCTGCACTATCCCTGGCAGTCTAGTGGAACCACCTTCCCTGCCTGTATCCCCGTTAATTGTAATTTGAACTCTGCAAATCCCTGGCAGTCCAGTGTTGTCCCCCTCCCCACCCGTATCCTCGGTAATTGTAAATATAACTCTGCAAAATCCCTGGTAGTCTAGTGGAACCCCCCTTCCTGTCCCGACCTGATAGCAACACCAGATTAAGTATCAAAGTCTCCCTGGTGATCCGGTGGATCCCCCACTCCCACACCCACTCAGGCACCCCCACCACATCCAGCTCCCCTTGTTACAGCTTGTGCTAAATGTTGGTGGGCAGTTCAACCAACCCGCATACCACCATGGCTGCCCGCCAACAGAGCTGTCAGTGAATGACAGCCACTGTACTCCTGGAAGTCTGACAGTAGATCCTGTTGACCAATTGGCTTGCAGTGTGTACTGTAAGATTTCATTCACAACTTTGTGAATGACCAGTCAAGTTATGAATGACTGCTTACAGTACAAACTGCAAGCCCATTGGTCAACAGGGTCTAACGATGGGCTTCCAGGAGTACAGTAGCTGTCATTCACTGACAGCTCTGTTGGTGGTGAGCCATGGCAGAGTGTGGGTGGGGTGAGCTGCCTGCCGACATTTGGCACATGCTGGGTCGGGGGATTGGGATGGGATGGGGTGCCTCAATGGGTTGGGGTGGGGGAGCTGGACACAACTGTATTATTCACAGAGGGTATGCACTAGGAGAATCCTCTGGTGCATCTTCTGTGAATACCACAGTTTGGGCTTGGTGCATCTCATTTGCAATGGAGCAACTGAGATGCGCCGAGTGCATTTCTTTGTGAATCTTGCCCTATGTATTTTTCTAATCCTGTTGTATTGAAAGTTATGATGAAACTTTTTGGGTAGACAAGATGTGAGTAACATTTGTCAAAGATGTTCTCACAGGCTGCAGTATTTAAACTCCTGCTTTTTTGACTGTGGCATGCCTTTGATTAATTATTAATTCAAGTATCCAAAATGTGTTAGGTGTTTGAATTTGTTGTGACATGTCTGTGACACCTGGTATGAAATAAAGATAAGCTTTTACTGAGCAACTCTTGAGTGGTGTCTGGTGTTATAAGGTGGAGAGTGCTGGATTTTTACATCTGTTTATGAGTTTCAAATCAGGAACACAGTGTGATAAGGCAATTAAGAAAGTGAATAGGATGTTGTAATTTATTGTTAGGAATTCAGCAGTGGAAACAAGAGGTCATATTGTCCTTCTACAGGACTCTGGTGCAACTACTCCTGGAAACACATAGAGTGACACCAAAATCTGTATTAGGGTGAACACTCCAGAGGAGGTGGAAAGAATGTGCAGAGACCTGAGAAAACTTGAAGAGTGGTCATGGGAATGGCAGCTGGGTTTCAATACAAAAAAGTGCAAAATCATGAATGCAGGGCACAGAAACCCAAAGGCAGAGTACAAAATAGGAAAAATCGTATTGACGATAACCAAACAGGAAAGGAACAGGGAAGTAATCACATCTGATGACTGCAAGGTGTTGAGACAGTACAGCAAGGCAGCTGATATGGCAAGTGAGATGCTGGGGTGCATAGGGAGGGGTATCACTGACAGAGAGATAGATGGTATTGTCATTGTATAGAGCACTGGTGAGACTATCCAGGAGTACTGTGTCCAGTTCTGGAGATCACATCTAAGGAAGACATAGATAGGGTTAAGGCTGTCCAGAAGAGGGCAACTAAAATGGTGCAGGGTCGCGTCAGAAGCCCTATGAGGAGAGAATGAAGGACCTTAATATGTACCCCTTAAAGAGAGGACTAGAAGGGAAACTTTATAGAGACCTATAAGTACCTCACAAGGGATAAATAAGGTACAGGAGGGGAGTATTTTTCAGAGGAAAAGATGCATGAGAGCAAGGGGACATGCAATGAAGCTGCAGGATGGTAAATTCAAGAGAGGTGTGATGAAGAACTTATTCACAGAAAGAGTGGTGGAGGCCTGGAACAATCTTTCAGTGGAGATGTGGAGGAAGAAAACAGTGGTGTGTTTCAACAATGCATGGGATAGGCATAAGGGAATCTTAGTGGAAAGCTGGGGGGCATGAGATCAAGTCGGGTCTGCGGTGTCACTACAGGCGGGGATAAAAATATGCAGACTGGGTAGGTCAAGTGGTCCTAATCTGCCACCAGATTCCACTCTTCTGTGTTTGTATGGAACAAACTTCCAGATGTACTGGTCAGTGTGGAAATGGTATGAGTTTGAAGAGGGGGTGGGATAGGCAAAAATTCTGGTTAAGGGATCATAGGGGGCAGTGCAGCTGGAGAGCTTGTTCATGATCCACTGGGGGGCAGTATGTACATTCTTACAGAACAGAGTGGATAGACAGCAAGACCTTCTAGTACTGGAAGTTTTCTATGTCTCAATGTGCTAGCATACAATTTCCCATTCAGATGGGATTAAAAACAAACAGGAAAAAAAGTTTTGTATGAAAAACAAGCCAATTTTAGGCAACAGTGACTTGATGAAGAATGTTGAATTCTTATTTTTACGTTGTGCCATAAAAATATGTGACTGAATTGGTATCACAGTAAACCAAAAGGAAGAACTATAGGCCCCTTTTTACACTTCTTGTCCTGCACTACTGCAAGAGGTACTCATGAGTGGCATTGATGCAGATCAGACAGTGCAAACACAATGGGAGTGATGCAGGCAGCTCTGATGTGGTGCAGAGAGAGTGATGTTTTCATGGTATTGTGTACCGGTGCAGCATTTTTTGCTGTTATGCAAACATACCACTCTGCCTACATTGGTACAGCCATGTAATATGCCAAGGCAGGCTGTGCTATTTTTACTTCTTACTACAGTATACTGCACTTAGCAAGGTTCTCTATTTGAGCCCTATTATACCTTTTGCATTATTTTCTTGCCAAACTTTACTCAAGGAGGCAAGCACATTTGCATGTTATTTGTTTTAAATTCATGTCAAGTTTTTTCCCTTCCCCCCGTGTAGTGTACACTGTGTCCATATAATAGCAACAATAATTAATTCCACAAAATTGATTAGATATACATTTTTCCTACCTTTACCCAAATGTGCAAGCTATTTACCCTTTGCCCTCCCCACTCCCCATCCTGCTCTTCTGCTCCTTAAAATATTTAACGACATTGCTTATTAATCTGTGATCCATAAAGGAAACATACAATAACCTAATCTAATTTGTCTAGTAGCTGTGCACCTTTGTACCCACCACCAGCATAGCGCAACCTTTGTGGCCATGAGTGAAGACAGTTGAGCTCCTGATCCTAGAGCTGTGAGATATGCCTTAAATCTTATATATTTACTTGACTTGCAGTGAGTTTTGCATATCCAGTGGGGTAAGAGACAGGAAATGAATGAAGAGGAGAAAAGGGACCACACAAATATGAACAAATATAGGATAAAAAAAGGGGGGGATGAGGGGATCAGGTGACCATTTTACAACTATGGGTATCTACAGTATGTCTCATGATTATCTATCCAGCATGAAAAATAGATAGACAGATAGATAGATAGATAGATAGATAGATAGATAGATAGATAGATAGACAGATAGATAGACAGACAGACAGACAGACAGACAGCTAGAGATAGATCGATAGACAGAGAGATAGATAGATACAGATATATACACTATACATATATATATATATATACACACACACAGATTTGTATTACATTCAAACCCTTCCCCTAATCCCTTCCAACATCAGACTTATTTCACAGGTTATTAGTTTTCACTTTCCTTATTTTATTTTTTTTTTTCTTTTCCATTTTCCCCACTGGATATGCAGGACTCACTGCAAGTCAAGTAAATATATAATATTGAAGGCATGTCTCACAGCTCTAGGATCAGGCGCTCAACTGTCTTCACTCATGGCCACAAAGGTTAAGCTATGTTGAGGGTGGGTACAAAGATGCACAGCTGCTAGACAAATTAGATTAGGTTACAGTATATGTTTTCTTATTATGAATTACAGATTAATAAGCAATGTCGTTAAATTCAAGAATGCATGGGACAGACATAAGGCAATTCTTGGGGGGGTAGAAAGAAATAGGCTGTTGGTTAACTAGGATCTGCAGACTATCCTGTAGGTAGTAAAATGAATAGACTAGGTGAGCCAAACGGTTCTTATCTGCCGTCAAAGTCTATGATCTATGTTTCAACTATATCCTCTCTTACTATTATTCTCTATTTCTTACAATTTCCTACCATTCACCCTCGCTCCCCCGTACTTCCTCTTTTTATTTTTTATTTTTATTTTAAACATTTGTTTACCGGGTAAGTACAATGAGCCAAAGGCCCATTTTCATGTACGACCTCTTCCCCTGCCTACCCGCATTGTTTCCTTTTAATGTTGTAGTATAGAACATTGTGTGCTTTTCAGTCTACAGGTAAGAGTTCTACACCTGTTGAGGACTCATGTTTTGTTGTATGTATTCTTGATTGTTTATCAACAGGTTGTCTTCTGGGCCTGCAAGGCCTGAAAATTACTTTGTTAAGGTACTTTGCAATGTTTCCTGCATGTTACCAGTGATTACTGCATGAAATTGAGACTTTTAATATTCTTCTACTTGGTTGGTGTCTTTAAAAGAAATGTGTACAGCTATGGCAAAAATAAAATCTAATTTTAGCAGGAAGTAACATGGTATAGTGAATACCCATGTCTTGTAGCAAAGCTTTCACTTTGTTAAATATTTTTCTAGTTTGAATGGTCTCGGAGCTGAAAAATCAGGGTAAGCAGAAATTTTTATACCCTCTGCATAAAGTCCCTGGACTATATGAGCTTTTCTCAGGATTTTCTCTCGGTCTTGGAAATAGTCTTCTTTAATATAATATGGCCTGTTAAATTGTTGATTGTAGCTGTTTGGTCCATTTCCACTTTTAGGTAGTTTCCTCCATGGTAAGCTTGATCAAGCAAAATAAGCTCTTCATAGTAATTTAAGCCTAATGCTTTGAAGAGCAATTTTTCAAAATAGGGTAAAGGGTCACCCTTGCCTTCCACACCTTCAGGAATCTTAATGAGATTTAACTTGTTTCATCTCTACCTGTCTTCTTGTTCTGTTAGTTTTTTTTTTTTTTGTAAATTATGTAGCATAGTGTGTTGTTTTTGAGAGTTTTGTTCATTGGGTTAAGTGTATTTTCTATGCAGAGAGTACAAAGTTGCAAAAATTTTGCTCTGCGTAAAATTTGCAGATTTCTGCAGTTCCACAAAGTTTTCTGCAGTTCGAAGTCACTCTTCACAGTCTATTGGCAAATTCACCAAATTTCAAAGTTGGAAACTTCAACTCATGTTGATTTAATAAAGGAAGGATCCCAGATCCGTGAAATTGGAATTTCGCAGTCGGAGTTCAGCATAAGATGTGAAGTTTACAATGTACCATGGGATAGGAGGTCACATGTTGCTGAACAGTCAATGAGAAGCTAGTTTGATTGTTCTCTCAGTGTAGTGTGTTGGAGAGAGACTTAGCAGAGCTTGTGCTTGTAAACGAGTAAAAATCTAAATATAATACATTATATAAAAGAGTATTTTGGTGGTCAAATTGCTTCCAAACTGTGTTTGTGAGTGCCCTGTGCACACACAGTACTTTCCTGTGTTGATTTTCTTCTGTATTCTTTACTTGAAGTATTTAGTTTTGTTTTAACAGAAGACTAGTGATTTGGTGGCTTGTGTTGGGGAGGGCAGGAACAATTTAGAACAGAAGGCACAGTTGTTTTCAGTAAAAAACCACAGGTCTAGTGCCCTGTCTTTTCTTAGGGAAAAATCACTGTCCTGACAGCGAGTTAACCAGAGTGATTGTTGTATCCCTGTTGGCACACTTGTGTTATGAAAAAAAATCACTGTCCTCCTGACTGTGATTTAAGGGGGACAGGAAATCTGTGCTAACTGGCAGCAGGTAGTAATGTTTCTAGTAAGAGAAATAATAAACTTGCTTCCAAATGGACCATATTTAACTGTACCTTAATAAATACTGATGTGAAAACTGTTTTTTCAATTTTCTTTTTATGAACAACATTCTTAACAGTTCTTTTCCTGGAACCAGTAATTTGGAGTGTTTACTATGTTACAGTTTGAGTACAGAATGCTAAACAAGAGCTATTGTCTTATCAGAACCATGCTTAGAGTTCTTTCGTCAAACTTTGACATAGTTAAAACTTCATTTCACTGGTTCCATGAAGAAAACTGAAACAGAATGCTGCCCATAAAAACAAAACAATGCAAAATACAGTTTTTCATATAACTTTTTATTCAGGTACAGTTACATATGGATCATTTTGGCCTATGAATATCATTTTTGTAAATTGGAACATTATAAACAGCTACCAATTAGAAATCATTTCCTGTCCTCTTTAATTAGAGTGATTGTTGTGTCCCTGTTGGCACACCTGTCTTATGAAAAAAAAATCACTGTCCTCCTGACTGCGATTTAACCAGAGTGAGTGTTGTATCCTTGTCAATGCACTTGTTTTGGGAAAAAATTCCCTGTCCTGACTATGCTTTAACTGGTGTATTCACTGTTGAGTAACTGCATGTAATAAATAAAGAACAGAAGAATGACTGTGAAGAAAAGGTCAACTAAAGGGAGAGGATGTGGAGCACCTACAAGGAAAATTTATCAGTTTGTGGTCCATAACAGTGGTTCAGGTAATAGAAACGGGTCAGAGGGAGCAGAGAGAGAGAGAGAGAAAGAGAGTATTCAGATGACTGTGGCAGGCAGTAGCAGTAGCACTAATGTATTTTGCATTGGTGGTGGCTTTTCTGCATCTAAATTTTTCTCTGCCAAATCTGCAGTAGACATGTTGATTGATGTGTCAAGTGACAGGAAGCAGCAGTACCACCAAACAGCCTACTGGAGCATGAAGGTAGTTGGTGTCAAAGTGCACTTGGAAAGTGATACTGTAAGTGGTGCTGGCTCGGTGCCTGATAATGTGTGTCCAATGGGTGAGGGTGAGGTGGGACATGTCAAGCAACATGATGACACTTGTCCTGAAGAGAGGGTGTGTGTCACAGAGTCTGTTGCTATTGTTGAAGAGAACAGATCTGTGGAGAATGATGAAAATGCTATTTTTTTGCTGCAGATGATGATGTGTCAGACTCAGATCCCACATGGGAGCCTGAAAAGAAAAGGTCAAAGCAGGGTGTTAAGGATGCAGAAGGTGTATTTCCTGTTGCCTTCACTGCTTCTTCAATGACCAAGGACCCCCTAGCACTGTTTCTCCCATTCATAAATGTCTCCAGTCATCTCAAAACATTACAAAGACCAACCCTTCTTCTTTGCTATCTCAGTCATCTTGGCACCAAGTAAAAGCAAGGCCAAATAAATCCCTAGTGTGGTATTTTTATATGCTGGACCCATATGACAAGACAGTGGCAATTTGCTAACTGTGTCAAACAAGAGTAAGTAGGGGTAAGAAAGGTAGTCACCTCAGCATGGGTGAGCAACATACACACCTGAAAAACAGGCACCCAGTATGGTGGCATCAACACCATAAGGCAGCCAGTGCTGGTGGTTCCAGTCCATCAAAATCATCAGGCAATGTAAGCCAAATAAAAGTGGCAGTATATAAGGGAGATATAGATGCAGGTGAGGAGGAGGACATTTTTGTGATACAGGATGAGGATGAGGATGATTCTGAAAGGGATCCAAATAGTGGTCCTAGCAGCATGACTATCATCCCAAGCCCAAGTGTGATAGCTACCCCAATACTGGAAAACAAAAAAGCACTGAGATCTGTCATGCAGTGCCTCAGAGTAACATTGGCAATCACCTGTCAATGAGCATCCCAATAATGTCACCCTGACAAGGCAAGCTGTTTGGCACACCAGGTTCATTCCCAATATCAAGAAAAGTTCAGGCCACACTGTATTCAGTTTTGGATCGTCAAATTAAATCTAGTCTGAGCCAGCTCTTATTGCCAAAATGAAATTGAAACATTCACTTCCCACCTGCCTGGAGTCACCTATGTGACCTGCAGTAAATGAATCATTGGACAAACCATGTTTTTCATTAACTTCAATGTTTCTAACAAAAGTTGAATTTAACTTTGAAGTTGACCAATGAATTTCTGGTGAAGTTTCATAACCAGAAGCCAGTTTTATGAAATTTTTTATTAGGCAAAGTTGATGACTTTGCAGGAACTTCACGTGTGGAATAAAACTTTGCTACAACTCTGCTTCTAAATTACTAATCCTTTGTTCCACCTCTGTTGTTTGAACTGATAAGGATGATAATTTAGTGCCTAAGTCAGCAATCAATTTTACTGATGCCAGAGAAGTTGTGACACTTGCAAGTCCCTTTTGAATTTCACTTTTTATTTCATTTTTAAGTTGGATCAGCAGCTCATTTGAATTTGTTATTTGAAACAGTGAAGATGTTAATTCTGTGATTTTGAACATGTTAGTGCTGTTTACTGAGCTAGCTTGTCCCATTTGTGCATGCTCAGTATTTCCTGAATTCACATTTAGATTCATCACAAGTGAAGAGTTAGTAGTATTGTTTTCTGCATTATTAGTGTCAGCATTCTGAGAAACATTAACCTTTGTAGATTTGTTGGTTGTTTGAATTCACTCAGGAACGGAGTTGGTCAATTCTGGCTGTCCTTCCATAGGATTCAACTCCCTTTTGTTGCAGCATTGGCAGTGCCAGTAAAGGATCAGTTTTGCTTTGTTGCAACTGTAGGAGTTTGTTCTGGATATTGATCAGTGAAGCCGTCTAAATAGTAGGGTCTGCAATGCTGTTTCTTCTCGTTGGTAAAGTCGGTAATGGTGATATAACTTCAAGTATTGCTTGACCCAATTTAGAGAAAAATTAAAGTGTTTTCTACTGAAGTCATCCTCAGTTAGCTATGTCTCTAGAGGTTGATGCAGATGAGTGTTTAGAGAGAGTATTCCCAGTCTTCCTCACACAAAACATTTCTTTGGAGAATTCTTTTAATCTTCAGATGTTTTTAGACATCCTCCCTTTGAGTTAATGCCAAGGTTGTTTCTTTGGATTTCCTGCTGCAGTCAACAAAGTGACATTTTCAGCAAACATAGACAGTGTTGGAGCTCTTGACCAAGCCTCTGTCACTCAGGCAGCAATCTTGGATCCCAGGGAAAAAAGGGGAAAAACATATTTAGAGAAACTTACTAGTAAATGTATACTTTAACATAGATTAATAAATATTAAGCAAATCAGCATAGTCTGCTTTGATAGGGGGCATAAGTAACCTTGATGCATGGTCTACTGTTAGTATGTTAATTAGTCTACACCTGTATAAGCCTAAACATAACAATAAATGACTTGCTGAAAATATTAACTTGGAACGTTAAAGATATAAGAGACAGAATTAAAGGCAAATAAATCTTCAATCACGCAGATCGAGCATCAGTTAATTGTATAATGTTGCAAGAGATACATTTGTTACTAACAGATGTTTTATTCTATTCAAGAAAATGGGGACAAGGATTAAGAGAGGACATGAAATAAATACACCAATACAGATCAAAGGCCAGAGGGGTAGCCATATTGTTTTATTAAAAATTCCAGAATTCTTATTAAAAGATCTATTATCGATACCAATGGACAATTTATCATTTGCAAAATTATGATAAATAATTGCACTTACACATTAACATGTATATATATGTATATATATATATATATGACTCAACTGAGAATTCTCCTAAGTTTTGTGATGAGATTGTTTTAAAAATCATGGGGTTTAACTAACCTATTATGGAAGGTGATTTTTATTTGGTGTTGAACTACAGTTTAGATAGATCCAATATACTGGGAGAAAAACTGCAATCAGCAGCAATTAAACTGGCTGATTTTGTGTCTGACTTCAAACTATTAGACCCCTGGTAATATGCGTGCTCTTCTACTTTACAATATTCTTTTTTTTTCAGCAGTCCACCAAACATTTTCTCAGATAGCTTTTTTCCTAATTTCAGAAAACATGTTATACTGTATGACAGATGTTAAATATAAAACATACATATTTCAAACCATGCCCCAGTTATATTAACTGTAAGGACCAAACAACAGAGTACTCCATTCATCTTTAGATTGGACTCCACATTACTCAAAGATTTTACATACATCTCTAGAATCAATCAAAAGATTTCATATTTTTTTTCAAAATAATAAATACCTCAATATAGCTGCATTAATCATTTGGGACACATTTAAGGCTTACATTAGAGGAATTACATTAACATACAATTCAAACAAGAAAAAAGAAAAAGACTACTGGAAGATTTTGAAAATATTATAAATCAAAAACCCAAATATTTTACAGGATATTTTAATTGCAAGAAACCGATTTAATAGAGTGTCAACATTAGAAGCAGAAAAACAATTATTATTGTCCACATCTAAATAATATGCAACTGGTGATAAACTGGATAACATTTTAACATGGCAACTGTGTAAGGAACAAGAAACTAATTTGATTACAAAATTAATTAAAGAAAGTGATGACTTAACAATAGATCTGATCGAAATTAATAACATTTTTGCAGATTACTATACAATATTATACACCTCTGAAAGAGGGATAGATAACAATGACAAATACTCCTTTCTTTAATCAATACTTCTTCTCCAATTAGATGATGTCCAAATTGCAATTCTTGACAAAGAAATATCTACTATAGAGACAGAAATGGCCATTAAGTCATTAACGAGTGGTAAAACTCCAGTCCCTGATGGCATTTCTATTGAGTTTTATAAAACATTTGTAGATCAGATTATCCCACATTTAAAAATATTATTTGATAACATATTGCTCTAGAATACTCTTCATCCATCATGTAAAGAAGCCACAATTCTTTTATTTAAAATTAATTATAAAGATCCTAACCACCTAGCTTCTTATAGACCCATTTCGCTTATTAACACTGATAGCAACATTTTATCAAACATCTTGGGTAAAAGGCTTGACAATATACTACCATCCATAATACATTCAAATCAAATCAAAATTAGGGCTGCCAATTAAAAGCAATTAATAGAAAAATATTAAATTTCATTGATAGATTTAAGTACTTGAATTACTCAATCCTCTCATTAAATGCAGAAACAGCATTTGATCATGAAGAATGGTCATATATCAAAATACTTCTGAAATATATGAAATTTGGCCCCTATTTAGAAAATGTGTAGATATATTATACTCCAGCCTGACAGCCAGGATTAAAACTAATAAACAAATGTCATCACCTATACATTTATATCGTGGGACATGTCAAGGATGCCCTTTGTGTCCTCTAATTTTTGCTCTGGCCATTGAGCCATTAGCAATATCCATTTGAGCAAATAACAATATTAAAGGTTTACAAGTAGAAAACATTGAAAACACAATTAGTCTGTACGCAGATGATGTTGTTATATACACCAACAACCTAAATCAGATCTCTCAGGAACTAAAAGACATAATAATGCGTTTAATAAAATCTCGGGGTGTAAGATAAATTGGGGCAAATCAGAACTAATGGAGTCCAAAGCACAACTCTATCCATTTGCATCAACTCATATATTCAAAGTTAAAAAGGTAACCATATTAAAATATTTAGGGGTACAACTGGACTAAGGTAATTCAAATCTCTATAAAAATAACATTGAGCAACTCATGGTAAAAACCAAAAGAGTATTCAAATCCTCTAAAACACTCCCATTGACCTTGATTGGGTGCATTAATGTTATAAAAATGAATACGTTACCCACATTTCTATTTTATTTTTAAAATATACCCATTTTCTAAATGATAAATTATTCAAAACATTAGATATCACTATTAAAAAATTCTTATGGAACGGCACGAAGCCCAGACTTAAAATAGATAAATTATACATTTGAAAGACCAAGGAGGCCTTGTTCTACCTTATTTTCAATGGATCTGGCCAGTTACATCATGGATGAAACATTGTGGGCATAACACCATGGAATCAACATCGCAGGACAACATATCATAGAGGTTAAAACAAAACAAGAGCAAAACATCACAATGGAGAATGCCATGTGCTGCAACAGAGCAGCAGTCGATGGATGTGTGGGTGGAAAGTCACCAAGAGGTGAATAGGAGCCACCGGAAGCACCAAGATATCTCATTGGCAAGAATGCTGACCTCCCCCACAGCAATGGCACAATACCGATGCAGGTATTGTGCTGCCTCTTCTATCATTGTTTTCTTTGGGGGAGCTGTACCCCCACACCACCCAGACTCTAGGATTCCAACTCCAGGTCACAGTTGGTCTGGGGAGGGGGCAGAACATTGGGAAAGGTGAAACACAGAAAAAGGGCCATTACCGTGAATGTCGCCGTAATGGTCTTTTTCTGTGTTTCGCCATTGGGGTGTCGACCACAAGGGGTGCTACAGGAGCCACCAGGACAGGTAACAGGGACCCTGCTAGGTGATCAAACAATGAAAGTGAACATTCACATCCCACCTGGATCGGCTCCTCCACAATGCATCAATCACGTAGACATACTGTGCAAGTACCAAAATGGATCCAATACAATGACAGGGGTGTGAATTTGTGGTTTGAACCCTATCAAATGGAGGAAGCAGGAAGCACAGGGCACAAGGATCAGGGGACAGCAGTGCAAGACAATGACTGCATGTGGTGCCCAAAGGACAAGGCACAGAGGTACAGGTGAGATGGAGGAGGCAGAAAACATGGACAAAACTGGGGGTGAGAGGGCCACTGCTGGAGGTACAACCAGGATATCAGTGTGTGTCAGGGATGCATAGGGAATGGTCACCAGCAGCTTGGTGGGGGGGTGCTGTTGGAGGTACAACCAGGATATCTGTGTGCATCAGGGAGGCACAGGGAATGGTTATCAGCAGCTGAGGGATACACTGCTGGAGGTACAACCAGGACATCGGTGTGTGTCAGGGAGGCACAGAGAATGATCATTGGCAGAAGAGGGGGGTTTGCAGATGGAGTGGGGATGGCACACAGCAGTGGGGCACAGACATTGGGTGCAGGTGGGCTGCAAACAGCTGCACATAAAGAAGGGGCCACACAAGGGTGGAGAGGGAGCCAAGCACCTCAGGGAACAGGCTCATTTTGGAACACATCGAGGAAAGTGCTCTGCCACCATCAAATGCCTGCAGCCTGCTGTGGGTGAAAGCCCCCCTCGACAACAGAGACACACAGATAGAGGGTGGGGGAGTGGCCAAAGGGTACTTATAAAGTGCCAATGGGCAATACCTGTGTGTAGGATGGGGGCTGGCCTGGCCAGGTGTGATTCATCCCTCCCAGTATTGGGCCTATAAATCATGTCCACACACAGGGATCATGTGTTCCTGTGAGGGCCAAGCTCTGTGACACTGCTGTGTGTGAGGGTGCATGTATCTGTGAGATGAAGGTGCCACTGCAGTATGTGACCAGTCAGAAGGGGAAGACCCTGATAACGCATTAGGGCTTCCTGTTCTACAAGGAGCAAACAGCTGCAGACAAGGTGTACTGGAAGTGCTCTGAGTATTACAATAAGCAATGTCCAGGGTGTATGCATACTGCAGGGGAGGAGATGGTGAACAGCCACAATCATGTCCCAGACTGTCGGACCATATGCATCCATGAGGCCATCACAGACATGAAGCAGAGGATGTCATAGTCAAATGAGATACCACACCAGGTGGTGGTGGCCTGCAGCAGTGGTATACCAATGGCCATGGGGGGCAGACTGCCCAGTTTTGACCTCCTTAAGCAAAGGGTTCGCCATGTGAGGATGGTTGCCTTTCACCTGCCACCCCCCCCGATCTTCACAAAGGACAAAAACCTACAGTACATGTCACAATGCACCACCTGGTATGCAGATGTAACATTCAAGACTGTGCCACCACACTTCATGCAACTGTACACCATACATGGGGTGCAGTATTGTACAGTGGTCCCCATAGTCTACATACTGCTGCTGAACAAGATGGGGGCAACATACACTCATGTGTTTAATGCACTGAAGGAACTCCATGCTGGCCTGAAGCCCACCACCATTGTCACAGTCTTTGAGCAGGCCACCATAATGTCCTTCTCCATGGTGTTCCTGGACACAAGCCAGCATGACTGTTTTTTCCACCTGTGCCAGGCCCTGTGGTGGAAGATCCAGGGAGTGCCTGACATCCTGTGGCAATATGTTGAGGAGAAGGACTTCACCCTCCATGTCCACAGGCTTCCCACCTTGGTGTTAGTGCCCCCAGGTGAGGTGTCCACTGTCATGGAGGTGCTGCACTCCTGGGAATTTAACATCAAATATGATGACCCCCTTGCCCCAGTACTGGAATACTTCAAGAACACCCGGGTTGGTCAGCCAATCCATGGCAGTGTCCACCGATCTCCACTTTTTCTGGTTGAACTGTGGAGCTGCTTTGAGGCCAGCAGGAAAGGCACTGCCTGCACAAACAATTTACTCAAGGGTTGGCACCGTGCAATCAGCATCCTCATAGGTGCCCATCACCACAGCCTATAGGGCTTCATAGATGCCCTGAAGGCAGAACAGTACCTAAATGAGCTCAAACAAGAGTAGTGCATCTCAGGAAGTTAGGTACCACCCAGGCAGAAGAGGTACAAGGATGCTACCAGCCACATCCAGCAGATTGTGCGGGAGTATGGCACATGGAGCACAAACGACTATCTGTGTGGCATTGTGAATAACTATCAATTGCAGATGAGAGTGTACACACACCTGTCCACGTGCCTGCCCCCCAGATCCGACATGATGCCTCAATGTCTGGGGATATGGATTGTTTGTACCCATGACAAGGTGTAGATGAGGGTACCTGTGTCTGACTGACACCATTAGGGACAGGTTACCCAGGGTATACTTGCCTCTGATTATTGTGCCTCTGATGGGGTCATGGTGGGGTGACTGTGCTTCTGATGGGGAGAGCAGGGTGATTGTGTATCTAATAGGGAAGGGGGTGATTATGCCTCTGATTGGTTGCTGTGGCTCACCACTCACAGGTGGTGGATCTGGGGCTGGTCACACACCAATAGGAGGACTGGGTTGTTCACATGGTTGTGGGGGGGTCAGGGTTTGGTTACACACTGATGAGGGGCTGTGATTCTGAAGCATTGTATGTTGTGTACATGTGTACACGTTGAAATAAATGGTTAACACATGCTAACACCCTTGTCTGCTCTCTCCTTCTCATGTTATGTGCCAAGCCAGTGCCAGCAAGCTGTAAGTCTGTGCACATCATGCCAGCCATGCCAGTGGCCTGTTCAGCACCCCCACACACAGTTCATATCTCATCTCTGCCCATGTGCATATCTCCTTGTGTGTGCCCATTGCCCACTCCATGTCATTGGAGTCCAGTGGTGCATCCTCCACATAGGCATTCATGCCCAGTATTATTGGGGCCCCCATGACCATGGTCACAGTGCAGCCATATCTCTGTTGGCACAGTGACACCCCTAAATGTGGTTGCCATCCAAACCATCATCCTAGCAGCATTGCCCAGTATGACAGGGACAACCCCTCGGTCCACATGACTGTTCCACCCACTGCACAGTGGTGGCCCATGTGGTGTCCCTCCCCTAGTCTGTGGCACACACTCCAACTATCCATGCCATGTGCGGTTCCCCTACACATCCATCCACTCACCTCCACAGCCAGCAGGGCACTGTGTTGTGCTGGGCCATATGCATTCTGTGCTGTGTATGCCCTCTTGAACACATGCCACAGTGGTGTGGGGGCATTCATGTGTGCTGCTGGGTAACTGTTGGCATGGGAATGTGGGCAGGGGTGGGAGCCTGAATGTGCAACAGACCTGGGTAGGGCATCGTCTGCCACTGTTCTGTGGGTGGCACGGTCTTGCATTGGGGGGGACATACAGTACAGTACAGGCAAGTGCTTCTTGGGTGGGGGTTGTGTCTGCTGGCATGGGGGTGGGGGTGCCTTGCAGGGATGGTGTCCTGCAGGGGATTTATGGATTGTGACCTGAGGCACATGGTGTCATGGTTTACCCCCCCAATTTGTGTCATCTACTGCCATGGGGGGCACTCTTGGGCCATGGGTGTTGTCCTGTCCACTTGGGTACTTGGTGGTTGACCAGTGTTTCTAGTGCTGGGGTAGGTTGCCATGGGTTCAGGGATAGTCCTCCCGTGCAGTTCCCCTGTGTTGTTCTGTTCTGCTGGCTGCTTCCTAGACCCTGCACACCTTCTCCCTGACACCGTTGCTCTGTCCTGTGGGGTGCTGGCAGAATGCTGTGTTATGGTTGCCCACCCCCTAGGCCACATCCAAAATGGTTGACATTCTTATTTACATCCTGGGTCCTCCTGTCCCCCCAACTCCTCTCGTACTCTGGGGCCACTCATGGTCTTCCCTCTGGGCGGTGCTCCACATGTGGATGGGCATGCCAGTTGGCTATCCTGGCACTGGCCTGTGTCACCCACTCACCCCAGTGGTGGGAGCCCCCTGCACACTGTTCCAGCCTCAGGCCCACCCTGTGGTATATTCAGGCACTGTTGCCTTCTGCTGGGATGTGCAGATCAGGGGATGTTCGCAGTGGGTGGTGTTTGCTGCATGCGTGGTGCCTGTCCTGTGTTATTCTTTCCCATTATATTTATTACCACTGACATTGCAGGTGGCAATGTTATTGCCAATTAGCAATGTCTAGTGATGTTTTTTCCTGTGAAGATCCTAGTCAGATCTTTTGGGGGGTATTATTTTGCTGCTAATTTAGCAACCACTTATGGATGGTTTCACCCAAATCATGGTAAGCTTCCCATACAAATTGAAACAAGCTGTATAACATATGATGAAATAAAGCACTTATTATTTGGAGGCCCTTACTGGAAATGTTTAACCCACTTACGCATGTCCACACAGACAACTTGTTATATCTGGGAAAAAGTAATGAAATTTACAGATACCTATAACAATATCTCATTATACTCTCCCACTTATCTCAATGATCACTTTCTACCATCCCAGCCTGATATAGGGTTCAAAATATGGTATATGAAAAGTATAAAAGAAATATTAAACCTTTATGATCACAATTGTTTATTAGCTTTTGACACTATTAAAACATGTTTAACTTAACAAACACACACTTTTTTTGATATCTTCAAATCAACAACTATGATTAGAAGAAACTGGAATATTTTGGATAAACCACAAAGTACACAATGGGAAATGCAATTGATACAAAGAAATAATGTTAAATTAATTTCAAAATTTGATTCCATTATAGGTTCTAAAAAGGGCACTAATTTACAAATACTTAAATTGAAATGGCAGAGAAAAATTCAACAAAATATTATAGAACAACAATGGGCACAAATTAGTAATTTGCCTAAACTATGTATAATATCCTCCAAAGTACTATAAATATATTTTAATATTATACACAGGATATATTACACTCCTCATAAATTGAAATTGATGAATGTTAATGGCTCAAATCTCTGTGCCAGGTGTAACACTCTGAATGGTACTCTTGAACATATGATGGTCGGATGTCGATCATTACTGTATATTCTGGCATAAAGTTCTAAATACTATAACACAAATTGCAAACATTTGCATGAAGAGAAATAATGAAACCTTACTTTTAACATATGGCTGCCTTGACCAACATATTAATACTCATCAACAAAGACTGATATATATTGGCTTAATAAATGCACAGAAGTGCTAATGCAGTGAAACGAGGCAAATCAACCAGACTTCAATGTTTGGGTGAATTTAATGATTGAAATCTATAAAATTGAACAGGTTCATTATGTGCTCAAAAAAGGAACAGTGCTATTCGATAAAATATGGTCAAAATGTAATGTCTTCATTAGATCTAAAGAACTGAGACCTAATTTAAGTTAATTAGTAATGAACAGATCTGCATCTATGTTTTCTCCTATTTTCCTGTCATCTATTTACAGCAAAGCAATTTGAAGGATTATATTAATTTGATAACAATTTTTTTTTTGTTTATTTCAGACTCATATGTTACTATTAATTTATTTATTTTATTTAGCTTTTGTTGACTGGGTAACTGCACTAGACAAATTCTGCCTATTTTCAGGCATGACCGGGGAGAGGGGGATACAGATGAATGTCAACTGACTTTGAACCAGATTAAGCTGTTGGTGGTATTTTTAGTGAACGGAGGGAAATTTGGCCAGGACACCGTGGAAATTCTCCTACTCTCTGTCAGTAGGGAGAGCTGCTGGCCAATCGTTATGGCCACTCAGTCTCAGTTGGTGGATGGTATGGATATCTCAGAAGCAGGGGAGAGGGCGTCCTCCCCTGTGCTTGGAAACCTAGAGGCCACCACAGATCTTTACAGCATGGATCTAGCAAACAGGGAACCAAAATGTTTTTCTATGAAGGACTTACCAGAGGACAACGTACTCAACAATGCACAGCCTGATTTACAGATAAGTGATTTTTCGTTACCAACAGAAGTACAAGCTAACTCTTTAAATTCCTTGGAAATATGCAGACAAAGTTCAGCAGGACTTAATTTGTTTTTGCAAACCCCAGAAATGTAGATGTTGGCCTGGTTGATGGCCTGTCTGACAGCCCTGTCAAATTTGCTGATGCAGCTGCTTCAAAGGATGACACCGACCTGGTTCCAATAGACTCACCCTGTCAAACGCTTGAGAAGAGGGAAGTTTTGGCTGGCAGTCTGACTGCTGATATCAGCAAGTGCCTAAGGCCGATCCCTTCTCAAATGAATGTTTCAACAGTTGCGGTCAATGAAAATCAGCATAACCCTGTTGAAAATACAGAACTCTTTAGTTTTCCTCACGTGCCTAAGCTTAGTGACGAGCAACAAGTAATTGACAAGCGAACAAAACTTTTTGCCATTGGTTCACATGCAGTCAATGTAAAGGGAGCAGGGCTCAGGTCAGTGCTGGAAATGGGCTCCAGAGCAATATAGTTTTTCAAACTGACCCGATGCATCAAAAGCATGTGACTTCCTTTCTTTTTCAGCAAAGAAAGCAAACCTCCAAAGTGTCTCCAGAAACCCTTAAAAATAAAAGAGCTATTTTAAATGCTGCAAATCGTAATTTAAACCCCACACCTTCTTCTAGAAAAATGTATCCCGGTCCTACAATTGCACAAAATACTTCAACCACTGAACTCATTCAGCAAGCCTTTTCTCTCCCTTCAGGAGCCCAAGATAAATCTGATATATGGTCCCAAATACAGCTTTAGCAGAAGCTGGTTGGAAAAGAAGTCCCACAGGGACATGGGTTCCAGACCCAGAGTGGCCTTGCTCCTTTCCCCTGTCCACAGCTTCCACTGAATGGTCTCCTACTACTACCGATCAGGAGAATAGGCCTACTCCAACCATTTCTGTGATAAAAACAGACATTAATAAAGGGACTTTGCCTACAGAGAATGAACCTGGACAACATTCTTTACTGGATGAGACTGAGTCTAGTGACAAACCTGATATACCCCTTCAGTCTAGACCTCTTCTTTTGGACTTGTTTTCTCAAAAAAGAAAGGAAGTTGCACCCCGAAGAAATGCAATAAGGATTTGGTATAAAGGGGGTTTACCTGAAAGGCCTGACCAGGTGTTTGTAGGCAAATACTTAATCAAGGAATCTTTACAATTTTCACCACTAGATGTATTTGCCTTTATAAACATTTCAGGGGAAGATAGCTACGATATAAGTTTTAGATCCCCTTATTTGCTAGATTTATTTTGGCAAAGATATAACCAGCTTAAATTCTCTCCTCTGTGGTCTCCCTTTATAGTTACACCGTTACCCAATCCTTGATTAAATATATGATTGTGATGTTTAGAAATGAAGGTGTGCATGTGGAAGACATCACTTTCTGGCTTTCTCAGAAATGCGATGTCCTGAGTGCTCCCGAGGCAGTATTGGACACTGAATTTTTTTGGACAGGTAGCTGGAGGTATAAAGTGAAATTATGGCTTATGGATAATGAAACTGAGCATATTCCTAAGTCATTTTCCCTTGGTAGAGATAGGGGTGTATGTTTCTATGCTGGGCAGCCCCATGCCTGCTATAAGTGTGGAGCCTGGACACATATCTCTAGTTCATGTGACACTTCTAGATGTGAGATTTGTGGGGAATTGGGGCATTGTAGTTTTCAATGTGCCAATGTGGTGAAATGTGATCTCTGTGAAGAATCAGGACATGGCTATAAAGACAGTCTCTGGGTAGCCAAAAACAAGGCTACAGTTATCAGTTCTGAACTATTAATTTAAAAGGCCCAGGATGAAGCTTTTGCTAAATGTCAGCCAAATAAATCTGAGCCCCCCTCCCCCCCACCAGAGGGAAAATCAGAGCCAGGGAAAAAAGCAGCCATCTGAAGCAGGGCCTCTTCAAACTCAGGATGTAGCTGAAAAAACTCCTGATATTTTTAATATACAGGACTTCCCTCCTGTAAGTTATCAGGAGATCGAAGCCCCAGAGCCTCAGTCTTCTAAATCCATTGATAAAAGGGTTACAAGGAGCTCAAAAATACCTCTTCCCCTTCATTCTGTATCCCCTCCTCCTGAGGACTCCCTTACTTTGGAAACAGATAACTCTTGAGCCATTTTAGATAAAATGGGTGATGACTCTGATATGGATGTAGGTATTACGGGTCTTTCTCAGTCCTCTGGGAGTAAAACATCTCAAAACGACTATAAAGGAAAAAAAAAAGGAAAAAAAAAAGGGCCCTGAATAAAATCCTATGGCTACATTTAGTATTGGGTCCTTTAATTGCAGTAGTTTGTTGAATACAGACAAAAGGACTACTTTATTTTATTACCTACATCAGGTTAAAGTAGATGTCTGTTTCTTACAAGAAACATGGCTGTACACAGCAGATCAGTGTCGCTTAGTGACAATTGAATGGATGTGGGGACCCTCCTACTGGTCCTTTGGGTTAGATAGAGCTGACGGTTTAGGGATTCCTTTTTTCTCTTATAAATTCACCCTGAAAAAACTTATAGATTTAATACCCCAGAGATTGTTAATATTAGATGGAACTTGGAAATTAGCTAATTTCCAGTTCATAGTTGTATATGGGCCTCAGACTAAAGCTGGACGGGTTAATCTCTTTAACACACTAATTACCTTACCTGGCTACCACCCACCATATTATTTTAGGGGAATATTTCAATTGTGAAATCCCCTCCTCTAGAAGAGGGAAATTAGGGAAAAAAACTTATTGTGATACTACAGCTTAGGGAGGATTGTTACTTTGGCAGGGTTAAAAAATGGAATGAATTATCAAAAGAGGGGACCTGATTACACTTTTCAAAAAGGGACATTCACTTGCAATTATTGATTACCTTTTTTTCTCAGAAAATTTCCCCTTTCCCCTTCATTATTCCCGTATAAATGAATTTTCTGATCATTTATTGATTATCTTAAGTTTTGGCTCCTCTCCCTCTAGTCATAAAGCAAAAAATAGATGGAAACTCAATATGTAAATTTTAAAGGACCCTAAAGTTATACAAGGTATCACATCATTATCATGGGTACGAACGTCAGTGGCTGATTTGTATGATGAACTATGGGACTGGTGGGAGGATACTAAGAATTATATTAAAAAATGGTGCCAACATTATGGGAAAAGAATGGTTTCATCACAATTTCTTCATTATTTATCATTAAGAGGGAAATTACAGAATTTATTTTCTAATGCCAGTACTTCTAGAGTGGATTTCTCATCTCAAATTGACCAAATTAAATTTGCAATGAGGGCATCCCAGTATGATAGAGCTTGGACCCTACAAACAGAGCTTTTCTTTGGAACCCAAAAAAGCCCTGTGGGGATCCCTTTAAGGCTTTTAAAAGAAAACGGATTCTATTAACTTAGAGTTTCTACAGAATAATAGTGGAGAACTTAATTCTTCCCCCATTGATATATATAACATTATTCAGAATCATATTTCAGAACAAGAAGGATTTGCAGTACCTCCAATCAAGGAAATTAAGACCTTTCTTCAGCTGACTGAATTACCACAAACCCCAGGTTTAGACCTTTCAAAACTAGCAAACCCCATAAAGGAACCCCAAATCAGTAAAGTTCTGTCTTCTTTAAAGTCAGGGGTAGCCCCTGGGTTGGATGGTATACCCTATGAGTTTTATAAATGTTTTCATCATATCTTGGCAGTATGCCTTGGAAAAGTGTTTTCTTCTCTTCAAAAGGTTAATAGGTTGCCCTCTATGTTTATGATAGGATTGTTAGTAGACATCTTTAAAGAAGGAGATAAAACTAAACTAACTAATTGGAGACCTATCACAATTCTGAATTAAGATTTTAAAATCCTGTCCCAGATACTTAACAACAGACTCAGAGCGGTCTCTTGTGACTTGTTATTCCCCCTTCAATTATGTGGAATTCCAGGAAGAAAAATTCAGACTGCTTAAATAAATATCAGAGAAATAATAGAATTTTCAAATAGAAATTTATCCCAGAATTGTATTTTATCTTTGGACCAACATAAAGCTTTTGACAGGGTTTATAGGCCCTTCTTATTTTCTGTTCTACCACACTATGGGGTCCCTCAGGGGTTTATTAAATGGATAACTTTAATGTATGACAATGTGGTAGTTTTTCCAATTATCAAAGGGATACCATCTTTCCCCATTAATCAAGTATGGAGTTCAACAGGGCTGTCCATTAGGTCCCTTGCTATTGGCATTTTCTCTTGACCCTCTTCTTAGGAGTTTAGCCTTTTCTGATAGGTTTCCAGGTATATTTGGGATGACTCAAGAGGATACTGTGGTTGTTCAAGCTTATGCTGATGATATATGTGTTTTTCTTTCTACTAAAGATCAAATTCCCATTGTATTAGATTGCTTGGGAAGGTATGAACTTATTTCAAACTCAAAACTTAATCTAAAGAAATCAAAAGGGCTTTTTTTGGGGCCCGTAATAACTGACCAGATAGATGTATCAGGAATCATTGTCTCTTCTACAAAATGCAAAATTCTTGTTATGACTTTTGGCCCTCAGAATCGTCCTTTAAAAAAACTGGGATATAGCTGTGAAAAAGGCAGAATTAAAAGTTCAAAGATGGAAAGGGTGGAGATTGTCCAAAATAAAGAGGGTTTCAGTAATTAAAAAAGTCATTATTCATGGATTACTATACATGGGTATGGTTTATCCCCCCCTTTGGCTCTAGAGACACACCTAGATGCCTGCTTCTTTTCCATGTTATGGGGCAGTTGACTTAACCCCATTAAGTGGTGCTATACTTATTTACCTATAGCTAAGGGAGGTCTAGATATGGTGGATCCTTTAACTTTTTTTATGCTTTATTCCTTTCTCAGAATTTTAACTTTGATCCATGTTTTCCCAGCTTTCTACAGCATTTATTGATACTAAATAACTTTAAAACATTTTTTGATGTATGGAGTACCCTCCCTCCCAGGATCCCTAAACAAATTTTAATTCCCTTATTCTTTAAACCATGTGCTCAAAAATTATCTAAGTGGTCCATTCCTCACCCTTTTATAAGAGCTAATTTAGGAGCTAAATTGTATAGTTCTATTTTAGATCAAATTTACCCAACAGAACCTGAATTTGTGAACTGTCCCCTGGCATTGAAAGATTATGCTATTAAACAACTGAGTAATCCTAGGATTCCCTCTCACATGTGGGAGATTATGTGGCTATCAGTCTATGGCAGACTCAATATTAAAGGGAATGCTAAGCACAAAATGGCAAATGAAAGGTATTGCCCTTACCTTAAATGTCAGGCTTTAGAGGAAATGATGGATCATTTTTTATTCCAGTATTCATATGCAAAAGGCTTATGGGAATTTTTATGTACTAAATTAAGCTTTAGTTGGTTATCAAAATTGTATTACCAGGTTTTGGTTTGGGGTTTCTTTCCCCATCTTGTTACCATATATAATGGGAGCATTTTAACAGTTTTTTTTTGTTGTTGTTTAAAGTTTTATTTATGGCAGGCTAGATGCCAGTGGGTGTTGCAGCAAAAATTTATGACACATGACAGTTTTTATGTTTTAATAATGAAAGCTGTGAAATCAATTTATTTGAAAGATAAAGAAATCCACTCATCAAAAAAAGTCTTTAAATGGCAGAAAGGGTTACATGTCTTTATTAAATATAAGTGAACAATAGCAAAATCCATTTATCCTCTTTTGTATATGATAAGTGAGAGATACCAATTCATTTTGGGTATTAGTGTTATAAAAACGTGTTTAAATATATTTTATATATTTGTTTTCAGGTATGATATGAATGTATTATTATTAGAGTTTTTTTTATGAGGAAATCCTTTTCATGTATGTTTTCATGATTCTTTTGTTTATGGAACTGTCCTTTACATGAATTTTTAATGTATTTTCAATAAAAACTCCCCATCTCTTTTCAAGAAGTGCCATGGGATCTTTAACATCCACCTGAACTACCAGCAGAACAGGCAGATGGGACTGCAGTTTAACATCTCATCCAAAAGATGGCATCTCAGGAGTACAGCACCCCCACACACACACATGCTGCACTGCAGTGTCAGTATTGGGATATTAATCCAAGTGCCTGGTGTGGGGCTAAAACCCACAGCCTTCTGATCTCCTGGCCTCAGAGGCAAGTGTGCTACCTGCTGAGCCACTGACACTGTATTACACCAAGTATATATGTGTGTTGACATATAACATTGTATTGCATACCTGTAATTAGAGATGTTGCAAAATAAAATTTTGCAAGTGAAATTCCCGTGAAACTGGCAATTTCATAGTGTGAATTGTTTTGCATAATTTGGACATTCTGCAAAATATTTAGAGAGGTGCAAAGTTGCAAAATGTTGCCTGTGAAATGCAAAATTTAACCTGAAAATGATCAAATTTGCCTGCAAGTTGCCAATTTTGCCATTTCATGGGCAATATTTTGCACTCCGCAGGTGATATTTTGCACTCTGTGGGTAAAATTCCACATTTCGCTTCCACAAAAAACTTTGCAAACCAGCTGAATTGCATGAAATATTTCACATAACAAAAATTAGCAATTTTGCACATTGCTACCTGTAATGAATGTTTGACCTATTGAAATTTTGTCAATAAAAATATATTATAAAAATAAATAAAACAATTCATGTCAAGTTTTTAGTTTGCCTTGCTTAGTGTTGTTCTCAATATTTCATTGTGTAGTTATAAAACTTAGTAGGGTCATTAAAGGTCGTTACAAATTCTGCAACAAAAGAAATTACATGTTTAATCTGGTTTTATGGCAGTGGTATGGTCAACAAAATAACAAAATGTTTTTGATAGCCATATCTCTACATTTCCCATTACTCCATCCAAACTGCAGCCTGCCCCTGAAACCTGGTGTAAGCACACATGGAAGAACAAGAAGTTTGGTACACTGCTCCTGCAATGGTGTACAATGCCATGTGTGTAAATGGTGGTTGGCAACCGATTCAAGAGGAGTGGTAAGTGAGTGGTGCAGACAGCAGAGGATCTGATAAGCATTCATGGTACTGTATGTTTAAATGCATCTTCTGTGTATCACAGTAGTGGTACTCATGGAAACAGTGCAATGTAAAGGTCAGTGCCAGAATTCTTTGCCTAAGAACTGTTCCATAGATAACACCTACAGTAGATATAAAGTAAACACCTGCCTTTCTCAGCTTGAGAACTTGTTCAATTTATACATTCTGATAATTTTATTTAAATTGAGCTAAAAGGTGAAAACCTTTTCGTTTGTTATGGGAAGAAGTAAATGCAACACTCATCTTGAATCTTATCTTGTACCTAATGTGTAGCTTTATTTTTCTGGTTTTAAATTACAAAGTAGTAACTGAAGTCCTAAATTATGTACAGTACTTGTTTTTAATGCTAGTCTGTGTTTTGATTTCTAAAAGTTGTTTGAAAAAAATTCAAATGTATTTTGTTTTGCCTTCTAAATAATTCAACTCTAGCATTTTCCTGTTTCTCAGGTACATAACTGCATTTCAGATGATCTCTGCATTTATAATGTAGGTGATGACAAAATCCCAGTGATATGATTGGCCAGTTGGACTGTGTGACAATACAATCATCACAGCACACCCAGACACCTCCAATCTCATTTTAGATTGTTCATTTAATGTGTTTTCACTGTATTATAAGAGGAATAACACACTGCAGGGATTACCATCAGCTGTCCCTCATGCTTTGCAATGCACCATATGTTTCTGCATATCTCAATACAATTAGGTACACTGGCACATGATATTCTTTACATGCTGATATTTAATTGGAAATATATTTAATCATCAAGTCTGCAGTTTCTATAGAAGTTATTTTTGAAATACTGGTTTGTATTATGTTATTGTTCAATTTTGTTTCTGGCTCTTTAGTAAATTCAGTGGGTACTTCTGACTTAAGTTGTACACTGGTGGTAAGTACTATTTCTAAACCATATATCTACAGTAGGTTATGTCTTTGCTATAATCTACAACTGATATGACAATGCATCTGTGTTCTACTGTACAACTCTGTGGTTAAATGGGACATAAATTACATCATATGAAGTCATCCTGAAATGATACTCACCACCAGTGTGTGAATCACAGACACCCACATAGTTTACTAAAAGGCCAATCAAGATTAAACAATTATATCATTGGAACATGTATTTAAAACTGCCTCAAAATGGAAAAATAAATTATGAATTCAACACACTTTTTCTTTGAAGGAAAACTGCACTGAATATGTGAGTCATTTACCAGTAGAATTTGTTTTAAATATTTGTTAAAACTCTGTTACTATTCCAGCTATGCAGGCCTTTTAGTAACCTCAGTAAGTGTTTCTGCATTACAGGCTGGTGGTAAGTACCAGTTTAGAACTGTATGATGTAGTTTGTTTCCCTCTCAACCCCAGAGTTCTATAGCCGAACATGGATGCATTGTGCCAACAATGGAAGAGTAGAACAGGGACGTAAACAATGTCATGCAGTTCTAAAATGTTTCTTACTAACAGCAGGTATATCAAAAACACCCACTGGGATACCTAAAAGGCCTACAGAGCTAGTGCAATAACATAATTTGAACCAGTATTTAAGAAATTGATTCTTTTGTGAAAAGTGATTTATCGATTCAGCACAGTTCTCCTTAAGAAAAAATATCTACAAATGCTGCAACAAATACTATGAAAGATGAGAAGGGCATGACAACTAGACACATTCTAACCACTAGATTTCTTATCACCTTCAAACCATGTGTAATCCATAATAGTCTTGCCAATTGCAAGCCAATAAGGAAAGCTAAAGCTATATGTAAAGTTTGGACTCAGAAAACAAATATTTTTACCTAATACAAAAGAGACTCAAACATCAAATTGCAAGTGCAAAAGGATAATTAAGAAACTATATTAACTTTGTCTATAGTAACTGTTTTTTCACAGTCAAACCCAAAGAAGAAGGCAGAAAAGAGCTTATATCTGATTCCAAGTAGGAGAAGATTGAAATATTTCACTAGGCTTGGACCATTAGGTTCATAAAAGACTCAGCAGACATCATAGCTTAGGCTAGTTAACAGGAGCCTGAAAGAGGGTAACTTTCCCCAAATCTGGAAACTGGCTAAATAAACACCTATTTCAAAATAGAAAGGTATCAAAAGCTCCCTTAAACTATCTCCCAGTCACACTGCCATCTGCCCTCTATAAGCACTTTAAGTAAATGTTCCATAAACAACTGAACGATTGTAATCTATACAGCAGAACTTGCTGCACATGGCAGAAATGGAAGCATTGTACTCTTAAAAGTTAGCAAGCAAACCAAAGAAAAACAGGCACTTACCACTCTGAGGACAGGGAAACTACAACATCCTGAAGACATGTCCAGAAAGTCAACTCTCTGCACAAAAGTAATCCTTTATTAAAGTGCTCACGATATGGTACATATAGGAAAATATGCTATATAGGAAAACACAAAAATCCACTAGCTCTGGAGTTACTTAACATTTTGCTTATAAGAAATTTGTTAGGCAAAGCTGGTGGGATGCTGGGTGCACTGGAAGAGGGATATTTAGCAAAAGGGATGTGGAGTTACCACTGTATCACTCACTAGTGAGACCAAACCTAGAGTACTGTGTAGGGTTCTGGAGGGCACACCTCAAGGACAAAGTCAGGGTGGAAACATTCAAGAGGAGGTCTACCAGAATGGTGTGAGGGTTGCACCAGAAGCCATACGAAGAGAGGTGTGGGAGCTCAATGTGTACTTCCTGAAGGACAGGTGACATGATTGAGACCTATAAGTACCTCATGGGGGTGAACAAGGTGAAGAGAAAAAGCACCAAAACATGTGGTTATGCAATGAAGCTAGAGGGTGTAAATTTAAAAGGGATGTGGGAAATACTTCTTCACTGAAAGGACGTTGGATGTCTGGAACAGCCTGCCAGAATAGGTGGTGGGGAAAAAACAGTGGGGAGAGTCAAGCATGTATGGAATAGGCACACAGGCATAATAAGTAGGGAAAAGGGATGTGGAGAGGACACCGGCAACCAGAGTCTAAGGTATAAGGAATAAACAAGGAAACAGAGCAGAATGGATGGGCCTATGGGTCCTTTTCTGCTGACTAATTCTATGGCTATATGTTGTTTGCTTGAATGTCATAATGATCCTAAGTATGATCCTAACTGACTCAAGAATGGTGAGTGCCTTCTTTTCTTTGGTTTGCCTGCTAACTGTAAAATTATCTTGAACATTATTCATTGTTCACTCCTTACCACTTGGGATCTAGGGCACATTTTCCCACATAACACCATGCTCACAAATTTCATGAAATGGATTGCAATAACCTTGGATGATAGGAAGGAATATATGTGTGTGTATGTTTTGCTTGTGGCCCTGTCCAGTGCTTTTGATTTTGTGGACTACACAAAATTAGTTACCAAACATAAAGATGTTGTGGTACCTTCTGGTACTGTATTCTGGTGAGGAGGGGCATATGTCTGGGTCTTTACTACAGTAGAAGGCACTTAATTGGGAAGGCCTGGTGACTGCCTTTTTGTCTCAATTAAGCGGCTGTCCCTTTTATCAGAAGTGCATGTTTTCAGTGATTTCATTAATAGAGCCAGCTGTTTACTGCATAGTTACAAAGATGGCTCCTGACTAACATGCAGGTCCAGATTAACACATGGTTCTGTTCCACTCCCAACTAAAGATGTAAGCTTATATCTTTAGTCCATAGCAGAAGAGAACCACATGTTAATCTGGACCTGTGCATTAGTCAGGAGCCATCTTTGTAGCATTGCACTGTATATGGGACTCTAGACTGAGAAATAAGAAGTAAATCTTCTGGTCCAACAACATGGGAGTGGTATACAACATAAATCGACAGTTGGGGGCAAAAGACCCCTTGGATGACCTCATGAGAATATTTGCCCAGAAATGCATGTTGTTAAATGTCCATTTTAAGTCTGTATATGTTCCTGATATTGAGAATGGTATTGCAGATATTTTATCATTTTTATAGTGGCAGAAATTCAGGGAGTTGTCTTCAGGGATGGAACAAAATCTACTACTGATCTCACCATTTCTGTGGAAGGTAGTGACTTTGAAATCTGGGAGTGTCTAGGTAATGCCATTGCTCCATGGACCTGAGCGGCCTTCCGGCATGGTGTGGAACATTACTATGCAATCTGAGCAGTGTCAGGATAGCCAAACAGTTGGCCTATTTCAGTTGATCAACTGTGCAGCTATATCATAAAAGTGAGATGGCAGGGCCTGATGCCAGGGAGTGCTGGGCAGCACCTGATAGGCCTGTCATGGTTTTCCAGAGGAGGGGGTTTCACAGACACCCCTCACACCTTCAAGGCTTGGATGGTCCTTAAAGAGTGGGGGATAAAGGCCGTACCAAGTGGTCAGATCCCTGGTGCAAAATTATGCCAGTGATCTTCTAACAGGTGTGGGCAGCCCTTCCAGTGGTTTGCTGGTCAGCATATGAAGCTGCTTTATTTAACACCACATTTGCACTGACATTCTGTGGGGCATTCTGGGTCTCCAAATTGGTGCAAATTGCACAAACTGGGGCTGCAATAAGCCTTATGGTCTCAGAGATCACAGTGACCCAGGAGGGAGTCTCTGTCCAGTTGCACCAGAGCACACCTGATCAGCCAAGTAGTGACTGCTACTGTACAGTGAAGACCCTGGCCAGGTCAACATGGGACATAAAATTCTTGGTTGTCACTTATGTGACTCTCTGCCCTGCAGAGGGCGAGGCATTCTCACAGCATGCAAATGGCAAGCTGTGACAGTCTATTAATTCAGACATGTATTAGTGTTGATGGTCCAGTGAGTCAGTCTGAATGCAAGTGTACTGCACCCATTCCATTAGGACTGGGGCAGCAATGACCATTAGGTCCAAGGGGCTTTCAGATAGTGAGATCCAGCCCATGGTATGGTGGCGGTCCCAAGTGTTTTTGCAATACTTCCACCCACATTTACTTTATCATTGTCTTGCTGTCTTCCATGGTCTTGTTGTCTGACTCTTTCTATCAGGACTTGCAGCAACATGTGGAGTGAGTAATTTGGGGGGTCAAAGTGCATCTGTTGTGTGGCATCATTGAGGTCTCACAGAACAATAGTAAAGGGGGGAAGGGAGATGAGCCAAATTCTTCCAATAGACTTTTCTTTCTTTCATGAGGTGTGTGGGACTGGAAGACCTGGATTCCAGTTGGAGAGTTCTGAAAAAACCTCACTGCGCTTGCCTATGAGTGCAGTAACATCTGAAAGGGGCAGTCGCATGACATCTTGCCACAGGCATGGGGTCATGTTGTTGCATTCAAAAACAGTGCTACACTATACTGTGCTGGCAAAACAGTGACTAAAAATGAAAACAGTAAAATACTAGTTTTCGACGCCCCCAAACCCTCCCTGATTAAAATAGACTCCTCTGGGGGTGGGGCAACTCAGGGACAGGGTGAAACTCAGGCAGTGGGCATCACAAGACATGAAAAAAAAAAAAACGAACCTAATCTGTGACTGGGATTAGAACCCTGGTCCACAGTCGCTCCATTGTCCTCTAGCACTAATGGCTCTACTCCCTGAGACATGGCAGCTGCTCAGTGAACCCCCTTCCAGCAGAGCTCCTACCCTCTGCAGCAGAGCTTTCCAAGAAACAGCTACAGGGTCACCGCTACTGTTCCATACTATTTGTGTCATGCAGCATTGTGTACCCTCTAGCTGTTCTTCCACGCACTATTGCACAGTTGCACAGTTTTGCCTTGCAGCATTGTATATGCAACATATTCACCCAGTACACCAGCCACATGACCTCCCAACTCTAGGGGCTAGAGTATGAACTCAGGAGGTACATCATTCAATTGGCCTATGCAAGGGATTTGAACCTTCATTGGAAGATTTGCATGACACGAGTTGACTAATAAGCTCTTCCATCTGTGCATGCCACTTCAATAGTGTAATCACAGTGAATAAACATATGGTTGAAGTCATTTCTCCAAGACCTCTGTGTGTGTGTGTGTATTCTTCAAGGGAAGAGGTATGGGTATTACTCCGACAATACAAAATCTGCATAAGCACTGCAGTCGTCATCCCCATCTCTGCATCTCTTCCTCTGCAACCTGTAGACAGGCAGGTAGGGATTCACCCTCAATGGTGGTGGGGGGGGGGCTAACATGGATCACAAACTGTCACAGTTATGTAACATGACTGCTTGGGAAACTCGCAGACCAGTGGTAAAGGGGGAAAAGGGGAATGAGATGAATTCCTCCAAAAGGCTCATCCCTGGTCAGCATGTGTTTTGTGGGACTGCAAGACCTGGATTCCAGCTTGAAGGGGGGGTTGTGGTCCAACCTCATTGAGCTTGCCTGTAAGTATGATGACACCAGATGTGGGTGGTCACTTGCCACCCAGCCACGTGACCTCCCCACTCATGGGGCATGGGTACCAACTCAGAAGGTACATCATTCCCTCAGCCCAAACAAGAGATTTGGCCCTTCATTGGGAGGGGTGTGGGGGTGCAAGGTGACTGATGAGATCCCCCAGATGTGCATGCTACTCCAAGAGTGCAATTATAGTGAATAAACATATGGCTGCAGCCATTTCTCCAAGAACTCTGTGTGTGTGTGTGTGTGTGTGTGTATATATATATATATATATGTGTGTGTGTGTGTGTGATGTGCACACATATTCTTTAGGGGAAGGAGTACAGAAACTATTAAAACAATGATACAGAGGTAGCCAAAGGTTCACTATCGAGCTCCCTACTATTTTTTTGTATTTAAAACCTACTACAGATTAAATAAGGTTAACTAATTAGGGTTGCCACCCATCCAGTTTTAGACCAGAGTAGTCCAGTTTTTGGGCTATTCTGAGTGCTCATATACTCTTAGAAATGGCTGTATTCAATAATTTGGTTGCATGTCTAGGTTACAAAGAAGTTCTGATGTCATACAGACCTTTGCTTGTAATGCCAGTCAGTCTGGAACTCAGGTCTTAAATACATCCAGTAAGACCATTAGCAGTACATCAACCTAATCATTTCCACTCTGAATTTTAAGCATGGTCTTTACTGATGTGATAGGAAACCGTTTTTATACCTTTGCATACTCTCCTGTGTTTCTTTTGATCCTATAATCGGATCTGTTTTAGTCCCATATTTTTTAATGATCTGGGGCCCAATTCCAAAAGGGGATATGCCAGTGTAAGGCAAGATACGCCTAACCCCATGGTGTATCTCGCTACTTACGCCAGGTAATACGCCCGCCCCTATTACAAGAGGTGAGATGCGCCATAGCGTATGCAAGCTATGACAATTGCAGGCTACGACAACACTTAAACTGCAACCAGCAATGCCTGGTGCAACTGCGGGTTATGACAGCAACATAGCCCAATTCCAGTAGGGTGGCTGTTGTAACCTGCAGTTGCAATTACAAGAGATGCAGTGGCGTACCTAAGGTACGACAGCTCGGATCTGTCTTAGGTGGCATCCAATGGCTGGCACCATCAGATGCCACCATGCAGCACCCTGGCAATGGTGTCAGGTTATCCCCCAAGCCCCTACTAACACACTCCTGCCCCTCAACCTCCTAATCTTCCCAGACCCCAGAAGGTCCATTTCTGATAAGCCCCCCACTGGATGCCTGTGCCATGCATCCTGCCCCTCCCATGCCCTCTGGTGTCTGCTGAGGTGGTGCGGGGCTGGTGGGCTGCTTGTCATTTGCCATGAATTGCAACATGTGACTACAATGCACCATGTGTAGGTTACCTCCACACGCATGCCGTATCTTGCATGTCGCAAGTGCCAGGACCCTGCCACTTCTGGAATGCGGTGTAGGAGGGTCACTGGCATAGGGGCGACTGGCATAACTCACAACTGCGTACAAGTTATGCCAGTCATCTTGGAAATGGACCCCTAATTTGTATTGCCTTTGACACTAAAACTATTCCCCAAACTGAATCTGGTTAATAAAAAGTAGACAAGATTTTTTTTCTGTTGTTTTCACTTAAACCTCGCTGTAATGTGTACCAAAGTGTAAATTGACTCACAGGAGGGGAGAAGATGAAAAGTGTGGTTAACACTACTTTTAAAAAATAAATTTAGCTTGAAACACACAAAATCCTTAGTAAATGCCTAATTAAACACACCATGTTTATAAACTGAGAGAAATTTGACACTGTAGGTTGAACATTCCAAATGTGTGCAATAAAAATGGTTCAATGACCCTTCAGTGCAAAGCTGCCCAGGCTTGAAATAAATGATCACCACATCTTTGCTAGCTAAATTATTTGAAGGAATTTCAGCTTGTACTTAAATCTTAACAGAAAACTGTTTGCAATAAAATATTGATGTTGTTGTTTAAATGTTCTTATACTAATGTTTCCTACCACTTTATTTTTCTTTCATTTGATATACTGTGAAATATTTATTTACAGGACACCCTTGAAAATAAGGCAATTTAGTCCTAATGATCTAATACTGTGTAAAAACATACTTTACCTACCTACAGTACTTACTTACTACTCCATGTCAGTTCAAATGCAGCCAGAAGAGAACGTGGAAGAATACTTGCAAAACTGATTCTATATTATGAGGAGGTAATACTGTGGCCACAGCTTTTCTACAATTTATCAACTATCTGGAAGTTGGAGCCTCTAGCAGTCTACTTCTAGTATGTTAATGAACGACACTTAGCTGGCCAGGGTGGTGGACTCACTTGAATATGAGAACATGCTTTAGGAAGACTCAAGCAAGCCGGGCAACTGGTTAGGCTCCTGGTAGATCAAATGTAGCCATATGCAAAGTGCGACACTATAGGGAGTAAACAGTGGTAAGATCTGTGTGGGACACCTCCTGCTGCAGTGGAAGAGAAAAGGGACCTAGGTGCCATTATAACCAAGAGACTAAAGCATAACACATAATCTATGGTTGCTGTGAAGAGGGCATGTCAAATTGGTAGATAAAAACAAAAAGGCCAGGGCAGGCAGGTCTATAGATCTATCCAAGGCTGTCAATAGTGTGGATGATTGCCTTCTGTTAGGCCTTCTGTTACAAAGGAAAGCTAATTTGAAGTTACATTTTAGGTTAGAAACAGCTGGCCAGGTGTACTCAAAAAGTTACATTTGGTAAGGTACAGTCTAGCACTGCAAAGAGTGTTGAGTAAGTGCCCTAGGGATCAGTTATGGGTCCTACCCTATACTCTCTTACCTTAATAGTGTGGGACACAGTGCTGGCAGAATTTAATACCAAATGCATGGTGATAATACACTGATACGTATCAGTCACACACATCCAAAATATTGAGATTTCTCTTTAATATGGGTTTAGTACATTTTATTTATGAGTAATGTGGAAAGGATCACATAGAATATATGACTCATTCCACACTACTCATAAATGAATATAAAATTAAAGTAATGGTCCTGATCTCACATATGAAGCTGATTATTCTGCTTCTGAATGCCAGACTTTTACTACATTAAATTACAAAAAAAAAAAAAGAAAGAAAGAGAGAGAGAGAGGGTTTATTCATTTAAGTACTTAGGTGTCTTGGTAGACCCGCTTTCTACCAGATACACACATGTGAAATACCTTCTTGGATTCCAGTCCCTATATGAGGTTCCTATACAGGAATAAAAATCTTCTTTCTGTGGTTGCTCACCTATGTGCAGTGTAGTCTATGATATTTCCAGTCATAGACTAAAGGGACATTTTGTATGATAGAGCTTCCAAGGTGTTACTAGGCAAATTAAATATTTGATATAACAGGTTGGACAGATTTATTTCAGATAATTCCTGTTAATACTCATAGTTGTGAGTTACAGTACACTGGAATCTAGGCTGGCTCTCTAAAGATGACACAGAGCACTTTCATAAATGTACCTTTCTACTGAAATATATAATGTTCCAAATAACCTATCAGTGAAATTTGAGCATAGGTCTCACCTACAGTATCCAGTCTACACATTGCCTAATGTTTAGAAATTAGAACAATAGTTAAAGCAGAGAGATCGGGAAGTGTTTAACTTTGCTTTTCCAGATTTAAGGAATGTTCTCCTTGAAAGATTCTGTAGACCAAGTTTACATTTCCCTCTAAAATTAGTTGTCTGTTTGCTATATCAAGTACTGTTAAAGGCTGTTATAGGGATCTAACCTGAATTTTAGCTTTCCTGTATTCATGTGTATCCACGTTCTACCTAAAAAAAAGTCCATTTCTTGTCTAGTGCACTTACCTGCACACCAAAAAGTAAATAGAAATATAGAATAAATGATTTTTTTAACTCAGCATGTATTTATGTTTCCTTTATGGTGGTTCTTGTTAATGTTGTCTTTCTTTATGGTATTGCAATATATTTATGAAAGCATATTTTATTGATGTAGGGTATCATTGCACCATTGTTAATTGTTATACTGGACTATGCCTGAAGGTTTGTAAGAAAAACTAATTATTTTAATAAAATGTAGGTATGAAAAATAAAATAAAATTAAGAGGCAATGTGATGAAGAATGCTGGCCTGTAGGATCACGTGATGCAGAGTGCTGAGTAGAAGCTCCTCTGCTAAGCTCCTGCCTCCTGATTATTAAATCGTCTTTTTTAGATGCCTAATCTTCTCTATTTCCTCTGCCTGCGATTTCTTCTACTGTCTAAACATTCTGTGAGCCTGTTTTGGGTGCTAGATTGGTAGATGGAGGCTTACGTGAAGAAAGCCCTGCAGAAACACACTCTCCCTGCTACTCCTGAAAAGGCCCCAAAGAAATCCCGGGCCTCGAGTGGGCCAGACAAGCCTGATCCTACGTGTCAAGTGGGGGAACAAGAACCTTTAATGCTTAATAGGTTCTTAGAAAAGTTTAAACCTTTTCGGGAAGAAATGAAAGACATGGCGATGGACTTGAAAACTCTCTCAAGGAAACTGGATGAAGTCTTGCTAATGGTTTCTGATAATACAGCTCGAATAGTCTCGATGGAGAGGAAGCTGGAGAGTCTGGATCCTGAATTGGTGTCTATGAGACAGAAGTTGTCTCGTCTAGAGGCTAAACTCGAAGATTTGGAGGGCTGTAGCCGTAGAAATAATGTCGTAATACTAGGGCTACCAGAGGGTGAACAGGGCCAAAATGCTGCAGTATTTACACAGAAGCTGGTGGAACGGGTTGCTGGCCCCTCTCCCTTCAGCCCAGTATACATTATAGAGTGAGCTCATAGGTCTCTGCGACCAAAGCCTTCACCAGATGCCTCCCTTGTCCTATTATTTGTCGCTTTTTGAATTTTGCAGAAAGTGAGAGCTTTACAAGAGGTTCGTTGGGAGAATACAAAGCTGAGAATTGTGCAAGATTTCCCTGGATTAGTCCATCTGAAGCAGAAAGCGCTTCATCCCATTGTATCTAAGATTATTGCAGCGGGTTTGAAATTCAGGATGGGGTATCCGGCCAGGTTACAAGTCTCAGTAAATGGATCCTGGTTTAATTATGATGATTCCGAAGTTGCCCTGTCAAGCCTTAAATCCATGCTACCGGTCTTGTTCCGAGAGCCCTGAGGGGTCTTGCTAGAGTGCCGAGGAGTCACTGAGGGTCCTTTATTGGAACTGTTATTTTTCCTTTTCTCAGATGAGATAATTTCAATGAGCTGTATTTGGATGTTTTCGTTCTATCTCCTGGACTGGGCTATTCTGTGCGTGGCCTAACCGCTAACAACCTCTCAAGCCCTAATTTCCTAATGCCAACTTCGGCTCAGGGCGAAGACTTTTAGGGTCTTGGGGATTGTCTATCTTGGAATATAGTTTTGGATTCCACTGTATTTAGCTTTGGGGGGTTGCATACAGGGGAAAAGTCTGGGTTGTTGATTTTAAGACTAGTGTTCATGTTACAGTTTGTTGGGTATTAGAGTGGTCTTGGGCTTTCATTGCTATTCATATATACCCTGTCAGGTTCCGGTGGTGGTCACAAGAGGATGTAGCACACCTAAGTAATACGCTTCCGAACGGTTCTTAATTCGAGAAGGATCTCTTCCAGTCTTCTCACCACTCCAATTTTTTCAAGGAGAATTTTTGGAATTAAGGGCTGGCAGTCTCAAGGAAGACTAATTTTTCAGTTTTCTCTCTTCAGGGTCTCGATCTCAATATTTTTCTCAACCACTATTCTCAGTTCGAGGATGGGGCTATTCCCCTTCATTAGTTTCTCCCTCTGGTTCTGGTTTTTGTAAAGTTCTCTCTTGGGGCAAGGTAACCCCTAAATTTCACTCAGGCTTTTGAGGTTATCTGTCATAGTTCCGAATTTTGGCAGTTCATTTTACTCTCCCCTTTACTATTAGGCAAATATTCATTCGCATACTGGTGTTGGAAGCCCAGGACTGCTCTCTATTTGTTAAGGGTTAGCTAATATCATTTGAAATTTAAACATTTACCTCAGGATACAAGTTTGGTATGCCATTGGCAGAGGTGCATTATCGGGAGGTGGGAGATGGAGGAATATACCCAGTATTGTGCTAAATGTTGCTTGTGGCAGTGTGGGGGGTGGGTGGGGGCGGGGTACAGGGTCTTATTAGGGGAATGGGGCTGTTGGGGAAAAGAATGGGTTAACTGTGGGGGCTGGGGTGGAGGAGGGCTTTACAGCAGCAACTTTTAGGGTATGGTTCCACGTACTATATATCCTGAGTGCAGGGCTGAACTTACCAAGTTCAACAATTATTATTAGGTGGCCAAGGAGGTGACTTTTGCTACTTGGAATGTTAAGGGGATCAGGAAAAAACCCAAACAATATCAGGTTCTCAAACATTTAAGCCTATTACTTTCTCAGATAACTTTCCTACAGGAATCCCATTTATTAGAAGCATTAAGGAGGCAGCAGGTGGGCTGGTTTATGATGCTCAGGGTTCTACTAATAGTTGTGGGGTCATGGTTATTATTAATAAGGGTATTCCCCTTGTCTCTACACAGGTCATTAAAGACCCTGAGGGTAGGTTTATCCTAGTTAAAGGCACTCTCTGGTCAGTTCCACTTTTACTTGGCAGTATATATGGCCCCAATATGGATGAGCCAGGGTTTTTTATGAGACTCATAAACATTATCCTGCCATTGCTTTCCATTAGGATTATTTTGGGAGGCGACTTTAATCAAGTTGTAGATTCTAATCTCAACAGGTCAGGTAGTGGACTGGGAGTGGTCTCTCTGGGACAGAGGGCTTTTAGGGACTTAATGAATCAATGCAGGCTCTGTGATGTCTGGTGCATCCTATTTCTGGATTCTAGGGAGTTCACTTTCAGGTCAATGGTGCACGGCTCGCAGGCCCGCATTGACTATATTCTTATTTCTCAGGCTCTCCTACCGGGGGTTAAGACTTCCCCTATTCAACCTGGCCCTGTCTCTGATCATTCACTGGTGTTATGCAAATTGGCATTCCTTAATTTACCAAATAGGGAAACAAGATGGAAACTTAATGAACAACTTCTGAAAGATTCCAAGTATTGCAAGCTCATAAGGGAGCAAATCGAGTTCTTTTTCTTATCCAACCCCTTAGATAGTGCAAAGCTGGATACCTTATGGGGGGCCTTTAAGGCTTACATGAGAGGGATCCTTATTAGTATGGCGGTGAGTAGGAAAAGGGCAATGGAGGAAGAACTATTATCATTATTGTCCCAAATTCGGCCACTCGAAATTAATGTTTCGGCTAGTGCCCCAGATGAAGACAAGAGGAAGCTCTTAGTGCTGAGAGACAGATATCTAGAGTTACTTCAGGAAAAAGCAGAATTAGCTATTATTCGTACTAGAGCCAGTTACACAGATCAGGGAGAGAAGGCAGGGCGCTTATTGGCACTGCGTATCAAGCAACAAGAATCTGTGAGATTCATCCCTCCAATTAGGGCAATAGCTGATGGGTCTCTGAAAATCTCTCCTACCGAGATAGTACAAGAATTTGCCCTATACTATGAAATGCTGTACAGTGATATGGAGTACTCTCCCTGCTCTGGGAGTATGGAGAATTATCTTAGGGATTCCCATCTACCGACCCTTTCAGTACAACACAAGGGTTTTTTGGTCTCTCCTATATCACAGGAGGAAATTGCTGAGGTTATTAGTGGATTACCCTCAGATAAAGCCCCAGGCCCTGATGGATTCTTCTCCCTATTTTACAAAGTGTTTCGGGATCTTCTAATACCAGTACTTAATCGACTATTTCAATATATTTTAACTGGGGCAGAGGTAGACCCTCATTTCTTTGAGGCCTTGATTGTACTTCTCCCTAAACCAGATAAGGATCCTGAGCTTGTTCAAAGCTACAGACCTATATCCCTTTTAAACCAAGATATAAAAATTATTTTGAAGATTCTAGCCAATAGGTTAACTGTAGTTCTCCCTGAGTTAATAGGTACGAATCAGGTAGGATTCATGAAAGGGCACTCATCAGCTGATCATCTGCATACACTATCTCATGTCTTCTCGGCTACCAGGGATGCTGAGTTCCCTGCAGGTCTGGTCTCCCTGGATTCCGAGAAGGCATTTGATCGTGTGAATTGGAATTTTTTGTTCAGAGTTTTGGAAGCTTTTCAATTTCCTCCTGTATTTATATCCTAGATTGCTGCATTATATAAAACCCCTACAGCAAGGATTTCTGGGAACGGGGCTTTCTCCAAATCCTTTCCACTCTATTCAGGGACTAGACAGGGTTGCCCCCTATCTCCTCTGTTATTTAATTTATATCTGGAACCTCTCATTCAAAATATTCTTAATAATACTTCTATACAAGGCATTTGGGTTGGGCGTCATGAAATTAAAGTCACTGCATATGCGGATGACTTGTTGATGCACCTATCCCATCCAGTATCCTATGTACCGACCTTATTGAATGAAATAGCAAGATTCAGTGACCTGTCCAATTACAAACTGAATGCCAGTAAATCCCTATTCTTTCCATTAAACCATGAGGTATTCAAGAATGATATTAGTCCCTTAGGTCTATATTGGACTCCCAGGTCATTTAAGTACTTGGGCATCAAATTATCCCATAACCCCCTAACATGGTTTAAGGATAATCTTGAATCCCTCTCACAGCTTATTATCCATGACCTCAATAGGTGGTCCAAGCTTCCCATATTATTATGGGGCCAGATCAACATAATCAAGATGAATATATTCCCTAGTATTTTTTACCCTTTATCTCTTCTCAATACTTTTATCCCATTACTCTGGTTCAAAAAATTACATGGCATATTCACTAGATTTATTTGGGCTGATAAATATCCCTGCTTGGCCTATCACAAGTTGGCAGCTCCAAAATTTGAGGGGGGTTTGCGGATTCCCCATCTGGCTATATACTACTAGGCCAGTCATCTGGCAAAATGTTTGAGATGGACATCTCCTGGCCCAGAAAAGGAACAACCGGTTTGGCTTAGGATCGAACTGGATGTAATTAGATCTAATAATCTGGACCCCCTAACCTTATTTTATCTTAAAATATCCCAGGTGCATATGGTTGAGGAATGCCCCACAGTAGTTACTTCACTAAGGGTATATGCACAATTATGTTCATTTTTGCATTATACCCCTCAGTTAGACTTAGCTCAGTCTATTTGGAATTCCCCATCCTTCACTATTAATAAGAAGCAGATTTCCCATAAATGGTTGTCCCAATTGGGAGATGGGAAACTACTTTCTTTAGTGGATGATGGGGGGCAATGGCTGTCCGTGGGAGATATAATTAAGAAATTTCTCATTCCGGTTCCCTCCCATTTCAAAGTTATGCAGTTGAGGCACTGACTCACAATAGTTTTTGGTAATACCCCCAGACTGTACCAGCCCTGATACCGGAGGTTTCCTCACTTATTGGATCTTCAGGTGTTATATTTAAATTATATCAGGTTCTGTTTCACAAAAGATATGGAGACTCTTTCGGACCCACAAGATTTTGGAATTCGATTCTTCCTCAGTATCACCTGGATTGGCAAACTCTGTGGAGATCCTGCCATAAATATGTCTCTCAAGACAGATTGCGTCTCATGCAATATCATATATTACACATGTATTGCACTCCTGTAAAACTAAAGAAATGGGGTCTCTTGAACTTCAATACATGTATTAAGTGTTTGCGGGAAGAAGGAACACTTCTTCACATGTTCTGGTCTTGTCTCAAAATTTCCCTTTTATGGGATTCAATCAGAACTTCCCTGGATCCCTTACTGGGCCTTCAGGAGCATTTTACACCTGATATATGCCTTTTAGGGGACCTGTCTTCTGTCAGGGTCAAAGTAAGAAAATTTCATATTTCTATGATTGCCCTATCTGTCAAGAAGCTTATTTTACATCACAGAAAAGACAAGTCCACCCCAACCTTTCAAGAATGGGTGCACGAAATTCTTGCCAACCTCCGAACAGAAAAAGCGATTGCTAGTCTTCACAACAGACTGGCAGTATATACCAAAATATGGGATCCCCTTCACTCATTAATTTTATTGGCTCAATCGTAATCAAATCATATTTTAAAATACCCTATAGGCTCTTAGGGAATGAGCTCAGTACTTAAGGGATTTATGGAGTAGTTGCTGCTGTAAGGGAGGGATGGGAGGGTTGGGCAGTTATGTCCTTATAATTGGCTGTATTGTATCTCATTCTCATTGTAACTGCCTTTTATAATGGAAAATGTATTAATAAAGTTTAAATTGAAAAAAAAAAGAATGCTGGCCTGTAATATGTGGGGTGACCACATATCAGAGAAAGTAATCCTGCAACTTTACAAGGCCCTGGATCAGTTTAATTTGAGCACTGTGTGCAGCTCTGAGTTATTCAATATTAAATGGACATTAAGGCAGTTGAAAGTATGCATCACGCAGCCAAAAAAATGATTACAGGTATTTAGGAAAAGTAATTATAAGAGGTCAGGTGACCTTTAGCATGTTCAACATTGTGAAATGAAAGTTGGCATGGGACATTATCTCTGCATTTCACACTGTCAAGAACCCTGACAAGCTTAGACAAATAGTGAGATGTTTGATATGGTATACTCCAGCAGGATGTGGAAAAATAAAGCTCCCAGGTGGTACATTTGGGGGTAATGTTAGAAAGCACCTCTTCTCCCAGTTAGTGTGGAATCTGTGAACCTGCTCACAAGTAGAAGCAATGGATATGAAGAGAGAACAGGCCTAAAACATCAGCCTGAAAGCATTCTGTTTACCAAGAGAATAGCAGGGTGCCATTTTTTAATAGCAGTTCAAAGCTTGATTGATTGACGTAACGCCATGATAGCTTATACAAATAACACATATAAATAGATATAAAACATACAGAAAAACACATATTCTAAGAAATGACTAGTTAATTTAGTCTAATTGTTCTTACAATGTAGAATAAATTGACTAGATTATTGATAAGAACTGGATCTTCCACAGAGAAAAGAAACCTTAAACATTTTTCCAGAACATCTGTTAGGGATGAGAAAATGCTACCAATCCAAAATTTACAAATTTTCAAATACAAGGAGCATTTCAATACAACATTTTTCAGGTTTTCAGGATATCCAGTTTGACAAGTACAGACAGCTTCTGCGACATTAGGGGTATTAATGAATCTTGCAAAAAGAATATTACTAGGAAATGTTTCAGATTTTTAGTACATACATGCATTCCTTTTTTTTCCTCCAGAGTAACATCTAAATAATGTCTGAAACTAAATTTGGCTTTGTTAATCATATACTAAGGAGAAAATTTGGAATTTGAAACAGAATTTAAGTCTGAAGCCTGGTTATAGGAGCATATTTTATTCTTTATAAATGTTTTATATTTTGCACTAATAATAATCCCATGTAAATAATATTTGCGAAGATAAGGCAATTAGTAGCATTTTAAGAGATCATACACATAAGATAACAATGGAGACTTCTTACACCTAAATTGGTCCCAATTATTTTTTTCTTTGAGGTAGCTATGGAGAAGGTCTCCAGGAGGATTTCTAGTGACTTTATCCAGTACCATAAGATGGATGCATCTGTCAGAGTTTTATAGCTGTCCAGGCCCAACTGAACTCTATAATAAGGTGCAGGTAGGGCTTTATTAAGGCCAAGAGTGGACCTAATAAGCTGCAGTGCAGTTCTTTCACAATCCAAAATCATACACACAGCCAAAATTTCTGAGCCAAATAAAATCTGTGGGTTAAGTTTAGAAGAAATAACTTGAATTTGAGGTTTAATGGAGTGCCACCCATATTTAAAATTAAGTTTCACTAAGCCTGGGGCAGTTTTCTTTGCTTTACTTATGACATTACTCACATGGGTATGCCATATTCCATTCTGCAAGAAATTCAGTTTCAAATACACATCAGTTTTTACAGTCTGCATAGTAGAACACCCCCCATATGCTATTTACCTCTAATAGTACAATTTCCTCTGTCAAGACCAGGACTCAGCGTTTATGTTTATTGATAGGCACAAGCTATATGCTTCATTAACAAAGCAATCTAACTTTTTCTGAAGTCCAGATTGCAAGAGAGAAACTAAACATAAATCATCAGCATAAGCCAGAACAGGGACTGAGAGTCAAGCAGTCTCAGAGGAGTCAGGTGAGGTTTTACCCAATGGCCCAGATATTCAGAGCAGTTGCGCATGACGCAATTGAGTTGCTCCAGCACAAGTACAGAGATGTGCTGAGGAGCAATATTCAGTGGGAGCCATGGCATAGCACAAAACCCATTGCACCAATGTGCAACTCTAATATATGCAGTGCAAGTACAGGGGGGTGGTCCTATGAATATGCAGCACAATGGTATATTCAACCATGAAGCCATGGCACAGGTGTGGAGCAAACCAAAGATGCACTGACCAGACTTATTCCTATAAAAACAGGGCACAAACACACTGACAGCAGTTGCAGCAAGAGTAAGAGGGAGAAGGAGAGACAGTGAGACAGACAGACACAAAAACAGACACAGAGGGAGAGAGACAGACAGGTGGCATGGAAGAGGGAGAGAGGGTCAGAGAGAGAGAAAGAGAGAGAGAGACACACACACACACACACACAGAAAAACAGTGTACCAGTGTGGTACACAGACAGCAACGAACTGCCCAGGTGGCCACTAGACTGAAGGAGTGATGGAAAGTGCACCATTCCTGATGGAGGCAGTAATGAGGGGTGTGAGGAGGCAGGAGGAACAGCTATGTGTCTGATGAAGGGCCCATCTGTGGTATACTCAACACAGGTGGTACCGTGCCTGCATCATCTTTGAGAACTATAGTGACACAAAGATCATGGGCTGGTACTGCCTGAACAGGACCATTCTGAGGCAGCTCTGTGAGCTGTGCAGTGAGGAGATGCAGGCACCCACCAGATGGAGCCATGCCATGTCTGTGGAGACCAAGGTGACCACTGTCATGTGCCTGCTCACCACAGGTACCTTCCTGTGACCAACAAGGGACAATATGGGCAGCACCCAGTTGACCATGTCCCACCTCCTCACACAGTTCCTCAATGTTCTGTTGCCACATGCTTCAAAATGCATCCATTTCCCCAGCACACAGACAGAGTGTACAGAAAATGCAGGACTTCCACAGGGTGGCATGCATGCCCAGCATGATTGGAGCCATTGACTGCACCCACATGAGCATCTGTATGCCACCTGGCCCTGAGGGAATGGCATACATCAACAGGAAGGGGAGCCCGAGCATCAACTGCCATGTGGTGTGCGATGCCATGGGTCACATCATCAATGTCTGTGCCACACACCCTGGAGTGCACATGACACATTCATCCAGCACAGCTCAGCACTGTGCTACAGGTTTGAATGTGGGGACATCCCCACAGGCCACCTAGTGGGTGAGTATAGCATGGGCAAGGGGCGATGGACATAGCAGACCTGGGGATGTGGGTGAGCAGGGTGTGCATGGTGGTGTGGGTGCTGGGGACAGGCAAGGGGTGCAGCACAGAACAGCATAGGGCTAACCATGTCATTCTCCACACAGGTGACAGCACATACCCACTGAGGCCCTGGCTGCTCACCCCCTACCAGCAACTGTCATCCCCAGCAGAGGAACGGTAAAACGAGGCGCATGCTAGAATGCGCAACATCATTGAGCTTATCTTTGGCATGCTGAAGGCATGATTCCATTGCATAGACAGGTCAGGCAGTGCCCTACAGTACAGCCCCTCATACGTCTGTGGCCTATTCCTGGCCTGCTGCATACTGCACAAGATGGCCATTGACCATGAGTTAGCTGTCAAGGCTGATGAGGGCAACAGTAGTGGGGACAATGGAGACAATGGGCTGGAGGGTGGTGGATAGCCACCTCCGGGTGGAGGGACCCCTGACTCCAGCAGCAGGCATGATGCCACAGCGACACAGTCACACAGGAACACTTTGGCGAATGCAGGTAGGTGGTGCAGTACACATGCATGGGACACAAATACAAGTACAGCACACATGCAGGGACATGCATGGTGAGGGGCATGTACACACAGAGGTGCTATGCAGGGGTAGGGGAGTCAGTGGCACACAACCACACACAGCAGCACACAAACACATGCACATGCACCCACCCATGTGTTGGAATGTGGCATGGATCAGACACATGGCACCAGTGCACAGGCACAACCAGCACTAGACTGCCCTTATCATGCTCACACCACATGGTCCAGTGGCCAGGCATGCAGACACAGGCAGCATGTGGCACAACACACAGGTGCACCACCATTGGTATGGTGCACACACATCACCCATCTGCACACAGGGCATCAGCTGCAGACTGTGGTCAGGGCAGCATGCAGATCAGGTAGCCACACAGTACCATGTCCACAATGGCCATTGGAGGCCGAGCTGGGGCCAATTGGCAGTCACAGGCCGTGCATCAGCCAAGGGGTGTCCAACAACCCACGAGGGGTAGAAGCGTGGGACCACAACCAAGTCCTCACGGGGGTGTGCAGGTGCCCAAACAGGCCAGCCCCAGGCATGCCTGGGATGCCTACATCTAAGCCCAGCATCCATATGTTGGGGTCACCTGACACAGGGTCCGTGGGGTAGGCAGCACACTGCGAGGGGTCTCCTGTGCATGCTCATGCCCTGTGTTAGCCAGCAATGCAAAGCCATCAGCAATTGCACTGGCAATGTGATCCAAGGATGCAGTCGTGGCCTCCTGCATGCACTGAATCCCCTCCAGGATCTGCGCAGTGCCCCTGTCCTGATGCTCAGCTAACTGGTGCACCTCCACATGCAGTGCATGCACCCCAGTGGTGAGCAGCATCTGTTGCTGAACGGACACCCGCAGCAGCTGGGTGTGCTCAGACAGATGATCCACATCCTGGGGGTCCCACCGATAATCTGGGAGTGACCTGCCATGCTGCACAGCCCCCCTCTCTGGTGCACACTGCACAGGGGGGTTTGCAGAGGGACTGGGTATGGCAGGTGCACTGGAATCAGACCCTGTGTCCAGCTGCCCAGTGGCAACCACAGCCTGCTGCTGTCACCCTTCCAGCCACTATATGCCACCCTGCACTTGCACAGCCACACCACCACCAATGCAGGGCACATCCATGGCAATGCACACCACTGCACATGCAGTGCTGGCAGGCAGCTGTGCTGCCACTGGCATTGCATTGGGTGCGGTAACTGGCTGTGATGCCAGCAGGGGTGACACGCCCACAACATCGCCCATGCTGTCCAGGAGGTGTGTGAAGTCACCATTGGAGTTGGACCCCACCCCAATCTGTGTCTCTGCACACAGGACGCCAAGGCTGGCATCCTGCAGGATCACATCCAGAGCCTCGTCCGACCCAAGGCCAAGGACATCCACAGGCACAGTGGTGCTGAGCCATGGCCTGTTGGGCCCCTGGACACTAGTGAATGTTGATGGTTCATCCTCCAGGGCCATGCCAGCATCCATGGGTGCTGTTGCCATTGATGGTGCCCCATCCTCTGCATGGAGGTGTGCTGGTGCTGCAAGAGAAGGATGGTATGTTAATGATGCATTGCCCACATGTCCCCCCCTCATACACTGCTGCCACATGTGTCCTGCAGCATGGCATGTGTGTGGGTGTGCACACATGCACATAACATGCAGGATGGCTGCATGCATGACAGCACGCCCGTGTATGCACCCTCTGGGCCACCAGCTGTGTGTGGCTGATATGCAAACCATGCAGTGATGTGCTGCCACCCATCTGGAAGCCTCCTCCAGGTACACCATCTACTGAGGTGCAGCAGATGGTGGCTGCCACCAACTCCTCCACTGGCATCAGTGTGAGTGCATCTGCTGGCCGTCCTCTGGTAGCATTACAGGATGCCCTGATGGCTGCCACCTTCTCCTTCATGTGCTGCCTGTCAGTCCCGACCTTCTTGCAGCACTCCTGCACTGACCACTGGTGGCTGCCATGCTGGTTGACATAGGTCACCACCTCCTCCCATCCAACAGCCCTGTTCTGTGGTGTGCCCATTCCACTACTCAACAGGGCCTCCCTGTTGAGGTAGGCCTCAAACAGATCATCTCCCTCTCCCTTTGTGAAGTTGGGCCTGTGCTTCCATGCAGGCCCCTACTCCTCACCCTCCTCCTGTGCCAACATGTGGCTTCCTGTGAACATGGACAGCACAGTGTGTCAGTGGCAGCATCTCCCTGGTCTGTCCTACCTTGCAGTGCTGTCTGCTCCCAGTGTGCTGTTGCAGCTGCCACCACCTACCTGTCAAGGTTGAATACTGGTACATGGCCTGTGCTGTTCCGTGGTGCTTATGAGGTGCAACACATGCAAATGAGGTTGTGTGCAATGGTAATGATATGCTAATGCACCCCACTGCACAACACATTGGCTGATGAGCTCATTTACATGTGGCATCTGAATATGGAGGTATTGCACCGTGCTCAATGGTATTCCACCAGAGCAAGAATCGGTGCTATCACGCAACATGTGTGACCAGCGCAATGTATTGGCACTGCTCAAGCTGTGCATGGCCAGCTAAGTGCATGGTCGCACATGGTGGCATGTGCCCTATCACACACATGCGCATGTTGCACTGGCCACTAACTTCTAACCCCTTCGTCACCTCAATGACACCATGAACCTGCCAGACCACACCTACTGCACATTTCCAGCTCTGCACGATGGGTGAGCACTGCGCATACTCTGAGCATCATGCATCTGGCACCTGTGGTGGCCATGTGTTCCTGTTCCCACCATTTGCACAGCTGAACTCATTCAAGTGACATGGCACAAGGCACTGCGCCCTTAATTGGAGTGACCTGGAGGTGATCAACCTCGTCGCCTTGTGTTGAGCCCTAAAGTGCACAGCTGTTTGGCTAGGTGCCCCTGCATCAGGCCATGGGCAGTGTATGGCAGGACATTTCTGTTGGCCTGGAGAGGAGGACAGGGGTTCCAAGAACAGCAGAGCAGTGCAGGCACCTGTATGGTGACCTGAGATGGAGGGACCCTGACTGGCTCCAGAGGTGACAGGTACACATCAGGTGTGGTGCAGTGTCACAGCCAGGTAAGTTTTCCCATGATACATGTCTGCCCTGGTGCTGTATTGTGGTGTTGGCTTTGCTGCCTGGCATGCCCTGCTGTGGGGTACATTGTCATCATGTGCATCACTGAGTTGCATTGCCAGCTGCTGCTTGTGTTGTGATGCAGCCATGCTTGCATGCAGGATATGTCGGGCAGCAGCTCATCCTGTGCACAGAGGACTGTCAGGGGGCAGCTGGTGTGGTCAGGTACTGATGTGCACCTGTTTTCTTTCCTTTCCCAGGGCCAGAGGACCACAGGTAGGCCAGGGCTGCATCGGAGTACAACTGGGCAGTGCACCTTGATGGGGGCAGATCTGCACAAGCAGCGCTGCAGGGGGCAGGTAAGCACTGTCATGGTCCTTCTCATTGTACAAGGGGGATGGCAGTGGGGAGTGTGTGTGGACATAGCCGCCTTTGCCATGTGCCATGACAGCTGTGTCTTTTGCACTGTGTGTGGTGCATGCCACCGTGATGCATCCATTGGACACATGTGCCAGCCTTTGGTGCAGTGGGCATGTGCCCAGTTGCCACTGTTGTTGCTGTGCTGCTGGTGGTGCAGTGTGCCATGTGACTGTCACAGTGCAGTCATGTGACCATTGTGTGGTGGGGACCACTTCTATGCAACACCGTGGTGTGCTGTGTTGCTGGCTGGCATTGGCCCACCCCCCGTGGGTGTCCATTCCGGGACCTCCATGGGTGTGTGGTCCCACTGCATATTGCACACTGCAGGTGGGCATGGTTCCTTGGGCCATTTCACTGATCACCTGTCCTGTCCCTTTCAATAGGTGTTCGGTGTCCAGCGCTGAGAACGCCTCGTACAATGCTGAGTCGTCTGATGTGGCAGACACTACTGGTAGTTTCCAGTATCCTGGAGGTGGTCGTCACCATCAGGTCGATATTGGCAGCACAGTGGAGGGAGCAACAGCTTGGTGGGGCAGCCAGATGGGGCCGCCGCTGATGTTACTATTCTTTGCCCCTGTTTTCCCTGTTGCACCTTTTCCTACAGTCCCCCCTCCTGCTGTACTGTCCCTGTTCCCTATCCCCTTCCCTCGCTGTACCTACCCTTTCCCTGCCCCTGTTATATTTGTACATAGTTATCTGTTATATTAATATTTTCTAACATACCTGCCTGTGTCTGTGTCTGCTTTGCAGGTGGCATGTGGAGCTATGCTGCAGGGGCCCAGTGTCTGTCCATGTTGTGTGCATGGGAGGGGGCATGTGTTGTGCTTCCATGGTTCCCTGCTGTGTTCTGTGGTGTGTCTCTCTGTGGTGGTGTCCATCCCTTGGGTCGTGGCTGTGCATTTGGGTGTCCATGGAGTGGCGGTCAGGGGAGTGTGGCGGGTGTGTGCATGGTGGTGGCACACGGCCATGGGCATTGTTCCAGTACTGTCTGCACACTGTTTTAGGGTCCTCTGTTTGGCATTGAGTGACCCGTTCCATGTGGTCTACCATGCTGCCTGCATCCTGGCCCATTCAGAGCCCACTGTGTGGGCTCCCTGTGTTCCTGTGTGACATGTGTGTTCTTGGCTGAATGGTCTGGGTGTGGCCTGCTATGGTCTCATGGGGGGACATGGCCAGCAGCCTGCCTGTAGCGGGTGGTGGCTCCATTGGCCATTGGCACCTCCTGTCACCTGCTATCCATGCCACCATTGTGTTCTGGGGTCCAGTGTCTGGGTGCCTGTGTATACCCTGCTGTGCCCTGCTGGTGGAGGCCTCCTGTGGCCACTCTCACTGTGCTTCCATGGCTCTGTCCCTGGGTCTGTTTTCTGTGCCCTGGACCCCTCTGTTGCTATGCTGCTCTGTGCTGCCACAGTTGTGCTGGAGCATCTCTGTTTGTGCAATGGCACAACTCTGCCATATTCAGCCACATTGCACTGGTGCTGTTTGGCCTGCACAACCTCTGAATATGGCTCCAGTTGCACCTTGGCACATTGGATTTGTGCTGCACCGGACCTGCACCGGCCTTTGGTACATTTCTGAATATCCGGGCCCATGCCAACAATAAATTGTGAACATAAATATTAAACAGGGTAGGAGCCAATAGGCAACCATGTTGAACACACTCACTGATTAGAAATTTGTCCAAAGAATCACACTCAGGGCCCAGTCTGACCTTAGCCCATAAATCCCTATATAAATTAGAAATCAGAGAAGTAAGTGAGTAGTCAACACCTTCTTCTAACATAATCTACCACAATTTCCCCTCTATGGATAGAATCAAAAGCAGAAGACAAGTTGTTAAAAGCCACATATAACTTTTGACCACATAGTCAACAGTATTTCTCCCATAGGTGGTGCAAAATAAAACAATTTTCTAAGGTGGAACAGTTTACTCTAAATCCAAACTGTATAGGGGAAAGTCCACCCATGTTCTTGATCTCCTTGTGCAGATGTGTGGGAATAATCTTTAAAAATGTTTTCCTTAGGTATCTAGGAGACTAACTGAATGGTACATTTTAACATCAGCTTTACAGCCTTTCTTAAATATTAGCACAATCAGGGCACCTTTCCATGAATAAGGAATGCGGCATTCTTTTTGACATTTATTAAAAAACGTATATACCCATATTAGAAAAGCTTGTAAATAAGCCTTGGCTGGAATTCATTTTGGACAAGGAGCTTTCTCTTTCTTCAGGGAGGAAATTGCCTCTAAGACTTTGAAGTTAGAGAAAGGGATATCTGGGAAATATACAGGGGAGGCAGCAGCATATTCAGGATTCAGATAAAAAAACAGGGAAGAGAAATACCTTACCCAAGTTTGCAGAGAAATATAAGTATTAATTGCAAGGGATAAACATGATTTCCCCTTGTTTTGTAGAACTCTCTCTTTTTGGTAGCAAAAACAAATTCTTATAGTGTCTTCTCTAACAGTTCAGGCATCTGCATTTGGCTCTAGATGGATTAGCTTTAGATTTCTTTACCACTGATAATAATTTGGCTTGTTTCTGATGAGAAGTTTGATCAAACCATCCAAGCTCTCTGTTTTTCTTGACTTTATAAGAAGTAAAAAGTATTCTGCGTAAAATGAAAAATATGTTTTCCAGAAAATTTTACAGAACCCGCAGGGAAGCATATTCCCAGTCAAAATGAGGCCAGGTCTGAAAATAGGAAATAATAATTGTAGTTACTTGGACTGATATTTGTTCAGACCACTTGACTTTTCTTCTGTTTCAAATTTTCAACTGTGTGGGAAGTTTAACAGAAGATATACCACTTAAGGAAGAAGAGGAAAGGGACAAGCCCTGTGCCCAGCAAAGGGCTATTGGGAGACTGTCACTCTCTGACATATTAATGATCTTTAAGGAAGATCAATCCTCCATAGGCCCATTCCAAAGATCAAAATTAATGATCAAAGCTCCAGTAGAGCAAAATAAGTTAAGAAACCCTGTAAATCACCAGTCAATCAATCATTAATGGGATAACAATTGCATTCTTAAATAAATCTAATAAGGCCTTGGCCAGGTGTATTGGTCTTAGGTTCCTTATAGGTCCAATAGGTTAAGAAATGGGCTTTAGAAAATGACTCCAGGTCTGAATTATCTAACAGCCAATCAAAAGAACCGATTCTGGCATTAAAGTCCACCACTATTAAAATGGGAGTATCTAGTAGGAATTTTAAATATAGCATTTCTAAAAAGTCTTCTAAGACCCAACTACTTGCTCATGCACAATACAGTTTGAATGGGCCTTGCAGTTCTTATCTGCCAACAACTTCTATGTTTCTATGTTTCTAAGGTGTCCCATGGGTCTTTTATTACAACTTTTGATGAAGTAGGTGGGATCTACAAATTCAAAGGCAAAAAAATTACAATTTGCTAATGCAATAAGAAGAACAATACAAAAATCCATGGAGTGCACTAGTTTGGCTGAGAGGGAGCTGCCTATTTAAACCAGCAACACTAGGCCACCTGATGCCCTGCCAGATCTAGAGTCTTTTTTAGCAGGTAGATGATAAAGCTCAAAATTATTTAAAGAGATATCAGGTTCTTGTAAATGTGAAGTTTCCTGAAAGCAGAGTATAAGGAGTGAGGAGATGAAACCCAGCCAATCTTGATTTGACCATTTACAACAGATTACTACAACATTCCAGGATAAGACATGACATGAGGTTCTTCTGAACAAAATCAGATTGGGAAATATAGCTCCCTTTAAAGGTGGAATCAACCATTGGTAGTCACTGATATCAAGCCAGGGCTTGAAATCTATTGGCAATAAGGATACACTCTTCATCTGTCCCTAGATCTGGCTTATGCTGCTTTTTTATACACAAAAAATGAGAATCACATAAAGAGTTTAAGACAACATGTGTACCAAGATTATCCAGAACATGTCACTTGTCTAGTATCTTGTCACCAGTCACACAGGATTTAAATAAATCATCCTCCCGAGCATCATCATGATCTTCTCTTCTATTGGCCTTAATGATACCACCATAGCCCAGAGGGATTTGCAAATAGTTGACAAAAAAGGAACTAAGATTTATTTTCCCCCTTGGTTTCTTCAAGCCAAATATACTCAAGGACAAAGGTTCAAAATACATGGTAGGAAACACAGTAGTATAGGGAGCATCCTTTCTATTTACATAGGTTAAGACAAGGTTCTCTCTATCCAAACAAACCCTGGCCAGAGCCAATACAGCTCCAGCCAAGCTTGTGAAGGTCATTGCTGAACACAGCACAATCTGCCATGTCTAGGATGACCACCAAACTGTATTGTGCATGAGCAAGAAGTTGGGTATGCGCACATTTACTCATGCTGACAATGTACTTTTCTTTCTTCTCTTTAGCCATCTAGATACATCATTCTCATGGGTCAGGAATCCCTTCAAGTGTGCCTACTTCCTGATCTGGAGAAATTATTAAAAATACATCATCATTGGCTTGATTTTACTAATCCTTATGTTGTTTCTTGTACTTTTCTTCTACACTCTGCCTGGTGCTATCAGAAACAGGATTGTAAGTGGATAAGGTACCAAGTCCCTCTTTACCAAACAGTATTTTGACAATTTTCAAGTGAATCAATATAAAAAAAAGTGTCTGAGCTCATAGTTCATAGGCACAGTAACTGGTGTCTAAATATTAAAGGCATCAAACACTGGAACTAGTACATTTTTGTAATCATTTTTTTGGGAAAAGACAGCATTATGTTTTTTTGCTCCCTCAACACAATACTTTTTAACTTGTTTTTTTGAAGAATATGTATTCCAAGTTCTTCACATAATTTGACCATTTTAACATAAGGTGAGAACTGAATGGATGAATGTGGTCATTTGCTTGTAAACCCATTCAAATAACTGGTCTTGTCCATTGAGTTATGAAAGAGCAAAAAAAAAAAAAAAAGAGAAATACAGGTGCAGTTGTCAATAACTGGAAACCATCACTTTGGCCAGTTTGTCATGCACTCATTTCCATTCCCAGAGTTCAGTGTTTTTAATAAGTCTTCTGGTTTCTTAATTATATTTTCAGATGTTTGTTTTCAGTTTGTGTTTGCGGAGGTTATGGCAGAACATGGCACAGTCTGCTGTGTCCAAGATGGCCACCTAACTGTATTGCACATGCTCAAGTAGTTGTGCATGTGCACTAAAGTTTGGTAGCCATCTTGAACATGGACCATCAAATGAGCCTACCATGACCTCCACAAGCTTGGCTACAGCCCAATCGGCTACAGCAGGCAGAGACAGGTCATGGAAGGGAAAGAGAGGAAGAGAGACAGAGATGGAGGGAATGGGTTTTGTTTTTTTCTTTCTCTGCTGTGACTGTGGGGCTGCTGCAATGAATGGAGAAAATGGAGTACTTGACATACCGTACAGGAGTGCAACTCCAAGATTTTTCCTTGGTTAGAATCTGGTGAGTCCTTTTTTGATCTTTTGATCCCGAGATGGCTGCAGGGCTCTGCCCACTGCAGCTGCAAAAATGACTATTGTTCCAGAGATAGTTGGCAATTCTATGACTGATGCAGGGAATGTGAACACAGTCCCTTTCTGTGTCATCTTTTATAAATTGGGCCTGGAGAATACTGGTAGCATCTAACTGAATACCCATAACAGAGCAAAAAAGTGCCATAATTTTCTCTAAAAGGTTTCCCCAGTTTCATACATATTGTAGCTATAGAACCTTAGCAATCCATACTCATGAACTGGAGCAAATGAAAACAGAGAATAATGTATTTCATAATATTTGCTTGGAATATAGGGGAGAACCCTATCTTCTTGTCCAGTAAAGACAATATTTCCTCTCTGAGTAATTTTACACACACAATTAAGAGGCTCATTAGCATGCTGTTCCTGAGGCCTCACAGACATGGGGTCCAGCCTGGTGACCTTCCCCATCAGATCCTGGCAATCTTTCTCAGTAGCTATGACATCTGAAGAGATGGCTTTCAGTTTTAGGTCAAGAAAACAGTTGTGTTTGGCACCATCTATGGAAATATCATTTTTCATTCCTGATTTTTCCTCAATCCCTCTTTTCTTTCCCCTACAGGACATTTCAGTAATAGAACTATCTGCAACTTTTGGAGAGCTGTTTTTCTTGGGAGAAATACCTTGCTGGCCAGACAAGGAATTCTTCCCCCACAGCCTGTTTTTCTTTTCTTTTTTGGTAAGCACTTTCTGGTGGTGGTATCATTAGAGTGGGAGTCCACCATGATAATACAAGTAAAATTGGGTCTTTCACCAACACCTACATTATAGTCCATAATGAACTGCACTTGTTTCAGAGGAGATGTTACCTGAGGTACATTATTGTTGAAATAATCTGACTATATCATCCATCCTAGACCTATCTATTGCCAAATCTTCACTGACTGTGTCTATTTCTCTACGAATGAAGACTAGTTGTTCCATTGTCATAAAATATTCTGCATCATGGTTGGACATAATATTAATGATATCTTCACTAAGATATGAAGGAAAATGAATCAAATGTTCATTTTATGTTCCAATAGAGAGGCATAACATAGTAACTTCAGGAGAAATATTGTAATTAGTGAAATTATCATTATCATTAATAAGACTACTTTTATTACCTTGAGAAGCAGAGAAAGACCCACCATCTAAGTTAGGTTGTTATGATTTTTCTAGGTTTTTCAGATGTATAATGCTAATCTGCAAATCAGTAATCACCTCAGTCACAGCTAAATTCTGACTTTCAAATGTAACTTGTCTCTCTAATTCATACAGGGGGGATGGGCTCAGGAGGATACAAAAAGATATGGTCCAAACCACCTGACTGTCTTGGGGAGTCATTGACACTGCCATTATGTACCTTGGGGGAGGCCACTGCAATAGGAAATTGCAACTAAGCAGGGGACTTGAAATCAACAATGTTCTCTGGTGAATTAGATAAGACCTGGCTATCAGAAAATGCCACTGAGTTGAGACTGGGTGTAGATGTTAGAAGCTTAGATTCAAGCTGATTCTACCCTAATCCAGATAAATTCTGGGAGTGTAACACATTAATCATATTCAGATGCTCCAAGATTTTAGGCTGGGAAAGACTGTTTAAGCTGCATTTTTTCTTATTAATACCAACCGTGCTTGTTTTTAATGTATTTTTTCTTTGCCTGTATTGTTTAAAATCCCACTCTATTTTTCTTCTTAATTCCAGTGGTCTCTTTGGGTTGATAATTAACACCATGCGTGTTAGTAGATTCTGAGTTAGCTAAAACTAATTCTGCCATCTGGCCTCTTGGCACTGCCATGGTCAAATGAAGATGAACAAGCAAATATAAAGGCTAATAAAAAAACAACAGTAATATAATATGAGTTGCAATAAAACTTCCCTTAAGTTCAGTACCCCTATTATATAATACAGCAGACAGTAGTCCACCAATTGAAGAACAAGCAGAAACAGGGACACAGGGAAACAACCTTGCCAATGACCTCAAAACAGAAACTAGGCTATTACAATTATTATTGCCAAATATAAAAATATTATTATTGCATAATCCCTGTTTAGTCCAAAACTTCCAACACCACAATGTTCCCAAGAGTCTTAAAAAAGAATTCAGAAGTTGAGATACAAAATCCTAGAGACTTTACCAAAGCTGGATGAAAATGGCTTTTCAGTTTAAATAGAAATTAGGCCTTGTATCTACTTCACAGTCTGAGTTGTAAGTGTCTGTTGGTTCTCTATTTTTGGCATTATAATTGTCTTAGAGGGTCCAACACACATTAATTATTTTGAGTCTGACTTGTTTGCATTTGATCTTGCTTCCTTTTCATGGCTGTGGGAGAAGTCTATAGCAACTCTGCTTTCCCTTGAAAAAAATATTTTTCCATGGAACACATCTTTTAGGAGTTTTCAGTGTATCCTTTCATCAACCTCAAAATAGTGCCCCCCCCTCTGATTTTTGCTATTGGCTGCTCTTCCTTAAAGGCAGAGGGGATGCTACTATGCCTGCCAACTTCTCAGGATGTAAACAAAAAAAATGTTGAAGCTGCTGTCATTTAGTCTATGCAGGACTACAGAATGAGCATCTGTCCAGCTCAAATTAAATAGAAGATTCATTCCAGTTCTTTCAGCAGCCTAGGGGTTAACTCATTATCTCCTTACTTTGACTGAATACTGACCTAGGAGCACATGGCTAATTAGGCTAATGTGTTATGTGGGAGACAGAGCAATGTAAGAAGTAGACTTGGACCCCCCCCCAGAATCCCAGCCTTGAAGCTGGGAGTCATCCTGTTGGAATTTCTACTGTCTACTGTTCTTAACACTCTCACATGTCTAGGTTATGTAGTCCAAAAATAAATTAGAACTATAAAACCAGCCATACAGAGGATATAATGTCTTGAATAGGTTTTTTTTGTTTATTGTTTTCTATTACTGGTCCAAAATAAGTATCTGTTTATAAGTGTATGATCCCTGTCTGATAAATGAATGCTCTGCCATGCCATGCAGCTCCAAATGTCAGTACTAAAACAATGTTATCAATGTGTGTCCATTGGCCTGTTACAGCAAGGTTAAACTGATTCCACCCTAAGGTGGCACATTCTGTAACTGAACGCTGTCTATTCTGCTTCACTCTGGGATCCATTTTAACAGGAATTTCAAGCACAAAAATATGGTTTAAGTATTTTTTAAATTCTGTTCTGTCATTCACTCTATATGTATATACTGTTACTTTACATAATGAATCTTATTGGAACTAGTTTAACCTTGCTGCAACAGGAAAATGGACATACGTTTTACAGCAAAATGTATTCGACTCAGATTTAAAAAAAAAAATATATGTGTGCACAGATTCTGTTTTACAATAGTAGCCATGAACATGATGAAAGTAGCTCTGATCTAACACAAGTGCTTCTGGGTCATTACATGTAAGTAGCTCTGGTGAAATTTGAAGCAGGTGATTCATATATCTCAAGCCAGGTAACAACTTTATAAACATAAGACTGCAGAATACTGTTTTCTGTTGTGCCATAAATCTGATGAGCCACATTTTACTGTCATGTTTTCTATAACATATTTCAGATCACCTTTTGTGGATAGGTTGAGGAACCTCAACATGTACTCATTGGAGGAGAGAAGAAAGAGGGGTGATAAGATCAAAACCTTCAAGTACTTAAAGGGCATCAACAGGGTTAGTACAGATATGTTTCAATTAAAGGGAGAAGGAATTACTAGGGGGCACAGCCTGAAGTTTGGGGGGTAGTTTCAGGAGAGAGGTTGGAACACACTTCCTGAGGAAGTGGTATCTCTTAGAACAGTGGAGAGCTTCAAAAAGGGGAGGGACAGGATCAAGGGAAAGATACTAGTTGGTGGGAAGTTTGGGAAAGAGAAGAAAGCAAGGGATGGGGAGGAGCAGCAGGAGTCTAACCTGTATGCTGCATGACTGAACAGACACGATATACCAATTGGCTTGTATCTGTTGGTATTTTTGTATGTTTATATGTTAATATTACTACATTTTCTTACTTTAGATCTGAGGTTTGGACTTGCTACTGTTATTGCTGAAGATGCTATTAGTTAAAACACTAAGTTATTTTTCTATTATGACAGGTTTGTACATGGGGTAAATGTGGTAAAACTATAGACTGGATTACATTCTAATATACAGCACAGAGCAAGATGAATTATACTAAAATGTTTAGTGACTGCAATGTGCAATCAGAAATTGTTTCTTCATTTCTGTTAGACTGCTGGAAGCTGTGCAATGATAAAAAAAAACAAGCATTTGTCAATGCTGAAGGTTTCCTTGCATGGTGTATATGGGATGGCATTCAGTGGCACTCATGGTGTTAATTACTTGGAGCTTCTTCAAGCTTGTCACAGCCATATCGGCTCTTGCTAGAATTTGTTCACTTTGTTGCTGGCTTGCTGGCATAGTTAGTGTTTCTAATAGTGTGAAGCATTGTATAGAAGCCAAAAGTTGCAGCAGTAAGAATTAAACTATGCAGCTCCCCTAAGCTTCCTTGGACTTGTTTCCTTCTAAGAATTTCAGATGTGAAACTTCTGCAGGCCCACCACTGCTTTCCAAATTTATCAGCTTCTGAAGCCTCTGATGAATTTAGCTACACAAACAAAAGGGGGGGGGGTGGCAATTAAGTAAACACTCCTACTATATATTATCTAATCAGATATAAAAAACACAAAAAATTAAAAATAAATATTTAAAAAGCAATATATATACATATATATATATATATATATATATATATATATACACAAATCCAGTCAAGGAAGACCATAACAGACAGCTATCTCAATATACTAGACCACTTTAGCTTAAATGTGGGATAATTACTCCCCATATGGACTGCATATTGATGGATAAATCAACAACTGACAAATAGGCTGCAGCTATAAACATTAGAGGTCTTCCACAGTGGCAACAATATGGCAAAAATGGCAGCAGAAATCTGGAGAGAAAGTCAAACATTTTCTGAAGAAAACCATTAACTATAGGAGTTATAAACAGGACATCTCTCCACGCAAGGTGAACTTGGCAGGTAAAACTGAATCTGATCTGGAATGCTGGCGCATGCATTTGCATGCCCAGGTGTCACATGAATGCAACAGTGCAAGTTTTAAATTTTAAATATCCAGTCCCACTAAATATAAAATGTATTATTAAAAAATAAATGAATACTAATAAGTAAAAAAAATAGAGAAAAAGAAAAGTTATTTACTACCAACTCTATTAAGCGTGCTATGTGAGATAAATTGTCCATGTAAAACAATACGCAAACACTTATTAAAAGTGTATTTGCAGCAGAAAATACACATACACTAGGGACCTGCAAGGTAACATGTAGCTTCCAGTTGAAGGGATATGAGGATAAACAAAACAGAACAAAACAGAATAATCAAGTCAAACCATAGACTGTTAACATCCTAAGAACTCTCATATACTTAGAGGTGGAGAGAAAAAAATGGAGTTGGGTGAAGACAGCAGTGTGAAATCTCCACATCCAAGTTACAAGACTATTTCTGCATGAGTTCCAGTGTACACCACCTTCTGCAAGACTTCCTTGCTGGACCAGAACAAGGTACAGGCTCCTCCACTGCTAGGAGTTCTGGCTAATCTTGCCTGACTGCAGAACAAGGAGACCACACAGAACAAAAACAGAGTGGTGCAAGACAACCTGGAAAGGGCTTGGAAAATCACAAAGATTTACTGCTCAGAAAAGGATCTATAACAAGTCAGTGAACATAATATCAGTGCAGTACAAAGCAGCATATGAAATTCAGCATCTAGCAGTACAGTGCTGATATTACATGTCAAATGCAAAGTCAGTGCAAGGAAACAGTAGCGCACATAAGTCACAATGGAATATCATAAATAGTAGTAAACAACTATGAAAAATCACACTCCAACAACGAATGGTAATGACATCTTAAATCCCCACACTTTCAGCAACAAATCTCCACCAAATCCAACACTGCAACACATCTTTCCATCCCCACCACACCTCTTAAACCATGCCACTATACTGGTGAAAAAACTCGCTCAACCCAGTAAATCAGCCCTCCACCACCTGCCACGCATCAAGCAGCACAGAACATGCACTGAACTGCAGCACACTAGCTCTTATTTTCCAAAATTCTCCACTTACTTGCATCAGTATTCTGTCATTTTTTTTTATCATTAATCTGTAGTTTTTATCTGGTGGCTTTGCCCCTGAACACCACGTCAGAGGACTTCACCCCCAAATCCCCCATAACTACATATAATCAACTCTGAGGTCACACATACCTTGGAGCAAGGAGGAATTCTGAACATCTTCACACTTTCCCCTTACATGGTTCTAGCCCCCCTCCCATATGCAGTCCTGATGTGCAGTCTTCACCTTCATGCAGATCTTCCTTTCACGGACTTGCCTGTGTGGTAAATGCACTCGCTGAGTGATCAGGATACCCTTAGGCAACAGCGGCATACCTGTTCAAAATCTATACATCAAACAAGCCCCTGCTTCCCCTGTTTCTCCTCATTAGCACAGCATGCAGCCGCTCCCGCTCTCCCACTAACTGGATAGTTTCTTGTCTGATGTCATTTGTAGTAGGGTGGGCAGAGAATCCAAATACATTGAATATTTACCAGAATATGTATTAGCCCTTTCTTATCACGTGTAGGAGACAGATGGACCAAGAGTCCCCACTGAACTTAAATTACTATATTTGTGTATTAGAATTTGCTTTTTTTATACTATAGTAGTACAGTAAAAGGTCTCATTTAAAAGGATGGCACGTGTAGCAGTCCATCTTACCCCCCACCATCTCCAGTGCATCACTTCATACAAACATAGAAAAAGAGAATTTTACAGCAGAAGGAGACCAAAGGTCCATTATGTCTGCCATAGTATATGATCTCATTCCAACAAACTTGGTCCTGGTGTGCTGTTTCCCACCCCCGCTACCCCACCATGAAACCATTGCTGCCCTTGTGAGTCCTTTAGCCCTGTCCCAACCATGTTTAGACCCAGTTAGGTAGCTGCCTCAACCATTTCTTCTAGCAGTCTGTTCCATGGTCCCACTACCTTCTCATTGAAGTAGATCTTCCTCAAGATTCTCCTGAATGTGCCCCCCCAACAACCTCCAGTCATGCTCCCTAGTGACTGCATATGAATGTCTTACAAATAGGTCCTCACTGTTTACCTTGTTTACACTCCTGAGAAACTTATATGTTTCAATCATGTCTCCCTGTCCCTGCTTAGCCTCCAGGAAATACATGTATCTTCAATTATTCCTCACATGATCTGCCCTTCTGGCCCTGTATTATATTAATGCTTCTTCACTGTACTGATTCTAATTTATCAGTGTGCTTCCTCAGATGAGGGCTCCAGAACTGGATGCAGTACTCCAGATGAGGCCTCACTAAGGTTCTGCACAGTGGCAGAATTATCATACTTCTCCTGTTGTTAAAATCCCTCCTTGTACAACCCATCATTCTTGATGCCATTTTGCATTGTCTTTTATGTCTGAGGGAATCATTTATTATGACCTCAGAATCTCTCTTTCTCCTCTCGGATAGTTGGGCAAGACTTTCTTAACACAAACCCATGCTGCTTTTCATCCTGTAGTACATTGTCCTCTAAGTAGGGCACCAAACTCTCCTTCACTATGGTTTCTATCAACTTACCGATGATGAAGATAATGTTGACAGACCTTTAGCTCCCAAGATCCTCCCTGTCCCTAACTTGTGGAAAGGTCCTATGCCGGCAGATCTCCAGTCTGTTTGCTACATTCCAGACTGCATTGAGTATTCAATAGATGGTTTAAGGATACTGCTAATAATGTTGCCAATTCTCTTAGCACTCATAGGTGCAGTCCATCCAGGTCTGGTGGCTTGTCTACCCTGAGATCTTCAAGTCCCTCTTGGTCCACTGTCCATTAAGATCTGTACTTTGCCAATTTCCTGAACCTCCCCTTGTGTTGGCCTTGATATCACTTTCCGGTAGAGGATCTTTGTCCACTACTGTGAATACCGAGCAGAAGTAATTGTTTAGTACATTTTACTTCTGCTCATCGTGATCTATTACCTCCCATTCCTCAGCTAGCCTAACAATCCCCTTTCTTGTTTTCCTTTTTCCCCTTATTAATTTGAAAAATTCTTTTACTTCAACTTTTACTCCCCCAGTAATCATCACCTGTGTGTCTGCCTTTGCCCTGCTAACATCCATCATTGCCTTGTTGAGTTTAGCCTGATACTCCTGCCAGTCTTCCTCCCCCTTTTTCCACTTGTACTCATTGATGGCTCTTCTGTTTGCCCTCACTTCCTTCTTTACCCACTTTAAGTACCAGATCAGCTGTTTGTACTTGCTCTTTTTGGTGACCTTATTTGCAAAAGTTTTAGTCACCTCCAGGAGTGCCCCTTTGATCCTGCTCCATTGTTCTTCTACTCCGTTTATCTGGTCTACACCTGCCAATCTTTCCCTAACTAGCTTCTGAATCTTCTCAAAATATGCCCTCTTGAGGTTTGTGACTACCGCCTTCAAGTAGGGCCTATTATTTCCCCCATCAGTTTGACCCACCCAGTGCTATGGTGGCTGAACTCCAGCAGTTCCCTGACAGTCACTCCACCCGACAGCCAGTGTCAGTGGCTCAGTAGGTGGCACACTCGCCTCTGAGGCCAGGAGATCAGAGGGCTGTGGGTTCAGTTCCCACATCTGGCATGTGGGTTAATATCCCAGTACTGACACTGTAGTGCAGCATGAGAGGGGTGCTGCACTTCTGAGGTGCCGTCTTTCGGATGAGACATTAAACCGAGGTCCCATCTGCCTGGATTGGTGGTAGTTCAGGTGGATGTTAAAGATCCTATGGCACTTATCGAAAAGAGTAGGGAATTTCCCAGTGTCCTGGCCAAATTTCTCATTCACTAAAAAATACCACGACAGCTTAATCTGGTTCAATGTCAGTTGGCATTCATCTGTATCCCCCTCCCCCGGGTTGTGCCTGAAAATAGGCAGGATTTGTCTAGTGCACTTACCCAGTCAACAAAAAATAAATAAATAAATAAAATAAAATCTCTGAATTGATGAGCACCATGTCAAGTATGGCATTCTTTTGAATAGGATCCAAGACCAGCTGCACCAGTGGACAGTTCTGAAGAGTATCTAGCAGTTCCTGACTCCTAAAGCTCCTAGATGCTGAAATGTTCCAGATTATACTTGGCAGGTTCAAGTCCCCTCCTAACAGCAGATCCTCTTTTGATGCCCCTTTTCAAAATTCCTCCCACAACTCTGTCGCCCACCTCTCTCTCTCTTCCTTGGTGGTCTGTAGACCACCCCTAATCTATCCCTCTTACCAACAGCTGTTGTCAGCTGCACCTAGATGGAATCCACTTCCTCTCCCCTCCTTTTTATAGTCCCATCCTCTGTCACTTTGATTCCTTCCCTAATATACAGCTAGCCTCCTCCTCTCCCCTTGCCCCTGTCTCTTCTAAATAAGGTACATCCTGGAATTGCAAGATCCCACTCATTGTTGCCATTGACTAATGTCTCAATGATGATAACTAGATCTAACAAAGCCTTTGCCACCAACACCTGCAGTTTACTAATTGTATTCTTTAAACTTCCATCATTATGGCAATCTAACCTCTATTCCTCTATCTTGCTCCCTTCTCTCCTACCTGATCCTTCCTCATGCCTTCTGCTGTCTCTCTATCCCTTGAATCATCTGATCTAATAAAAATGAATTTGTTTCCTAGTTTCTCACTTGTTACATGCACTTGTCCCTCGCTCCTGCCACTGCTGGTTTCCCTTAGCTCCATTTACTTGTCCAGGAGAGTTTCTGCTGGGTTCAACTGCACCTACCACCTATGAGGGGGTTCGCAGCATCAGCTACTCCTCTTCAGTTTTAAAGGACTGTCCATGTAGACATCTAATTTCTGACCCAGTGCACTAGCTCCCTCCCTCTCTCTTCACTGTCAGTGTTGTGTATTTAATAAACTAAGTGCCTAGTGCAAAATGTGAATCCATAACAATCCAATCTCCCTAGCTTCGAGGTGAGAGTGATACCATCTGAACCAGTGATACTATATGTCATATATCTTTTTTAACAACACAAACTATATTTCACATTAATATATTACTATTCCAAGTTTATTTTTTTAAAGTTTCTCTAAAAAAAAGTCCCTTGAAGTATACAACTCCCATTTTAAATATGTCCAGGAAGTTTTATCAAAAACAGTTTAGTACACAGCACAACAACTTTCATACAATTCATTTGTCAGAACAAAAGACTGGAGTTTCAACCCTAAAGAGCTAGTAATACTAAAAACAGTGGTCACTGGTAAGCTAACTAGATGTTACTAATACAGTATGTCATCACTGATTAATTCATTGATGAATGAGCCAGTCAACTAGCAGGCTTATCCCTTTGTGAAGGATGCTTTTTCTCTTTTACAGGTCTTGCTTGAACAAGAGCACATGTCTTTTGAGTAAGTGGCTGGAGGAGAATGATGAGTGCTAGAGGGTGGTGGCATGAAATTTTCCAGGTAGTAATGTTGAAAATTTAACTTGGTAACTAAAGGAATATTTATTTTACTGATACATATGACTGAATGGATTTTTGAGTTAACTTTGCTCTAACAGTAGAGAAAGAGAGAGAGGGGGGTATTTTACAGAAGGTGAAAGGCAACCTTTTTATTCATCATGTGTTGGATGGAGCAGGGACAGATAGCCTATATAGGTGACAGGGTGTCTTTTGTTTAAAAAAAGAATGAAAAAGAAAACTGCTCATAGTGGCATTTCATCGGGAAAGGTGCCACTATGGGTAATTCCTCCCTATTTTTGCCTGGCAACATACTCACTTTGCCAGGCAAAGACAGAAAGAAACTATGTGTAGTGGCACCTTTACCTGTAACGTGCCAACCATCTAATCAATATTGAGTGGGCACTTCACCAGGCAAAGAACTGCACAAAGCAATAATTTGTGCTACATAAAGCCAAGAACCATCATGTACTGTAGTGTCACGAGTTAAAAAAGTTTCTCTACTTCACCCACACTTACACTTGAGGATTTGCTATCATAAGCAGTTACAAAATTGTCATGTTTTTGATACAGTAATGCACTGATACTCTGCTCAAAGTACTATGAGTCCACATAGAATTCATTATCATTTTAAGGCTAAGCAAGGTGAAGCAGGGCAAGGAGTTTGACTTTACCTTTCTTTTAAGACCTACACAGCATTTTCTTGTTCCTGGCCCCACATCCATGGTTCCAGCTTTTTCTGTAACCTAGTAAGAGGGTGTACAATTTCAGTATAATCCCAAATAAACTGTTAAGAGTAGTTACAGATTTCAAGGAAACTGTAACTCTTTTTAAGTTTCCGATGACCCAGTTGCTTAGATTGATTTTACTCAGTTATACAGTGGCTATAGCTGACCTGGTTCCACCTATTACTCCAGACAATTTACCTTGTCCACAAACCATTGTCTCATGGTCAAAGAGAATTTAGTACCAACATTTGTTGACTAATTTGTTTCACATATTTGTTTTATTTATTGAGTCTCGGAATTAATACCTTTGAGCCAGGGGCTCTTTTAAAAAGGCCCCACATCGAAAAGATAATTATACATAGGACAGAGTTCTAGACATGAATGCATTGGTTACAAACACATTGGGTACAAGTAAGTAGGCTGAGTGAGGTACAATAAACCTAGGACACTTGAAGATAAACCTAATACATACAATATATAATAAAACTGATATTAAGTACTAGAGTTAAAAGGAAACCAGAAGTTAGTGGGCAGGTGTAAAAGTAGAGAAAGCCAGTAAGAGACAGACATGGATAGTGATGAGTAATAAGGTGTATATAGGACATATAGATGGGGGAGGAAAGGAAGTAGGGAATGCATTTGAGAAGGTTGTTATTAGAAAGGGGTAAATGGTGGTTTTCCAGAAAAAATTGTGTGAGAAGTGTTGCACAATGACCGTGGACTCAGTGGTGACACAAATATGCAGCCCAAGGGAGCCTTGTCAGTAAAATGATTGGATAGGTGCAAACAGGAGACCACCAGGATTAAATGTGACAATTGCAGCTGCTGCAGTTGACTAAGTGCTGTTGAAGACAGCTTTTGAAAGGCCCAATTTTGGCAGTTGCTTGAATTTGTGTGGGGAGGTTGTTAAACCAGTTGGGTGCTCTGTACATAACTGATCTTTGTCCTTGGGATGTATGGCATAACAGTACCTGAAAAGTTAGATTGGGCATGCTTCTCATTGATAACGAGTTAGAGGGGGCCCTACTAAGGAGCTGCTGGGTAGAGTGGGGGCTAACCCTAAGATGAGCTTTTTGGCAGTAAGACAGGTGTGATAGGTGATTCTGCTCTGGAGGTTGAGCCAACTGGTCTGCATGTATAGGTTGCAGGTGAGTGACTCCACTCCTTCCACCACTGACCTAGTGACTGGCCCCCCCGATGCCAGCATCAAAAGCTGGGAGAGCAAACCTCCCCTATCCAGGAGAGAAGAGCTGCCAAGAGGCCCCTCAATCCTTGCCCAGCCTTCCCCCCGGCTGACCCCCAGCAATCAGTGCTCATCACTGAACATGGGTCATTGGTTTTGCTGGAAGTAAGGTACTACTGCCTCAGCCCTCCATGCCACTTGGCTGTCCCACCTTTTTTAACTGGTTTAAAAGACATTTAATATCATTCAGATTTTCCCCAAATGTGTTGCTTTTCAGAAGTATGTCATTCATGCACACCATATTTCCCTCACCTTTGGAATGAAGCATGGCCTTTTTCAGAAATATATTGAAATGTGCAGGTAGATTTAAGTATCCAGAATTACATCTGTTACACATGTATTTCTCTATTCAATATTAAAAGCCATTTTGTATTGGTCTTTTTGACATACCTTAAGGGTCCAGCATCCATTTACCTATTTATTTGCACATCAGTAACTTAAAAAACAAACTCTGTCCAGAGCCAGAATGGCTGCAGCTGAAAGGGCTCAACAACTCTGGAACTCCAAGAGCTGTGCTGGGACCAGAAATGTTGGAGGTGGGGTAAATCATGTCAGTGCTGTCTGGCACAGGATACAACTGGGAAAGGGGGCACTCACACCATTGCACCTCCCAAAAGCTCTTGCACCAGAGCAATGCTTTCATGCAATGAGGGCTCACACCCTCACCTGTACATCGGGAGCCCTGGTGCAGTTTTCATGGAGCTCGGTACGCACTCTGCATGCACGGAACACAGTCTGCACATCCAAATTCAATAAAGTGATGGGAAACATGCTGGCAGCACTCACGGACATGGTCTGTTTCATAGACATTATGCGCACCAGCTCTCCACAACAGGGAGCTTAGTCAATTCTGCACAGAGCTAATTACTGCCTGCAGACAGGATACACTGCTGTGCACACAAGTCAGAGTCAGCTGAGACCCGGAGAGACTTGTTGAGTAGAGATGCAGTGAATTTTTAATCCGCTTGCGAAGTGGATGTGAAGTGGGCACTTCATGTTAGCAGAGCACAACGCAAAGTGGACACTGCAAACTGCTCACATCGCATTATTATTATTACCACTTCAGGTTACTATTATGCCTTAACACGAAGTAAGGTGAAGTGAGAAGAAAATAGGCACATCACATGTCTTGCAGTACTGTAAGTCACACGCCTCAGCCAGGCAAGAAGAAAGTGAGTCACAGAAGCAGTTTCACTTTCTCCTTTGCATTTGTAGAGGGAGAAAGCATTTGTGAGAGGAGAGGAGTTACAGTGCTTGATTGCCTTGTTGCCACTTCGTTGTGTTTCAGTTCCAGAAGAAAACAAACAGCTTTTTTTAAAAGCTATATCTTTATTTAGTTTTTGTATTGTATTTGTGGTTTTATTTTGTTAGTGAATTTTTTTCTATAAGTTTTGTTTTGTTTTGTGTGTGTGACTGACTGTGTGTGTGAGTGTGTCCACTGTCTGTGTGTGTGTGTTGGCCTGTGGACTTCAGGAGGATGGACCTAGGAGAAGGTGAGTCGCTGACCCGTGGGCACAATAGAAGGGGAGTGCAGACCTGTGAGGAGGAGTGGTGGTCGTGTCATGTTGGACCGGTCCAGACTCCTGGCCAGTGTTGCTTCCTCTGTTGAAGCAACAGGAGCAGCAGCAGCACCAGTGCCACCGATGGCTGTTGCGCATCCACCTTTTCTGCCAATACCACCACCACCAGTAGCAGCAGCTGTTGGGGCTCCAGCAACACCCCCCTACCACCTCCATAGCCACAGGAGGTGGTCCCAGAAATTGTAGGTGATGGTGGGACTCATGCCTGTTTGAGGACTGTGTCTGGTACCCCCTGCAGCTCCCCAGTGTGAGAGTTTTTTAACTGTGTGGGTGGAGACAGCAGAGTGGTGGTGTGCCATGTGTGTGGCATGCTGGTGCACTGTGGCCCCCATGGGACACATTTGTGGACCAGTGGCCAGTGCACCCACATGCTGAACTACCACAGGGCAGAGTGGCAGTCAGCCACAGAAGGGGCCAGGCATCCACCTGCTGGCCATTCCATGGCAGTGGCCGAGGGTGCTGCTGGGGTGGGAGTTGTGCCTTGCAGTCACCACCACAGCAGGAGGAGGGCTACTACAGCAGCTGCTCCACCACCACTACCACTGCCACCACAGCCGCCAGCACCACCCTGTCCATTACCACCCCCACTACCTGGATTCCCCACTGTAGTGGACCCCTCCACAGTCCCTGCAACACAGTCTGACATCGGCCTGGTGTGGGCAGTGCTTGAAGAAAATAATGAGTGGTTCAGTGCTTTGCAGCAGCAGGTGAACAGAGTAGAAGCACAGCAGCAGCAAATAGTTTCAATGCTGCACCTTCTGCTGGACCACCACGGCATCCCATGGCCATAGTAAGTGAGGGGATTGTTTTCTGCCCCCACTCCCACCCCTGACCACACCCCACTACTGTGTTATACTGTTTTTGTGTGTTTTTTCTTTGTTGTTGTTTAATCATACACGTTTTCCCTTCCAGGGGAATATTTCTTGCACCATATAGCGCAATACATTTTTGTGAAAACCGCCCATGATTTTATTGCAGTGTGTCACGTGACAGAGGAATTCCCATCCTGAAAATCTGCCCACATTCTGCCTCCCTTTTCAGCAACATTAGGAAATGATGACAGGGACAGCGCATATGCATACTCCTTACAGTGAATATCTGATTGTCCAGCAGGTTTCCAAATGTTTCTTTATGTTATAATGGTTAGTTTGTGGTGAAACGTGTGGGCATGTTTCCAATAAGAAGAGCCTTGTTAGTGGAAACATTCCCACATCTCACCACAAAATGAACCTTATAACATAAGGAAACATTGGGATGGCTGCCAGACATTCACTATAGTGGAGCATGCACCAGCACTCCCCCTGGCATCACATCCTAACGTTGTGAGAAACAGTGGCAGAATGTAGGTGGCTTTTCTGATTGGTAATTCCTCCGTCACGTGACTCACTGTATTGAAATTATGAGCGGTTTTCACAGAAATATATTGCACTCTGTGGAGCAAGAAATATTCCAGTAGGAGTAATGCCCCAACATATTAGTTTATGTACATCACCATAAGTATGTAATGTGGTGAATCTCTGTAAAGCAGCAGTGCAACAATCTGTTGGTAACTCTGACCTATATTTTTTAATGCTATGTTACAACTTCCTTTACTTACATCCTGACTGACTGGAATGATACGACAATTTGCAGTAGCTGAGTCTGCTGTACTATCTTTTTTCATGTATGAAATAATGAAAGGAACATTCCTTTTAAATTGGTGCTGACCAGGTCTTTGTCATTATTTTCCTCTGCTTTTTTCTATCACATCAATAAGTTGTTATATATCACTTCTGTTGTTAATTAACAGTCATGCATCAGGCAGTGCTTTATGACACCACAGAACAATAGTTATTAAAAAACAGCTGCAAATAAAAACAAACCTGATCCGAAAAATATTGGAAGGCATGCTCATTTTTTTCATACATGAAAAAAAGTAGTCAAGTAAGTAAAGCAGACATAAATTGTGAAAAGAATCATATCATTCAAGTCACGACTTGGAGGTAAATAGTGGTGGCTGTGGCAATGTAAAGTAGCATAAAAAAGTACAGTTCAAAACTGTGAGAACTTTCTTGCAATGCTGCCTTAATTGTAAAAATGTCAGTATGACATCATGAGCTCACAGCAACAATCACAGAACACATAAAAGTGGAACAGAGTCCCAGATTTTTTCTGCAGACCCAAAATGCATCCTGCTTGTGTGCAGAAAATTGACAAGTGGTTACACAGTGAAATGAGATGGTTTAAGCACATACAAAGTCCTCCAGAATTAATGGCACACTCAGTCATGTGTGCAGTGGTGGCACAGAGTCCCAGATTTTTTCTGCAGGCCCAAAATGCATCCTGCTTCTGTGCAGAAAATTAACACGTGTTAGCACGGTGGAATGAGAGTGTTTCAGCATATACAAAGTCCCCCAGAATTAATGGCACACTCAGTCATGCTCACAAAAGTGGCACATAGTCCCCAGATTTTTTATGCCAGGCCAAAATGCATCCTGCTTGTGTGCAGAAAATTGATAAGTGTTAATACAGTGGAATGAGAGTGTTTCAGCACATACTCCAGTATAAAATGAAGACTTTGAGCATCGTGTTGCTGGTCCAATGTGGTCTGTGAGAAGATTACAGCAAATGCAATGTGATCATCTCAACTGGATTGAAGGGTGCCCTTTGGCTGTACACTATTAGTAGCCTTATTGAGTAGATGTAAATAATATATATATATATATATATATATATATATATATATATATATATATAAGTGATAGAGAGAGAGAGAGTGCTATGGTTGTGTTTTGTATTTTGTAGGTGAGGAGGGGGGGTTGACATGGACATGTACTCATGGTATTGTTCTGCATCACAGGTCACACAGAAACTGTTGGTGTGCACATTCCAGTGCTCAATGAGAATTGTTTGCACTGAAATTGGAAATGGATAACTCTCAAGCACATGAAGGTAAGTATTTTTTTTTGTGGGGAGTGGGGGGAATCACATTTGCAGGTTTGTTTCTAATGGTTTCTTATTTTGTTACTTCTTCACAGATTTCATCAGCATCCTTCTGGAGTCTGGTTGTCTTAGGATGGTCATGGTCATCTAATGAAATGACTTCTGCATGTTGCATGTGTGCCCAAGCTCGGAGGAGGGGGGTGCCTGATGTTGAAGAACTTTTTTGGATAAGGCCACTTTGACAGAACAACAAAGCATCTGGAAGTTTCCTAAAAAAAGAAATGAATGACTTCTTACAACTTAGTTATGTGTACCTCCCTGGTTCTCAAATCTCAATCTAAAGTCAAGTTACATTTCAATCCCACATCTTGTCAACTAACACAACCTGTGTGCAATATTTGCTGCAGTCTTTACAAATCAATGAAACCGATGAAATAAAATCTTCTTACTTAACAGAATGTAAGTAAGTAAGTAAAAGTAAGTAAAAATGTATTTTTAAGCGCTTTTCAAAACCAAAGCGCTGTACAAATGGACAGGCAATTTGAATTTACAAACTTATAACATCAACAACAATAGTAACAGTACAGTCACAATAAAATCACAATAAAATCACTCTCCATATGCTTTTAAGAATAAATAAGTTTTTAATTCTGACTTAAAACTCTCGACGGTCAGGCAGCTTCGTATCCGATGAGGTAGAGAATTCCACAGGGTGGGGGCAGCGTAGGAAAATGCCTGTGCCCCAGATGTTTTTAAACGAGCCCTGGGAATCTCTAGCAATCCCTCATCAGTGGATAGGAGTGAGTGAGAGGGACAGTAGGGAATAAGGAGATCTTGAACATACTGCAGTCCCTGTTCATGTAGGGCTTTGTAGGTCAGTAACCCGACCTTGAAGGTGATCCACCACTGAACCAGCAGCCAGTGCAGTTCATGCAGTACAGGCGTAATATGACTTCTCATATATGTCCCAGTCAAAAGCCTGGCTGCTGCGTTCTGCACCAGCTGCAAGTGCTGGATATCAACCCCTGGTAGCCCTAGGTACAGGGCATTGCAGTAATCAAGGCGAGAGGTAACAAAGGCATGGACCAATGTCGGAAGGTCAGCCGCAAGAACTAGGTGTTTTACCTGAGCGATATTCCTAAGATGGTAAAATGAGGATTTGACAGCGGATGACACCTGAGATTTCATGGTCACACCATTGTCAATAATAACGCCCAGGATATGCACCCGGTCTGAAGTTGGGAGCTGGGCACCATCGATCCATATGCCGGAAGGAAGCCCAGTCCTACAACCTGCCTCAAGGCAACCTGGGTCCACCACCAACACCTCAGTCTTATCTGGGTTTAACCTCAGCCAACTGGCACTCATCCAATCCTTGATCTCGGATAGACAGCTGTTAAGTATAGAGACTGCATCTTCCTGTCCAGGACTAAAGGACAGATAGAGCTGGGTGTCATATGCATAGCAGTGAAAACCCAAACTGTATCACCTAATAATGTCTCCCAATGGCAGCATATGACAGCAAACAACATGGGTGCCAAAATGGAACCCTGAAGGACCCCACAGGGCAGGAAGACGGTATCGAGAGGAATAAATTCCGGTGACAACCCTCTGTCTCCGCACCGTGAGGAAAGATCGAAACCATTGCAGAACTGTACCAGACAGTCCACAATATAGCCGCAGGCATTCCAGAGGCACACCAAGGTCCACAGTATCAAATGCTGCAGAGAAATCAAGGACTAGAATAGTACGAGCCTTTCGATCTCTGGCTATCAGGAGATCATTTAGAACCCGGACAAAGGCAGTCTCAGTACTATGTCTTTTCCTAAATCCTAATTGAAGAGTATCATAGATATTGTGATTTGTAATGTGGTCATCCAGTTGTAGTGCAACCACCTTTTCAATAACCTTACCCAAAAAGGGCAGGTTAGAGACACGTCTGTAGTTGGCTGGACAGTTCAGATTCAGTGAAGGCTTTCTCAGGAGTGGTCGAATGACCGCCTCCTTTAGGGGATTGGGGAAGACCCCCTGCTCCAGAGATTTCCAAACAATTTCAGCAATGATCGGATAGATAGTATCTACGCAACCTAGTAATAGTGGCGTAGGGCCCGGATCCAAACTGCAGCTGGTAGGACGTACAGTCTGGACAATCCTCACAATATCCATGAATTCTGGCTTACCAAAGTCAAACCAGGTGACACAGGTGTTTGTTTCCCCTTGCCGATCATCACAAACCCTTAAAGAGTGAGCCTGGCCGATAACCGACCTAATGCTGGCAATCTTATCTGCGAAAAACCGAGCAAGCTCATCACACTTTATTTGTGAAAAATCTCTTCCAGACTATAGACAGAGTGCATTGTACAGTCTGTTGATATTCTGAAACAGTTGAGCTGGTCGGTTCCACGGAGCAGCAATCTTCCTGGACAGAAATTCTGCCTTCTTACAGGTTATTGCCGATTGATAGATACCATAATGATACATCAACCTAAGTCTGTCAGCATCCAGGCAAGATTTCTGCCAGGCCCTCTCTAGCCTTCACCCCACTCTCCTCAGTTCCTTCAAAGACTCATTGAACCATGGAGTCTTTGGGTGCTGAGTGAGTGGGTGAACACGAACAGGAGCAATTTGGTCCAAGGCCTCGCTCACCGCCTTATTATAGGCAAGAACAAGGTCCCCTAGACCCATGCTCTCACCCAAAATACCCAATAGGTCCAGTACTGCTAGTAGGCCCTCTGGGTTAACTCCTCTTAAAGGGCAATACTGGACCATCTCCATAGAGGCAGGCCTATTAGGGGGTGCCCCAAAGCTGAATCTTATGGTGTGATGGTCTGTCCACACATTCGGTTCCACCCCCAGATGCATGACATCCAAATCCAGTAGGAACACCAGAACCAATGAGTGACCCCCTATATGGGTAGCAGAGGTAACTACCTGTGACAGGCCCAACATAGACATAAGTTGGAGGAAGTTCTTTCCAAAGTGCAAGAGTTCATCGTCGACCCAGGCATTGAATTCACTCAGTATTAACCATCTGGGCGACTCCAATGCCATGTCAATGATGAAGTCCTCGAACTCCCTCAGGAATTCTCCACCATCACCGGGTGGACGGTAGATGAGGAGAATCCTAAACTCTGCACCTGAATGGATTTCACATGGATATTACATCGCTTCCTCTCTGTACGGTACAGCTACAGTACCATTCCCAAATGAGTTTTAACGATGGAGCCTTTTTTTGTTACCCTGTAAAAGAAACAAAAGAAGTGTACTGTATGTGTTTTACCATTGCGGCTCTGAAAAGCTACAGAAAACAAAACATACAACTAAAGTAAGTGAGGCAGCATAATAAACATGAGTACACATACTCACTTTATGGTTTAAATATTAAGAAACTTTGTGTCTCTGGCTGATAGATGTGGTGGTCTGGACAGACTCAGGCTCAGTGGTGGCAGTGGCTAACATCAGTCCCAGTGGTGGTGGTGGTCTGGGGGGCAGACAGACTCATGGTGCCAGTAGCTAACATCAGTCCTGGTGGTGGTGGTCTGGGGGTCAGGCAGGCTCATGGTCGCAGTAACTAACTTCAGTCCCATTGGTGGTGGTCCGGGGGGGCAGACAGACTCGTGGTGGCAGTGGCTAACACTAGTCCTGGTGCTAGTGGTCTGGGGGGCAGACAGACTCATGGTGGCAGAGGCTAACATCAGTCCCAGTGGTGGTAGTCCAGAGGCCCACACTGTTTTTTAAAAACTTCAGTTAAAACCTGCCAACACTAACCACATCATCATCCTCATAAAGAAAGCTGCCCTCACAGTCATCGATATCTGAAGTCTGACCACTGGGAAATTCTTTCTCCATTGTATCATCATCTATGTCAGTGGTGGGCCATTTCAGGCAGCCATGGCCAGTGCCACCAGGATGCTCCATTTCCACATCAGCAAGACCACCATGACTAGGCCGGGGGTACGAATACTGAGGTTGCATTCTGTGCTGGTATGTGCCTCTCATTCATTTTAATGAATGTTAGCAAACTAACATTTGCAGGAGACAGGTTTGTCAGACGATCCCTGACTATTGCACCTGCTGAGCTGAATACCCTCCAAACACTTACACTGGAGGGTGGGCATGTGAGGTACTTCAGTGCCACTGCAGTCAGCTCTGGCCATTCATTGACCTTTCCACTCCAGTACAAAAGAGGATCTTCAGTTATTGTCAGATGCCTGTTTTCAGACAAATATGACTCAACCAGTCTCTGTGTCGCACTAAGCCCAATTGTTGATGCATCATCCTGTTCTCCTGAATAATTTACTTCACAAATACCCACTTGGGACAAAGCCTCCCAAAGTGGGTTGATGCCAACCACTTTGGATGACAGGCCACCTGGAACTGCAGTCCCCTTCCCCTTGCAGGATATGCTTGATGGTCCTCCAGGTACACCTTCAGCTGTATTATGCTGCTGAGGTTTGCTGACCTTGGCACATGACATCTGTGCCCTATGAACCAAGTGCACCAGTTGACCACTGATATTTTTTACCTGTTCAGGCCCTCCCCCCAGTACTGATGAAATTCCACATTTATAACAGATATCCAGCATTGTTGCCATGGCAAAGCTGTCACTACGCTGAATGCTCACAACGTGATGACTCTGGTCGAATACTGTCAGCATGTATTGCAGCAACATACTGCTAACACCATCGCTGGCAACATCAAGGCTATGCTGTACATTCACCAATGTCTGCCTCAGCACCCGCAGCCGTAGAATTGATTGGCTAATGGAGGCAGACTCGCCACTCACTGCCTGTGTGGCATGTTCAAAAGGCCGCAAAATTGTTATTACATAGTCCATGAGGCACCACTCTTCAGTCGTCATAGACAAGGAGGCCCCGGAACTGTCACAGCTAGTGTGCATAACAAGATATTCTGAGATGGCTTTGTATTGTTCATACAACCTCTCTGCCATGTATAAAGTGGAGTTCCATCAGGTGACAATTTCCAGCTTCAAGTGGTGCTGAGGCAGGCTGTTTGGTATCTGCAACTGCCGCAGTTGGTCACGGGCCTTTCCAGATCTTGAAAAGTGAGAGCGGATATGTCGTGCAATGGTCAGCATTTCCTTTATATCAGGATGCTACAGAAATTCCTGAACCACAAGATTTAAACAGTGGGCCATGCATGGAACATGAAAAAAAACACCACTCGTGATGCATTTTACCACATTTGACCCATTGTCACTTGCTTTGAACCCAGCTCTCAGGGACAGATGGTTTAGCCATCTGTCAGTTTCAGTCAATACCATGTCCAACATGTTCTCACCAGTGTGTGAACAGGTCACACTGCTCATAGCAATCGTTGCATGCTGTCGAATTCCTGGAAGATTGCTACCCTGACAATCCACCTTACTGCACTGATTATTCACACTAACAACATCACAAACAACCCCCGGCACCTGCACCCATGTGCAGTTATACACAAATATGAACTCCCCACCATTTTGCCACTTGTCCACATATCCATACTTAAATGGGTGAATGGAGAGGAGGAATGTTGAAGAGTATGTTTTACTGAGTTGGACACAGTGTGGAACAACCCGGGGACAACACGGATAGAAAAGTATGTCCTGGATGGGAGTTTCCATTTTGGACAGGCATGTGCAGCAAACCACTGGAACCCAGAATTCTCCAAAAAGAAAAAGAGAAAAAGATCAATTGCCAGCATTTCCGCTACAGCAGCATTAAGTTCACGTGACACTGTATGATTCGGGGGGGTACTTCAGCTTATGCGCAGAAACATTATGCAACGTGGGCTGACTTAAACATTTTACATGGGATATGTTGATCACAAATGGTTGTACTCTCTGATGAATGGCATTGGCAGGGGGTGGAGTGTGGACATCTGATGAAGACGCTTGCACAGGTGATGATGACAAACTCAGAAATGTTGTTATTTTGCCAGATTTGCCAACCAGGTTTGATGTACCACTTGCACTAGCCATACTACATTCACCACCACCACCACCACCACAAAACTGCTACTCTCACCAGCAATGGACAACATTTCGAAGTCATTATGGTCCTCCACCTCATCATGCCTGTAGTATTCCTCTGCTCTTATTACTGCACTACTGCACATGTTTAATTTCCTACTGGGCTTAACAGTCATGGAAGGGGATAACATGCTGGCTATGGTTGCTGGTGATGCAGGTGAATGCCCCACTGTGGTATTAGCTGCGAGCTTGTGCTGGGTCTACAGTGCTAAGAGCCTATTCTTAAGATGCGTATGCTGTCCTCCTGTGCCCAGATGGCTCCCCTTTTTACCTTGACTCATACGCACATAGCAAACCTGGCAGATTGCAACTGAATCATCATTTGTATCTTGAACAAAAAAATCCCAAACAAGGGATTGTGATGCTCTGATTGTAACATGTCCATGATGTGGCTTATTTAAGTCTGTTATTTTAAGTACTGAAGTGGGGAGGCATGTGATGTTTTGGGCACTGCACACCTGGACTGCAACTGACCACCACGACTACCTATCATATTGATTACTGGGTCATCATCATCATCATCATCAACTGAAACTGGTAGATCACAAGTTTTTGCAAGGGGGATTCCTGCAAACAGACTCAGACACAGTCACTTTTAATTTCTTTTTCTCCAGTTCCCAACTGGGGTCAACTACATCATCATCATATTCATCAAAGTCACACACATCCACATCTTCTGCTTGGATGCTAGCATGGAACTGCATGTTGCAACAACAGCAACATCATCATCATCATCATCATCACATTCATCATCAGCATCTACACCACCATCACCTGATATTTTTTCACCACACTGTGAATCTCTGCATGGAAAATGCATGACGTTAAGTGCCACGGTGGATGGAATATCACATTGCATGCTGTCGTTGACATGATTATCAGAATCCTCAGGTTCAGTTACAGGGATGTTACTGGGAAGTATGATATCATCTACGCTGCCACTCACTTGCACTGCTTCACACTCGATATTTTTGGATACAGTACACTGGTTGGAATTAGAACTTGATGCAACAATACTAATACTACCTCCACCACCACTAACACCAGTAACACTAACACCACCGGCTGGGAAAACATCATCTCCTCCAACTATGAGTGAAGCTACTGATTGGGCTGTAAAAAACATTGCAGGAGAAATACCTTTCCTCACATCAGCAATGCACTTCTGAGTCTGCGTACTACTACCATGCCCACAGATCATCTTACTGACAACATTGCCATGGTGAGAAATAGCTTTGCTTGCATGTCTCTTTGCAGGCATTTTGGGGGATCAACCACAAATATTATAACAAAATTCAGATTTTGATATGTTCACTCTCTGATTGGAGGGACACTGGATGTGAAGCCAAATAAACATGTGTGGCTTCAGCAACAGATAACAGACTACTCTGAAACTGTCACAGAATTAAAACAACTTCAGTAAGCGTGGTGCTGATGAGGTCACAAAAACAATCCAATCTGGTAAAAAATACCTTTTGAACATGGGGGTGGGGAGAGCACTGAATGCAGACAGTGCTGATTTTTACAGCACTACAAGCAACAAAACTAAGAACAGATACCACAATTGCAGTACAAAATCAGGCAGCTGCAGTGGATAGCAGGTTCACACTGCTGCGCCTGCAATTACACTAGTCTGTGGCACTATAAAAGGTGTATTATTTGATGCACGCAACACTGCACACACAGACACACACACACACACACACACACTCATACACACACACACAGAACAGTTTATGTACAATGCTGAACCAGGAATGCATCACAAATGCAAAAGTTCAGTACTATGCCATGTTACGTATTGTAAATTTGTAATGTAAACAACCTGAACTTATGAACTGCTGCACCACATCCAAGCAACAAACAGCAAGAAAATGTCTACTATTACTGACAATATTACTGTGTACATCAACACAGTCAGTTATATAACAAAAATAGAAACCAAAAACAAAGAAATCACTATTTCTCCAACTTAAATCTACCTACACCACAGATACACCCCACAAAGCACACTTTCACTGTCTTTCACCACACACACTCAATGTTGTAAATTAACATTCAAAATCCACACAAAACCAAAAATGCTCGATGACATGAGCACAGGAGGGTTTCCTTCAATCAGTGAACTAAAGTTGGATCCCAAAAAGTAAGCAAAAATGCTTTTTGAACAGCTTTTACAAAATACCTATCACAGACAGCTATCAGAGCACACTGTTTCCTACTCCTTCCTACTCATACTACCCCGAACTGAGGCTGTGCAGATCAATATAGAGCCCATGTGACCTGAAATCCCAAGAATCACTGCAAAATTCACCTTTGGAGCTCAAAAACAAGGTGAAGTGCATGACCTCCAATGCACTTTGCCTTAAACTTGGCAGAGTAGTGGCCTGGGGAGGCAGAGTAATGCAAAGTCATTGCTTCCAATGGACTTTGCGTTCCTCATTATAACACGAAGTACTCTGTTTTGCGTTGTGGAGCAATCCGAAAATCCGCCTTTGCTCCATGAATCATTTCATGGAGCGGATTGAGCCCACTTCGCCCACTACTATTGTCGAGCTCCGTCCTTGCAGTTAGTACTCACTGGGTGGCATTAGTGATGCACGAGCTCTCCAGGAGGAATGCAAATAGTGGGCAACACCCGTCCTCCTGTTTGGGTTCCAATGTCATGGCATCTACCTCTTGATACACAGTCTGAACACCAGGACAGACTAGTGAGCAAGGCAGCCATCTGCTCTTCCCTCCATCTGTTGTAACCCAGCCTTCCCGCCCCACACAACACATTCACAAGCTGCTTACTGTGCATGTGACTTTCCATGCATACGCAGACAACTCCAGTGATCATATTGGACACAGTGGACAGCCAACAGCAGAGTCTGCCATGCCCAAGATGGCTGCCAGAATTTTCTCTGCACATATGTGGGAACTCATGCATGTGCAGTAAGCACCAGTGCCCATATTGGACATGGCAGACAAACTGTGTTCCAGCCGCCAAACAAAGTAGTACAGTGGATGCATGTCTGCCTCCACTACTGGAAATCCACAGAAAAAGGAGCTTACAGTATCTGGTCAGCTCCTTTTTCTCAATGATTCCAAAATGGTTGCAGGGCTCCATCGACTGCAGCCATAAAAAGACTGACACTTCAAACCTTAAACTTCAAGTTTGTCAGATCCTGTCTTCCAAAAGGTGATGCTTTTGATGTTGTGTAAATGAAACGTTTGAAAAAGAAACATTAAAGAAAAAGTTAAAAACAAATTTAAATGTCTTTCGTAAATGAAACCACAGAAGTAAAAAAAAATCACTTTCTGTAGCACTCCACATTGTCAATGGGTAATCAAAACAACTGGGTATAGTGCACCCGTATCAGGGGAATAGCACAGTCCAAGTTTTAGAATGTTAGGCACGTGACGATTGCATGCAGCAGCAGTAACTCCCCAGTTAAGCTGTGCCATTCAAAGGGGACAGAGCTACTTCTCTCTTTTCTCAAGAATTACAAGCTTCAAAATTTCAAGGCTTCAGTTGGGGCTTCATTTCTGTTCTGCAGGTTGGGGCTACCTGTTTCAGGGAGCACCCCTAAATTTAAATAGTACCTGTTAAACTACGTCTCTCAAATTGAATAACCTGCATTTTCACATTCCCTGTGTGGATTGGGAGCCACTTCTGCCTTGCTAGGGTGTTTTTAATGGTATCCTGTTGAAAACTTTAAAAAAGAAAAGAAAAAAATGTGCCACAGATAGGTACAGATTTAAATAATTGGGAGATTAGGGTCTCTGGTGGTCACTCATCTCTGGCCTGTTCCTCACCGCCCCCCCCCCCCACTAGCTTGAGGTTTTGTGTATTTTTTACAGTTTCTGGAAAAGTTTTAGCTTTTGGTCAACTTGGGAGGTTTTTGGTGATTTCCCACCACAAACTCCATTTTTACCATTTGCGCAGCCACCATTAGGGCTGCTCATACACTTCTTCATCTCCTCAGCTTCCTACCAGTGTCCCGAACATGCAGCCATGGTGCACGCATGTGTGCAGTGCTAACAGAATTGTGCAGTGCTAATAGCCATTGACTTCTATTGCACAAGAGCGCATACATAAAAAACAAGTGCAAGCACACTTGCTCACCCATGCTAGTACCTCAACAAGCCCAGGGGGCATGCACACACACAGCTAGAACATTTTGAAGCTCCTGGAGCATTTGACAGTTGGTTGAGTGTTGTGGAAACAAAGTATCAATAACACTGTTTAAAATCTGGGTTTTTTCCCGTCACATTTTTCTGTTAATGGCACCATGGATTACAGAAGACCATTAATTATGAAAAGATGCAAGACCTGCAGATGGGTGATGAGGCCCACCCTCATGGGTGCATATTGTCCTCATAATATTTTTCTCATGGTACCCCACAGTCAGTCCTCTGTTACACGAGGTCCCTGCACCCTAATTGATACCCTCAGAGGTATGCCATGGACAGCTAATGCTTTTGTATAGGTTACACTAATACTTAGGGCTAAGGGCATCTACTGTATCAGAGTAGATGTCAGGATATGAATGCATATTGTTGTAATTCACTTTGCTTGCTAATGCACACATATTATACCATGTATTTTCTGTCTATTTCTTACTTGTCAGATGCCAAGACACCTGTCCTTGAAGTAATTATAATATGTAAGGCAACATTGCCATCCTTTGGTGATGTGCACCACTACACTTGGTTATGTAAGACTCTGTATAAGAACTTCTTTGTTCTAAAACTGATGACTTTACAGAAATGTTATCTTGGACTGTGGAGCCACCTCTAATTTAGCCAATAGGGCTCATCTCTGTAACTAGAAATGTTTCTATCTTTTAGTAACCATAGTAATTATCATAGGTATATAATGTAATGCACAGGCTTTACACCTCGGAGACCCAAGAGATCGCAAGAGACTACAGAAAAACCTCGAGGTGTAGGGAACGCTTAGCACTGGCTCACGGTTCATATTGCTAAGAACTGCTTAGGGCAACTGTGATTTATCCCTTTTGTAGTAATAAACTCGTTTATTACTTAAACGCAACTTGTTTGTGATTACTTGCATTTCCAATATCGTCAAGAATCTGAAGGTGAGGTTTAGACCTCTCAACAAACTGGCGACCGTGTGCAGGTGATATTTAGTATTTGTAAGTTTTCACTTGTTGCTTAAACCTTTCCCTTCCCACGGGGACTGTAGGTGTACATTCCTGTACCACCTCTCCCGTTTTGAAACGACCAGTTTGTAGTCACTTGCAAAGTCTGGCTGACTTTTCAGGTGTGGTCGATGCCGTCTCGACCCACTCCATAGCTTTGAATTGCAAGCCTGCAACTTATACAGTAGCCTGGCTGTCTTTTAAAGTACTCGTGTTGTGGATCAATACGCAACACGCTGTCTTTTTAACAGTTTGAATTTTCATTCCCTCCCACACAATGGCCACAGTATCAGATATCTGCGCAGAACTGAGACTCGATGTCTCTAACTTCCTTGCCTCCAATGGAGGATGGGCTGACTTCGTGCGGGACGCAAGTCAATCCAACAACCCTGTACTGGGGAATTCAACCCAGTACGCAGAGATGCTACAATCAACCCATAAGTGTCACGCTAAAGGGTTGATGGTCGCCACTCTCTCCACTGCTTTGGAAGCCTCCGAAGCGAGGTTTCGTACCCTTGATCTGCAGATCGCATCTCTTAAGCAAGAGATGGGTTTACAGGAAACTGAATGTATCAGACTGCAGCAGAACTTGGAGTCTGAGCTCCAAACTCTGCGAAATGAAGAGGATTCACTATTGCATCATTCCACACAGGCTGGTGAACAAGAAATGTGTACTTTGAAGCAGGAATGTGAAAGTTTGAGACAGGATAAGAGTCAGTTTGTGCAAATGAATGATTTGTTGAGTGCTGCGAATGCACAGTTGAGTGATGAAATGGGTGAGCTTCAGGATGGGATTGACCAGGTACGTAATGATTTAGAAATAGCATATAGGGACAATCGCGAATTGAGCGCCGCGTACCGAGTTTTGCAAAAACAGAAGCAGGATCAGGTTGATATGGATGCTGCAAGTGTGAATCATGATGAATGTAGAGCTAAGATGACAACACTGCGCCATCAGCGAGAGGTTCTGGCTGGGCATGTTAAGGCAATGGGAGGCATAGCCCCTGCCTTTCACTCGTCATCAGAAGGGGAGTTCTCTGATGATGACGTCTCACAGCACAATGCCCAGTCATGCCCCTACTATGGCCCAGAATCCCCACCCAGGAATCCACAGCATGGCGGGTCCCCACCCCCAACTCCCCAGGTCACACATCGACGACGTCGTGATGCTTATCATGGGAAATGCCAACATGGTGGCGCCCATGATGGGGGGGAGCAGGCTCAAGCCTGGTCCCGACGGCGCCCCCGGTAGCCGTTATTAGTGTGGAAGACAGGCAAGAGATAGAAACCATGACTGATAGGACATTAGGCAATGTTCATCTTCCAGAAAGAAGTATGAAAGCTATTAAAAGTCAGATTCGACAGATTTTCCAAGAAGCTGGCACTCAGGAAGGTGTTGTTCACACTGCAGCGGAAGCTGCAGCTTGCACAGCCTTGGATGGTGTGCAAGACGCATTACCTTTGCCTGACCGACCACCTACTAATCCCCTACAAATGGCCTATTCTGTTCAGCAAATCGATGACAGTATCGGTCGGATGAGCCCGTCCGACAACCTCAGCTGTCACTTGGAAAAGGTGCATTCTAAATGTGAGATGCTCAGTCTCGCTGCAGAATATCAGGTCCAAATACTACGCCAGACCATCGATCCTGGTTTATGGGCCAAACTCCCTGAAGCAGTTCACCAGGATGGGAACGCTACCTTTGACGAGGTTGCAGCTGAGCTCATTTCTGCTCACAGCCCAGGTGTAGTAGGAGTGATGCTGGCATACCCCGTAAAGCAGAATACAAAAGAAAGCCCAGCGACCTACTACCAGAGACTCTGGATGGCCTACTGAGCAGGAAAACTCCTGGCACAAGAAGCTGTGGATGTAGATCTTAATGAATATAAGACCTTGTTCCTTAGGAACATGATCCCAGCAGTAAGAGAAAAGGTAGAGCCAACCACTTACCAACTACGGATTGGTTTGCCGATATTCTTCGGAAGACCGAGCGAGTATATCAACTGTATATCTGTGATTTGGGTTCCGGTTCCAAGAAAGTAGCTACCGTGGAACCTGCCCCCGGGACCATGACACATTATATGTGGAAGGGCAAGCCCAACACCAGCAGACCAAACATCTGTCAGCCCCTCCAGCTAGTAACCAACACCCCCAACAGCCCCAACAACAACAACAGCAGTGTGGTGGGAACCAGAATTGGCATAAGAACAGGAGGCATAAGGGCAGAGGGAAACCATGAAATAGAACGGGTCCTTCATATAGGAGATAGCTGAGGAAAATCAAAAATTCCAAGAGCTCCTGGGACAAGTGCGCTCTGTAGCGGATGCTGGTCCTGCACAGACCCTTGCAGCAGTACAACCGGCAGTCCAGGCCACAACCGGCCATGGAGATACCGGAAATACAAGCCCACAGGCCCATACAGGCCTGAATCCAGAAGCTCCTCCCTATATCGCATCAGTACAGCACTGTGAAGTCATTCACGCAAGTCAGGCCCAACCTCTGCATGCTTCCGACAATACGGATTAACAATTACAGGCCCCAGTCCGTATTGTAAACGAGCTGATCTTGGATACAAATGGAAGGCCCTGCACTGAGGCCGAGGTCGGGGGCCACCAGCTAGTAGTCTTACTAGATACAGGTGCAGCTGTATCTGTGCTACATGACGAACACCCGGACATGTCCCCTTGGTCTACCGGACAGAAGACCAATATGTCAGAAGTTGATGGTACTAGGCTGCCTGCATACCGTTCTCTACCCCTACGGTAGAGCTAGGCCATCTGAAGGCCTCACACACTTTCCAACTGATGGTATTGCATCATCATCCTAGTATTATAGGAATCAATTTCCTTGCACCACATGGCTGTGTGATGGATCTAGCTAACATGCTGTTGATACAGATTCAGGGTCAATACCACACCATCCTGATTCCTGACTCACATGTTGTGGCAAAGATATCTGTCAATGACAAAGAGTATGACGCCATAGATTTGTTCAAGAATCATTAACTTTTTCCAAAACTCTTACCTATTCTGCAACAACATTTGGAAGCGTTTGCAGTTAACAAGCATGACTGTGGTAGAATGCACACTGTCATTGAGGTGCCCTTTTCCAGCTGAGGCCTTGCCTTCCCTTATAGAAACGATCAAGTCACTCCTTAAACAAGGAGTAATCAGAACTTGTGTTTCTACTGCCAACTCCCCAGTATGGCCCGTGAAGAAACCCACAGGCACCTGGAGACTTACTATTGACTACAGGAAACTGAATCAGGTCACTCCCAGTTGTCCTCCAACTGTTGCATCAGCACCAGATGTTCTCCAACTTCTAACACCTGATCAGAAATTGTTCAGTGCCCTGGACATTTCCAATGGTTTTTGGTCATTGCCATTGGCCCTCAAGAGTCAATATAAGTTTTCCTTCACCTTTGAAGGATGACAGTGCACGTGGACTTGCTTGCCACAAGGATTCCATAACAGTCCATCCCTCTTCCACCTCCACATGATGGACGCCCTCCAGAGTTTCTCTACCCCCCAATGTCTCTTACAGTATGTGGATGACCTGTTGCTGGCCACGGCCATGCAGGAACAACATTTGGATCTCTTGGGAGAACTACTGACTCTCATCCAGAGAGCAGGTCTGAAATGTAACCCGGCAAAAGCACAATTGTGTCAGAAGGAAGTATTCTTTCTGGGTCTAAAAATAACTGACCTGGGTCAAAGCCCTACCTGGAAGAAGGTACAGGAATTACAAGACTTGCCATTGCCTACCAGTGTGGCAACTCTTCGAAGGTTTCTAGGTATGGTAAACTATTCAAGAGATTTCATTTGTGATTTTGCTCAGAAAGCCGCTCCTCTGTATGAATTGCTCAAAAAGGATGTACCATGGAATTGGAGCCCTATTCACACCCAGGCTGTGACGTCACTGAAGCAGGCTCTGGCCTCTGCCCCAGCACTGGTTAACCCCAATCCAGCACTACCATTCCATCTTGAGTGTGCCACTCCTGACATTGCCATGTCAGCAGTGCTGCCCCAGAAGGTGCATGGCACCTTGAGACCCATTGCATATGCATCACAGCTCTTGACCCCAGTGGAGCAGAAGTATGGCCTTTGTGAAAGGAACCTTCTGGCCACCTACTGGGCTGTCAAGCACTTCTTGTATATTATTGGGTACTCACCATTGATCATCAACACTAATCACACACCCACTACCTTTTTGCTATCAGATAGAGTGAAGGATGGGTCAGTCTCTAACACTAGGCTGACACACTGGTCACTTCTCCTCCAGGATAGAGATATCCAGGTCCACCTGACCAAAGTTCCATCTTTGCTAGCTCATGGTCTCCTTTTTCAGGGAGAACCCCATGACTGTACACTACAGTCATCTGATCTTCCAGATCCAGGTCCTTTCCTCCCTGCCATGCCACAAGTACTCGAGAGTACCTCTTTGTGCCGTATTTTTACTGATGGTTCAGCATCTTACTATCAGGGAGAACAGATTGCAGGGATAGGCATTTTAGTAATCTACCCTTATGGAAACACTGTTAAGATATCTAAACGCTGTAGTGTTGCTTCATCACAGTATGCAGAGATGGCAGTGAAGGCCTGTGCCCTCGAGTTCATCCAACATGGAGCTCAGGATACTATCATCTTTACAGACTCTAATTGGGTTTGTTGTTCCCTTACAGAATTTCTTCCTTTCTGGCAGAAGAACTCCTTCCTCTCTTCTGACAGCAGCCCAGTGAAGTACAAAGAATTGGTAATATACATACCTGCATTGGCACAGAAGTTCACACACAAACTTTATGTTCACAAGGTCAAAGCACACTCTCTTCATGACCCCTATCATGCTTTCAATGACACTGCAGACACCCTTGCTAAGGAAGGGGCCCGAGGGTGGGACGTCTGGATGATGGACCATCTGGAAGATAATGCAGCTGTGCATATAGCAGCCCTCAACAAGAAATCTGAGTCTTTTTCCCCCTTGGACCTCTCAGCAGCCCAACATCTGGACACTGAACTCAAAGAGGTGTTCAGATTCCTTGACAAGGGTACTGAAGAAAGACTACCTACACATAACCCCTACCAAAGGCATGAAGGTAAATTGCACTTATCCCCTGATGACAAGCTTATTTGGTTCCAACCAGATGACACTACCACCAAGTTGTGGGTAGTACCCAGACACCTAAGATCTGAATTTTTGCACCAAGTACACGATACTCCTCCTGGTGGACACCAGGGAGCAGAAAACACCCTCCAATGATTCAAGACCACCGCCTGGTATCACCAAAGATGTTAAACAATACATAGATAATTGCCTTGTTTGCGCACAAAACAATCCCATACCTACAAAATGAAATGCCAAACTTTTACCACAGAGACATTCTGGCCCTTGGCATGCCATCCAAATTGATTTTATCGGCCCTTTGACCAACACCAGTAGAAACAATAAGTATGCTCTTGTGGTAACCGACCTATTCTCTAAGTGGGTTGAGGCTTTCCCCACTAAGACATGCACAGCGAAGACAACTGCCAAAATCCTGGTGGAACAGATTTTCTCCAGGTGGGGCCTGCCTCTTAAGGTAGCCTCCGACAAAGGAACTAGTTTTACAGGTGAGTTGATGAAAGAGTCCCTTGAACTCCTTGGAGTTCAACAAAAGTTCCACATACCTTATCATCCTCAGTCCTCAGGTCAAGTAGAAAGAGCCAACAGACGGATTAAGCAAATGCTTTCCAAATTTATTGAGGATAATCCCAAAAACCTGGGATTCCCTGTTGCCTTTACTCCTTATGGCAATCAGGGGCACACCCTCAGCCACTACCCAGCTGACACCCTTTGAGGTGATGACTGGTAGACATATGAGATTACCTGAACACTTACTGTTTGACCTGCACACCCCCACCACAGACCGCATGTCTGTGGACCAGTATGTGGAGAAACACAGAAAAGACCTCATACACACACACTTGTATGCTGCAAACTGCATGGACAAAGCCCAGCAACAATCCAAAATACATTTTGACAAACATGCACAAGAAGTGGATTGGCAAGTTGGAGATCAGGTAATGGTACTTCGATTTGCACATCCCACCCACTCCTTCTCCAACAAATGGGAAGGCACATACCCCATTGTCAACAAGCTCAGTCCAGCAGTCTATCAAGTTAGACTCCTCCTACACAACAACAAATTGACTGACAAATGGTTACATGCCAACTAGTTGAAACTGTACAAAGGAGCTTATCTTACTTTTCCTAACCCCATTGGGCAGAATTGTAGTAATACACTATCTTTGATCTTCCTTTTCAGATACACTGACAAGATGGCTATCTTGTTCCTATATTTCCTCCTTTCAGGAGCGATTCCCTGCATCCAGGGCACGGTACCAGACCTCCTCTGACAACTGGATCCTCCAGCACCTCCTACAGAGGGAGTTTCCATCAAAATACCAGATACCATGATCACTGTCCAGGAAGGTTCCGATGTTTACCTCACTGCCTCGGTCATTGCTCCTGACAAATCTACCCTTCAAATTGAGTGGCAAACCACATCACAAGGACAAATCCTCCCTGTGGCCAAACTCTACAAAGGAACTTTTCAGGGTTGGCCCAATGCTAAATTATCCCCAAATGGTTCCCTGTCCTTGTTACAAACTGCACTAAGACATTCTGGTTTGTACAATATTACTGCCTTAATAGATCCTTCTTACTGTAATTCTCTATCCAAAGATTCCGCTCACAGATTTTGTGCCATACACCACATGGCCTCTGCTGCCATGTATCTCTCTGTGTTACCGCCCACTGATAAACAGCTTTTGGAATGTCCAAAACATAACCCTGGTCCCCATAATGGTCTCACAGCCACTGCGCTCCCAGGCTCCTTGATTAATAACTTACAGTTTATGCATATACCTGTTTTGTTTAATCTTACTTACTGGAATATGAAAGAGTTTGGTATGTGTCACAATACTAATACATCTGCATTTTATAGTACATTATTGCTTGATAGTTTAGCTGCATTTCAGATTCGTACCAGGGATCCCTTTACTGGGGTCTATTCTACTGAACACAGAGGTAATTTTAGGAGGAAAACCCCTCCTGGTATTTTGAATCATAAACGTAACAAACGTGAAGTTGACAGTTCTGATGTTACAGGTGCTACAGGTACCGTCACAGGTCTTTTTGGTACTGCCATGTCTATCTGGAATAAAGCAGACATTACTGCTATCAAAAGTCACTCTGCCAAGTTCTCCACTGGCTTGGTTAACAATGTTTTACCTCCATTATTGCATGGTGTGGATGGCCTTAGTCAAGAAGAAAGATACACTGTATACAACATGCACGACATCGCAAAAGCTTTCACTGATTCAAAAGATAAGATTAACGCACTCATACAACAAAACAATACAGAAGCTGATAAACAATACATTGCTAGGGAAATACTCTGCTCTGCTAATGGTTCATACATTATCACTACCATCAGCAACCTCTTCCGTGATTTAGAATCTGGAAGAATTTCTGACATCATACATGATACACAGATTTCCAAATGGTATTGTCCATGATGTAAAACTTCTAGTTGTGTTTTCATGTGTATGCAACAGACTTTGTCTATTCCCCTCTCCACAGCTAGGAATTTGGGGTTTGTGACCAGACACCCTAATACTGGTCCTTGTTTCACTACTAAGAAATGTTCCATAACAGATACCATGTTTGTTTCTTTTACTGTCTCCTTACCACATTTTGATCCCGCTACAGCTTTGTTTGACAAGCTTGCACTGGCACATTCTATTGGACATTTGGATGAAGACATCTACAGAGAATGCCTGGATCTACCACCTCTACTGGTCTACCATTCTTTCTTGGATGCCTGGGTGGCTCCGCACACGGATTGCTGTGCGAAAAAGCAATACATCTACCTGGCCGATGTGATGTGTTTGATGTTATATGCCCTGTTTGTGGCTACTCTCCAGACAGCATTGATTGGACTTTCACTATGGATGATGACATCACTGAGAATGGTACCAACTCTTTCGACTCAACTTTGTCTCCTGATCAGCTCTACCAATCCTATCGTGAGGAGGCTCAACGCCTGTCAACACGGATTTCAAAGATGACTTACACATGCCCTGTCCAGTTGCAAAAGTGGAGACTACCTACTGTGCGTTCACAGTATAACTCTGATGGCAAGTATTGCGTCGTCACAAATCACAAGACTTATACATATGGTTCTGTTACTTGTGCTATTGATTACCCCAACTTCTGTTTTGTCCCCCACCAGAAAACTGTTATTGGACATACTGTTATAACCCCATCCCGCTTATGGATGCAGACATTATTGATGGTAACCCAGATTATCTACTCACACTGTCAGAATACTTACCATACTTTAACGTACACATAAACCCACTTACACTTACACTGAAATCACTTTTAGACAGGAAGGACACACACCTCATCCACATCAGCAATAATATTACCAAAGCCAACGGAGCTGTTCTTGACCTGATTAATGATGGAGATATGAATAATGCCTTAACTAATACCTGGTTAGAGATTACTTTTAAAGGTTTTATTATACAAGCATTTTTGATATTCACTTTGATTATTATGCTCTGCTGCCTACGACGTACATTATGCCAACACCGTGAGCAGCTCGAGTTCCTTTACAAGGCTTGCGCGTCGGGATTGTAAACGACCACTGCTCCTGTCCTTTCCCTAGATTTGCCTGTGTTGCCCCTGGAGGCAACAAGGGGGGAAATTGTTACACGAGGTCCCTGCACCCTAATTGATACCCTCAGAGCTATGCCATGGACAGCTAATGCTTTTGTATAGGTTACACTAATACTTAGGGCTAAGGGCATCTATCGTATAAGAGTAGATGTCAGGATATGAATGCATATTGTTGTAATTCACTTTGCTTGCTAATGCATACATATTATACCATGTATTTTCTGTCTATTTCTTACTTGTCAGATGTCAAGACACCTGTCCTTGAAGTAATTATAATATGTAAGGCAACATTGCCATCCTTTGGTGATGTACACCACTACACTTGGTTATGTAAGACTCTGTATAAGAACCTCTTTGTCCTAAAACTGATGACTTTACAGAATTGTATAATGTTATCTTGGACCGTGGAGCCACCTCTAATTTAGCCAACAGGGCTCATCTCTGTAACTAGAAATGTTTCTATCTTTCAGTAACCATAGTAATTATCAAAGGTATAAAATGTAATACACAGGCTTTACACCTCGGAGACCCGAGAGATCCCAAGAGACTACAGAGAAACCTCAAGGTGTAGGGAATGCTTAGCACTGGCTCCTGGTTCGTATTGGTAAGAACTGCTTAGGGCAACTGTGATTAATCCCTTTTGTAGTAATAAACTTGTTTATTACTTAAACGCAACTTGTTTGTGATTACTTGCCTTTCCAATATTGTCAAGAATCTGAAGGTGAGGTTTAGACCTCTCAACACCTCCATGCTGAGGAGGGGGGCACCTGGTCCATCTCTTGGCAGTGGCAAAGCAGAATTGTGAAAATCTCTCTTATTGCCGCTCTGTGATTTTCTGAGCCCCACTGTACCACATGACATCCTAGCACATACAACTGACCACAAAATGGGCCCTCAGGTCAGGAGGGCCCACACTGGTACTTCCAGGTGCTGTGCAGTGTGAGCAGGCTGTGGAATCAGATGTGCAGGCAGATCCTGACCCTGACTTAGTAGAAAGCCAGGATGAGGATTATGGGGATCTTGGAGAAATGCCTGACTTTAAAAAATTACTCTCAGTTGAGGAGAATGTCCCTTCCAAGGAGGAGTTAGAGAAAGGAGAGTAGACGGAGCCCAAGGCCAGGATTCCAATTCCACCCTGTTTAATAATAAGTCCTTGTCCTTTTTGACAGCTGAGGCTTGCAGATTTTTACAGTTTAAGGAAGAGCAGTCAGTGGAGACAGTGTATGTTAATTCTATTCTGTCTGCATCCTTCTCTGCTCCAAAGTGTTTTCCAGATTTCTTTTATTGTGACCAAATTATTGAGCAAGAATGGGCAGGTGTGTATCAGAGAAAAAAAATCTTCCCAAACCAAAGACGAGGAATGATTCCTTTTAAGGGGACAGGTCTCACAAGTAGGAATCTCACCCTCTGGCATACAAGGTAGTTTATAATTCTATAAAACACACCACTATTCCAAATGAGGGTGCTCTGACCCTATCAGATGCACATGACAAGCGGACAGATACCTCATGCAAGAGAGCATTCGCCTCTACTGGCACAGATATTCATACTTCCTATGCTTCATTTATTGTTGCCAGGGCCTTAAACCTTTGGTTCACTGTGCTGACCATCTTTGTCCCTCCTGATTAGAGTGTGCGAGCATTTTACAGTTGGTGTCCATGGCATCCACCTTCCTTGGTGATTCTACAGTGGACAATTTTAAAATGTCAGCCCATTCAGCTTACCACATTGCATCGGCCATGATGTCCATGTGGCTCAGACATTGGTCTGTTGATCAGGCTTCGAAGGTGAAACTGTTTAGCCTTCCATTTTAAGGAAGTTTGTTGTTTTGTTCCAGTCTGGATTCTATCTTGCAGGATGTGCAGGATAAGAAGGGCCATCTCCCAGTGTCTAAACAACAATGCAAGGCTACAGGACCCCAATGTGGTCAAGGTGATGGCCAGCACAGGCAGTTCCGAGGGGGGTTCATCCCTTTCAGAACTTTGGTAACCAAAGAAATAGAGCTGCCTACTCAGGCAATAGGGGCTACAGTAATAGAGGTCACCATGGAGGAGAACAAGCACAGAAACCTGGTTCCTCACAATGAAGGTATGTGGGGCCATCACTGCCCCCTTCCTCTTGGTGGAAGACTTCAGAAGTTTTGTGCAAGATGGGCCCAAACAATGTCAGATGCCTAGGTTCTGGAAATCCTTCAACTAGGTTATGCCATAGAGTTTTTAATGGTTCACTCAAGGGGACACTTCCTGACATCTCCAGTTTCAAAACAAGTGACAAAACATTGGGCACTATCAGACATGCTGACCCACCTCACTCAGATAGGGGCCATTATGCTGGTTCCTCCAAATGAGCAAGGCCAAGAGTTCTATTCCATTTACTTCATAGTTCCCAAGAAGTCTGGTGGCTTCTGGCCCATTCTGGATCTGAAGCATTTGAACAAGTTTATTAACCATAAAACATTCAAGATGGAGTCTCAGAGGTCGATATCCTGGGTTATTCAGCTTGGAGATTTCTTAGCTTCAGTAGATCTGATGGATACTTACCTTCACATCTCCATCCATCAATCACAATAGAAATACCTCAGAGTCACTGTACTTGGCAAACATTTCCAGCACAAGGCACTCCCATTTGGCCTTGCAACAGCCCCTCAAGTTTTCTTGAATGTATTGATAGTTTTGGTGACTCAACTATGACAGGCGGGACATCATTTCTGCTCTTATCTGGATAACCTGCTCATTCTGGCACCTACATTGCATCTAGTGAGGAGGTTGGTATCCAGCACTCTGGAAATCCTGGAATCACATGGCTGGATAATCAAAAGGGAGAAGAGTTCCCTTGAACAGTCTCAGTCCTTGGAACACTTGGAGGCAGTCTTTGACATGAAAATGGGGGGGGTGTCTGTCACCCTCCCAGAAGGAGATTTTGTTGTCAGAGATATGGTGGCTAAGGAGTCAGTCCTCATCATCAGCCCACAGTCTGCTGTGGATTCTCGGCCTCATGGTGGTAGCAATAGACTTAGTTCCCTGGGCCTGCTTCCACATGTGGCCCATTCAGACAGGGTTGCTGATGGCTTGGGATCCATCATCAGAGGACTGTCAAGCCAGGATCCTCCTCACCCCTCAGCTTCATCACTCCCTGAGTTGGTGGCTGAATGTACAGAATCTCAACAAGGAGGGTTCTTTTGGAACTACCTCTTGAAGTGATTCTCATAACTGATGCAAGTCTGCATGGGTGGGGGGCAATCCTGAACCAACTTCCCAGTCAGAAGATTTGGTCAGCACAGGAACAGTGTCTCCACATCAGTGTCCTGGAGATACAGACAGTTCAGTTAGCTCTGCTTCAGTTTCAGTCCATACTAAAGAACACCACAATAAAAGTGCAGTCAGCAAATGTCATCACAGTGGCTTACATAAACCAAGGAGGTACAAAAAACAAGGAAATGCTTTGGGAGGCCTCCAAACTCCTGAGTTGGGCAGAGGAAAATCTGCTCTCTCTGTCAGAAGTACTTCTCACCGGGGAATTGAACATTCAGGTGGACTAGCTAAGTCACGAAAATGTTCATCCCAGAGAGTGGCAGTTGAACCTAGAAGTGTTCACACCAACAGGTTCTTCAGTCAGTACCAGTGTCCACAGGCAGAGACAGTGGATGCTCTGACTAAGGTCTGGTCTTTCCACAGAATGTCTTCCTTCAACTGCCTCTCTTTCAAAAGGTCTTGAGAAAAATAAGACACTCAAGCAGAAATTCCTTCTGATACCCAAGAGTGGCCAAGAAGATCATGGTTCTACAATCTAGTAAATCTAGCCAAGCAAGCGCACTTCCACCTTCTGGTACGAAGGTACCTCCTGCTGCAAGACCCCATTCTCCACCCAAATCCAGGTACAATGCAACTCGCAGCATGGCTTCTGAAAGGAGGAGGCTCCTAAAACTAGGGTTTTCCCCGAAGATAGTTGAAACCTTGATGGCAACCAGGAAAGCTGGACAATTTGTTTCATCTTGGTCCAGAGGGAAAGGATTTAAAACTTCAAAAGCCTCCATTCCTCAAATCCTGGACTTCCTAGAATAGGGTGTGGAGAAGAGACTGGCATTGAGAACACCGAGAGGTCAGGCTTCCAGTCTCAAAGCTTCCTTGTGGTTCTCCCTAGGAAAGAATAGAGCGGTTATTCATTTTTTTGTTCGCAATTGGCAGGAGTGACCATTGTTTCAATCTCGGTACCAGCGAGGGATCAGAACTTGGTTCTGAATGCTCTCTGTGTTGACTCCTTTGAGCCACTGTCAACCATACTGCTGGATGTGTTATCCTACAAGGTCTGTTTCTTAGTGGCCATGTGTTCAGTCAAGAGAGTGTATGAACTACAGGCCCTGTCTCACAAGAAGTCATACCTTATTATGCATAAGGACAAAGTGGTACTCAGGACGGTTCCATTCTTCAACCTTAAAGTGCCCACAACCTTTCATGTAAACCAGCAAATTTGACTTCCATCCTTTTGCCCGCATCCTTCTCACCCAAGGAGAAGGAGTTTCATAAACTGGACCTGCTGAAGGCAGTTAGGACCTACTTTAAACTTACGGCTGAGTTTCATAACTCAGACAGTCTCTTTGTACTTTTTGGGAAAGCTAAACAAGAACAAAAGGTCTCAAAACCCACCCTAGCTAGGTGGGTGCAGGCCTGTGTTGCTAAGGCCTATTTTGCAAGAAAGGAGAGGCCCCTGGATCTCATCAAGGATCACTCTGCCAGGGCAATGACAACTTCCTAAGTGGAGAGATGGGAAGCCACAGTTTTAGAACTATGCAAGACAGCTACTTGGTTTTCAGTCCACACCTTCAATAAACATTACAAACTGGATGTTCAGAGTTCTGCTGATGCAGCTTTTGGTCACAGAGTGTTGCAGGCAGCAGTTCACAAGTAATTCACAAGTAATTCTGATGCATCTGGAGTGGGATAATATTCTCCCCCCTCCTGGTTTATTCACTGGGTTCTGCTTCTTAGAACCCATTTATTTTGATTACCCATTGACAATGTGGAATGCTACAGAAAGAAGAAATTAACTTCATACTACCAGAATTTCCTTTTCTGTTAGAGACAATATTGCCAACAGGACTTGCCCAGGAGCTTGGTTCCTGAAGGAGAATCTGATGCGGTATGCTAGGAGAGAGATCAATTTCACAAAAATACCCATCTCTGGTCTTTCACTATTCTGCTGCACTGTACTCCAAAATGTACATTTAAAGGCTGATTTATTAGTTATCTGAGACCACAGGATAACAAGTTTTGTTACTTATTTAAGGTGTGTTTTTCCTGTTCCTGATTTGTTCTTTGCATACAGTTAAAAAAAACAAACAAAAAAAATAATAAGACAGGACATGTCTCATTGTGTGTTAGCTTCAGTTTCACAGATTGGTGACTTTTATGAAGCAAGTGGGCTGTCACATGGTTTAATCCAGGCCTCCTTTTTGGATTCATGGGAAACGATTACTTCCTTGAATGTCGGATAGGAAGGTAAGACAGTTGTATTATTATTGCAAGTATGTGATTGTTTATATTTTATAAGTGTAGCTCATCATGGCACTGCAAGGTAAGTGGCATCTAGGGAGTTGCTGCTGCTGCATGGAATTATCATGTGCCAAACATTCTAAAGCTTGGCCTGTGCCATTCCCCTGGTAGGGGTGCACTGTACCCAGTTGTTTTGATTACACATTGACAATGTTGGAGCAACAGAAAAGGAAATTGCGGTAAGTATGAAGTTAATTTCTTTTTTTACAGATTTGCAGATGCAAGCTTTACTTGATGCCTTCATCTACAAAAGTGGATTCTGCAACCTGCCAAAACTGACACATTACTTTTTCTGTATGTCAAAAGAAGTGCTTTGCTTGTGTATACCATGTTTTCTTAAATGTAGCAATTGTCATTTGGACTCCCCCTGAAATCATCCACACTCACACAATGCTTTGGATCAACAACTGAACTGTATTGGGTAGATTTTCTTTTACTATGCTCATTTCAAATTACCATCACCACAATTCATATCTTACATCACACTTTTGGGGTTGCCCCTTTATTTACATATTTAGAACTTCATAGATATACATGATATTCACATTTCTTGGCTTGGCTGTAATGACCTGATGCCTCTTCACCACAACCATGTTTTTCTGGGTTCAGGTGTCCCACCTGATCCTCAGCACTGTCCCTACCCCATGAGGTGCCCTCCCCCTGCTCTGCCGTACCCCATTTAGGCTGGCCCCACTTTTTTCCATTAGCCAAAGGGTGACTCCCCTTCAGGCCTCAGGGCTTCCCCTACTAAAAACTTGTAAATATGCCCCCTATCCACCTCTATGATTCAATTACCTCCCTAATCGCCCCATTGAGGGCAGTGTTGCCAACAACTGACATGTGAACGCCTTTGGCCCGATATATCCCTGGTATGTTGTGGGCAATCAGTTCATGCCTTATGTACACCCCATCTTTCTCCTGGCCCATGTCATCATTTTCCTGTTAACCTGCTTTCTGGTCCTTTCCAATGCCAGCACACCACTTGCCTACCTCAGCACCTCCTGGGGATGATTTCTGACCACCCTAGTTTCAAATGCGGCCACCATGACTTTATTAGTACCAGGTCTCTCAATATTGTGTGTATCAGTGCCACCCACGGGATGCTCCCCTGGTCATTTACCCCTGTGTGAATGATGATCAAGTCCAGTTGCGGCCAAAACCTGCATATGTCCTCAAGCAAACGCAGCAGCTGCCACCATTGAAGTCCCTACTTCCCACACCACTGAATCAGTGTCTTGTCTGGATCTTGTCCCAATTGCTGAGTCCTTGCTGTGGTTACTACCCAGAGTTCCACCCAATGAATAAATGAATGGTCAACAACCCATACCCCCTGCTGCTGTCCATCCTCTGCAAAACATGAAAAATTTCTGGTTAAATTCACTTTCTCACATATCTCTTGTATGCCTGGGAAGTCCATCTCCTCACCTTTTGCACCTCAGAGGGGGTTCCTTCCAGCCTAGCTACCTCTTAAGCAGCCCCAATCCTAAAAGAGTGAGAGGCAAACCTCCTGGGGGAAAAAAACAGCCCCCCCCCAGGTCTGACAGCTGCATAGGCCTCAATGCCATCCACCACTCCTCTTTCATTGTGCTCCCCTTGGTTTAGCTCTACCTTGGCCCCTTTCCTGTCCTGATCCATCTTGGACCTCCTGAGCTAAATAGCGGCTGTCCTGGCTGATCATGACACATCCTGCTTCTGCAGGACCTCCCCCCCTGATGTCCCACTTCCCCCTCACCACCACCTCACTCATACAAAATTCCCTTTTGTGCACAACTAGGAAAATGGCTATGAACAACCTGGCTTCATAGGCTGATGCAAATATATGTTGTAGGCTGACCAGTAGCTTGCGCACCAGATCACAACGTATCATCATGCACTTGTCCACCTGCTGGCCCTGCATTCTGTCCCACCCCTGCTGCATTGAGCAGATGGCTGGGGGCCTATAGGGAAAGCCCTAGCCTTGCAACTAGCATACCATGCATTCTCTGTGCTGCCACTCTAAGGACAATTGACGAACCTGTCCAACTGTAAACATGAAAGGCTGTCAGCTGTGTTGTTCTTGACATGGTCCACGTGTTTTGCTTTGAAAGAAAAGTTTAGCCTGAGGTCTTCCCAAACCAGCTAGCAGGCCACTCACAACACTGCCTCTGTGGCCTGTTTATGACCAACACCATAGCCATGTTGTTGCATCAGAATATTACCTTCCTATTCCTAAGGTGATCCCCCCACACTACCATAGCCACCCATATGGGAATGCCTCCAAGAAGGTGATGTCCCTAGTCAAACGCAATTCGACTCAGTGGGCTGCCCATCGCTCCAACACCCATTCCCTCTGATAGTATGCTCCCATGCCAAATCCCCAGCCATATCTGTGAACAATTCCAAGTTGCTATTGAGTTCCCATTGGTTCTGCTAGAAGGTGACCCCATTGTACCCTGCTAAAAATCCCTCCCATGCTAGCAGGTCATCCTTTACCCCCTTGCTAATGTCGACCCAGTGGTGGGGCAACTTGGCTTGAGTGGTGGCCCTGGCTAAAAGGCGAGTAGAAACTATCCTGGGAGCCACTGACTCATGAGAGAAGTTCAAGTGTCCCATGACCTGTTGGACTATTTTCAGCTGCACCCTCCACTTTCCTTTCACACCCCGTATGAGCTCCTGCAGTCTCTCAACTTTGTTGTCAGGAAGGCAGAAGCATTGCTACTCCAGGTCCAGCTTTATGCCTAGAAACTCCATCTTCCTGCTCGGCCCTTCCATCTTGTCCCCAGCCAAGGGTACTCCCAGCTCCCTGCATATTGCTTCAAAACCTTCTAGCATCCCCAATGTTTCTTCCCTCCCCTCCACTATAAACAGATAATCATCCAGATAGGGGACTACGGCCTCCGCCTGTGTTTGACCAAAAACACCCACTGCAGCCAGATGCTGAATGCCTCGAATGTGGCACAGGCTACTGAACACCCCATAGGCATGGCTTTATTGAAGTTCTGTTCCCTCAGTAGAAGCAGTCGGATAGCAAACTCAATGTCCATTTTTGCCACCCACGCCTTCTCCCTAGCCTTTATTAGCTCAACTGCATTGTCTAGGGTGGCGTACGACACCACGCTTCTCTCCAGAGTGATAACATCATTCACCGAGTCTCCTTTGGGGGTATGAGAGGTGATTGATTAATCATTATTCCCCATGTTGCTTCTTTGGAATGATCCCTGAAGGGGACACCCTGAAGGAGGGGAATGGGGGGGGGTGTTCGAATGGGCCTTCCACTCACCCTGCCACCAGCTCCTTCTTGATCTTTCTTTCTACTATTTCTTCTTTACCTTTTATCGACCTCAAATTCTTTGCCCTCATGTTCTTCCTAGACCCTGTGTAATGCAAATTAAACACTTTCATAAATCCCTCCCTCAGCATCTTACCTGCCTCTATGTTTGTCCTTAGTCTAAGCCATTAAAATCTGTTTGCAGATCGGGGATCTCACCATCAGGAAAGCCCCTAGACTGCCCAGCTTCCCTTCTGATAGATCATCTGCCATCATAGCCTTCCCACACACTTTGCCTTCTATAATTACTCCTTTGCCCATTGTATCCCCCCTGCCTCCCCATGGCTTCCCCGAAAGGACTGCCCTTGTGGCTGTGTGCCATTTCCTGTCTCCATGTGTCTTGCACCGGGTGACCAGATGGAAATCCCCACAGCCTGAACAGGCATGCTGGAACTTGCAGCTACTCACTGTACAGTTAGCCTTGTTGTATGCCACACAAGTCTTGGAGCTCATCGTCCTGCTACCTTTCTTACTTTCGCTGCTAGCTCCCGCTTGCACTGACAACATCCTGATCCACATTTCTGACAGTGTAGCATCCCAGCTAACATCCCCATGTGACACAATCCTTTTCTTGAATTTCTTATCATATACTAACCACCCGTATCCACTTGTAACCCTATACACATCTCTGGTGATGGCTGAGTATGTCAGCAAGGGTATGGACAATTTGGGTTTCTTTTGCAACATTATGGCATTGAAATGAGTGAACCCCTCCATCCAAGCCCCAAATGGCTTGCCCTTATAACTAATATCTTCACTATTATACAATGGTGAGTGAAAATCCTGTAACCTCATTGGTCAAAACATGCCACATGACTGTGGGTAAATCCTGCATGACCCACGGCTGAAAAATGTCATTTTTCAGAAAAATAATTAAACACATTTATAATTTATTTTACTCATGGGTCCATTGTATAATTGCAGTAAGGCAATCCAAGGTGTAACTTACCCACTTCTTGTGTGGTTAAGTCACTTAGCTGTACCTCGTGACACACCACACAAGGCGTGGGTAAATCTCCAATAACCCTTACCCTGCTGTACTTTATTACTTAAGTCTTCCCCACTATGGCCAGGGTGTCCGCCATCTCTGAACTGCCCATAGATTATTTCTGCTCATACTTCTTCACCGTATCTTTGTCAATTAAGGCAAACATATTTATGAACTCCCTCTTCCACATTATTTCCTTTAAAGCCTGTGACACATGGTCTCCCAGTGTCATCCCTGGTGGCCACCCGTACCCTTTCTTGCTGCCCCCACATGGTCCCTGTGCTCTGATCCCCTTTCTCAGCACCCTTCTTTTTGCTTTTAACTCCTGCCAAACCTTATCCACCTCCTCCCAGCCTTTCTTTCCCTGTTTCTCCATGATACCTGCAAGGTAGTCTTTCAAGCTACCTTCCACCAACAGATCCACTGTTGGCTCATTACCCTTCTTAAGTTAAGGATCACCATCCTTGTATGGGTTGCTCATGGTGGGCCTCTTCTTAGTGGCTCCTTCTGGGGCAGTTGGTTCTTCCTCTTCTCCACTGTCCTCTCTTTCTCTTCCTCCTCATCCAAGGACTCTATTATGATTGCCTCTACCTGTTCCATCAGCTTGGCCACCTTCTGTGCTTGTAGCTCACTGATTTTTTTCTTGGGCACGACTGCCTTCTTAGGAGCCACCCTAAAACTAACAATGACAGTCATCAGTTGTGAGCCAACACTACATATGACCTGTCCTCCCCCCCTATCTCTCTGCAGTCCCTGGATCGGCAGGCAACTCCCCTGTACCGCGCCCCCTCTGGCATAGCTCCATGTCAATCCTGGACCCCGTACGGGCATGTCTCATGACACCTAGTCCATGGACTGACCCCCAGGAGCCTCAGGTGCTGTCCCCCACCCTTATGAAAACCCTTTCTCCCCTGCTGCATCCCCCCATATCCCTTCCACATCCTCATTAGCCTTAGTTCATCTTTTTTCTTTTTTTTTTAAAACAAGACCCCCTCAACCTCCTGCCTGCCCTTGTGTCCCTTCAGTGTCACTCCGGGGCTTCCCCTGCAACTTCAGCCTGAGTTATTGTTGTCCTAAGTTAAACCTGTGTCCCTTTCTAAATGGACCTCCTCCACCCTGTGGGGCATCTCCCGCATGCCTTGCTCTGAATGTATAATGACCAGTTGCTATAGAAGAACACCTATGATTACGATATTCAAGCAGACTGGGAAGGTAGCAACTATAAATTGTGCACATGGGATTGCCATGAAATCCTGCCCTAATGGACACTAATTCATTATCAGATAAATTAAATAAAAATATTGTCAATTAGGCATCATGCCATCCTTAGGAGGTTAATCTCATATGATCTTATTGTTGTCGCTGGCCCCCAATCTGCCTTGTCTTCCCCCGCTGCCAACAAGTGGCTTGTGGCCTGAAACTTTTCCTTTTCTTATTATTTATTTATTTGTTTCATTGTACTTGGTGTTCCTATCCTGCAACCCTTGTTCCATCTACCAGGACCATCACCCCTTGCCGCTAGGCATTGATGTCTTGTGTGACCCTTTTTTTTATATGCATAAAGTCTCTGAGCTGCGGGACCTCCTGTCCAGGCCAGTCTTAACATGGCGGACATCTGTTATCGCTAGACCCCTCCAAAATAGCAGTCGATGGGCTGGGCCACACTAAACCCCTTTCCCCTACCCAACTGAGGCTTCCATCTCGCCTCATACGGATTTCCCCACTGTTTCGGCACATCTTTAGCCTCCTTGGGAGGTGACTGGTTCCATCCCCACTGTCCCCTTTCCCCCAAAACACTCCCCGGTATATGCTTGCCACATGGTGAGGGCCCAAGCCTCCATCGCCAATCGTGCTGAAAAACAGGATGATCTCCTGCTCCAGTCTGTGTTTAAACTGAGGCTTGTTCTCTGCTCACTCACTCACTCACCTCCTCCAGCCAGCACATTACCTACTGACATACCCACTGGCATACGGAGGAACCACACTGGGGCTCTTCTACCCCAACTCTCCTCCAGGGCTTCCCAAATGGAATACCAGGTAACCAGCAACTGGGGGGGTGTTCTGCTCACACCCAACCAGGGCCAAAAACAGCAATGCAAACGAGTCACTTGTCCACCCCACGACCCCCAGAATGGAACAAGGGCTGTTTCCCCCCATGTCCACTCAGGCCACCAGCGCCACACCAAAGAAACTTGGAAACCTCTGCGCTAGCCTTTGATCCAGCTTTCCCTTGCCCCAGTCCTGTTTCAGCTGGGGTGGCCTAGACTAATGGATGCCATGTGGCCCAGGTGCCCTGTAGCCAGCTACCTATTGATCGCCTCTTCTACCTGACCTCACAGCTGTTCCTGACCATATCATCCTTCTCCCATTTCAAAAACAAAAGGTTTTTTTTTTTGTTTTGTTTATTAGAATGGAGTTGGCCACAAGGTGGGTGTGGAGAGCCATTCATTACTGGGTTGATGTACGGACAGAAGGGGGCCTCGTCTCTCCAGCAGTGCTCCACATGTTTGTGGGGAACCGGGTGCTAAATCATTTGTAGATAACCTGATTCTGGGTCAGGGTTTCATACATAGCAGAGCAGCAACAAGCTGCGATCTATTAAAAGTCAGCCCTCAAGCCAAGTTTTTGTCACATTTCACCTTCCGGCAGGCCGGAGAGCCCTCATGGGAGGGCTAGGGATGCCGGGGCAGGGTGGTGGTGGATGGGTTCACCCTCAGGGGGAGGGATACCACTGCCGGGTGCCCAGCCAAAAAATTAAAGAATGTATGGGACAGACATAAGGCAATTCTAGTGGGGGGTAGGAGGAAGTAAGCTATTGATTTACTAGAATCTGCAGCTTATCCATCAGGTAGGGAAATGGGCAGACTAGGTGGGCCAAGCGGTCCTTATCTGCCATCAAATTCTATATTTCTATGTTATGCTTCTATGTAGCTGACCAAACAGGAAATACCTGACCTGCAACCCACCACATGGCCAGGAGTCCCATCAGCCAGTATCCCGGCTGTAGGCCTTCACTCTCCCATGGCCTGCACTTAACCTGGGCCACCCACGCTACTGCCTGTTCTTGTACTATAGACCATGGGAGTTCCTGGCACATGGGTGACCAGGCCTGAAGCAGACGTGGCCTGGGTGTCCAAGTAGCAATCTGGCTGAGCTGTTTCCCTGGCAGGTTGTCACCCCCACAAGAATCACAAGCCCATAAACAACTGCCTACTTAAAATTATTCATTTTTCTTCCATCTCCAGTCCCCTCATACCTTCTGGTCTGCCAGGAATACAAACCTGCAAGAATGCTTACCATTGTTACCTTTTAGGCCTAACAGCTCTGGGCACTACAGCGGACATTGTTATAACTATTAAACAGTTCTGTGAAAAACAGCCAACAATTTAGTGAAACAGCAACAACAGCACAAAATAAATGCACATTGACCCTCTATTATACATTCTAGCCACATGGCCCCCTCACCTACCATATGTTTATTTGCCTGGCAAGGCCTGTCCCCCCCCACACCTTACCTGAGTCCTGAAAAGCTCTACCCAAGTCAGTTGCCTTTGTGCAACTGCACAGAATCAATGTCATCAATTAGTTGCAGGAGAGACAGGGCTCCTCTCTCCTTGCATCACCTTTTCTATCTCCCATTTGGTCCCTCCCCTGCTTCCCCTCTGCCAATGGTGTCACCTGTCACTCACCCTAGTCCCTGCCCATGTGATTTCATCCCCAGTGATATCACCACCCCCCACTTCCTAGCCACCTCCTCCACCACCTCTATGGCTAGCACTAATCCCCTACTCCCTGCCTTCCCAGGCCCACTGATGATCCCAGGGGGCCAATGACAATCTTGGCTGCTCTTTAATATAGCAACCTCCTTTATTATTGTGATTATTTATATTAGGTTATGTGTGCAATTCCACATTCTTATATGCAAATAATTTATGCAATCTTGCTTACCATCCCATGGTCAAACATGGATGAACTATGTTTAACCATGGTGTGTTCAAAAGATTGAGAAAACATATTGTGAAAAGCTATATAAATTAGATCAGTATATGGGTGAAAAAAGATACATTCCACCTATAAGACAAAATAGGTGGCAAGTTCATTAAGGACAAGTTGTCCACAGAACTCATATCAAACTATGAAACTATTAATTTATGGAAATGCATGAGGTATAGAGGAATGCAAAAAAATATATATACTGCCAGCAGAATCTGCGTGGAAGTTGAACTTGTACTTCCTCAAAAGTTCAGAAATAATTTATTTTCACAACTTTCATTGAAATTCTGCCCTAGAACAGCAGAATAAATGTACAGACAGAGGTTTAATATTAAACTGTGGGACAAAAATTATGCAGAATTGATCACAGTCAGTAGGGTCAGTTCTGTGGAATTTCTTACTCACAGGTTAACATTTCCATCTCCCTGGTGTCTAGTTGTACTGCGCCACCATCCAATTGCTGGCCTGGTGGTCCCATAAAGAATAACATTTCCCTGGTATCTAGTGATCCTCTCCCCCTGACGATCTCCGGCCAATGCAAAAATTTCCTTAATCCCTGGTGTCTAGTGGTCTCCTCCGCCAATTCCCAGCCTGCTGTAAAAATTCCCTGGTGTATTTTGGTCCCCCCTCACCAATTGCCAGTGACCCACCATAAAATTACATTTCCCTGGTGTCTAGTGCCCCCCCACCAATCAGTGGCCCAATTTAAAAAAAAAAATCTTTCACTGCTGTCCAGCAGATCCTCCTCTCTATGCCCAGTCCCTAATAATATAAAAAAATAGAAGTCCATCCATCAGTTCGACTCCACCCCCAATAAGTCCATTTATTCCATGGTATCTAGTGGCCCGCCCTCCCTATTTCCAATCCCTTATAAAAAAAATGGTAGTCCATCCATTTAGTCTATCCCATCCCAGTAAGTCCATCCATTCCCTGGTGTCTAACGGACCTCCACCCCTATCTCTGATCCCTCAAACAAAAGCAGAACTCAGTCCTGTTGTCTAGTGGACCCTCAACCCCCCCAGGAAGGTAGAACCCCACCACCCTGGTCCCCCCACCCAAGTTAGTGACCAGCACAGCCCTCCTCTCTCCACCATGTACAAGTACTCACTCATTCACTGATAGATCAGTCGGTGGCTGGCCATGGTGGAGAAAGGAGGGCTGTGCCAGTTGATGGCTTGGGTGGAGGGAGAGTGGGGTAGTGGGGCTCAACCTACCTAGGGAGGGGGAATGGGGTCCACTAGACACCAGGGACTGAGTTCTGCTTTTGCAGTGTTCATTTTGCTGGTGATGAACTAAAAATGTAAAACTTCAAAAGACTGTGCTATTGCCCACACTCTATTTAGTACCCAAAACCCACCCTCCACCCCAGGCAGACACAGCTTTAATAGTAACACCTTTCCCCACTTTGCTCAGAACCCATCACATGCACCTTCTCTCTTCCCCCACTATAAAAAAAGAAATAATATAGTACCCACCCCAGCCCAACCACCCCCACAAGTTCCATAAAAAGACAACGCTGCTCCACTTACTGAGTACCCTCAATCCCCAATCTAGCAGCCAACACTTCTCGCAATGCATGGCTGGCAGTCTATAATCCAGATCTATTAGCAGTCTCGGAGACTTGGCTTAAACCCCACATTCCAGATCATGAAGTAGCAATCTCCGGCTATGTCCTTTTCAGAAAAGATAGACCCTCCAAAAGAGGGGGCGGGGTGCTAATTTATGTCAAGGACAATATCTCTTCCTCTCTCGTCAGGCAGCCCCTTGACCTGGCCCTGAATGCTGAAGCTATATGCGTTCGGCTCCAAAATTGGTGGGGTTAAGCACCTCACTATTGACTGCGATAGCCCACCATCCAATGCACTGCTCTCTGGATGAGCTCCTGAAGAGCTCAGCGGTTGACACTGCTTCCGAGACTATCCTTCTAGGTGACTTCAATTTAAACTGGGGTCAGGAAGGGAAATCTGCCATCAAAAATTCTACACGACCCACCTCGCTAAATAATTACCCCACCACCAGAAGGAACCACAACCGTAGGCACTCTATAATAGACTGGGTCCTGACCTTGTCCCCTAGTAATGTAAAGCTGGCAGGGATCCTGGGAGATGCCCTGAGCGACCACTCACCTATATTTGTCATTTGGAAGAATAATGCTACTAAAGTCCCTCCTAGGTCTATTACTACCAGAGACTACTCCAACTTCCACCCTGACCAGTTCATTGGCTACCTAAATAGCACTGACTGGAACCCCATTAGACTCCTACCTAACCTGGAGGATGCTGTCAAATTTTCCAAACCACCCTCATTAAAGTCACCGACCTCTTGCCCCTATGAAAACCTATAGGGTCAAAGGCAGCTGTTATAAGTGGATCTCATCCCCTAAAAGCCCTGATGTCCACTCGGGACAAAGCGTGGAAAAAGTTCAGGAAATCTAAGCTTCCAGTGGACTTTGTTAACTAGAGCCCTCAGAAACCAATGCAAACTGGCCATAAAGAAGCCAGAAGGAATATATCACCAGTCTCCAAAAAGCTAACCTGGGAAACCCTAGATACTTCTGGTCACACATTAACGAACTCCTAAAAGGAGGTACAAAATCAACAACTGGCCCTATCCTGGTGAACGGGCAAGTACTCGAAGAGGCGCCTCTCATCGCAGAGGCCCTAAACGGTTTCTTCGCAAACCTGGATGCGTACAAGGTGGGTCCCTTCGATAACAAGAGCGAACCCAATAGGCCCCTGACCCTTGAACTAGACCGCCCTCTGTTTCATCTGTGGCTGGTTAGGGAAAGGGAGGTACTGCTCATCCTTAAATCCCTGCGGGCGAGTGGCACTGGGGGCCCTGATGGGATCCAGACTCGAATCCTCAAGGAGGGTGCCCCATCTTTAGCCAAGCCTCTAACCTGGCTGATAAATCAGTCCCTTATGGAAGGGTCTGTCCCTGAGCCATGGAAGCAAGCCCTTGTGATCCCCATTCACAAGGGTGGGGCCACCGAGCCTATCGGGAACTACAGGCCTATCTCCCTGTTGTCTGCAATAGCGAAATTACAGGAGAAGCTTGTATACTATCAACTACACGAATATCTGGAAACACACCAGATTATCTCTTCATCGCAGCACGGCTTCAGATCGAAGCATGGGACGGACACTGCACTAACCAAATTTTCGGCTGATATCCTAGGCAATATAGATGCAGGGGTCAGCACAGGCGCGGTCTTCATGGACCTGTCTAAAGCATTCGACTGGGTAAACCATAACCTCCTTTTACAAAAAATGTGCTTTAGGCATGGACGCTCATGCCCTTGGATGGCTGGCTAATTACCTTATGGGCCGGACCTAGAGGGTCAAGTGGAAGGACTATGTCTCCCAGTCTGCACCGCTCAAAGTAGGAGTACCTCAGGGGTCAATACTTGGTCCCCTTCTCTTCACTTTGTTTATAAATGATCTGCACTCACATTGTGGGAGCAGCAGCGTCATCCAATACGCGGACGATGCTGTCATTTTCCGAGCCTCTCCTAACTTAGGAGAACTGCGGAAAGCCCTCAAGAGGACATTCTTCTGCTGGAGGACTGGCTCTCTCGGATAAAATGGTATTAAATACCAGCAAAACTAAAGCGATGTTATTTGGGCCCAGATCCTTGGGTACAGATAGGTCGCTGCTCCTTCAACTCCAGTCCAGAGGCGATAAACTTGAGGTGGTTACCTCCACTAAATACCTAGGGCTAACCTTGGACCAAGGCTTCACCCTAAAAATCATATTGACCAACTCACCAAAGCCATACATGGTAAACTGGTATCCTCTACAGAATAAAGGACCAGATTATCCAGGAAGCCAGAGTTGCCATCGCAACCAGCTGCATTTCCTCCCAAGCTCACTTTTGCGGCAGCACCTGCTCTCCAAGGCGTGGCCGCCACGGAACTTGGCAGGCTCCAGACTCTATACAATAAGATTGTCCAATTTGCAACATTATCTCACCCCAGGACACACCACTGCAAGGCTCAAGCCAAGCTCAGCTGGCCATCATTGGAAGCCCGCCTCAACTACCCCACTCTATGTCTCGCTTTTAAGCTTCTGGGGCCCTTACCTCCCCCTAGTCTCAAAGGACTAGTTAGTGTCAAAACCAACCTGAGGAGCCTCCGTTCCTCAGGACAAAACCTCTTAGTGGTCCCCAAAACAAAGACAAAAGCTGGGTCCAGGTCCTTTGCTTTTACTGCACCCTGCCACTGGAACAAACTCCCACTGGAGGTATGGGAGGCAGGGTTTATCACCTGCTTCCGGACTAAGCTCAAAGCTCACCTGTTCGCAAGGAGCACTTGCCAATGCACTAGGCACTGACCTTACGTCTCGGCCCTTCCTCCCTCTCCACCTTCTGGATGGTAAAGGCTATTTAGTCTCTCACAGTTATACAGTATGGTATTTGCCGTATGTGTGTTATCTCTGTTTAAACCATTTGTAATTTATGCAAGCTTGCAGCCCTGCTTACCTATCTGTACTGTCTGTTAACCTGTATGATAATTTTACAGCTCTTACCTGCTTTTACTGTTTCTATGTACCTGTACTGTAGTGTTTACCCCCGGGTCGCCCCTGAAAAAGGGACCTCCGGGGCCCAGTGGGCCTACCCGGTCAACAAAATTCAATAAATAAATAAATAAATAAAAGAGCAAAGGAAACTCATTGGCAAATTGGCATAGCACATTGACTGGCCCAGATCCTCCTCTCACCACCATTGCTAGCAGCAATCTGAATGAGTGGGGAGTGTATACACACACACACACACACACACACACACACACACACACACACATTGTAGGGGTGCAGTAGAGCACCTATGCTTAGGGTTGAGTAAGGTTTTTAATGTTAAACCCCTTTCTGGCACCGTTCAATTGGGTAGCCAAAACAATTACATGCACTGTTAGGTGGCAAAGTCGCAAGACATGAAAAATGTTGTGCTGGCATCATTTGTGGTTTCTGAGATCTGGAGTGCTGATTTTTACAAAAGTGCAGATTGTTTTCCCATTAGTTAAAATTAAAGTTTTTTTTTTCTCTCAAGCACAGTCCCCCTAGACAGCAGAGACTTTTTTACGAGAACTTTAGGAGCAGAAGCTGTCTGTGCCAAAGTAGTGCTTTCAAATGTTTCATAAAAAAGTATTAAACGATTTCAGAGTATTAAGGATTTAAAGTTTGGTTTCTGTATAACTCTCTGATATGAACATAAACATAACATTGACCATGAGGGCTTATTTTTCATGATTTGCTTGTCCTGAGAAATAACTTAACATGTCATGAGAAAAAAATAACTATTGTGATAGTCACCATCTTGTGTTTTTTTTTTTGTTTTGTTACTAAAAAACATTGGAAATTATGGTGGCCCTGAAGTGCAAAATACTAAAAAAAAAAAGTGAAAGGCAATCAAATAAGTAAAGCAACAACCAGAAAAAAAAATGCAAACAAAAAATGTAAAGCAACGAAACCAAATGTAAAGTGTGTTGCTACAAAACTAATGTAACACAGCAAAACCAAATGTAACACCCAACCAAAAGAAATGACAAATGCAACACAAAACAGTGAAGTCCATCTAAAAATCAATCTGGCAGAATCAGGAAGGGAAGGGGTGCCAGTAGACACCAGGGAGTTCTCGATGCAGGATGGGAAAGGGAGGAGGTGCCATTAAAAAACATGAAATGCTTCATGTGGTATAGGTTAAGTGAAGGTAGGGGAACTGGACATCAGGGACAGCTTGACCCTGGATAAGATTAGGGAGTGGACTGATACCATATACCAGGGTGTGCTTGGCATGGAGTTGAGTGAGGGAGTAGCCCTAGGACTCTAGTGAATATTTGGCAGATGACAGAAAGAGGGAAGTGGTGCTACTGGGCATGCATTGAATGGTTGATACAGATTGGGCATGTGGTAAGAGGATGCCACTGGGCATTAGAAACTGCTCGGCATGGAGAAGGGGTGAAGGAGGGTGGGTGCCACTGGGCAGCAGGAAATAACTTGCTTTGGACAGGAACAGACTGCATCTGCATACTAGTGACTCCTTGGCAAGTAATGTGTCCTTAGCAAGTGATGAGGTAAGTGTGGAGGGTGCCAATGGACACCAGGGAATACCTGGGGCAGTATACATTCATTTGCAATTACTCTTTTGGACAAGCTATTTGAGGTACCAGCCAACTCTTGGATTCTTCATTCGCATTTTGCTTGCATTCGTCTTTTGTTGTGCTATGCTTTTTTGTTTGCATTCATTTTTTCAGTTGTGCTATGCTTTTTTGTTTGCAGTAATCTTTTAGTTGTGCTATGCTTTTTTGTTTGCATTAATCTTTTATTTGTGCTATGCTTTTTTTGTTTGCATTCACTTTTTTGTTGTGCTATGCTTTTTTGTTTTCATTCATTTTTAGTTGTGCTATGCTTTTTGGTTTGCATTTACTTTTTTGTTGTGCTATATTAAATTTGTTTGCATTCATGTTTCAGTTGTGTTAATATATTTTTATAACTTTATCATTTTTAGTTGGACTTCACTGTTTTGTGTTGTATTTGTCATTTCTTTTGGTTGGACATTACATTTGGTTTTGCTGTGTTACATTGGTTTTGTAGCAGCACACTTTACATTTGGTTTCATTGCTTTACACTTTATGTTTGCATTTTTTTTTCTGGTTGTTGCTTTACTTATTTGATTGCCTTTCTCTTTTTTGCTTTGTGTTTTGCACTTAAGGGCCACTGCAGGAAATACATCAAAATTATGTATTTTCAAAAAACAGAAACCTGAACCTAGGTAAATCAGGCCTCTTTTGCTAGATTCTGGTATTTCTTTAAAAAAATAGTGAAAAATACCTTTTCTGGAATTAGGGATGGGCGGACTGGTTCAACAAAAATCAGAACCCCCCTCCTGGATCCTGAAATGTCTGTCGGTCTTGGGGAGATCAGAACTCTGGCTGGCGGTGTACTAGGTCCACCTCACAGTGATTTGCAATGCAAAAAATCATTCTCCCAATTATTAAAAAACAAATACAACCCCTCTCCCATCTGCCAAATGCCCCTCTGGATCCCACAACAACTAAAACACAATTTAATTTTTTCTTCTCCCACCTGTTGCTTAAGACAGTTGCTTTCTTTCTCTCACAGGGATTCATGTGCATATGCACATGCTTGTAGTGTGAGAGAGCAAGCACTGGAGCAATTGGCATCAGTACTAGGAGGGAGGTAATGCCATGGCAGCAGCACACAGTGAATGTATGTCCCTAGTGAAGTACTGTACCAGCTGGTATTTCTTGTGTTATTGTATGTGTATCCTGATGTAGTGCAGTGGTAGCAGCAGCAAGGAGGATGGCACCAGCACCATGGGCATCATCCAGAGTGTGTGGCAGGGTGGGTATCAGCAGATGGGAGGGGATGAGGAGGATTGGGTTAGTGGATATTTATTTTTTTTCTGAGACTCTGTGGGTGGGTATCAGCAGATGGGGGTATTCATTTACTTCTGGGACTCTGTTGGTTGGTATCAGAAGATGGGAAGTGGTCTGGGACATGGTGAGTGGCAATCAAGAGATGGGATGGAGTTTTTATTTTGTTCTGGGATGAGGTGGGTGGGTATTAGTAGATTGGAGGAGGGAATAGGGTGTTCATTCTGGGACAAGATGAGCATCATCAGGTGATAGGTTGAGGTGGGTTATTCATTCTGGAACAGGGTGGGTAGGGCATCACAGAAAGGAGTAGGGGCAGTGGTAATAATATTATTACAGGATAGGTATCACCAGATGGAGGGGGAAGAGCTGGGGTATTTGATACTGGGACAAGGGAGGGAGCAGATGTATCCATTGTGAGGCAGGGTGGTCAAGTATTCAATCAGTGGCAGGTGGATATAAACAGATGAAAGGAGGGGTAGGGGCATTCACTGGGACTGGATGAGTAGCAGCAGATGAAGGGATAGGGATGCATACTGGGGCAGGGTGGTTGGTGGCAGATGCAGAGGGCTGGATGTACATACTGGGGAAGTGTGGGTGTCAGCATATAGAAGGTGGATTAAGGGTGTGCTGCATGTTGGGGAAGGGTGTCATAAGATGGGATAGACTTGGGATATGCATGATTACTGGGTTCAAATGGAGGAGTGATACCCTGTCCTGGCCCACGCAGAGGGTAAGAAACACAATGGATAACCTGTTGGCAGAAGATGAGGGTACAGAATGGAGTCAGAAACAGGCAAACACACTCAGCTAGGAAAAAATACTTTATTTTGTTTTTTAGTGCTTTTGTGATCGTTCTTAAGTATTATCATTAATTTTCTTAAGGTGCTGATTTGAATCAGGATCAATCGGAACTTATCAGAACTCTGATATAGATCCTGTCCCGATGATAAGGTCAGGTCCTTTTTGGGTCTGCCCATCACTATCTGGAATCTAGAGTGCCCAGTTTAGTGAGAAGAGCCATTCACCCATGTTCTGTTTATGAGAACAGCAGGACTTTCTTGATATCTGCAGCCAAAGATAAAGACATGCTGCTGGCTTGTGTGCCAGTAGCGAACCAGTGATCTCTCTCTCTCTCTTTTTGTCTCTCTCGTATCTGTCTGTCCATCTATCTGCCTGTCTGTCTGTTTATCTAGCTATACAAATCTACCTGTTAATTGCTGAGACTGAGTGGCATCTATATCTAAAGCATGGAAAGCCTACTTTCATCCTACATATGTAAACTGCAGAAAATTGCTGAATCTAAGCCAAAGGGTTAAACAATCCCTTCAGCAAGTTCCTTGCAATCAGAGATAAAATACTTTTTTTTGCCAGGGCTCCAAGCAGAATTATTCTAAAGCATGCAATATGGGAGGGAAAGGGACAGGTTTTATGAAAGATTCCATGGTAGCAATATATGGACAGACGTGTGAAAAGTATGGCTTAAATAGGGACATCTGTTCGGGCTTGTTATATAAATACTTACAGTCAGGTCAGGGAAAGAAAATAACCTGTCTGCCACCTTTTGAACCTCATAACATAATTAGGTAAAATACTGATGGATGTAACATTCCTGTAGATATTATATGGATCTCAGCCAACTAAATGCCAGGCTTATGAGAAGCTACACAACACTCCTAACACAGGTGGATATACAATCCCAGAGCACTACCAAGATTATTTGCAATTAAACACTATTCCCAAAGCTCATTTATCTGCTCAGACATGTATTAAATTGTCAACTGTCAGGAGGAGATGATGGGCAGTATTCCTGCATTATCTCTCTTTAAGGGAAAGGGACCTGGGGTTTAAAGTTTCAAAATAATATGTATGTTCTGGGAGAATAATATGTCATGGAAGGGGGGGGGATAAACTATTCTACTCAGAGGAGAAATTAGCAAACTTCAGGAATTAGGCACTGAATGGAAACGTGCAAAAATAAATTTTGGCTAAAGAAACGGGTGGGTATTGATGAGAAGGATAAAAGAAATATGTTTTTTTTTTTTTGCAGAGCATGCAACTACAATTCCAGATACTCACGTGTGGCACAGAGAACTGTTCAATATGATATCAGGGTTGTGATCTCGTATTGAGATCAGAGCAGTGATTGTCACCTAAACAGTTATTTACTCCTTCAGCCAGTCACAGTGTAGGCAATTCTTCACCAAGCTGACTCACTTTCTTTTTTTGTGTCAGAATACAACAGCAATAGTACGTGCAGTATTTTGAGTTTGTCCATCACTAACTCAAACTCTTTTGTTTTCACCTGAAAAAATGAAGCCGCATGCATGAAATTCGCACAGATTCTGTATTGCAGCACTGTCATTAATAACATGGTTTTGAGTTGGTCAGTCCTGTTATGTGCAGTTTGTTTCACTAAAGTGGCAGTCCAGCAGAGTATTTTTTTACTACAACTATATTTGTACTTTTTTGAACAGTATATAAAGATTATTTTGTTATGATTATTTCAGCATAACTATTCTGCTCAGAGGAGAAATGAGCAAACCTCAGGAATTAGCCAATGAATGGAAATGCACAAAAATAAATTTTGACTAAAGAAATTGGTTAGCTTTGATGAGCTGTTGTGACTGGGGGAGGCCGCTTTGGCGGCAAGGATGCAGACAGAAGTTTTTTTTTTTTGCCACAAGAAGTGGCCACTGGATCACTATTGGTTGCATCACTGGCTGAGGGGAACTATGCCAGATCACTGCATAGGCAGTGTTTCTGGAGGAAGGAGGGGGCGGCCACATCAGCAGTGCAAACAGAGGTGACCAATCGGGCCCCAGGGCAGACTTTTTGACTGATGGCCAGGCTATAAATAGCCAAACCTGGATGCAAAAGAAAGTGCACCCAGAGGAGATGTTGTGACTGGGGGAGGCCACATCAGTGGCATGGGTGGAGACAGAAGTTATTTTTTCCACCACAACGAGTGGCCACCGGATCACTACTGGCCACATTGGTGGCTTTAAGGGACTGTGTTGGATCGTCACATCAGTGGCATTGCTGGAAGAAGGAGGTGCTGCTGCATCTGTGGTGCAAACAAAGGTGACCAATCAGGCCCCAGGGTAGGCTTTTTGACTGACAGCTGGGATATAAATAGCCAAGCCCAGCTGCAAAAGAAAGCACACCTGGAGGAGTTGTTGTGTCTGGGGAGGCCGCATGGGTGGCAAGGATGCAGACAGAAGTTGTTTTTGTATTGTGTGTTCCACCTACCCACCCCAGCCCCGACCCCTATTAAATGGACTTGGGGGTGGAGCAAGCTAGGAGGCTGTGGCCAGGGGTAGGGCCAATGGGTGGGATGAGTGATCTGGGTTAGGTTACAAGCTCTGGTACAGCCTGTAATGTTGTTTTAGAGACATTGTTTGTCCTATGCTGATATTTATCTGGTAACACATTTCCATACTCTGCCGGGGTCCTCTCTGACCAAGTAGTTTTCCCAGTGGACATTGAAGGGATCCAATATGGGCTCCAGCACAGCTAGGACAATAAGGATAGGGCAACTGACTTGGAGGGAAAGTTGAATTGGGATGGGGACAGGGATAAGGCAAGGTCACCAGATCACGAGGGCTGGCATCTTTGGAAAGGTGGTGGGGTGTGTATCGCCCATGGTACTAGCCCTGGCATGGAGGATGGGGTGGTTGCATGGTGTGCTGACAGTTGGCATGACTAAAGGAGGAAGTCAAGTGTTTAAGGTGGAGGTTGGGTAGGGCAGGGCAAGGGGAAGTGGGGAAAAAGGTGGTTCTGTTGTATGTGTAAGAAGGGAGGAGTGTAGCTGGGGGAATAATGGTGAAGTTACAGTGGGTCTAGGAAGGACACCTGAAAAAGGTGGCTCTGTTGCAGGCGTAAGATGGGGAGGGTAGATGGGGAAGAATGCTGAAGTCACAGTGGGTCCAGGAGGGGCACATGAAATGGGCAGGAATAGACAGGATAAGGAGGGTAGGGGCAAAAGGGACTATGCAACAAGGGAGGAGGGTTTGGGGTGGGAACGATGGATAAGGAGGGAACTACAGTGGACATAGGTGGAGGTTGTCTTGTATAAGAAAAGGGCCAAGAGATTTGGCAGGTGGTTGGGAGAAAAGGACTGGGGGATGCACAAAAGACAGCTGATTGGAGGGGCGCGCCAGTGAGAGGATTCAAGACAGTAGGCATAGAACACAACAATAGATTTGCATCTTTAATGCAGATGAAAGTAGGGTAAGGGTGACAAATCTGGAACAGAGGATGCTTCTGGAAGGGCAGGAACATTGGGCCTGGCAGAAAGCATTGCAGTTAAGGGCAGTGGGTTAGTTCCCTTGAGTAGGGGCTCAGAGGTGATGGGGGTGTAGACAATGGAGGGCAGAGCATTAGGGCAGATGAGAGGGAGGGGGGACTGGGGTTGAGATCACCAAGGGAAAAGGGAGGAGTTGGGGTCAGCTTAGGAGGGGGAGCTTGAAGTAGGTATTCCCTGAGAAGGGTGGAGGAGGATAAAGTGGGGGAGGTGGGATTAGTACAAGGGGACAGGGACAAGCAGGGATGCAGTGAAGAGGAGAGTGGTAAAAAGGAGAATGATGAGGCGGGAAAGACAAGTTTGCCTGTGGGGCAGGGGGGTCTCTAGATCCTGGGTGTGCTGAGGGGATGGACTGCTGTGGCATAGCAGGTAGGGAGGTGTCTGGGGTAGACAGGTCAGTGAGGAGGAAGGGCTAGAACAGGAGGGACAGGGCAAAACAAATGGAATTCTGATGGGGTGCGTGGCCAGCACTCAGATAGGGAATGTGGCCAGGGATACCGTCGAGGTAAGGAGTGGGAAAGGGGGAGGCACAGAGATTGGGACTAGGCCTAAGGGAAAGGAGGTGGTTAGAGTGCTCCTGTTGGGTGACTCTGTGCTTAGGGGTATTAAGTGGGAAGGGCAGAATGAGGGGAAACCCTGTGGCAACAGGGTTAAGAGTATATTTGGCTTGACTGTGCATGAGGTCAAACACTTGGTCTATGCTCTGGTGAAGGAGTGTGGAGGAACCCCTGATGAATTAGTGCACCTGGGCACAAATGATATAGAGGGAAACAGTGTGCTGGAGATTCAGGCAAAGTTCTGGGAGCTAGCCAGGGTCTATCATGCCATAGGGTACTCGGTCTCCTTCTCTGAGATCCTACCAGTGCCTACAGCAAGTGTGGGAAATAAACAAAAAATTAGGGAGGTAAATGAATGGCTCGGAGAGTGGTGTGAGGCCAGGGGGTATGGGTTGGTGGGTTAATGGGGTACAACCTGGAAGGACAAGGAGCTGTATGCAAGAGACAGGCTGCACCTCAGCTTGGGGTGGAAGGAGGTTTTGAAACAAAGATTGGCAGGCTTTCTCCCAATCTAGTTGGGGTTTAAACTTGTGAAGGGGGAGGGCTGGGGCTTGAGGTGGATACTAACATGCCCATCCAGTATGGGCATGGCCTTCTCTCCCATGCAAGGAGGAGTGAGTACAGACCAGGAGCACCCATTTGTGCATGACGGAGCTTAAACAGCCAGCTACCTGTGATCTCTCAGGGTGCGGGCAGGGAGGATGGTAAGGGGATGCATTGGAGGGGGGTCCTGATAAACACCAAGAGCATGGGGAACAAGATGCCTGAGCTTCAGGCACTGCTATTGGAAGGGGATGTGGATGTGGCTACTGTCACATAAACCTGGGCCACTCCTGGGCATAACTGGGACCTGAATCTGATGGGGTACAGCATGTTCAGAAAGGACAGGGCAGTGGGCAGGGGACGGGGAGTAGCATTAAGCATGGCATAGGGATAAGCAGGGTAGAGGAAGTGGTGGGGCACATGGAGGCATTATGGGTCACCTTGCTTGCACCTAGAGGAAAGAAGGTGAAGCTGGGGGTGGTATATAGGCCACCCATGCAGGTGGAGGATCTGGAGGATGACCTGGTGGCAAATCTTAGGAACCACTGTGGTCAGAGGGAGGGTAGAATGATGGTGTTGGGGGACCTAAATATGCTAGGGGCTGACTGGGGAACTATGGCATCCTCATTGGCCATGGGGAAGTGTCTGCTGGATATCTTCCAGGATGTGTTCCTGTCCCAGTTGGTGACTGAACTGATGAGGGAGGGTCATGTCCTGGATGTGGTCCTGTTGGACTGTGATCTCATCAGGGACCTAGTAATAGTGAACCCATTGGCAGGAAGTGATCATGCCATGGTTTGGTTCTCCCTGGACCTGGGGGAGAGTAGATCACACAAAAATGATGGTAGTTGACTTCAGGGGTGCAGATTTCAAGGATATGGAGTGAATTCATAGGAGCCACTTGGAAGGGATCAGGCCGGGCATGGACATTGAGTGCTGGTGGGAAATTATAAAGGAGGGGCTCTTTGAAGCTACCAAGGTCTGTGTGACACAAGTTTGGTAAAGCCAGGAAGCCGAGCTAGTGGACAAGGGTGTGGTAAGGGGAAAAGAGGCTGCTTATATCTGATATAGGTGATCGAGTGGGGTTATAGACAAGGGGGAGTATGACACGATAGCCAGAAAGGTCATCAGGGTGGTGAGGTCAGCCAAGGCTAAAATGGAACAGAGGTTGGCTCAGGGCATCAGGAGGGGTGATAAAGGGTTCTTCAGGTATATCAGAGAAAGGAGGAAAGGGAAGTGGCAGATTAGTAGACTGAGGTCGGGGAGTGGGTGGGCTGAAGAGGCAGGGGAGCAGGCAGAGGTACTAAATGAATACTTTGCCTCAGTCTTCAATAGGGAGGATGGTGGGGCAGCACCGCATGGGAAGGGACAGGTTGAACCTGCAGATGGGGGGCCATGGATGTTGAAATCCCTATTGGTAGGGTGCGGGAAGCTCTCAAGGCCAGAAGAGCAGAAAAGGCACTGGGCCCAGATGGTCTTCATCCCAGAGTGCTATGGCAATTGGTGGACATCCTGGCTGCACCTCTGGTGGACCTCTTTAACTCCTCCCTTCAGTCAGGATGGGTGCCTCAGGATTGGAGGATGGCCCAAATTGTATTTATCCACAAGGGCAGCTCACTGGAGGAGCCAGGAAATTACAGACCTGTAAGTCTGATGTCGGTGGTGGGCAAAGTGATGGACGTCATCTTGAAAAAAAGGTTGGAGATGTTGTTGGAGGCATGGGGCCATTTTGATGATCACCAGCATGACTCTGCTCAGGGCAGATCATGTCAGAGCAACCATATGGAGTTCTACAATTAGGTAATGAGAGCACTGGACCAAGGCAGGCCAGTGGATGCCCTCTTTCTAGACTTCAGCAAGGCATTTGACTTGGTGCCACATCCTGGTCTGCTGGAGAAGCTGAGGAAAATGGGGGTGGGGGTACGGATGGTTAGGTGGATTGGAAACTAGATAGCTGGCCATTTTCAGAAGGTTGTCGTTGGGGGCTAGGTTTCATCTCCCAGGAGGGTCATTAGTTGTGTCCCACAGGGATCAGTGCTGGATCCATTCCTGCTCAATGCTTATATCTCAGACATCAGAAACTGTATTAGGAGTGAGATGAGCCTCTTTGCCGATGATTTGAAGCTGGGGCAGTGGTGGATAGGGAGGAGGGTAGGCTAGCCCTATAGGAGGACTTGGTGTCTCTGAAGGGGTGGTCACACACCTAGAAAGTGAGGTTTAATAATGAAAAATGCAGGGTTCTTCACCTGGGGACTAGGAACCCAGCTTATGTGTACACCTTGGGGGGAGAGAGACTGCAGGCCTCCACTGGGGAGAAGGACCTAAGGGTGGTTGTGGATGCCAAAATGAACAACTCTGAGCAGTGTAGAAGGACTGCAGGCAAAGCAAATAAAATGCTGGGGTGCTTAGCCAGGGGGATAATAGCGAGAAGCTGGGAAGTGCTCCTTCCTCTGTATAATTGACTGGTTAGACCGCACCTTGAATACTATCTGCAGTTTTGGTGCCGTTCTTGAAAAGGGACATAGCACTCCTGGAGTGGGTCCAATGGAGGGCAACCAGGATGATGCAGGGTCTGGGGGAGAGGTCCTATGAGGAAAGACTTGAGGAGCTTAACATGTACTCCCTGGAGGAGAGGAGGGACAGAGGAGATATGATCAAGGTCTTCAAATAATTTAAGGCAGTAAATAAGATAAGCCAGAATATATTGTTCCAGCTGAGGGAGGAGGGGGTTACAGGAGGCACCCAATGAGGCTGGTTGCTGGGAGACTTGGGGGAGACAAGGAGATGTTACTTCACTAAGAGGGTGGTGGAACCCTGGAACAAACTACCTACAGAACTGGTGCAGTAGACACTGTGGAGGGGTTCAAGAGAGGCTGGGATAGGCATAGAGGAGGGCAAATCTGAGCAGAATCCTCATTGGTGGAAAACCCCAGTCGGGGGATGGGATGGGGCAATGTGGGGAGGGTGGGGGGCCACAACGGTGCCTTGAGTGGGCACTGATCCTTGAGCAGACACAATAGACCACAGGGCTTACTCTGCTGGCTTTTAAGTATGTTAGTATGTTAGCATTCCATTTTTCTTCAAGCAAATGGTCACTGCATGACACCTAGTTTTTATTGGCACCAGGACCAATTTTCTCCTAACATGGAGATCAGCCCCTACAACACTCATCCCACCAAGAACAACAACCAAGATGACCTGAGGCAGCAATCTGGTACCATGCTTACCCCCCCAGGTTGGGGCTGCCTGATGGGCATCCCACTCCCTATGGAAATCCACAGGGTAAACCCTGGCTTACCCCCTAGGGTGGGGTCATGGGAGCAGTATCCCACCCTTGATGGACTTGTTAAGGCTCAGTTGCCAGCCCAGAGCCACAGCCAGGTATATCAGGACTGCGAGTGGAGTAAGGCATCATTCGTGGGGGGCAGGCAATTGTTTTTTTTTTTGCTATGCTAAACCCCATGGGAGGAGTGGAGTGCATTGACAGAGCAGCGCCAAAGCACCTAACATCTGGCACCCCCCCAGTGCATTTTGGCACCGGCTATGCTACATGCCCCAGCCTCCACCAGAGGTCAGTTGTGCGGCAGACACTCGACCCTCCTCCCCCCACCCCGGAAAAGGAGGGCAGTCCCTCAGATGCTCAATTCTTCTTTCACTTGCTGGCCCTCCAACATCCTGGGTCTATTTCTGAACCCATGGTGTCAGCGTTGCAAGCAGACACCTTGCCTTTGTGCTGGTGGGCCAGCCATTATACCCATTTTTAATATTGCCTTCATGCAGTAAAGAAGTAAGCAATCACACCCAACATGGTGGGCAGTATTGAGATATATCCCGGGAAGCCCAGGAGGCATAATGTGGCCCGACACCACAGGCAGAGAGCATTATAGCCTCTGGAAGGTCCAGTATGTTCCAGTAACCCACACTCTGGAGGGTATTATTTCACTCTGAAAATGGGCTACATGTGGCATTTTTATGTAAGATATAAAAACCGCCAAGAAAATACAGGGAAATGTATCAAAGTGGTTGTAACCTTTTTTTTCTTGTTAAAACAGTCACCGCCACTGGTATATTTGCCAGTAGAGGGCAGTGCAGTCTTTCCAATTTGCTTCCCTGGATAGCATTTCCTCTCTCCCTTCACATACACACAGATGGTCAAGCAGATTTCCTTATATGTAGAGAGATTTTCCCCAGCACACAGTCACAGAGGGTTCTCTGTTTTCCTCTGTTTCATAACTGTGATTCCAGCATGGTCCTGATCACATTTGGAATGTAAAGGAATGGCATGGTGGTCAAAATACTTGCACACACCTACTGTTAAGATTGCGGTTTACATACACTTTCATGCTGCTGGCGTGAATGGAGGAACAACATGACACTAGCACTGAAATGAATGGCCACATCTATGCTGGTGCTTTAGTTAAAGAAAAAAAAGATATTTATTTTATATGGTGTATGAGTTGCTGTGATTAGTGGGGCACATAGGGTTGTGCTTGCACTGTTACATGGATGGGGCAGGGAGAATTCGCTCACTAAGCAAGGCAAAAAATGGCTAACAATAAGATTTTAAAAATGGTATGGCACAGTGATACCCTTCGTAAAAGTAGGTATCATAGGAAACCAGGAAGTGGAGGAATAGTTCCAGACATTTTCCAAACTAAGGCAATTAGAACTAAACCACTTCTGTAATCGTATAGCATTAGAGAAACATATTGAACTAGATACATCACCTAGGGGCTTAAGAATAGAGAAGGAGCCTTCCTGTGGTTTCTCAGAGGAAGAACCAGAATTTAAGGAAGAATGGGAATCAGCACTCACGGCATGCACTGAATGTCTATTAAGAACCCTAATTAAAAGAAATTAAAAACATGAGGAGAAACTAACCAAGGAGATTGAGGAACTGCAAACCAAGCTAAGCTAATGCACTGGTGACCCTCAATTTGTTGAACTTCACAAAAACCTTGCTATCAAAATCACGAAACATGAGCAAGAACTTTTTTAGCATAAAAAAGCTAAATTAGTGAGGGACGCTAAAAACTTCGAGAAAGGAAAAGCCTTTACCTGGGAAAGGAAAAAAGGTCATTTAGTAAAAATAGACTCAGAGGTAGAAGTGACAGCAGGTGGAGACCTAATCAGCCATTTAAAAGAAACATCAGTGTACAATTTAAAAATACAACTGAAAGAGGAACTGTGGTTATCAATTCTGGGGAAGATACTGAGGGCAGTGCAACCTCAAAGAAAAAGGAATCAACACCCTCCCCAATCAGGAAGCCCTGAATCAAATCAAGAAATAGAAAAAAATTATTATAATAAAAAAAACAGCCAAAAAACTTGGCTAAATCAACCAAAAATACACAAAAAAAACAAGGAAGGGCAGGCGGGTATGGGGAAGAAAAGAACACCAAACCAGATATCCAATCAGATGGAAATAAATGTTATTTACTTTACTGATATACATCTTACAGAGGGACACATCAGTTTACTCACACAGGGACTATCGTTTCTGCTGATGCCTAAAATCAATGTTTTTAATATTAAAGTTGATATCTACAAATTTATGAGAAACCTGAAACTGCATCTCCGGTTAAACCCGAAGAAAACTGAGGTGTTAGTCGTGGATAAAGGTTGCTGTGAGGCGGGTCTGCCGGATGGATCGCTCTCAGACTTATGGCTTGGGGGCGTTCAGCTGACAACCTCAGATCAGGTGCGGAATCTTGGCGTAATAATTGACGACCACTTGACAGTTAAATCTGACACTGACGCTTATCATTAACAAATCCCTATGCCTCGGCCAATTCCCTAAGGCCTGGAAGCAAGCAGAAGTAACCCCCATCCATAAGTCGGGGGACCACACTCTGCCTAATAACTACAGGCCCATCTCCATCCTTCCCCCCCTATCCAAAGCCTTAGAAAAAATAGTAAACACTCAGCTCTCGGAATATCTTACTAACTACAACCTCCTTTGTCTGGAGCAACACGGGTTTCGCCCTGGCCATAGCACATCCACTGCCCTACTGGAATTCTCCCACCACATTCACTCTGCACTAGACAAAGGTCATCTTGCAGGGGCGGTCTTTATAGACCTGTCCAAGGCCTTCGACACGGTGTGCCACCCCCTGCTAAACTCCCTCAGTACACTAGGTCTCTGTGGGGTCCCTGAAGTGGTTCTGGCTACCTACACAACAGGTCCCAAAGAGTCAAACTAAATGGGACCCTCTCCTCCTACCTTCCGGTATACTAGGGTGTCCCCCAAGGCTCCATCCTTGGCCCTACCCTTTTCAGCCTATTCCTGAACATCCTCCCCAGCTCCTGTTGCAGTAAAATATTACTCTATGCTGATGACGCTGTTATCCTTGCATCACACCCTGACCCACTCCGACTCCAAAGCATGCTGCAAAGCGCCTTCCTCAAACCGAAAAGTGGTTCAATAATCACCGCCTAGTCCTGAACCTAAAGAAAACTAAGTCCATACTATTTTCTCATCGGCAAAACAATGCCAGAGACTTCCCCTCCACATCACCACCAACCGCCCCTCCTCTGGAGCAGGTTACATCCTATAAGTACCTGGGCATCACCTTTGACTCGGCCTTACTTTCCATGCCCACCTTAAAGCTCTGTCATCTGCAATGAACTCCAGGATCGGTCTTCTCTACCGCCACAAAGACTGTCTCCCTGAACCCGCCTTAAAACTAGCCATCACCTCATCGGTATTATCGCTGGCCAACTACGGTCTCCCTGTCTACGCTGCTGCTGATGCCTCTGCCTTATCCAAAGTCCAGACCTCTATCAATAAAGCATGTAGGCTCCTTACCGGTGCCCACAGCAGAACCCACACCTGTTTGCTATACTCCTCCACAAAAATACTCACTCTTGAGGCAAGACTGATTTATCAAACCTGCCTACTGGCCAAAAAATCCTTGTCAGGTCTCTGCCCTCCTGGGGTCTCTGGACCTTTGCAGTGGGCTGCTAGGTCCCTGCCAACCTGGTATGCCGCCGCAGCCACCTTCAACGTTCCCAGAGCGAGGACCTCTCGCTACAAAAGATCTTTCCATCACCAAGCCCCGTCCTGGTTTAACTCCCTTCCTGAAACTACCTCCAAGATCCCTGGTATTGGCCGCTTCAAAATTGCCCTTCGCCAGCATATTATTGACAGCCGATGTTGTAAATGCTTGTAGCTGCCCCACTCCGGTCCCTACTGCCTCTATGCCGGTCCCTACTAACCTTTTTCAAGCCCCTCGCCCACCGGTCTTATATATCTACATATTAGCTTGGACATGCCCAATTATGAATAATGTATCTATTATAGTTTTACCAATGTTAGTACCTATTAACTTGTGACTTGGTGTCAAATTGAGTCTCTTGTTGTTCTTACCAATGTTAGTACCTTCCACAAGTTTAATCCGGTGCAGCCTCGCTGTCTGCTCTCTCCAAGAGTATATTTTTTATGTATCTGACCTGTTTCGTCATTTCCCTGTCCTAACCTCACACTTTTGTTGTCTCCCCCCCCCCCTTTTTGACGAGGTACCTTTGTAAACAAGTCTTTGACTCAAAGGTTGTAAATCTGATCTCTACAATCAATAAAATAAATAAAAAATAAATAAATCCTAGGTGTCAGCGGTGGTCAAAACTTTCTTTTTCCATCTGAGGAATATCGCCAGGGTGAAGCACCTGGTTCCTCCAGAGGATCTTCCAACGTTGATCCACGCCTTCGTTACCTCCCACCTTGACTATTGCAACTCCCTGTACCTAGGGCTATCGGGGGTTGAACTTCGCTGTCTGCAGCTTGTGCAGAATGCGGCAGCCAGGTTATTGACTGGATCTTCTAGATCCAGCCATATAATGCCTGTGCTCCGCAGACTGCACTGGCTGCCAGTGCTTTGGCGAATCACCTTCAAGGTTGGTTTGCTGACCTATAAAGCCCTACACGACCAGTGACCTACTTACCTGAAAGAGCTCCTTTGCCCCTACTGTCCCTCCTGCCCCCTCCGATCCACTGACGAGGGATTGCTGGAGATTCCAAGGGTTCGTTTGAAAACTTCAGGGACTAGATCGTTTAGTTTATGGCCCCGACCCTGTGGAATTCTCTACCTCGTCAGGTGCGAAATTGCCCGACTGTCCTAAGTTTTAAAGGAGCTTTGAAGACCTACCTTTTTAATATAGCTTTTAATGATTTATAATAATTTTAAATCTTGTTTATTTATTGTTTTATGAAATTGTACAGGCGCTTTGGTTGGAGAAAAGTGCCTTTTAAAAATAAAGTTTTGATTGATTGATTGATCTCTTTTATAAGGAGAAAAAAGGTCCGGGAATGGCTCCACATGGAAGTATGAGTGCCTTTGGTATCAATTTGAATGAGGTTCACGGTAATGATGACCTATTGAAACTTGTTGAATCTTTGGATCAAACTCAATTAATAAATCAAGATGACACTCTTGTAGGACTATCTTATCATTTGGATTTGAATCCTGAAACATGTGATCCCAGCCCAGAAATGTACTGGGGCAGAATTTCATTGTTCAGATTGACTTGGAGGAGATGCTTGCAAAACATCAAGATGCGAAAACAAACATTCAACTGAGTAGGACTTCTTTCAGACCTAAATCAATTTTTTATCTGAATATACAAAATTTCTCAGTCTTGAACTTTGAAAGGGTTATTTATCATGAACTTGATGCCCAACAAATGAATTGAAATACACTTACAATAATAACATTTCTCCAGCAGAACAGGAAGCACTGACGCAGTTGTGGGACCTAACAGGTATTATGATCAAACCCTCAGATAAAGGGGGTAACATTATTTTAATGTCTGAAGATTTTTACGTTGAAATAGTAAAATATTTCTTAAATGATACACAGAGCTATGAATAATCGAAAACTAGCCTTGTAAAAATTTTTCAATAAGAGTTGTTTAATGTTGTGGACCATGGGCTGGACATCAAATTCATTACTGCAGAACATGCAGCTTTTTTGAAGACCGCATTTCCTGCAGTGTCCACATTTTATATTTTGCCCAAGGTCCACAAAGATTTAAACAACCCCCCTGTATGTCCTACTGTCTTGGGGGCTGGATCACTTACAGAATCTAAATCTCTTTTTTGACCACTATTTTCTGCCCTGTGTTTTCCAATTACCATCATACGTCCGTGATGCCATGGATGTACTTAATAAACTACATAACTTTGAATGGAAGGAAAACTACAGATGGGTGACAGTTGATGTAGCCAGTCTATATACCTGTATCCCCCATGTTAAGGGTTTAGTATCTGTGCAGCAGGCTTTACAGGGTCAGGGCTCCATACCACTCCCCTTTATTTTGAAGGGTATGTAATTCTTACTTAAAAAACATTTTTGTTTTTGACAAAGAATACTACCTTCAATGATGAGGAATGGTGATGAGGCAGCCTTTTCCCCATCCTATGCCAACATATGTATGAGGGAGTTAAAGGCACAGTACTGTACATCTATAATGTCAATGTAAATGGGTCTTAAAAAAAATAGTTGTTGGATCCATTTCATTGATGATATACTGTGTTTATGGAATGATACAGAGTTGAATTCACAGAATTTATGGAGATTTTGAATTTGAATGATTTCAGTCTTCAGTTTACATATAAACTTTCAGAATCAGAAATAGATTTTTTGGATGTTACATTGCAAGGAGAAATCAATTCCAAGATTGTGAGTAATAGCTACAGGAAAAGCAATGCTGCTATTAACATTTTACATTTTTAATGTTACCATTCTAGGAGACTACTAAGCGTTATGCCATATGCCAAATTCTGAAGATTATGAAGGAATTGCTCTGAATGGGAAATCTTTAACCTGAAGGCTGCAGAATTGACAAAGAGGCTAACAAATCATGGTTATGATAAGGAATCTTAACAAAATGCTCTGATCAAGGCAATAAGACAGAATAGAGAGACCTTCTTTACCCTTGAGAACAAAATTGAAACAGAAATACCTGGTACTTTTAGTACTGAGTATAGTGCAGTGGTGGGTGCATTGGTGGGAGCCATCCACAAATGCTGGCCACTATTGCTCAGTGATAAAACCCTGGCACCAGTAATTGGGGAAAACCCACATGTGACATTTAGAAAAAACAAAAACTTTGGAGACAGTCTGATCGGTAGCCATTTTAAAAGAAGAACAACAGCCAATCAGAATTGGCTACCATTGAGACATTTGGGGTTTCATCATTGTGGCCACTGTAATGTATGCAAATATGTTGAAAGTGGGAATATTTATATATATCCCCTTGAACACGATAGAAAAGTGTTTCTGAAACAGTTTTTGACATGTTGAAGCAATTTTGTCATTTATGTTGTGTGGTACTTATGTGGACCACAATATTTGGGTATGATGACTAGAATGGTCAAGATCAGATTGCCGGAAAATATAAGGGCAATCATGAATAAAACTGTTGAAAACTCCATGGGGCACACTTTGTTGTTGTAAACAGGTCAAACCCTACAGGTTTACAATGTAAGGCTCTTGAACAGACCCCCTATCTCCCACAAGGAGGTGATCAGTTGAATCTCCTTAGAAAGAAGGAGAGTAGGTGGATCAGTACTTTGGGAGCTTTGAACCCAATTGGTATGAATGAAGAACTTGATCTGAGACCATTTTAAAAAGATGACTGAATAATATTCTTTTGGGGTTTTCCATTTTTTCCTTTTTTCCTTCTTTTTTCTTTTGTTTTCTTTTTCATCCTCCTTGCTTTCTCTTTTCTTTTCTTCCCTCCCCCTTCTTTCTCAAAAACTCCCTCCCCTCCCCTTCTCTCCTTCTTCCCCTTTCCAATAACCCCTTTTCCCTTCCCCCTCCCCAACACACCTTCCCTCTCCTGTCCCCTCCCTTCCCTTATCTTTGTTCATTTTTCTATTCTCCTTTCTCTGTACACTAATTGATAATACATGCATTAGGGTCTGACCAAAAGACCCTTATAAAATAATAAGCTCTACTAGAAGGTATTGAATATAAATTTGGATTAACCAGCGTTGATTTAATACCCTGCTAACCATGACTTTCTTTCTACATCTCTCCATCCTTTCTCTTATCAGCACAATAGCTATATAACTATCAAAAGCTGTTACATACAATAAAAAAGCAGAATTGTACTTCTCTTTGAAGCAACCACCCTCCCTTCTTTAAACTAAAGTGGACAGTTTACACTTTGGTTTGGAACTAGTTCCTGTTCTACTCATTTGGTGGAAGACTCTTTGTGACTGTTATTTATGAATATTATATATATTCTTTACTATTATACTCCTGTTCTTCCCCTCTGTTCCTTCTTTTAGATCTATGTAACCTTAGTTATTCAGCTTTGGACTTAAGAGTATATTTAATCCTGATTTGCCAAAAGTAAAATAAAGGCACTATCAGGCTTAAGTTTATTTAGGACACTATTATGTAATAGGTCTAATAATATGAAGTAGAATAATGCAGACTAGCACCTCCTGAATTAGCTATTTTGGAACTTGACCATTTATTTTTAAAGTTTAAGAAGCATAATATCAGTTAGAGAAACTAAAGATTGAATTCCTTTAATAATTAATTGTTGAAGTTCCAATTCTATATGTCATTAAGTATATGACTTAAATTAGATGGCTTGATCTAGAATCTGTTGTCCCTCATCCTTTTAAGAAAAGCTATGGACCTATGGTGCAGCTTTTATTTTGATTTTTCCCTTACTTTAATTGATTTGTGTATTGTTACCATAGTAATCATAGGTATCATAGGTGGTTACAAGCTAGTGTGGACAAACGTTCATAATGCTTGCCAAAACAAAGATTAATTAAGACAAAATTTGACTTAGTCTTTGATTGCTAAATCCAAATTTAACTTGAAAAAGTCCATATTTGGGCTATCCACAACTTCAGCTGGAAGGTTATTCCATGTTGGACAGCCTTGAGGCTGAACCAGTTCTCCCTTCTCAGAGCATTCCATTTGCACAGATGTAATTGTTTAGAATGTCTTCTATTACTGGCTATTGTTGGTGATAGCAATTCCCAGTCCATTACTGGGGGTGGGGTCCATTAATGCACTATAGATTAGACACATATCACCTCTCAGTCTTCTGTACTGGAGTGTGTACATGTTTAAGAGTCTCAGCCTTTCCTCTTAAGGCCTTCTCCCAACCCTGAGATGGCTTTAGTGAATCTACGCTGTACTCTCTCAACCCTTAGAATGTCCTCCTTGCAGTATGGAGACCACACCTGGGCACAATACTCGAGGTGCGTCCATGGTGATTAACATGAAGAAATGCATATGACGTGATCAAGTAGGTAATATAAAATAAGGGGTTCAACCCCTTACAGAGGCACACTCCCTGAGGAAGACCTTGAGTGGTCAAAGCACTGGGGATTTGGCCAGTGTATATCCTGGCAGCTGTTGGATTAAAAGCTTGAAGCTTATTTAATATTTTATCAGCGTGGTTTTGTTCTTGAGTGCAGCTTGCTTACTGCATCAGGTTCTCTGTTTTCCTCTGTTTCATGATTGTGATTCCAGCATGGTCCTGATCACATTTGGAATGTAAAGGAATGGCATTGTGGTCAAAATATTTGTGCACACCTACTGTTAAGATTGCAGTTTACGTTCACTTTCATTCTGCTGGTGTGAATGGAGGAACAATATGACACTAACACTGAAATGAATGGCTACATCTATGCTGGTGCTTTAGTTAAAGAAAAAAAAATATTTTATATGGTGTATGAGTTTTTGTGGTCAGTGGGGCACATAGGGTTGTGCTTGCATTTTTACCTGGGTGGGACAGGGGGGCATTCATTCACCAAGCAAGCCAAAAAATGGCTGCCACTAAGATTTTAAAAATGGTATGGCACAGTGATACCTCTCATAAAAGGGTCTTAGTATGGGACTTGTTTTTACCCAGGCATATTTTTGAAAATAAATGTATGGCTTGCAGTGGTTCTCAGCCAATCAGCTTGTCAGATTTCTAAAGCCCATGTTCTAACTTCAGTTAGTGTTGCCCTGTCAGTTGTGTCTTTTATTTATTTTGAAATGCCTAAATGCCATGTACTGCAGCAACACAACTGCCAAAGACATGTCCCTTCATTTCTTCCCCACAGATTTGTCTGTAAGGAATAAATGGTTCAGTTGTGTGAAGGTTTAAATTTCACCAAACATGTGGCCATTGTTATTCAGAACCCTCACAAACACTTCATACTATTGTTAGTGCATCTGAGCAGCGGAGAACAGCTAGAGAACAATTTTTCAACACACCAGGAATGTAATTTGAATCATACCTGCATCTCCTCTGTATCTCTATCACCTCTACATTCCTGATCTCTCACTCCACTCCCACTCGCGCCGGTCTGTCACTCCACTCCCGCTTCATTCCCGGTCTGTTGTCTACCTGAACTCCTGCTACCTCCTTCCAAATACTTTAACTTTGAATAAAAAAAAAGTAAATAAAAAAAGAAAGAAGCAGAAAAGAATTTTTCCCAAGGTACACAGTTGCTGTCTCCTTCCTGAACAGTTGAACCTGGAAGCACACAGTCTCTGGTGGCACCCGTTACCGCTTTCAGCAGTGACAGTCACTTATCTGTCCCATGCTTTCTCTGTAAAACAAAAAAAAAGTAGCCAACAACTACAGTCCTCTCTTTAATGGCAAAGGAAAAAAAACATCCAAACAAACCAACACTTTTCTATATGGTTGCAATATGATAAACAGGGAACTATTTTTTGTGGTGGAATGACAAATGTTATAAAAATGATTAAAAGTGCAAAAAACTCTATTTTTCTTTACATTTTTGTTACAAAAATTGAAGGGGAATATTGTATAATCGCAATAAACTATTCCAGGGTGTAGATGATGCCAGGATTTACCCACACCTGGATTGTTTAGTCACTAGGCCTGTGGCCTCATGACCGAAACATGCCAGGCGTGGGTAAACCCAGCATCACTCACACCCTGTCGTTGTTTATTGCTTAAATATGCCCCTCAAATATGAAATATAAATACATAATTGTGGCATAAAGGAAAGGTAATGGGAGTTGGTGTTAAAAAGCAGCTGTTAAAACACACATTAAGACATACAAGGAAAGACAAAAAAAGTCAAATGACAATCCCGGTATCAAAACAACATTTTTGAGGGGCATAGTCTCCATGACCCTCTCATGTTACACACCTACAGTACTTCCCATATTTCCAATGTTGCATAACTTAAGGAAAATTTAAGCCTGCCCCCATAAACATGAGATACAAATGTTGGCCATTAAGCCTATATGTAAAGAATCATCTATCAAATGTTATAAAACCATAATAGCACTAAAACATTACATAAATAACTGGGCATTTGGCTCATTTGAATACATTGTTTCTTCACTGTCATTCTGATTCAGATATACTTGATCATGGAATGCCTCTGCCTTACACATGTAGCAGGACTTTGGGTTTTTTGCCTTAGAATTTAAATTTCAGCTCCTGTGTTTTACTAGGTACACTTGTCATAATATATAAATTTTTTGCACTAAAAGTGTTTTCGGTTCCCATACGCACTATCTGCCTTTGTTCATTCTATGTAGTCTGGCACACTAGTGTCTAACTGGAGATCACCTATATGGTAGAACCCAAGACTACCATCTTTATCATGCAAGTGTATATACAGTATTCTCTGTGTTCACTGTTCATTACTTTAAACACTGTGCATCAAAGTCCCCAGTTTCATAGTATTGCTTGTCCTTTATGGAGTCCTGTGCACATAACAGTCATAGTTAGATATTTTTTCTTGGATTTTTTTTTCTTGGATGCATGACTATGCAAGCACTGTTTTGTAATGGAAGGGGTTGTTTAATAATAAAATGTACAATCATCATGGCAGATTCCACTAACTATAAGGATGGCTACATACTTTCTTGATGATTGCCACCTGGTGGATCCCATTTGACAAGTTTGGAATGTACTAGCCACCGGGCTACTGTTAATGTTTTTTCTGTCCTTCAGTGGTATTAGTTTGGGAAAACTGCTGCATTAGATGATGTGTTGTAATATGTTATCTCTCTTATTAAATGTGTAACTTTTTGTATAATCAATTTTGAATTATTGTTACTGCCCCTTTGAGATAAACTATGTATTTACAGGGTGATGTGGGGTTTCTGACTCCACCCCTGGTGAAGAGGCAGGTTGACCTTGAAGCGCCGGGGTAATACCTTTTGCTGACACTTTCTTAATAAGGTACTTCTTTTTCAAACTTCTACTAGTGAGTGCTATATATTTGTTGTGTACCCTAATAGTGGTGGTGGCCTGACTGCACACTGTATGGCATTCATTGATGTTCTTAATCAGAATGATAATGCACCTCACACAAAAATTTCATCAAGTCTAGAGAAACATCAAAAGATGCAGTTCGGGTTCTTGTCATAGCCTTTATATGTCTCACTGACATGCTCAAATGGGCTACTATACACAAGAAACTATTCCCTTTAAATGAGATAGGAAATGATTTATGCTGTCATTGACTTGCAAATAAATGATAAATGACAAGAGGTTGCCTTTGTGTGTGTTTTTTCTATTCTAAATATTGAAATGCACATGTATTTATTTGCTCATTATGCTGAATAGACCAGCATATATATTCATTGCAAAAAACGTTGTTAATGAATTGGTTAGGGTTGAAGCAACAATAGTAGAGAAATGAGGCATTAGGGATTCCAACCCTAACACCCCCCCACCCCTACCACCCCATACCACCCTCCTCACACCAACAGGCATTGGGGTGTGCCTTGGGGTCATTTGCCCTAACTCTCAAAGTACCACTATATATATATATATATATATATATATATATATATATATATATACAAACTGTGTAAGAGGCCTTTCGGCACCATGCATTTCTGCTTAAAGTTGAACCAGCATAATATTCTGTGGTAATTTGCATAAGCAGCCCATGATGCTTTGCATTGTGGGGGCATGTGTGATTTTGTATTTCTTTTATATATATATATATATATATATATATATATATATATATATATATATATATATCTATCTATATATATATATATATATATATATATATATATATATATATATATATATATATATATATATATATATATACACATATATTATAGTGGTGAGTAGGTAGTTTAATGTTAAACTCCAAACTTTGCACTTTAACAATTTTGCAAATGTTGAATGGATTTGCACAAAATTTGGTATGCATGGTCTTATGTGATAGGTCTCTTGACATGCCAAGTTTTGTTTTGATCGGATGTGCGGAGTGTGAGCAGTGCATAGTGAAAAAAGTGTAAAAGTCACTTTGTTTTGCCCATTTTTGCTGATTTGTCCACATCGCGCTGCGGGCATACTGTTTGGAATTGTAACCTGAATTTTTCAGGGTAGAAGGAGCTTGCCCCACAGAACAACAAAGCATTGATTTGGTGAAGAAATATTAATCTGTTCCAAAGTTATTCAATTTTGAAATGTCAGGTTCTGAGCATGCTCAGTTCAGTCTTTTGGATAGCTGCACAGTATGAAAAGAGATTGAGGATTCACAAACAGGGATTTTGACAGTGCATGTACAGGAATTCATTAAATCCCTGTTCTTATGAAAAAAATCTCTGTTTGTGAGCTACCATCTTGTTTTCAATTTTCTTCAAAAACAAAACCTTGTAATTTTCCCCAGAGATGTCTTCTATAAACATTAAAATATAGGTTTTGTTCAGGGTGTCATACACTATAAACCCATTTCTTTGATTCTGTTTACTTTAGTCAAAAAATTTCCATTTTTAATTTGAAAATCATTGTTCGTGAATTGCTTCCGATCCCTGTTCGAGAGGTGTCAAAATCCCTGCTCATGAGCTGATTCATTTTTGTGAGCTGTCAAAATCCTTGTTCATATGAGGATGACCAGATGACCCTATCTCGCGAACAGGGATTGGCTCCTTGAACAGACCTGACACACCTCTGTGAGACAATCTCATGAACAGGAATTTTGACAGCTCATGAACAGGGATTCTAAAATGGAATCCCTGTTTGTGAGCTGTCAGAATCCCTGTTCATGAACTGTCAATATCCTTGTTCTGGAAAAATCCTTGTTTGTGAGCTGCCAAAATCCCTGTTCATGAGGGGATGACCTAATGGCCTTAAAAGTCCCTGTTTGTGAGCTGTCAAAATCCTTGTTCATGAGTAGAGATGCAGCAAAGTTTTGCTACCCCCATGAAGTTAACTCAAAGTGCCCAACTTCAAATCCACTTAGCACTACGTGAAATTCCCACTGAAAGGTCAAAATTCAGCTTTACTGGACTTCACATTGTGAACTTCGAGTTACAATGTGAGAAAGGGAAATTTGCAAGAAACAGCAAACAGATCACATGTCTGACTGTCTGCAGGTCACATGATGCAGGTAGGCAGGCAGTTAATTAGGCAGGAAGTCAGTGAACTAATTTCACTTTCTCTTGGAGACGGAGCTAGACAGAGTCAATGTTTCCTTTGTGCTTTTTGCTGCAGTGCTACTTGATCTATTTACTGATTTTTCAGCTTTAAAGTTTTTTGATCCTTTTGTTTAACTTTTGCAGTCACTAGCCTGAGTTGATTTGAAACCTTAGTTTAGTTTAAAAAGTAATTTTTTTAGTTACATAATTTTAGTTACTAATATTTGTACTACTATTACTTTTACTAGTATTTTTTTGATTCAGTTTAATAATTACATTTCATTTTCGCTAAGATGGATAGAGGTGGACAAAGTGGTGGGAGACAGGGACATGGTTGCCTGGGGTGACCTATTCGCCTCAACTGAGGTAGTGTTTCTACTTCCAGTGCTCCCCCACAGCCATATGTTTCAAGTGGATTTGTGGTGCCCAAAGCAGCAGCTGCTGCTTCTGACAGGAGTGTTGCCACTGCCAGTCCTGCAGCACTAATGGCTATCAGTGATGATCCCTAGCAGCAGGAACAGCAGCAACAACAGCAGCTGGAACAGCAGCAGTATCAGGAACAACAGCAGCAGCAGGAACAACAACAGCAGCAGCAGCAGTAGGAACAACAGCAGCAGCAGGAACAACAGCAGCAACAGCAGGAAGAACAACAACAGCAGCAACAGCTTTTTGCCCCTCCCTCAAATGTAGAAGAGCAGCTGCCAGTATCTTGTGCCCCCTCCATTGCCTGTGCCTGGTCCTCCACACAGCTCACCTGATTGGGATCTTTTCATCTCCCTATGTAAAATGATTGTACGTCATTGTCACAAGGGAAGCCAATTGGGCATGGGTGGGCCTGTCAGTGCACCACTGTGCCTAGTGGGAGGCAAAGCTGTAGGAGAGTGCATCCACTCCTGCAGCAGAAAAGGTTCAAGAAGAGATACTGTGTGAGCCTGCGTGATGTCATTGCCGACAGGATAGACAGCAGAACCAGTGGCAGCTCCTGCAGCTGCAGGCAACCCATTCCAACTTCCTGCCGCACAGGGAGAACTTGCTGTGTTATGGAGTGAGTTGGAAGCTGTGTGCAATGTTGTGGATGCTGCTTGTCAGCAGCTGAATCTCAAAGAGGCTCAGCAAGCAGAAATTATAAACTTGTTATACATGCTGACTGGTCAGCCCCAGCCTCTCCAGGCCCCATAAAAAATTATCAGTTAACTAAATCTACCTCCAAAAAAACCTATCCTCCACTTTTCCTTTTTTCTTAATCAATATTCTTTTTACATACAGACTAAGTATGTAATTTATTTTCAATTAATGTTTTCTTCCTGATGTTAATTTTGTTAGAGCAGCAGTGCAATAATGCTGTATGTCTTGACACTCATAATACTAAATCCCCACCTTTCCCAAATGTCCACCTCACCACCCCAATATGCTTTTCACAATAGAATTGTTTTCTTAGTACTTACTTTATTTTATTTTGTAAAAGTCATGTGATCGCCAGCTTTGAAGACACTGCACGCTTTCATTTCATTTCAAACTGGGGTGCCAAAACACCCTTTACAATACAGTTTTATTGAAGTGGGCAGTGCAGTACAACAGTTTCATCTGTAATGAAAATGCGCAGTGTCCACCATTTTGCCAACCCTCGGTCATTTAAAAAATATGGTAAATTAAGTAAGAACTCAGAATAAATGCATTTATATTGTGGAAAGCATAATGGGGGGTATACATTTGTGAAATGCAGGATTTCGATTAGAATTATGACTGTTTTCCTTAAATTTTGTTAAAGCAGCAGTGCAATAATCCACTGACAATTTAGACCCATATTTTTGTATTGTATTTTCAATTGGCCCTTATATACTGATTGTATGATACTCTTCTTTCCACCATTTATTTTATTCTGCATTACTCAGTTTTTAAAATCTGAAATAATAAAAGTAGTGCTTATTTTAATTTTACTGTGACCTGGTTTTCATCAGTATTCCCAACTCTTTTTGAAAAGCTACTGTTCTGTAATGTCATGGAGCACTGTCTGCTGCATGCACCTTCATTTTAGATACAACAGAAATTATTTTAAATAATTGATATCCAAAAGCATGTGAGAAGACTGATGAAAACCTGGTGCAAACCATATTGAAATTAGTGCTCCATTTATTACTTCTGATTTAAAAAAAAAAGTAGTACAGCATACTTTAATTGTGGAACGAAGGGTATCTTTCCTATACACAACTTATTAGATAAGGGGCAATGTAACACATAATTTAAAAAATATCAGTCAAAATTGTAACTGCATTCTTACACTGCTGCTTTAATTGTCATGCTATATTACTTTTTGGATGTTGTTTACTGTGTTAAATTTTCATAGTTTACATACCCACAACAGCTACAATCAAAATACCCTAAAGTCACCTACCATGACAATCCACCCCACCCATAATTTCCTATCTTCTGAATGTAGCCAGCTTATTCTGCTATCTTGTTACATCATTCAGCATGCGGTATTAGTGTCCTCTTGTGAAGAATAATCCCCTGAAAAATGTTCAGAAAAGTAACAAGTATTTCTTGATTCTCATAATTCTAAATTCCTATCTCCCCCAATGTCTCCCTACCCCAATTATGCTTTCCACAATAGAAACAATTTTGTTCTTATTACTTACTTTATTTTATTTTCTAAATGTCCTGTGGTCACCAACTTTGGGGATGCTGCATGCTTTCATTTCATTTGAATATGCGGTGCTGAAACACCTACTTCAATATACTTTTATTGAAGTGGGTGGTGCAGCACCACTGTTTCACCTGTTAGGAAAGCACAGAGCGTCCACCATCTTTCCAACCCTCTGACATTTAAAAAATAAAATAAAGTAAGTAAGAACTCAGAAAAAACGTGTTTCTATTGTGGAAAGCATAATGGGGTAATAGATTTGTGAGAGGTGGGATTTAGATTAGAATTATGACTGTTTTGCTTAAGTTGTGTTAAAGCAGCAGTGCAATAATCAGTTGACAATTTAGGCACATAAGGCCTGATTCCAGAAGGGGGCTGCAGGGCTTGCTGCGTCTGCTGCAAAGTGACCTGCAAATGCGTCAACGCTCCTGGATGCAACCCTGTGCTATTACAGAAACATTGATGCATTTGTGACAGTCTACCTGCTTCACGGCAGCCTGCTCCATTACAAGGATCCATCCATAGATGCAACGTTAGACCATTAGGGAGATGGTCCAACTTTGCAGCATTGGGGACTTGTGACATTGGCTTCTGGAATCACTTGGTTGATGCAAGTCAGCACTTGAGTCAAACACCGTGTCGCAAGTCCCGTAAGTCATTCTGGACCTGTTCTGGAATCAGGCCTATACTTTTTTATTAGGTTTTCAATTTGCCCTTATCTACTGATTGTATGATACCTTTCTTTCCACCATTTATTTTATTCTATATTTCTCCATTTCTTTTTTTACAACTGAAATAATAAAAGCAGTATTCATTTTTATGTTACTCTGACCTTGTTTTCATCAGTATTACCAGTTGTTTATGAACAGCTACTGTTCCGTAAGTCATGGAGCACTGTCTGCTGCATGCAACTTCATTTCAGACACAACGGAAATTATTTTAAATAGTTGATGTCCAAAAGCATGTGAGAAGATCGTCGGAAATCTGGTTCACGTGCACGGCATAGTAAAATGAGCATTCCAATTATTACTTCATTCAGATGTGAAAAAAAGAAGGAGAATAGCATACTTAAATTGTGGAAATAAGGGTATTGTTCATTTGTATGTGCAATTTATTAGATAAGGGCCAATGTAACATACAATAAAAAATGTATAGGTCAAAATAGTAATGGTTTTCTTGCACTGCTGCTTTATTTTCATGCTGTATTACTTTTTGGTTACTGTTTGGTGTGTTAAATTTCTGTAGTATACATACCCACAACAACAATCAAAATACCATTAAATCACCTACCAGGACAACCCCCCTCCCAAATGTCCTATCTTATGAATGTCCCCATCTTAATTTCATGAAATGTTCCAATAAATAATAAGGCCAGAAATGTGTCCCAGTATCCCAAATGAGAGCATTGCATGGTGATGCCTGCTGCTGCTGCTGCTGCTGTCTGGCAGTTTTAATTTCATGAAAAGTCCTGAGGAATAATAAGGCCAGAAATGTGTCACAGTGTCCCAAGTGAGAGCATTGCCTGGTGATACCTACTGCTGCTGTTGTCCTGCAGTTTTAATTTCATGAAAAGTCCCGATGAATAATAAGGCCAGAAATGTGTCACATTGTCCCGAGTGAGAGCAATGCCTGGTGATGCCTGCTGCTGCTGTGGCTGCTGTCCTGCAGTTTTAATTTCATGAAAAGTCCTGAGGAATAATAAGGCCAGAAATGTATCAAAGTGTCCCAAGTGAGATCATTGCCCATGTTGATGCCTGCTGCATCACTGAAACATGCTGCTCTTTACATGTGCTTTCATACCACAATGGTGAGTTATTGTTCATATCACTATCAGTTTTTTTCATAGACACAGCCATTTAATTTGTATGGAATCTTGTGTGTTGTAATCAGTCCATCATGTTGTTCCTTTTAAGGGAAATATCATCATAGATATTGAATGTTTCCACTTCACCATGGTGGCCATGATGATCACATTCACATGCCATATTCATGTTCTGAGTCCAACATCTAATGTAGTACTGTAACATTTAAATTTTATTCGGGGGTTGGGGGGTTACTGATGTGGTTGACTAAATTATAAGCATTTCTCATTGCTGTTTTTTTTTCATTCTTAGGTCATAGCACATGTGTGTTCCACATGTTTCTGATAGGTGATGACATCAGTTGTATGGAAAATGTCAAGCCAGGAAAGGGGAGCATCATTGGAAAACAGCTTTTATTAATGCCTTTGTCTTCTTTCCAGGTCTTCAGGTCTTCAGCATATCTTAACTGCTGTCCATCTTCAGATTGGAAGATATCACCGATGCCAGTCCACAGTACCTTGATGTTACCTGAAAACAGATGAAGAAGAAATTATTGGAGTTCATAGACTAGGCATCAGATGGTACAATCTCTCTCTCTCTCTCTCTCACTCTCACTCTCAAGCAGGGTGGCTGTGGCTGGCTGAAGGTTCATGGATTAGACATCGGATGGTACAATGTCTCTCTCTTTCTCTCACTCTCAGGAAAAAGGGTGGCTGGCTGGGGTGTGTTACTGTATTTCAGTGTCAGGAGGATATCTCTCATTCAATCAGTAGGATTTCAGTGGCCACAAGTTGACAATTGTGTTGAGAAGACTGTGGGTAATAATGATTTCACACATTCCGTGAACTGCACTGGCAAAATCCAGAAAGGGGAAGGTGAACTATAATGACAAGTTATATGATAGTCAAGGCTACTGTCCATCAGTATGTACCAGAAAAAAATTGTAAAATTCCGGAATTTGGACAGTCTTCACACTGGTAAAAACAAAGAATTTAATGGAATTCGACATTTTGCACCAGATCAGTTTATCTGCAGAACTTGTGTTTTTCTGATAATTGCTTCCAGTGTTATTTTCAGTTTGTTTCATTTAAGATCTACACTTTAAGCATTCTTTGATTATGATTATTTATCTACTGTACATATTAAATGAATGAAACTACAATCCTGGTAAAATGCACACATTAGACTAACAATCAATGGTACAATTCCCAGAATTTCAAGTCTTGAAAAAGGAATTTCATTATTTTAATTATCATAAATCAGTGGCTTTCATGATAGTTAGAAATAACAGGAAGAAGTACTTGAGTGTAGATTTTTCCTTTATGCACTCCCACCAACATCCTCATAATCATCAAGGAGGAAGCAGCCCTTGCAACCCTCAATGCCAGAGTTGTACCCACTTGGAAATTCTTTTTCCATAACTGCATCATCAACCTCAATGGTATACCATTTGATGCTGCCACCAGGATGGTCCGCTTAGCCCACATTATTCAACACCATTATCATCGTGATTGGGTACAAACATAGATGTGATTGTCCTACTTGGTATGTGACCTTTATTCATTTTGATAAATGTCAGCATGCTAACATTTGTAGGTGATAGGTTAGTACGACAGTCACTCATGGTCATGCACTATAGCCCCCCCACAGAACTAAATTTCCTCTCCTCACTTACACTGGAGGGTGGGCAGGTCAGGTACTTCAGTGCTACTGAAGTCAGTGCTGGCCATTCATTCACCTTGTCACTCCAGTACACCAGAGGATCATCCAATATTGTCAGATGCCCTGTTTTCTGTCAAACCAGTTGTGTCACTGTGCTGTGTTCATTGTTGTAACAGCATCACTGTTACAATGGTATATGCTACAGGTCACTTAATGGGCAGGCAGGAAGGGAATCAGGCCAGAAGTCAGTGAAATAGTGTCACTTTGACATTGGCTTTGGTAGAGCAGGAGCTGTGTAGCTTAGTGTGCTACTCAAAACTAGTAAAAGAACGAGTTTTCTGCTTTTCATCCTTTTTTTCAAGATTCCTGAGTTTATTTTAAACCAATTTAATCCATAGTACACTGGTGGAAACCGAAGATTGAAAAAAAGAAAAAAACAGGGTTGCACCAAAAAAAGCTGAAGTAGTGTGATTCATGATCACGAAGATGACCATAAAGAATGTGATTCATCTCGTGAGTCATGACTGAAGTCATGAACTTGGCACTGGGTGGAACTGAGCTTCGACAAACAGTTGCCATTGAAAATTTGAAATAACTATGGCTGCACCTCCCCTAACTGCCTGTCTCAGAAACAAACATATACTATTATAAATGATACAATGTTCATGCTGAGATTATAGCTGCTGGATTAAATATAGCCAGCTTGTTGTTAGGACAAAGATTCAAGTCCATCTGCTAGTAGGGCATCCTAAAGAACGTGAACACTAACAGAAACATTGTACTGGACCAAGGCTCTTGAGTGACATGACATGATAACTGGGTGTCCTGATTCATGACAAAACCGAAGATTAAAAAAACAAAACAGGGCTGCACCAAAAAAAGTTGAAATGGTGTGACTCGTGATCTTGAAGATGACAATGAAGAACATGAGTCATCTCATAAGTCATGACATGACATGAGACATGAACTTGGCACTGGTAGCACTTCTCAGAGCACCACAAACTGGATGGAAATGAGCTTCCACAAACAGTTGCCTTTGAAAATTTCAAATACCTATGGCTGCACTTCCCTCCACTGCCTGACTCAGAAAAAAAACATATGATATTATAAATTATACAATGTTCATACTGAAATTATAGCTACTGGATTAAATAGAGCTGGCTTGTTGTGAGGACAAAGATTCAAGTTCATCTGCTAGTACTGCATCCTACAGAATGTGAACAGTAATGGAAGCATCATACTGGACCAAGTCTTTTGAGTGACGTGATTAAGTCTTGGTTTAGAAACACAGTCAGGAATACAAGACAATGTTGCCTAACTTCCTGAAAATTCTATATTAGATTATTATGATATGATGTAATGGAATAAATTAAGCATCCTTAGTGTTATGTAAGGATAAATCAAGGAAAGTCTACACTGAATCCTTTCCTGTGTTCATTCTGTGTTTTATTTTACTTTGTATAATAGTGTATTGTGTTTTATTTTGCTGAATTGGAACAATGTTGTTTTAAATGAAGTTCTAATATGTTGTGGATCTCATTGTAAATGAGTTGTGACTCAATCGAGCTAATCCTAATTAATATGATTTTTTTTATATGAATAAAACATTTTACTGCTACTACTACTACTTCATGATAACTGGGTGTCCTCCTGATTTGTGATGAAACTGAAGATTTAAAAAATAACAGGGTTGGAGCAAAAAAAGTTGAAGTAGTATGATTCATGATTGTGATTACCATGAAGAATGTGATTCGCCATGACATGAGTGTGACATGAGTCATGAACTTGACACTGGCAACATTTCTCAGAGCACCACCACTGGTACTCTTACAGCTAGTGGAGCATTCAAAGTCATCCTCCTCAAGCCTATAGTAAATCTATTAATTCAGAACTTTCACCTACATGGTGACTTGCTGTTATTTGATCACTGGCTGGCAGATGTTATTTCAGACACACACACAGAATTTATTTCACACACCATCTGTACTAAGGGTGATGCTACAGGCACTGCAGCTACCTGCACAGATTCAGGGACCTTGCCTGGCCTTACCCTCTCTAACGCAGTACTTTTTCCTTTCAAGGATTTGTTCTTTTTTTTATTTATTCTACATTATGTGATGGAATGCCCTGCCCACAGTGCCAAAGCCTATACCCTACTGACTTATGTGGCTTATACGCCACAGTCAGAAACACTTTTGCCTGACTGTGTCTTTGTGTGGCATTTTTTTAGATTACACAGAGTCACTAAGAAAAGAAGCATGTTTATTGCTGATTTTTCTAATTTTGTGGTTTACTATAACAAATTTAAGAGAATTCATAAGACAGTACAATGCCAAAAATATTGCAATAGGTATATTTCTTTATTAGGTCTTTTCCTTTTGGTTAAATTCTATAATATGCAGTAAGAGACAGTATGTGGGTAATATGGGGAAATATACAATAGTGGTACAGTGACAACAATTTCAGTAGACTGAACACAGACAACTAACAGCAACGTTATATTTATTCAGTTCTTGGTGGATGGGAAGCCAGAAAACAAGATGTGGCTTCTAGCTGGAACTTGGGCACTAAAGAGATACAGGCACACAGGCACAAGACCTTAACCAGTCTTCAGAAATCCAAAAGTGGAACAATAATACCTTACTTTGCAGGTGGAGGGGGATTTACAGCAGTAGCTAGATAGAAACAGGAAAAAATACCGGAGGTGGGCTAAGAAATTAAGAGTACTGCTATTACAGTGGTGCAATAAAATGCATCTGACTTGGCGGCACACAAACAGACTAAAGGTAATGTGCAGAAACTTTAACAGTTCAGTAAACTACAACACAGTCTTTAAAACAGACTGAAAAAATGCACAGCAGTACAGCAAACAACAAAAAGTGATAAAACCTTACTAGAAGTATTACTGTGTGTACCTGAACACACAAATACTAAAACACTAGCCAACAACAGTTGGAAAGATGGCCTTTCTCACTGTGGTCTGTGAATCTCCCTTCTACACCACAGATCCACCCTTCCCCTGAAGCACACTTCTACAGTATCTGTCAGTACAGAGACTGAATGTACCAAATTAACATGCAATTTTCATGCTAAATCAATAAAATGCTCAATGATATAAACACACAAGGGTTTACTACACTCAACGTACTAAATTCTGACTCAAAATTTGGATGCAAACATGCTTTTTTGAAGGTTTTTGGATGGTTTGATTCTCAGAGCTCTGGGACCAAACTGTCTCCAGCTTTCCACTACACACACTATGCTGAACTGAGGCTATGCAAGACAATGTAGTGTCCATATGACCTGTCATCCCATGGATCACTGCAAAATTCACCATAAAGAGCCCCAAAAAAGTGAAGTAACACATAGTCCACAGGAAACAACAGGAACTTTGTGTTAATGTGGAACACAAATTTTTTGACTTTGCTTTGCGGAGTATTTCACAAATTTCGAGTTATATGTGAAATACTCCATGTAGTGAAGTTTATGGACTTTTGCGCACCTCTATTAGTGAGGTGTTAAAATCCCTGTTCATGAGTCAATCCCTGTTCAGGAGCTGTCAAAATATGGATGACCACATGGACCTACCTCACAAGCAGAGATTGGCTCATGAACAGGGATTTTGACACTTCATGAATAGGGTTTTGGCTCCTGAACAAGGATTTTGACAGCTCGCAAACAGGGATTTTTAAACATTGTTGTTTCTTTGCCACTTCACTACAATGAAACAGTTAGGACTTTTGGCTTGAAATTTGCAGGGTCGAAAGGGAGTGTCCCAGAGATGTGACTTACGCTGGTATGGTGCAAAATTTGCATCAGTTTCATAGTTATGGCATTCCAAAGTTGAGAACTTTCCCATAGGAAAACACTGTGGTGAATGTGGTGCCTTTCAGTGCCTATATCTCGGAAACGGTTTGAGATACTAATTTTTTGCTAAACACAGCTTAGCACACCTTCAGGTGTACTAAGCACACATGTAGGTTACCAGTCCATCATTACAACTGCAGTGGAATTTTTTCCAAAGTTGCTACAGTTACTGAGATATTGCACAATGTGCAGCACAAGACTTTCTGGAATGTGTCTAGGGCCATGCTGCATCTCTACAATTATAGGTAGATGAATAAGATTACACTTTCTCAAAAAGTAAGGAAATTCATTGTAAAAAAAAAAAATATTAATGATTCAGTTAGGGATGAAGCAACAAAAGTATGGTAATGAGGAGTTAGAGTTGACACCCTAACACCCCCTCACCCTACCACCCCATATCATCCCCACCCTTCACAGACCAACAGGTCACAGGGTGTGCCTTGGGGTCATCGGGCATAACACTCAGACCATTCTCCTACACTGTACCATATCAGCTTTCTTACACATTGAATGGGGTAAGAGGACCGACTACTCCAAGGCACACCTCATCACCTGTTGGTCTGTGGAGGGTGGGGGTGGGGTGTTAAGGTGGAGGGGGTGTTAGGGTGTCAACCCTAATGCCCTATTTCCCTACTTTTGTTGCTTTAACCCTAACTGATGCATTAACAAAGTTTTTTGAAATGAATATTATGCATATTAAAGGTGCACGGTCATGTCCTTATAGTTGCAGTTGAGTAGGCAGTTTAATGTTAAATGCCAAATATTGCACATTAATAACTTGGCAACTGTTCTATAGATTTGCAAAAAATTTGGAATGCATGGTCTTGTATGGTAGCTCTTTTGATTTGCTAAGTTACATTTCAATTGGATTGGCAGTTTTCAAGCAGCAAAGAGCCAAAAAAATTAGTTTTTCACTTTTTTGAGCCCATTGTTGCTGATTTTTGCCCATTGTGCTGTGGCTACACTATTTGGTATTTGGTCTGAAATGTGCAGGATATAAAGAGGTTTGCTCCAATAATGATCCAACATTGGGTTGGAGAAAAAATATTAATCCATTCCAAAGTTATTTAATTTTGAATTTACAGTTCTGAGCATGCTCTGTTCAGTCTTAGATTTATATGTGTTTTGCGAAAGAGGATTGGGCTCTCGATCAAGGATTTTGTCACCTTGTGAGTCGGGATTTATAAAATCTCTGTTTGTGAGGAAAAATTCCCCTTTCATGAGCCACCATCATGTTTTCATTTTTCCCCACAAACTAAATGTTATAACTTGCCCCATGGATGTGTTCTCTTGTAAATTAAGCATGGGTTTTGTTCAGGGTGACGCCCTCTACAAACCCATGCCTTTGGTTTCCTTCATTTTGGTCAAAAAAGGGTAATTTTAAATTAAAAATTCCTCATTTGTCACTTGCTTCTGATCCTCATTCGTGAGCTGACAAAATCCCCTTTCACAAGCCGATCCCCTTTCATAAGCTTGCAACATTTTTGATTGAGAATTTCAGACAAGATGGCCCTATCTCATGAACAAGGACTGGCTCACAAATGAGGATTGTGTCAGCTCATGAAAGGGGATTGGCTCATGAAATGGGATTTTGACAGCTCACAAAAAGGTATTTTTTTTTTAGTCCCCTTTTGCAAACTGTCAAAATCCCCTTTCGCAAGATGTCAAAATCCCTTTTCACGAGCTGACAAAATCCTTGGTCATGATTTCCAGACCAGATGGCCCTTCTCAAAAATAAGGATTGTCTCACGAACAGGGATTTTGTCATCTCATGAAAGGGGATCCGCTTGCGAAAGGGGATTTTGACAGATCACAAAAGGGGACTGTTTTTTTAAATCCTCTTTCAAGAGGTGACAAAATCCCCATTCATGAGCTTTCAAAATCCCCTTTCATGAGCCAATCCGCTTCTGCAAGCTGACAAAATCCTTAGTCACAATTTTCAGACCAGGTGGCCAAAATCTGACCAACAAGAAATTCTCACGAATGATGATTTTGACAGCTCGTGAACAGGGATCGACCTTGCAAATGGGGATTTTGACACCTCATAAACTTGGAATTTTAAAACTTTCCCAGTGCACTGTAAATAAATGGTTTGCTCTTTTGGCTTCAAATTTGCAGGGTGTAATGGGGATGTCCCAGAGATATGAATTATGCTATTTAGGTGCAAAAAATGTCATCAGTTACATAGATATGCCATTACGAAGTTGAGATTTTTCTCATAGGATAACATTGCAGCACCCACAGTGCCTTTCGGTGCCCATATCTCGGAAACAATGTGAGGTATGAATTTTTCACTATGGACAGTTTAGGTGAACTAAGCATGCATGAAGGTTTCAATGTTATGGTTACAACTGCAGTGGAATTTTTTCATAGCTGCTATGGTTACTGTGATATTGGTAAATTAGTGCTACTAGGGTTCCTTTTCAGCCCTATAGGGCTGCTGTATGGCTTCGTAGTTATGTATAAGTAGGAACACAGGGCCCGGACAGACCATGCTCCCACACATGCATATAATTATGCAAAAATGGGCAGATTGAAGGGAGCATGGGGCTCAGAGAGCCTGCACTCCCACCAACACATACCAGTTACCCGTTATATTACACTTTCTCAAAAAGTCAGGAAATTCATTACAAAACACTTCATTATTGCATCATTTAGGGCTGAACTGACAAAAGTATGGACATGAGATGTTACAGTTCAGCCCCTAACCCCCCCACTCTACCACCCCAGTCCTCTACACACCAACAGGCATCAGGGTGTACCATGAGGTCATTAGGACTAATTCTCACCTGATTCTCCTATACTTTACCATGTCAGCCTGTTTACACATGGAATGGGTTGAGAGTTTGGCCTAACAACCACAGGGCAGACCCCAATGCCTGTTGGTGTGTAGAGGATATGGAGTTGGGTGGTAGGATGAGGGGAGTTTAAGGGCTCAACCCTAATGTCTCATTTCCATACTTTTGTCACTTCAACCCTAATTGAAGCATTAACAAAGTTTTTTGCAAATGAATATATGTAAATATATATTACTGGTGGAATAGCACCAGTATATTAGGGTTGAAGAGGGTGTTTAATGTTAAAGGGCAATTTTTGGAGCTTAATAACTTAGTAATAGTTGAAGTGATTCCTATGACATTTGGAATGCATAATCACCTTGAGTAGGTGTGTGTATGTGAACAACTTTGTCTCAGTAGCCTTAGCCATTTCTGAGATACAGAGTGTTGAAAATAAAGGTGGTTTGGGGCTTTTTGGCACTTTTTGTCCACTTGTAGCTCTTTAATGTTTGGGCTGAAATTTGCAGGGTAGAAAGCCTCTGCATCACAGATTTGTCTTTTGAAGGTTTGGTAAAAAAATATCAATCCATTCAAAAGTTATTACATTTTGAATTTCCCATTATTTCCTATAGGAAAAAATAGATGTAAAAGTGAAAGTACTTTTCGCACACTGCCATCCAGTTTTCCATACTTTGCACCTTAACATACCTCTCAACTGTCCCTGATTTTCAGGGACGTCCCTGATTTTGTTTCAGATTTTTCCACTCTCCCTCCTAAAATTTGTGTTCTTGTGACGTAACAGTGGGGATTAAAAGCACAAAATAATGTCAAACATTAAAGTAACAGACTTGTTATTCTTCAGAAAATGCATCTTAACACAAATCTCTTTATTCTATCAGCTTTCTGAGTGAATAGTACCAGATTTTTAGATGTGACCCTGATCTGGAGTCTTTGTCCCTGATTTTTTTAAACCTTGTCCCTGATTCATGAGACAAGAGGTTGAGAGGCATGCATCTTAATAACTTCAACTCTTCAACAGATTGACATGAAATTTGGCATGCATAAGCTCTGGAAGGAGGTCTCTTGATAGGGTAAATTTTGTATGAATGCATTGGGTTTTGTCTGAGATACTGTGTCTCAATCATTTCTTAAATTTACATGTTTTATTACTATTGTCACTGACAGTCTTCCAGTTTTGCATAATTTGTATTTTAATAACTCTAGAGCCCTTCAACATATGTGCATAAAATGTTGCATGCGTAATTTCATGGCATTTTCTGTTCATGTGTTTAATTCCATTTGAATCACTTGTGTGGTTTTAAAGATACTGTCTGATATATTCTTAAATTTTTGGTTGTCCCATTTTTGCAAACAGTCATCCAGTGTTGCATACTTTACACTTTAATAACTTTGGAACCATTCAACGGATATGCATGAACGTTTGCATGCCTAATTTCGTGGGGTAGTTCTTTTGATGTGGCAGACTTAATTTGAACTGCTTAATTGTGACATCGTTTGTCAAAAGTTGTTAATAATTTCATTTGAATTGCTTATGTGGTGTCTGAGATATTGTGTCTTAAACATCCTTACATTTACATGTTTATTCCATTTTTGCAGTCTTCCAGTTTTGCATACTTTGCAGCTTAATAACCTTGCAACTCTTTAATGGATGTGCATGGAATTTTGCATGCATTATCCCGTGGGGTAGTTCTGTTGATGTGGCTAACTTTGTTTGAACTGCTTAATTGTGACATTAGTTGCCAAAAGAAATAGTGTAGTGCTGCAGTTTGTGACACTACTTTTCCAGATATGTCTGTTTCTTTGTCACTTTATAACTAAAAAGTGGTTTGGGTTTTGGGCTGAAATGTTCAGGGTGCAAAGGACTTGCCTAAAAGATGTACCTTTAGCTGGTTTGGTGGAAAAATTCTACTGCTTGGCAGAGTTATAACACTTTGAAGTTTCAGAATTTCCCTTAGGGTAACATTGTGATGGTTGGGGTACTTTTCAGATGCTATATCTTGAAAACGCTTCAAGATACAACTTCGGTGCTATCGGTGGTTTAGTACACCTTTGGATGTACCAAGATGTTTTGCATGTTACCAGGCCCTTTTTCAAACTGTTGGTGAACTATAATGAATGGGGCACATGTGACCTATACTGTGACATGCATTATCAACATGGCAGCAGTACTGCTTTGCAAGGCACAGTGGTACCGCAACACACTATGCACTGAGGGGAGTGTAGGGCCCTGCACTCCCACATGCACATGAGGGACAATTACAATAGGCATAGATGGGAATACAGTGCCTGGAGGGCCCTGTGCCCCCACCGCTCACTATGGACTGATGGGAGCGCAAGGCCCAGAGGGTCCTACACTCCCACATGGAAATGTGGGACAAGTACAATAGGCATGAATGAGAGCACAGGGCCCTACCACTCACTATGGACAGATAGAAGCACAGATCCTGGAGGTCACTGCGCTGACACATAGAAATGAGGGACAATTACAAGAGGCATGGATGGGAACACAGGGCTCAGATGGCCCTGTGCTCCTACTGTTCCCATAATCAAAAAAGACTACAATTATACTTTCTCAAAAAGAAAGGAAATTCATTGCAAAAAACTTTAATGCACCATTATTGTTGAAGTATCAAAAGTAGGTACATGAGATCTTAGAGCTCCCAAACCTGAGACCTCATCCCCACTGTGCATGCAGGAACAGGCATAAGGGGTGTGTTTGGGGTTGTGAACAGTAAGTAAGATTTATATTATACTGGTGATAGTGCCAGTATATTAGGGTTGATGAGGGTGTTTAATGTTAAAAGGCAATTTTTGGATCTTAATAACTTTGTAAGGTTGAAGTGATTTCCATTAAATTTGGCATGCTCAAATCATGTTTTGCAGGTGTTTGTATGTGACAATTTTTTTCTCAATAGCTTTAGCCTGTTCTGAGGTAGAGAGTGTTGAAAATAAAGAAGGTTTGGGGCTTTTTAGCACTTTTTGTCCACCTATATCTCAGAAATGGCTTTGGCTTCTGGGCTAAAATTTTCTGGATAGAAAGCCTTAGCCTCAGAGATGTGCCTTTTGAAGGTTTGGTGGAAAAATAGTAATCTATTCCAAAGTTTTTCAATTTTGCATGCCCCATTATTTCCTATGGGGAAAAAAATAGATGTCAAGCACAACGAAGGATCCCATGTCACAGGAGCATCTATGATGTGGAATTCTAGGTCAAAAACATTATGCTGATGGCCATGTTCTTTTTCCTCTTAGCAAGAGAAAAGAATTAAGTACTTCTGATGTGTGATCACTGGGGAGTCCACTCCCAGTGTCCCCAAAGAATTATTTCAGGTATTTTTTTAACCTAAAAAATAAGAAAACTGCCAGCCTGGTAGCACAGAGGGCTCAGACACTGATGCCTTACCTCACACTATGCTGGTGACTGGGTTCAGGAACTACCTCAGGTCACCAGGGTGCTGGCTTGGGGGGTGGGTTGGTGCAGGATTGAGCCATAGCTCTCCCCTCCAAGGGGTTGATGCCCGCACATCCATAGTCCCACTCCCACTGGGTGGAGATCCAGTGGGCATGTAGGTGGTACGGTGCAGTGACAAAATATCAGGGGAGGTGCGGAAGGGGCCACTGGATCCTGGCATGTTGTGCACCTCCATGAGTGCACATACATGTGTATGACATGGTCTCGGGGGGATGGGAGAAAACTGAAAAAATGCATAAAGTATAAATAAAAAAAGAAGAAAACAGTCCTGCAATGTACTTGCCAACATTGGGGTTCTCATTCCCTGTGTCTGCCTTTACTCACCCCATCCCAACTACTGTTGGACACTGGGAAGCCCACTTCCACTGTCCACAAATTGTTTTAGCTTATCTCTCCCCCCAACACTGTTGGACACTGGGTATCCCACACCCAGTATCCCAAAATGATTATATATATATATATATATTTTTTTAACCTAAAAAAAAAGCATCTCGCAATGTAGTTGCTGACATCGGGGTGCCCAATCCACATTTTGGTATTTACACGCACTCTCCAACTACATTTGGACACTGGGAAGCCCACTCCCAGTCTTCACAAATGTTATTATTATTTTATCCCCCTAATACTGTAGGACACTGTGGAGCCCACTCCCAGTGTCCCAGAATAATATTTTTTCAGTTACCTGAAAAGAAGAAAACAGTCCCATGACATCTTTACTTATTTTTGTTTTCCTGAAACAAAGAAAACCATCCTTCATCATTGTTGCTCAGCACCTCCCCATCCACACCCTTCCACTGAGCACCCACCTCCCGCACTCTCCTTACCTTATACTTACCTGTGGTTTGATTTGATTTGATAAAATTTATTTGTATACAGGAAATACATTTGTAGAGACAAAAGTCCCATTTTCAACAAAGTCTTGTAATACAAACTAAACAAAAAAAATACAGTACAAAGCATAGGTAATACAGGTTATAATTACTTAAAACAAATACACATTGAATTCAAGTAGTCCCATATTTGGTTCTTAAAAGTAGATAGGTTGTCAATAAATTTCAATCTTTGAGGAAGTTTGTTCCAAAAATGTGCAGTAATATTCTGAAGCAAAATGTCACCATATCTGTTAAATGATCTAGACATTGGGATTTCCTGACCAAGAGATCTAGTTTGAATTGCTAGCAAAGTGTCACGTTTAATTATAATATAATCTAATTAACAATGTTTTAATTTCCCTTGTAAAATTTGATAACAATATATGTACCAAATATAATCTATTTTTTTCTTTTGGATTTAACCAATCTAATTTATTATACAAATCGCAATGATGCACTCCATGCCTGCTTCCAGTTATAAATGTACTCATTTTGTAATAAACCTGATGTACTTTACTCAACACTGTTTTATTCGAATGCATGTATAATGTCGATCAGTATTCCAAGACTGGAACTAGTAGCTGTCCTACCACTTTTTCCCTTGTTTTTGGATGGACTTCCTGCCACCCTTTTCAACATCCATAGTCTTTGGGTTACCTTTTTAACATGTATAGAAACATGTTCTGTATTTATTTATTTTATTTATTTATTTATTGAGATATTCAGAAAGACCTTTGAGTCAAAGACTCATTTACAAAGGTTCCACGTCATACATGAAAGTACAGGGACAACATTTGTTACATATTACAGTACATTACATTACATGACAGACATTAGATTACATAGTTGTTCAGTAAGAGGTTTCAGTCAAGGATAACAGATGAATCAGTAGCTTAGCACAGCCATAAAGTTGCAGGAGTCTCTGTAGTAGACTGATAGTCATCGGTGCAATTTAGGTAAGTGGATGCAGAGTAGTTAGTTTAATGAAAGATGTCATCGTACGGGGGATGGTGTCAGGGGAAATCACATAGGTTGGAGGATTTAAGGTGTTCCCTTAGTCTAGATTTAAGGGGGCCCAGCCTTATTTCCTTGTATAACCTTGTATAGGCTAAACCAGAATGAACTTATACACCTAAATATCTGTAGGTGTTAACATTTTCAATCTGAGTGTTCACACTGAGTTTTATTTGCAATTTTGGTTCCCCTCCTGTTCTAATTCCTCTAAAAAACATACATTGTATCTTTTTTTAATTTAAAAGCAAACCAAAATTATTAAACCACATCTCTATTAAATATTCATCTTGTTGCAATTTATAAGCCAATTGTTCAAGACTGTCTGCTGATGCCACAATTACTGTGTCATCAGCATACATTCCAATATCACAGTGTTTTATTTGATTTGGGAGATTGTTCACATATACATTGAACATGAGGGGACCCAAAATTGATGCTTGTGGGACCCCTCGAAGAACTTCACCCTGATCTGAGACAATATCCCCAAAACCACACATGTCTCTGATCTGACAAATATGATTTCATCCACCTTAGAGGTCCATCCTGAATGCCCAATTCACATAAACTTTCCAGTAGAGCCTTATGATGGACAAGGTCAAATGCCTTACTTAAATCGACAAACAGCCCCTGTATTACAACCTTGATTCAGGGATGTTGCTATCAGGTTATTGAAATCCAATAGGGCATGTTCATAGATTTACCTTTCTGAAATCCATAGCGATACTTACTCAATAACTGATTACTTTCCAAATATTGACTCAGTTGTGTATGGACAAACTTTTTTAGCATCTTACACCCCTGGGTCTGTTCTGTTCTCTACTTGCACTTACCTGTCCTCAGCCACTTCCAAATCACTTACCCCATGTTTGTCCTGACAAAGCCCATCGGCTGCCACACTCTGCCCTCTCCCACATATGCCATCCTTTTCTTCAGCCCTACCCCCAACTGTCTTCTTCCTATTGTCTGTTTGTCATGCATCACCTATAATACCTAATGTCTTCATTAGTTACTATATGTTATCTTGTAAAATGTAACTAAACTGTAACTATGTAACCAATTTAAACTGTAACCATGTAACCAATTCATGCCAATTGTATGTACTATGGACATGAACCTTTGTAAAAGAGCCTTGGCTCAAAAGTATGTTGTAATCCTAGATCTTAATCAATAAATAAAATTAAAATCTTTGACAATATTGGTAGCAAGGCTATTGGTCTATAATTGGAAGCAGCTACACAGTCTCCTCCCTTAAAATTAGATATCATTTTACTCATCTTCCAAACTTCTGGAACTGTTGAGCACTGTATACTCCAATTGAAAAGATAGGTTACAACAGGATCGATAACCTCAGTACCACAGCTCAAAAATTTGGCTTCAATTTCATCCAGACCTCCAGATTTTGAAAGATTCAAATGTTTAAGTTCCTTTCAATTTCCTTTACCATTATTATTTTAAGTCCAAACTTAAATTTCAATTTACTTTTGTTGATTACTTCCATATTTTTTTATTTCACTTATAGAGATTTTAGACATATTTTCTTTTGGTTTAGGAATATTTAAATCAGGCAGATCCAAATAATATGTATTAAATTGATTTACTACCTCTTTCTGATCTTTTATTATTTTCCCCCTCTCTTAGATTAATCATTTGTGTTGATCTCATAGGATTTTTTAAATCTGAGCTATAACTCCAAAACTTCTTTGGGTCTTGTGCTTTATTCAATTTTATTAAATAATATTGGTTTTTTGCTTTTTTAATGTCTCTCTTACATTTATTTCTCCAATACTTGAACTTTTCCCAGATCTTAGAGCCTTTGTTCTTTCATGCTTTTTTCCACACCCTAGCTCTTATCCTTATTTGTATTTTTTTAATTTTTCTGTTACCCAAGGTAAATCTTTCTTTTTGATTATCCTTTTTTTTTTTGGGATGTGCTGTTGTATACACGTTAACAATGACTCATTAAATTCTTGAAATGCCAATTCAATATTCAGAATTAAATAAACCCTTTACCAATTATGATTCATTAAACTAATCTACCTCATTAAACTCAGTATAATGCCTTGTCCAACAAGATGTTACTTTTGTTTTTGACCTGATATTTAAATCAATCAAACTTGTTATTGGGTTATGGTCACTTGTATTTAATGATAATATTCCCTGACTCAAAATCTCTAAATCTTGTGAAACAAATATTAAGTCTAGTATGGAACCAGAAGTTTCATTCTTTGTGGTTTTAGTTGGATTTTTTTATCTGCTCCAATCCCAATGTTATAAAACTATTCTTTTACTTTTCACCTTTAGATTGTAACCAATTTGCACTTAAATCTCCTGTTATTAAAACATGATGATTTCCTACTTTGTCCAGCATAATCTCCACCAAAGAATCCAATGTCTTGATTTTTGTTTTGGGGGCATAAAAACACCCTACAATTAACTTCATAGAACAGATGTTGATCATCAGACCATCCACTCCCTCATGATTAATTGTTAATATGGTCTGATAAGGACCTAGATTATTTTTAATATGTCATCTTCTCTGGATCGAGACACATCTGCAGTTTTCAAAGCTGAACCTTGAACTGAAGAATAAAGGTAAATGCCCTATAATGGCAGTCAATGGCATTTTGAACTTATGTTGATATCTAGGCTATTTTTGGGGATTTTTTCACCAACTTTCAACATTGGCTTTCTGGGACCCCACCTCATGAACACTGGCACTTTCATTTCATTACTCAGCCTTAAAAGGTGATTTCTTGGTCACTGCACGGAATCACCTTTTGGGACCTGTTAACAAAATGATAGTGCCAGTGTTCATGAGGTGGGGTCCCAGAAAACCCATGTTGAAAATTTAGTAAAAACATCCCTAGGAATGGCTGCATTATGAGTGTGCATCACACAGTTTCTACACAGGTGCATAATTTCAGTAATTTACAATATTCTGGCTCTTAATTTTCAACATTGACATTTTTTCACACCACCTCATGAACAGTAAAGCTGCCTTTCTTCACATCTTGCCTGAGATATGTTTCCACACCTGTGGTGCAGAATGGCATGATCACTGTGCAAAATCACCATTCAGGACCAATGAATGATATGGCAGTGGCAGTGTTCATGAGGTAAAGTCTCAAAAGACCATGTTGAAAATTTGGTGAAAAAACTCTAAACAATGGCCGAGTTGCAAGTTGTCATTGAAAATGTTGTATACTAACATACTAAAATGCCAACAGAATAGGCCTAATGGTCTTTTGTGTCTGCTCATTTGGTCAGTCCCCAACCTGGGTGCTGAGTTTGCTGTCCCCCTCACCTTCTCTGGCTTCTCCCATCCCAGTTCCGGATATTCTTGCTGCATTGGATTTTGCTTCCAGAACCCTTCCCCTGTACCTGTCCCACCCCCTCTTGAACCCCTCCACTGTCTCTGCCTCCACCAGCCCCCTAGGCAGTGCATTCCATGGCTCCACCACCCTCTCAGTGAAGTAGCACCTCCTCCTTTCTCCCTGAATCTTCCCCTCCAGCTTCCACCCATGCCCTCTAGTGGCCCTTCCTCCTTCCTTCAAAGCACCCCTGACTGTTCCTCCCCTATTTACCCTCTTCATGTACCTAAAGACCTCTATCATGTCCCCAGTCCTTCTCTCTTCCAATGTGTACATATTTAGCTCTTTGAGCCTCTCCTCATAGGTCCTGTCCCCAAGCCCCAAATCATTTTGGTTGCCCTCCTCTGGACCCTCTCCAGGAGGTTAATGTCCCACTTTAGTGTGGCCTCCAAAACTGCACGCAGCACTCAAGGTGCGGCCTCACCAAGCAGTTATACAGAGGTAGTATCACTTCCCTCCTTCTGGGTGATCCCCTAGCGATGCATCCCAGCATCCTGTTGGCCTTGGCTGTTGCCCTCCTGCAAGTCTCAAAGTTGTTCATCTTGACATCCACCACCACCCCAGGTCCCTCTCAGCCATCGAGACTTGTAGCATTTCCCCCCCAGGGTGTACATTTGGCCTGGGTTTCTGGCCCCAGGTGGAGTACCTTGCATTTCCTGCATTGAACCTCAGCTTCCACTTTCTAGACCATCTTTCCAGAGCCTCCAGGTCCCCTGTAGGCCACCTCCCTCCTCCCCATCCACCACCGCCCCAGTTTGAGTCATCTGCAAAGAGACTCATCTCACTCCTGATTCCTGTCCTATGTCAGATACGTAGGCTGGAACAGAAGGGGCCCAAGGACTGATCCCTGTGGGACCCCACCAATGACCCTCCTGGGGATGAGACTATCCCACCAACTATGACCCTCTGGGTCCCGTCCTGAGCCAATTGCTCATCCATCTGATCATCTGGTTCCCACCCCATTTCTCCCAGCTTATCCAACAGGCCCATGTGAGGAACAGAGTCAAATGCCTTGCTGAAGTCTAGAAAGAGGACATCCACTGGTCTACCCAGGTCCAAGGCACTTGTCACCCAGTCATAGAACTCCACCAGGTTTGTCTGACACGATTTTCCAGGGATAAATCCATGCTGTCTATCGTCCAGGCACCCTGACTTATCCAGATCCGCCTAGCCTCTCCTTGACAATGCCTCCATCACCTTGCCCACCACGAGGTCAGGCTGACAGGCCTGTAGTTCCCTGCCACCTCCTTGATCCCCACTTGTGGATGGGCACTATGCACCACCTTCCAGTCTTGGGGCACCCACCCTGTCCTCAGAGAGATGGTGAAAAGCTCTGCCAGGGGTTTTGCCAGGACATCTGCAAGTTCCTTCAGCACTCTGGGATGTAATTTATCCGCCCCGGTGCTTTCTCCATCTTAAGGGAGCTGAGGGCTTCCCTCACTCTCTCTGCTGTAATTTCCACTTCCAGTACCCCTTCTCCCTGCTTAGCCCTCCCCCACCTGCCAGTGATGCTTCCCCCTCTCCCCAGACCTGCCGATCGGTAAGGGTCCCCCGCCTCAGTATCTCTGTCTCCTCCCATGTATGATGCAGCACCCACATTTTCCCTGGTGAAAACTGAGGTGAAGTACTCATTTAGTACCTCAGCCTGCTCCCCCAGGTCTTGTGCCCATCTATCCCCTGATTTAATCCTGCTAATCTGCCCCTTCACCCTTCATTTTTCCCCAATGTATCTAAAGAACCCCTTGTTCCCTCTCCTAATTTCCCTGGCCAGGTTCTGCTCCTTCCTTGCCTTAGCAGCCCTCACCACTCTAGTGGCCCTTCTAGCGATCAGCTCGTACTCCCCTCGATCCCTTTCACTCCTTGAGCACTTGAATTGCTTATAGGCTGCTTTCTTTCCCAGCACCACCTCCTGGACCTCCCTGGTCCACCACAGGGTTTTTGGGCCCTACCGCATTTTCGTTACTCTTGCACAGGTGCTGGTAGCATCCAGCACCCTCTCCTGATGATTTCCCACCTACTATCAGCGTCCATGTCTGACCCAATCCCATCCAAATGCTCCTTAAGGATCCTTCCCATTTCCTTAAAATCCGCCCCCCTGAAGTCGGTTACTTCTGTCTTTGTGCAGCCTTCTACCCCTCCTAGGTCCAGGCAGAACCAGACCGTGGCATGGTCACTCCCTGCCAATGGGTCCCTTACCTCCAGGCCCCCGATCTGGTCACTGTCTGCCAGGATCACATCCAGTACCCATGCCTCCCTGGTCGGTTCCCTCACCTGCTGAGTTAGGAACGCGTCTTGAAAGACATCCAACAACCTCTGTTCCCTGGTCACAGAGGATGTCATAGTCTCCCAGTCTGTTCCTGGCATGTTTAAGTCCCCAACACCACCACTGTTCCTCTGTCCAGTCTGCAGTGTCTCCTAACATCTGCCACCAGACTGTCCTCCAGCTCCTCCGCCAGGGCAGGGGGTCTATACAGCAATCCTATTTTTACTCTCTTGCACCCCCTTATTATCAAGGTGACCCAAATCACCTCCACGGTTCCCTCTGCCTCCTCTACTCCCCTTATGCCAATGCAGTTTTTGACTATCATTGCTAACCCTCCTCCCCTTCCCTCCCCCCTGTCCTTCCTGAACATAGTGTATCCCTCCAGGTTCAGGTCCCAGTCATGTCTTGCAGTGGCCCAAGTCTCAGTGACTGCTGCTACATCCACTGCTCCCTCAGTTAGCATCGCCTGGAGCTCAGGCATTTTATTGCCCAAGCTCCTGGCATTTAGCAGGACTACCTTCCACCCTTTCCCTATAGTTCCATTTCCCCTGCTCGTGTTCCCACAGGGATTCTGTTTTCCCCTGGTCTGCACTTTGCCAGTCGGCCTTTTCCTGCAATCCTCCTGGTCCCCAGGGGGGTGGAGGCAGAGTCCTTCCTTTATCGGCACCCCCTTGACAGCCTTTTCTCCCATCCTACCCCCCTTCACAAGTTTAAACCTCACTTTTCACCAATGAACCCCTCTATTTTCAACTTAAGGATTCCCTTCCCCTCCAAATTGAGATGTAGTCTATCTCTAGCATACAGCTCCTTATCCTCCCAGGTCTCCCCCCAATCCCCCATCAACCCATACCCTCTGGCGTCACACCACTCCCTGAGCCACTGGTTTATCTCCCTAATTTTCCTTTTGTGTTCCCCACTAGCCCTTGGCACTGGCAGGATTTCTGAGAAGGAAACTGTGCATCCTATGTCATGACAGACCCTATGAGCTCCTTGAATCTTGCCTGTATCTCTAGCTTGCTATTTCCCTCAATGTCATTTGTACCCAGGTGGACCAGTATGTCTGGGGAACCCCCACAATCCTTTGCCAGCTGATATGCCTCATGCTTAGCCCTGTGCACCGTTAGTCCAGGGAAGCATCTTGTTCTAACTGGCCAAGCTTCTCCCTCCCTATCCCATTTGATACCCCTGATCATAGAATCCCCCAGCAGGAGCACTCTGACCACTCCTTTTCCTCCATTCCCCCGTCCATGTCCCTCATCCTTTCTACAGGCCCCTCCACCCAGCTGGCTCCGTGTTCCTCCCCCTTTCTGGGTGCCACATGCCACCCCCTCCTTATTTACCATGGCCACCCCTTCCCCTCCAATCCTATGCCTCCTCCTCCTGAGTATCCTTCTGTTCCCACATTCCCCTCACTGCTTGCAACTGGTCCTTCTCCCCATCTGCTAAACCAGCCTGGCTCATCCTCCTTCCTTCCTGTCTCCATTTAGTTCCTCCTTGCTAGTCGTGCTCCCCTGGCCTAAACCCTCAGCTCCCTTTACTGAATCTTCCTTGTACTTCTGGTCCTTCTTTACCTTTCCTCCCAACTGGTCCTTCTTGCACTTTCCTCCCTCTTCCCCCTGCCCCTCCTGCTCTTATTCACTGCTCCCCCCATTCTCCTGCATTCCAGGTCCCCCCCTGTTCTTTCTGCTATCTGGCCCCTGCCTCCTGCCTCCCACTCCCACTCACTTTCCATCTCTAACTACCCCTGTCGTGGCTACATCACCCCCCTCATCCTTGAGCAGAAGAAGAGAATTGAAGCGGTTACTGAGTGTAAGGTCTGATCCACCTCCCCTCCTTGCTTCCTTCTGTCCAGCCCTGGCCATCTGCCTACTTCCCTGAGAATGTTGTCCCTCCGTCTCCCCTTTGTGAGGGCCCCCAGTTACCTGCCTGCTTCCTTGGTAGTGTCCTTTTGTATCCCCTCTGCCAGGTTCCCTATGTGACCCCTGAGTATTCTCCTGCACTCCTTTCCCTATGCCCCCACCCCCAGTATGAGTGCATAACTTTGGTTATTTTCAATATTTTCACTCCAGATTCTTAACATTACCATTTTATCACATCACCTCATGAACACAATAAAAATACAAATAAACTTTATGAAAACATAAGGAAATTCATTTCAAAACACCTAATTAATGCACCATTGTGGTTGAACAATTAAAGGTAAGGAGATAAAATCTTAGCATTCCCAGGCATAAGACCCCACTCCAACTGTGCATGCAGGAACAAGCATGAGGGGAACTTAGGCTTCCCAACCCCAGCACTCCATCCCCACACTTGGCTTCCAGTCATAACACCCCACCCCCAACCTGTATACAGGAACAGGTGTGATGGGTGCACCCTGGCATTTGAACCCTAATGCTCACTCCATTCCAAGACTAAGTAAGGTAACATGGGTACAGAATAAGAGAATGGGGTGAGCATTAGGGTTTGAAATGCCAAGGTACACCCGTCATACCTGTCCCTGCATGCAGGATGGGGGTGGGGGTGGGATGTTATGACTGGAAGCTGAGGGTGAGGGTGGGGGATTGGGGTTGTGAAGCCTAAGTGTCTCTCATGTCTGTTTCTGCATGCACAGTGGGAGCTGAGTCTTATGCTCGGGAACCCTAAGGTTGCATTTCCTACCTTTAATGGTTCAACCCTAATGCTGCATTAATGAAGTATTTGCATTGAATGTATATATATATATATATATATATATATATATATATATATATATATATATATATATATATATATATTATAGTGGTAGTGGTTGTGCCACTATAATTCTGGTTGAGCCACTTACATACTAAAGTCAAAAGTTTGGACATTAATAACTTTGGACCCGTTCAATGGATTTGCCTGAAATTTGGTACATACATTAGGGCACACTAGATCTCTTGATGTGACAAATTGCATTTGTGTCAGAGTGCTGGGCTTTGTATATGAAAGCTCTGAAAAATGCAAAATTATCCATTTTTGAAGGCACCTTTTGGCATTCTTAATGTGGTCCTGCACGGCCGTTGTGTGGTGTGCTACTCTGCAAGGTGGCTTGTTTGAAACAGCTTTGGTGGCTGAACATGTCACTTTTTATTTGGTGAAAAAATACTGAGGCATTCAAAAGTTATGGCACTTTTAAGTTCCCATTATAAGTCAATGGGAAAATTTATATGTATATCTTGCGATCAAAGAATGGGGGTTCTGGCCATCTGGTCTCACCTGGCAATCAAAGAATTTGCAGCCTCGCAGTTCAAGAATCTTTGTTCCCGAGGAATTTTCAAAATTCTTTGACCACGAGGTCCACCATCTTGTTTTAAGTTTTCCAATCACACAAACACAAATATCTTGGCTCAGGAGTCACTTCTGAAGTAAAACTTTGATGGGTTCTACTCAGGGGACCCTGATCTATCAAGCCATGGCTTTGGTTCCATACAAATCAGTAAAAAAATAGAGTTCTAAGCTTTTAAAATCTTAATTCGTGGCTCGCTAATGATCTTTAATCGCGAGCCTGCAAATTCTTTGATAGTGAGATTCTTTGATTGCGATCTTGCATCGTAACCTAAAACACTAATATCATGGCTTGGGGCAGGCTAGGTACACAAATGAGGGCTTGTTTTGCTCAGGAGGGTCCGTTCTGTTGAACCATGCATTTGGTTTGGTTCAAATCGGTGAATAAATTGTGTTTCACTCTCTTTTTATTCTTTGATCGTGAGCCTGCAAATTCTTTGATTTTGAGGCTGCAAATTCTTTGATCATGAGATTCTTTGATCACGATCTTGCATTGTGAGTGATGGACGAGATGGCCAAATTTAAAAATCATTTTTCTCAGCCTATGGGTGGCCTAGGAAGTCAAATGAGGGTGGGTTTTACTCAGGGGGGCTTTGTTCTGTCAAACCATGGTGGTGGTTTACTGCAATTCCTCCAGTTTTTTGATTTATTACATTTTTTATTCTTTGTTCATAAGCTTGCAAATTCTTTGATCATGAGGCTGCAAATTCTTTGATCATGAGATTCTTTGCATCGTGAGCGAGGGACAAGATGGCCCAATTTAAAATTCAATTTTCTTAGCCCAGGGATGCCCTAGGAAGTCAAATAAGGGTGGACTTTACCCAGGGGGCTTCGTTCTGTTGAACCATGGTGGTGGTTTACTGCAATTGCTTCTATTTTTAGAATTATTACATTTTTTATTCTTTGTTCATGAGCCTGAAAATTATTTGATCATGAGGCTGCAAATTATATGATAGTGAGATTCTTTGATTTTGATCTTTGATCGCAAAATAGGGACAAGATGGCCAGATTTCTTATAATGGAATAGATAGGGAAATGTTGCCAATATTTGACTTTGAATATCTCAGAAATGGTTTGGTCTTTTTACTTGAAATTTGGTGGGAAGAAAGGCAACATCCCACAGATGTGCCTTTTAGTAGATTGGTCAAAAAATATTACAGGGTGGCAAAGTTATGGCACTATGAAGTTGGCACTTTTTCCCATAGGATAACATTACGGCGTCCGCCATATTACAGGAATTCTTTGCCACTCTGCTGGAAAATAACAGTTTGGTCTTTTGGGATGAAATTTGGAGGGAAGAAAGTCAACATCCTACGAATGTGCCTTTTGGTGGCTTGGAGAAAAAATATTACAGGGTGGCAAAGCGACAGCACTCCGAATTTGACGATTTGTCCCATAGGATAACATTATGGCGTCTGTCGCATCTTTCAGGGCCCGTATCTCAGAAGCGGTGTGAGATACAGACTTTTTGTCAAAATAATGCTCAACTACCCAGGAAAGTAATAATTCATACAAAATTTAAATTTTTTTCCTACTTCATACGGTTCCTGAGATATAAGCAATTTAGTATTCCAAGTCATACTTTTCTGCTCTGAAGTCAATTATAATGCATACATTCTTCGTTTTCAATTAGTTTTTTCAATGCAGTTTTTGGGAAAAGAAGGGTGTGCCCTTTTGTTACTGTGACAGCTAGCGTTTCCAGTTGTGCTTCTGTTACCATTAGAATCACCGTTCCTGTCTACGCCACCATGTGCGTAACGGTTTGCGTTTTCATATGCGCTTGCATTTCTGTTTGTTGTCTTTACTGTTGCTGTTACTGTTACCATTTATGTTTACTATTGTAGCACCATGACCTTATGTGTAACAGTTTGCACTTTCGTATGCGCTTGCGTTTCTCTTTTTATTGGCTTTATTGTTGCTGTTACCATAACCATTTGCATTTACAACTGTGGTTCCATGAGTGTGTGCATTACGGCTTCATGTCAGACGGTTATGCTTTCTGTTTACATTTGGGTGTTATTGTTGGTGCTACTGTTACCATTTGCTTTTACAATTGTGGTACCGTGAATGTGTGTGTTACCAGTTGCGTTCTGTATGCACTTCTGTTTGATGTCTCCGTTTATGTAACTGTTTGGTTCGGTGTCACTTTACGCTTGTGTTTCTATTAACGTTTGCTTTGACATTTACATTACTGTTGCCACTTGCGTTTGCTTTGCAGTTTCTGTTACTGTGTAACAAGACATCACGTGGCGGGAGCACAGGGCCTCACTGCATTCCTTTCATTATTTATCATCCTCATTCTCAAAAGGAAGTGAAATTAGAGGCAAAAAACTCTGTTTAATGCATCAGTTAGGGTTGTTCGGGGTGTGCGTTGGGGTCGTCAGTTCTAACTCTCACCCCATTCTCCTAGACCTCGGGGCTTTCAACCCTAACCTCAAATTTCCTATTTTTTTTTTTCTGTGGAACAACCCTAACTGATGCATTAAATGGAGTTGTTTGCTATATATATATATATATATATATATATAATATATATACACACACACACACACACATACTGTATGGGAGTGGATCTGTAGTCTGCCTACAGTACAAATGAGTATAGTTATTTTATAAGTGTCCCAACATCTTCCTCTATTATATTTACAGCATGATGGTGTACTGCAGCTAATTTTGAAACATGGCACATGTCATTATCTTGGTCTGCAAACCAAGGATGAGCAATCAGTAAATAGAGATAACTTGTAGTAACCAAATGCGGCTTTGTACACAGACCCTTACATACCTACAATACTATACCATGCCTTTTGACAGGAGTCCTGCCCACTTCTTTGCACCAGTATGAGCATTGTGCTACTGTATGCAGCATAATTCCAAAACAGTCAACCCATGTTACATGAAATCTGACTCTCTGAGTAATTCATCCTGATTGTGCCAGATTAAGTTTTATGTGTTTTCAAAGAAAGTAATAATGTGTGAACTGTGGCTTTTTTCCTATTTTCATGGAAGTATTTTAATTTTGAAATGCAAGGGTTGCTGCTGCAAATCACTCTACTTCATGCACAGCTGGCATGAACCACAGATGTCACTAAAACCATAACATCTGCAGTGCTTATAAAAATTGATGCCAGGCAGTCTGTTTTTCATCTTATTTGAACTCTTGGGCAGCAACTACCTGTATTTCAAACAGAGATTTCACAATAAAGACAGCAGGCCCAGTTCTCAAAAGGTTATACCTGGTGCAACTTGACTTGCACCAAAATAAATGGCACAAGTAGCAAGTTACGCCAGCAGTTCTGACATATGGTATTCTGCAAAGCAGCCTGCAACATGTTGCAGGCTGCTTGCACCAAAGTGGACATATGCCACCTGTTATCCCCTAAACCCCCTCTGACATGGTTCTAGGAGGTTTATGGTAGCAGTTGCACCCTGTTCTGTAATGGCAGCAACCAGGTCCCCAGGGGCGCTATTCTCAAACAACCCCGGAGGAAATCCACAAAAGTACAGTTACACCAGCTTTTACTGGTGTAACTGTACTTAGGCTCTCTGGGGTTGTGCCAATGTACCCACCTCCCCAACCCAGAGTAAATGTAGCCCCCCCCACCCGGTGTATAATATATCATATTTCACAATACAAAGATAGATTCAGGTGTTAACCATACAAGTGGTAAGAAATAGTAGCACATGGAGACACTTATATTTAACCTGCTAATTTACATCAAAACATTTTTAGAATTAAGATGTCATGGTGTGATAAAATATATTGTTCAGCTTATAAAGCCATTACACAGAAGAATACATAAATAGCATGCAATCACAACAGTTGTACAGTAATATACAAACAAGTCATAGTACACATTGCACAGTTTAAAACACATATGTAAACTTCATCAGTTGCACACAGAATAATCTCATTATTCAGTAGATTTTTGACTTGTTAAACATACTGGGCTGGATTTTCAAAAGCCAAAATAATACTGCACACCCCCGTGCACTGCACATATGGAGTACAGGGCTTGCAGCATTTACCAGCCGTCAGTTGGGAGTTTTCATCCCTTGTGCCCGGTGCTGCTCCTAAGACCACAAATTTGTGGTTCAGTGTGTGCCACCCCTCGGGGTCAATGTACCAGTGCTTGCACCAGATATGTGGCGCAAGCTGCCAGAAAGCAGGGAAACTGTCACAACTGCACCTGTTAATGGAAAATCAAGTGCAGTTTCAGGAAAGGGAATCTGCACACAGCCAAAATCAAAGTCCTATGGCACAGGGCTGGATGCATGCCCTGTGTCACCTTCTGAAAATCCTGCCCACTACTGTTAGAAAACCTGCACATATTTACATTAATGCCCCGGTCCCCAGAATACAGTAATAAAGCTCCACAGGGCTATGCACTCACCCATGCCCCGATCCCCCAACATTCAGTACTAATGCCCCCGCAGGGCTTGTGTCCCCCAAGCCCTTATCCCCAATCCCAAACACAAGACTTTGCATTACTGTATAATGGAAATAATATTCATGACCTCATTATCCTTGATAGTTCAGTGGCCCCTCACCCCCTACCCAGCAGTACCAGACCACCTTGCTGCCCCCTACCCATCCCCAGTTGGTCACTGGCACAGCCCATCTCTCACCACCATGGCCAGCCACTGACTGAGCTCCAAATGAGCACATGCTACTGTAAATATTATGTGCTCATATGGAGCTCAGTTGGTAGCTGGCCATGGTGGTTAGAGGTGGGCTGTGCCAGCTGCCAGCTAGGGATGGGTGGGGGGAGCAGGGTGGTCTGGAACTGCCAGGTGGAGAGGCTGGGGGCCATTAGACTACCAGGGATAATGGGGTTATGATTGTAATTTCCATTATACAGTAATGCACACACTTGCGTTTGGGGACTGGGGATCTGGGCTTTGGGGGGGCATGATCAGCCCTGTGGGGAAGTTTTCTATGCATATGGGACAGGGATTCCAGTAGCTCTGAGGGGTTTTACAGCCTTGAGGACTGGGGGGCACTTGTGCCTACAAGACTGTGGCTGCAGCTTGCAACATGCCCCTCAGGTACTCCCTTCTTTTGGCATACCTTTGGGAATATTGCAAGTTGCAAGACTTAGACACAGGGACCCTGCCCTTACAGAATCAGGCTCAGGATCATTGGTGCAACTGCACCCCATGCATGTCACAACTTGCAACATGTCTGGGGTGCTTATAGAATCAGGCCATGCATCTCTATATTTCAATGTCAGTGTCTGTGTTTTCTTTTGAGACAGTGGTCTTAGTACTGAGCACTTCTTCACAGCCTGCAGATGTGGCAAGGGATAATTTCTGACACAAACAAAATCCACTGAATGACACAAACACCAAATCTGTATCTATCTGTATTTCATGAAATACAACTCTATTCAAGGATGAAGTCTGGATCAAGCATCATGCAAACATTAAAACTAAATATGTTACCGTATACCATCAGCACAGTGACTTTTCTACAGCAAAGACCATCACAACAAGAAATCTCACCAGGTCACTGTGATGGTCCCGTTGTACACCTACACTATGTTTCCCTGTGTTACACCCCCACCCTGAACCAACTCTGACTCAGAGTTGATTATATAGATATGAGGGAGCGCTGGGGGTGGGGGGCAAAGCCTCCTGCAAAGAAACACTCCATTCCTGACTGGAACAATGCTGACAATAGGCATTGTTCCTGTTGCTGTACAGGATGTCAAGGCTACACCATAAGCCCATCAGATGTATGTATGTCTTATATTGTCCATGAGTACCTGAGTCTACAGAAGCCTGGACCCAAAAGAGCCTGTGCTTCTGCAGACAAAAGAACTCTTGTAATCTGGATATTGTGGATTTGTATCTGGCTGCAGGTGCCTGCGCTTCTGTACACAGAAGCAGTGGTGTGATCTAAGTGGCGTGGATTTCTATCTATAGCAACAAGTGAGTGGGTATGTCTTGCAGTGTGCATGCCATCGATATAAATCCACAAAGGTAGCACATCAGTACTACAGTTGTGTCCTCTAGAAACAGTTGTATGTTGTTTGTCTTATCTAATGATGGTTGTGTGTGTTTGCTTGTGTGGTCTCATCCTTTTGCTGTTTGGGGGGGAGTTAGGGTTGGAAACACTAACCCCACATTTCCCTACTCTTGTGGCATAATGTTGAACCCTAACTAGTGCATTAACCCAGTTTTGGCAAAGAATAAATATGTTAAAATACTGTAAGTATACAAGTTCATTCCTTCAGATTGTGGCCTGCCAAGGTGGTTAGAGGGGGTTCTATGTCGGTGGCTGTCATCTTCCAACTTGCTGAGTTTCCTTTGCTCAATTGGGTCAGATGGGTTACAACTTCCAGATGCGAGGTATTGTGTGTGTTGGGTGCTGAGTGGGTAGGGTGAAGAAGGATTTGTCTCTTTTGTGGGGTTAACTGGGGAGGATGATAGGTGCCACTTGCTAAGTGGGTGGGCCACTACTGTAGTAGTGAATGGGTGCTGAATGGGTGAAGGGTTGTGGGTACTATACTACTACGTGGCCACCAGTCAGGTCACAGTTGAGGGAAGAGGGCATTTTCTAAGTGATATAATTGGCTGCATAAGGGAACATTTTCTTGTCAGTGCAGTGAGCAATCAGTTTTAATGAACTGACACTTCAGGAGTGAAGTGTTACTTCCCAGAATCTTCACCAGGCATGTAATATGCTAAGTGACACTTCATGTTGTATTCACCTGTCATAGTCAGCACTTCCCTGTGCAAAAGTGCTAGGTGTAGCAAAGTTCAAATTCTTTGCCTGCAATGCCTCTCAATAGAGATAATACCTGAATATGTTTATATTATATGTAATCTTTGTAGTGAAATCCTTGAGCAGGCAGGCAATGGTGGAAAGACATTCAAAGGTAGTTAACAATTCACTGGGCAATTTTCTTGCTTTCTTCAGTTTGACCTAGTCTTGAGCATCTGCAAGAAGTCTGCTGACTGACAGCAATTAGCTTTAAAAAGAGGCTAAACAGAGATTAAAGAAATCAAGAGACTTGTATCTTTCAATCTGATCTTCACACTTGGGATTGATACTTTTAACACCCTTAAGCTATATCTAGACCCTTGTAAAGGGCTTACCCGGACACTCTTAAAATGATGCTCAATTGGTAACTGGAAATAATTGACACAGTTTTACAATCTACACAATAGGTGTTTTGCTTGATAGAACTGTCAATGTGATGAATATAGTGCAATGCTTACATTTTAACCAGGATGCTGTCCATAATATGATGCTAAATAGGACACAATATAGAACACATTTGATTAGTATTTTATTTAGAAATCAACCATGGAAATCATTATCTAGCATGTACACTAACAACCAGAGTCTGATCACAGACAATTATGGCTATTACCTGAAATAATTAATTTTGTTTACTTTATCAACTTTATCAGCATCTTTCTTCTTCTATTTGCCAAACTGAAAATTAATTTAATTCCCCTGTTTAGTTTCTGCTGATTCTACAGTTTTTCAGGCACTTCTGCATGTTCATCTTGCATAAACCATGGTCAATCTTGTTCATGAATCATGGACAAACCATGGATGAAGTTCCCATGAACAAAGACTGGTGACAGAGCAGGAATGACCATGGATATCCATGGACAACCATGTTTATCAATTAAAATATGGATAACCAGATAGCAGCAAATGATAGGGGACAGGAGGGAGAAGATATTACAAAAGGAAGATCCAAACTAAAACTTGGAAATGAGGGAGGCAGAGTAAGTGAGATTTGGTCCTCAAGGAGGGAACAGAGAGAGAAACAGGTACAAATTACAGTGATGGGTGTGGGGAGGGTAGTTAAAGGCAAAGTAGCAGATGGAGTGGAATAGGGGATCCAGCCTGGCTAGGGTAGATGTATTGGTAGCCCTGTAAAGCATTTCTACAGAGCTGAAAGTGAGGAGAATAATTTTTTAAGATAAATTCTCACCTGATAAGGAGAGGGATACAGGCTTTGTTCCTCTCTAGCACACATAGCTTGGGGAGGAGTTGAAACACTCCTATCTTGAGAAAGAGTTCAGAGTGGATGGTCATGTCATAGACTGAGAAGTCAAGATAGTGACTGCCAAGCCAAATACCTAAATACAATACTTAAAAGAGTAGACAATTTCCATGTGGGAGTCATCCTGTGTTGAGGGGACAGGAAGGGTCCAGATACCAAACAGTTGCTGTTTGGTACCAATGGTCCAGGAGATCTATTTTTGGCATTCAGGGTAAGGGGGTTGTTGCAGAACCAGTACTGAACACTTCTGAAGTCACTTTAGAGCTGCACAGACAACTCACAAGAAGAGGGGAAAGATGAAAAACAGAGCATGTAATATGCATACAGTTAATCTTAGAGGAGATACAGTACAGGCCTTAGGAAGATAGATCTTGGAAATAGAGGCTTATGACAAGTACAGAGCCTTGAGGGATCCCTGCATTAGTGTGGAAGGTAGAGGAGGCTAGCTCCAACTGAGACAGACATAGACCTGCCATGCATGCACAGATCAAACCATTTAAACACTAGAACAGACAGTCTGGAACCAGCAAGTTTGTCAAGCAGAAGTGGGCAGAAGACAGTGTTGCAAACCTTCACAAGGTAAGTATAATTCATCCAGCTATTTGTAACTTATTTGCTGGAAGTCACAGAAGACCCCATTGTCTAGTTCATAAAGCCCCCTATTGTAAAATGCAAAGGTAGGGGTGCATAATTAACTTCTGCAACACTAAGATTTGAGTAGTTTTAATGCCTGGTAGCTGTAGTTGTTACCATTTTCATTTGAATCTACACATCTTGCTCTCCATTTACATGTACAAATTGTAGCATTCTTTTTGTTTCCAAGTATTACTTTATATGCTGAGCAAAAAGTGGGCCATGCCTTTTATATAGGGAAAGCCTTGTATGGTTTTGGTCATACTGAGAGTCATGGGGGATACTTCCATGTACGTGAGATGATTAAAACCCATGCAGTTTAAAGAATAGGATATTGTATGTAGAGCTCTAACTCATTGTTCACTCACTGACTGCTGTGTCAAAATTGTGTCCATTTGTGTTGCAGAGCTGTATTAATAGATTTACTTTCTGGTGGTGGTACACTGAGAATAGGACCCTCAGACTGATGAAGCTGTCTAAACTCATACCGTCTGTCCACATTTCACTTTCTGGAATATATATCCATCCAGAGCACTAAGGTGAAGGGCACACTGACTTAAATTAAAACAGTGACCATCTGCCTCACTATATCTGTGGATTAGAAAACTGTTGATTAATATACTTTATGCAAATTTCTATGCTTTGTAAGCAGTGACCTCAAATAATATATGCACAATTGCAGCCTGATGAAGAAATTAGTCACTCAATTAGCTTTCATAAGACATCATTAAAAGACTCATTAGCAATTGTTTGAACACAGCTTTTATTATGTGAACTGTCTAGTGCAGCAAAAACACATATGTTATGCACGCTTTAACTGAGCAGAGTTATATCGCTGTTTGCCATTCCTGGTTTAATGTTGTTTTTTTTTTTACTAACATTATAGCTTATAATGCTTCTTGAAAAATATCTGATCTGAGTTGTTTTCCTTACTGCTGACAGATTTATCTTTACCATATAATTTAAACCTGGCTTATTTTAAGTGGCACATAAATCCCTAGCAAGCAGAAGGAAGTGACAACTAAATGACTAGTACAAAACAAACTGCAATCATTGCAGTTGAGATTTGAGCTCCTTTATGTGTTTTTCTGTGTTTCCAGAGTTGTACACCATGTAGTAAATGCCACTGTATTATCATCTATAATATGCATGTGCCATAAGTATACTGTACATTACAATAGTCTGCACTTGATCTGTCATTCTTCAAAAGATATGGAAGCAGAGGGGTTTAACTACATTACAATGTGTCAACTAGATAAAGGCACCACAATAAATGTAATGTTCAATGTGCAAAATGTAATTAAAATAATCAAAATCTCTTAGCAATAAGTTATTGTTTATTCTTAATATACAAATTCATATTCAGAGGTTATAGAATCTACATCTACAGCATGAATGTATCTGAGTGCATGCTGAGGGCAGGACAAAAGTGCTGTAATTAGAGCAGTGCTATAGGCAAAATAGTGTTTACTGAATACCAGGAATAGTAGGCTTCCCAAATATATTGATGTCTTTCCTGAAGTGTCCAGTATATGGCTGGTATTAAGAAATAACTATTTTTGATGAGTTTTCCAAGTCTCACAGAGTTTTGTTGGCAATGAGAGGCCATTTCTGCCACTCACAGGCAAGCACACCATGTGACCTCGCTCTGACCTGGTAGAGAATCGGAGACAGCAGTTTCTCAGAGCTAGCTTGTCAGTATATCTGTGTTCTGAAACATGCTAAAAGAAGATCTTTTTCTGTACACAGTCTTTTTTGGTTAGTATTTTTGTCTGTTCAGTGACAGCAAATTCAGGGTTGGCTTTCTGACTTGATTATTTTGTTCTTGTTACTGGGCTTAGTAAAAGTGACCAGGACAGCTGTCTGCTGATTCCCTTCTCCACTTGCTGTCACAGCCACACATCTCCAGATGAAGCACAGTTTTTTTTTGCTGCTGTCTGGTTCCTGTCTCTGTGTGACTGAGGAGTGTGTTGGTAGACTTCTCTCTCTGGAGCTCAATGGGAACGACTTGCATGTGCATTCATTATTTATACTTTTTTCATGAGGCTGCATATTGCTTTTGTGCTGATATGTGCACTCTTTCTTTTCTATTAAACTGCTGCAGTTTTTTGTAGGCCAGCCTTGACTCACTTAATTGTTTGTCAGCAGGCTCTGGGCTTGGTTCCCTCCATAACTGGAGAGGGCATTGGCTGACTTCCCCCTTCTTTTGTTCACTGTGCTCAATTTGTCTCTGCATAGATAACTTTTTTTTTTTGTGAGGCTGTACCCTATGTGTGAATATAGCTTCTTATAGACTGCTGCACTTCTCAGCTGATCATGCCTGGCTCCCTGAATTGTACATTTTGTGTCTAGTATTGTCATTCAGGTCAGGGGTTAGTCCCATGTGTGACTGGAGAGAGTTTTGGCTGACTCTCCCTGTATAGTACCATAGCTGTGTATTTTCTTTGATTTTTGTGGCATATGGATAGTGTTTTGATTGGAGGTGTTATACACTATTGTAGTGTAGCACAAGCAGCAAATTACACATACACGTACTGTAGTCTACCTGTGTTGCTGTAGTTGGTGACTTTTTCTTACTTACAACAACCATCTGTAGTTATATTAGCTGTTATAGTAGGCCCTGGCCATAGTGGATCCTACTATAATGAAATCCCAGTTATTATGAACGCCCCCTTTAGCTCCTGTTATCAAGTCAGTTGGGCTTCACATCAGTTCACACTCATTTAATACTGCAGCTCTCCTCAACAGACCTAATAGATGTATGAGGCTTATGGCAGAATGAATCTCTCCAAAATGCTGCAAGTACTAAAAATCTTAGGAATCCAATCACTCCACAGTATATTCATCATTGCCACAGTAATGCATAGAAGCAGTAGTTGCTGAGCAATCTCTTGAAGCTGCTCTCTCACTCATCCTTGCTTACTTGCTCCCTCTTGTTCACCGTCTCTCACCAGAGTTCACCTTCGCAGGTAAAAACAAACAAACAAACAAACAGAAATAAGCAATGAGAAAACATAAGAATGAGATGTTTTAAGATAAAATAAGACGACAAGGCAATTGATGAAAAGGAGTAGGCAGGAGAGAGCACAGGTATGAGAGGAGTGTCCTGCATTTTGGTTTCATCTTTTCTCTGAGTTCTAAAGTCTATGGTCAGTTAAAAGAAAAAAAACAGAAAACAAACCCTAGTATTGTACAGTAACCAGACATGTGCACTGTATTGTGTGTAACAGTGTAGAGTAGAGCGGTGTGTGGCATGAAATCAGGTAGTGGGCAGTAGGAGGGGCATTTGAAGTTTTCAACAGTTTTCATCTTTCTCTTTGAGAGACTGAAACAAAAGTAAAAACAACACAGACAGGAAAAAAATATAACAAAAACAAGTGAAATAACTGTACTCTATCTGCTGGGATATCCAGAATAAAGAGCAACCTTGATCTTGGTTTAAAACAGCATCCACCCAACATGCTGCTATAATTAATTAATTCTGTGGCTCACATTTCATTTGTTATAGCAAGGGGCTACTGTATGGCTGATGATGACCAGCAGAAATTCCCAAAACATGCCTAATCTATTTGCAGCATTCCCTCTTCACCACCTTTTCCAAGTGGTGATGGAGACGGTGAGATATGCTCTATGGGTTTTCATCATAAGAACTTTTAATTTTTTTTTTTCACCCAGCAAACCATTTTCTGGTAGCAGATGAATGAGTTCAAAAAGCAGCACTACCACTAGGTTCCATGTCAAAAGAGCTCCTACAAAACAGCTCTGACAAAAAAAAAGATATAACACCCACAAAAAAATAGAGGAGCACTACAGTGTGCTTCAAAATTAGCAAACAGCTGTAGTGACTTTTTTAAGTTAAAATAACTATCATGTGGGGGATGCAATTCAGGGACAGAGAAAAACTCAGAAGGGGGGATATTCTACAGGGGGATGCTAGTCAGGGTGAGAATGTTGGAGGGCAATCAAATAGTCATACTCAGGGGGGTAAAATCAACTCAGGGACAGAGACAAATGTAGGGGGGCAATATAATATTCCTATGATGTGGTAGAGGGGAACAAAGTCGGGAGGGCAGGTGGAACAGGAATGAAAAAAAAACCTATCCACACAGCCAGTCTCAAACCTGGATCTGCCAGCCACACAGGTGGTGACTGTAACAACTATGCTATTTGGCCAGCCCAGATCTGGCCATCCAAACACCTACCTACATGCTTCAGAAACTAACTCCCTATGTCACTGACTGCCAAAACTACATCACTGAACTTAACATGTACTCTTAATACACAGTAGTTCATTTAACATTCGCTGTTTTGACCTTGCCTAAATTGGCTCGCTCAAATTGAGTCGTTCTATTCATGGGATACCCCACCATGGATAGTAATGATACTTCTGTTACCTTGTTCATCGCCACAAGTACTGGGCCAGGCAGTTAAGGGTTTTTAGACCCAAGTTCCTGCACTTAAAAACAAAATGGCTTGCCGCAACCTGTTATTGATATATTTCAGCAATAGTGATAAAAACATTGCACAACCAGTTAGCTGGAATATTTCTGCATTGTCATAGTTTATCATGCAAATTAGGGTGTCATAACATGTTTATCCTAATGTAGCAGAAGAGTTGAAAAATATTTCTTTCTGCAACCTTCTTGCAACCATAAGAACAAGGAGGCAGAAGTGTTATCAGAAATAAGTGGCAGCAATATTGCAGCAAACTGTTTTGTTGATACTTTATTGCAACCTTTTCCAGCAGCCTTCCAGCAACCATCAGAAGGAGGAGTTAGTGGCATGGATGCCAGAAATATATTGCTGGCAATTGTTTTTTGCTACCTGCTGCATTCTTTGTATGACTGTAACCACAATAAAAATCAACTGTGCCTCCTTCCTTGCTAAATTTTGGCTTCGCTGTCTCCCCTCTTACCTCTCATCCTCTATCTCTCTGAAACTACCTTTCTACCACTCCCTTAGAAACAAAGACTCATCAACTCTAAACCTTCCTCACAGATCTTCATCTGTAGGCCAATCGACTTTCTCCTACTACTTCCCTTATATATGAAACTCCCACTCCCAGCTTTTCTGGCCTTCTGTCTCACTTAAATCCTCTCCTCCCTCTTAAGGAGCCGCCCCCATCTGTACTTGCGTCTAATCTAAACATACTAAATAAATACTCCTTCACCTTATTTTTGCCCTTAGGTTGCACATAAACTGTTAGCACGTATAAATGTTAAAAGTTAAATCACTAGGTCCCTTGTAATCTGTTGGAGTGATTATGTTTGTGTAATATATGGATATTGAAAATAATACCATCAAAATCCATGCAAAAAAATCCCTTTAATAGACTACTCTGTTTTCAATAATACTGTCATTCCTGAAGTGATAATACTATCATTCACTGCTGATAATACTATCGTTTCAGCTCTGAACGATAGTATTATCACCAAAATGACACAGCACGTGTGCAACTCTGCCTGCCAAGAAAGCCTGTTGCCATGGTGGCACGTCCCTTCCTCTATAGCCATAGTGACGGCATGCATCCCCATTGGCAGCTTTTTTTCTAAGGGCGGGCAAAACAAAATGGAAAACATGGCTGTTCTTTTCTCTCGCTTAGTGAGAGGAATGCTTCAACTTCTTTTCTCTTTCCTTTTTGTTCAAACTACGTACAATATATTGAAATATCTGGCTGATCCTGCAATCGCAAAACAAAGAAAGAAACTGAAAGGTAGGACTGCCTAATAAATGCAAACAGACAAAATGATCCCAAACGAGTGAGACAGACAGTGCAGTACTGCGTGCGGCTAAGAGAGAGAGCGTCTTCAGTGCAGTGGGCGGCCAGCGCATTTTATGGAATCCAAATAAAAAAACTCCTGTTTTTTTACAACCAGATCCATATATTACAATAAATAACAACTAAATGAGTATGTATTACAAGGTAGTCAGACCATCTCAAGGTTTTGAGGACTTTGGGAACCTCTCGAGGTTCGCTCTCGAGGTTCCAAGTCCCCAAAACCTCTCGATGGTCTAACTGCCTTGTAATACATACTCATCTATCTATTATTCTATTTTTTGTTCCGATGTTCTCAAAGTTTTGCACTGTTGATAACTTTGTCTGTAGCTGACTCAGTATCTCCTTGTCTTCTGATGTACACTGTATATCAAACTTTATACACTCTTTAAAATGTTAATTACTACATGTGAAGGTTTATATCACATATGATGTTTATATCTGTTTGTATCCCTTCTCTTTATCCCTTCACCCTCCCCCAGGATGCATCTGGAAATGAGCTTTTGCTCAGTATGCCTTTCCTAGTAAAGCATTTTAAATAAAATAAATAAAATAAAAATGAACGTTTTTTTAATGTTATTATGACACTAACAGGCTTCTAAAGGATAAGGTTCAAATCTACATTAATGCATTTTTAAAATAGTAGCCACTTCCTTGCCTGGCTTATCCACACCAGATGTGGACACTTATATGTGCACATATGTAAAAGTTGCACAATTCCATCCTTTGCAGCTATGTGACCACCCCCTTCCTCCATACCACTTCATGAACCTAACCACAAACCACGCCTCTCTATCAGCATAGTCCTCCACATGGGTATATGGTAGAGGTAAGTGGGATACCAGGCTTCTGAGTAAAAGTCCAGATTGGCTAGCTAATGGAACTCCTGCTGTAGGTGAGATGGAGATTTTGGAATAGAGCAGTCTTCCTTGGTCTGCCAGATCCCCTTTTGAGTCAATAAGTACTTTTTTCCTTTTTTACAAAAAAACAAATCCTATACCTTTTTCATTCCAAACTTCCATGACTACCAGGGAGAGACAGCACCTCGTGAAGAATGGGCCAGCTGGAGCTGGAATTGACCATATGCCACGATAGGTCTAGATCATTTACTTCTGGGCCTCTTTCCATGTAGTCTCCATGCCCTTTCAGAGGACTAAACTAAGCATACTTGATACTCAGAACTTCAGGGCATGCCCATTTCCTCATGCCAGTTTCTCACTCCCTGACCTGACTACCCACACAGGTCTGCAGGCAGAGTAGGATTATGAAAGGGGATGGGCCATGTGCTACTGTAGGAGGGAAGGGAGTCCTGGAAGCCACTACATAGGGGTGCGTGATTACCTTTTTTAAAATTGTCTCTGGCAAGGTCTCATGACAGGAGGAGGAGCATTCGGATCCAAGTTGATGATCTGAGCATTCAGCTGGCAGGTGGCCAAGCACCCGAGCTTCAATTTTTATTTTAAGCATGTCCGAAGTGGAACTCTCAGTTTCTCAAGCTATGGGTACCTTGCTTATGTTAGAGACTCCAATTTTTTTTTTCTCAGTGGGGGTTAATCTTTTCACTCAATGCTACAGAGTATGTCTGTTTCTTCCACCGCAAGGGCTCTTTATCTCACACCTCCTGGGATCTGTCAGAACAACGTGAGCAATTTATCCAGTGAAAAAGGAGAAAACAGTCAGTATCCACAGTCAGTATCCACAGGCTCTACAGTTGTTTCTGAAGTAAAGGAACCTGGTAACAATATTGAGTAAGCTCTTTTTTATTACCAATCACTATTTTTTGGGGAGCAAACCTTTATCCCCCATTCCTGACTTACTCCTATCTACAACTTACCTGGCGCCTGCTAAACCTCTCCAGGACATGAAGGATTTTCTGTACACCACCGCCAACGAAGAAGGCAAGGAACCATCTGACTATATAACCTCCATGGTCAATATGGACTGAGCTGTTGCCACTGAGGTTAGTTATAACAATTCATCACAATCTTCTAACCCAAAAGAAATGGCACTAGATGAGGGGAAATACAGTCCGGGGTTGATAAAGTGATTGGGTCCGACCCAAGTGGGAAACCTCAAGTAGCTCAAGTTACTCTTGCAAAAATACAGAAATGGATCCACTTGTAACTAAGAGTTCAGATACTTTGAATAGACAAGGGGCAGAAAGACTCACAATTAATGAGTTCAGAACTTTCATCAAGAGATACAGAACCAGATTCACAATGGGTTCTCTACTGTCACCACTGCTATCTCGGACCTATCAAAGATTTTTGGTGAAATACCCCCAAAAATGGAAGCCCTACCTATTTGAACAACTGAAGCCAAAACCTGGATTAGTTCACTGGAAAACAGAATGGATCTAATTATTAAAAACCATACTGCTTGCAGCTTTACTCTATCTGAACTCCAGCATAAAATTGCTGATTTATACAATCACTCCAGAAGGGTGAATATTAAATTAATTGGACTACCAGAGGGCATTGAGGGCAAGGGGTACCCCCTCCAGTTTTTTGAAAAATGTATAACTACTGCACTGAAATGCCGATTTCGTGAAGGAAACATTCCCTTAGACAGGGCTCATTGGGAAGCAGGGGGCAGACACCAAAACACAAGAACCCTTCACTAGCTTTAAATATCCCTGACCTGTCTACATTCTTCTGCACTGCTTCGAAGATCGAGAAGCAATCTTGCACTATGCCAGAATGAATAAAGGGCTTACCTATGAAAATGTAAAACTATCAGCTTACCCTGATTTAGCATCTGCTACACTACAGCGAAAAACCTTTGATCAGGTCAAAGAACTTCTGCAAAAAAAGGATATAAAACACTATCTTCTGTATCCAGCCCGACTTCAGATTTTTATACGTGGAAAGGCCTTGATATTTTCAGATTCCAAGAAAGCCGAAGCTTATTTACATACTTTGCAGAATTTATCTTTATCGGACCCCTGTCCGATCAACTTCTGGATCTTCATCGGCTATGTGTTCTGATTATACTTGAAACATTTCCCTCTCTGTTATGGCCACAGCTTCAGGATTCTATCCTTTGACTCTTATGAAAGACAAAATATTGGGGCTTTGTAGAGGGAGCTCATTTTAAATCCACAGTTGGTTGTGATTATCTCTCCTATTTTTCCCTCTTTCTTTTGGAACATGCTTATTGTATTTGTGCTCTATCTCTTTTTTCAGTCCGAGGCTTGGTTTGGCATCCCACCTACAGGGACTGCTTGCCAACCATCTAAACTAAAGTTTTTTTTTTGGGGGGGGGGGGACTATGCTTCAATGGGCTGACATTTATTTTTCCTCTCCTAAAAACATTTTTTGGAATTAGCACCCTGTTATAATGAGATATTTGTGCAATTCAAGATGGGAGGTGTTCTATTCTTATCAATTAGGTTCCGCCTTCAGGAAATTACTGAGCTTAAGAACTTTTTCTATAGTGGAACACATAATTCAGGCTTAGGGACTTTGCATTTAGATTGGTTATGTAAAAGCACTATTGCATTCTGTTACTGGGAACTGTTGGGGAAGGGGATTTTTTTTTTCTTTTCAGTCTTATCAAGACTCGGATTGCACAAATTACTACATGCTGCCCTAAGCTTTGGCAACCTATTTACTATACTCTGCTCTGGAAATTAAAGTTATCAAAAGATGCTTCTGGCACTGTAGGGATTTATCAATGTAAAAATGCCTGGTCCACTGAACTGTGCTTGCTGGAATGTGAAAGGGATGCTGGATCTCAAGAAAGCTCAAAAAATATTTAACAGCCTTGATAAAAAGGGGATTAACTGTGTGTTAATACAAGAGTCTCATTTATCTCATTCAGAATTTTTATTTCATTCTAAGAAATGGGGCTCAGGCATTAATGCTCCATATAAAAATAATTACAGAGGGGTTTCAATTTAAAAAAAAATCCCATCATATACAAATTATTAAACAAACGATGAAGAAGGATGCTACATTAGTGCACATAGTATGCTTTCTGGCCAGTCGTACACCATAGGGAGTATATATGTTCCTAATGAAAATTCCCCAGCCTTTTTTCAGAAATTTCTTTTAGGATGAAGTACTTTCCCTGCCCCCTACATTGTAGATGGAGATTTTAATTTAGTACTGAACCCCATTTTCGACAAGTCTGGTGTCCATGCTGATTGAATTACCTCTGCAGCTTCTGCCATTCTACAGTTCATAGAGGATCTTAATTTAATTGATATATGGAGCACACTCACCTCTGAGGCCGGGAGATCAGAGGGTTGTGGGTTCAGTTCCCACATCTGGCACTTGGGTTAATATCCCAGTACTGACACTGTAGTGCAGCATGAAAGGGGTGCTGCACTACTGAGGTGCCGTCTTTCAGATGAGACGTTAAACCGAGGTCCCATCTGCTTGGATTGGTGGTTGTTCAGGTGGATGTTAAAGATCCCATGGCACTTATCGAAAAGAGTAAGGGAATTTTCCCCGTGTCCTGGCCAAATTTCCTCATTCACTAAAAATACCACAACAGCTTAATCTGGTTCAAGGTCAGTTGGCATTCCTCTGTATCCTCCTCCCCCGGGTCGTGCCTGAAAATAGGCAGAATTTGTCTAGTGCACTTACCCGGTCAACAAAAACTAAAGAAATAGATGGAGAATTATGAACCCAAATTGACAGCAATACTCTTTTTATTCTCCTGTACATTTTTCTTATTCTCGAATTGATTATTTTTTTGCTATCAAAATCATGTCAGTTTCAAGTGGTGAAAACTGGCTGTAATGGCATTATTATTTTGGACCATGCTCCATTAATTCTAAGTCTACAGTATGATAATCCAGAACCAATTCAATTTAATTTGACCCTTTATTAATAAAAGTTGCCAACATATATAAACAAACAGAATCTGATATAGAACTATTTTTCTGTTGCAAATCTACCAGGTATGGGCACCTTATGGGAGGCATTTAAATCATACTTAAAGGATACCTAAACAACATTTTGACAACAAACTATTCAAAAATCTGACTCCGTAGGTGATTAAAGGAAAGGCTGCTGTATTCATTAATGCTAAAACTACATTTATATAATTTACCTAAATGTGGTTCCAGAGCATTTGAAAATTGTAAAATCAGCCTTCCAATTTCAAAAAAACTGTCTTACCTGCTTCCTAAAATGGCCACCAAATGTGCTAAGTGATGACATCATTGGAGCCAAAGTCAAAGAGATATATGGCTTTCTATAGTGCTAACTAGTTCTTGTTTCTCTTTGTATAGAATTGTTTCACCCAAATGGTCAAAACTATGTGCATTATTTTGTATAATACACATGTTAGGCTACGGTTCTGTTCATTTTGTTTACTTTAACATGCTGAAAATGTGTTTTAATCCAACCGATTTTCTCTGTGGCAAACCACAGTGCAGTACAAATCTTGAATAACCTGGTGGTCTAGTGGTTATGGTGGATCCAGGATGCTACAATTAGAGTGCTGGGGTGGTGTGCAAGCTTATCGTGCACTTTTTAACATTTTTATTAAACCTTTATATTTTCTGCTATTATTCTTTTCTAGTACGTTTTTGACAGAACCTACAAATGTAATCTATAGTTTGAATGTAAACACTTGTACAATCAATAAATCAGACTTCTTCTACAAAGTGAAATGCAGCAGCAAGCAAGTACATTACTATGGGGGGTTGCAGCCACACCCTTCACCACCCCCTAGAGCCACCACATTATTGTAGCAACGTTCTTGTGCAGTCCAATGTTAGAGTTCATACTTACTTGAAACTCAAATATATGCTTAAGTTGTCTTCTTTTTCCAATGGAAATAATAATAATAAGAAGAATCAGCATTTATATAGTGGTTTTCATACACACTGTACCCCAAAGTGCTCTACAAGCAATACTAGACTGGTAGTGAAGTGACTGAATGTGTAGTGGCAGCCATTTCATACATTAATATCCACACACAGACTTGGACAACTGCATGAACTGGTTTTATGGGAAGGGGAATGTTGGCCAGGACAATGGGGTCAGGTAGTGATCAAGGTGCTGGCAGCCCCACATCTTATTTTTCACAGTAATCTGCTCATATTTCTCTTCTTCTGTCTTCCCCCTTCCCTGAATATAGCAGTGCCTTGCAAGAGTGGCCTTCTCAGTCCCCCCGGTGTACATTCTTCACTATTCCACCTCACACTGAAAACTGGTGAGTTCATCACCCTTCCGCATCATGAATGCAAGTAGTACAGTCCCCGTTTTAGTTTGACATACCAAATATAAACATATCTTTCCAGTAAGTCAGGCTCATAGCAGCAGGGAACAAGGGGAATGATGAGCTTTCCTATCCTTAAAAGATCTAGGCTACCTTTGATTAGGCACTATTAAATGATGGGTGTGCACATTATTATGCATGTCATTTAATAGTGCCTAATCATAGGTGGCTTAGATCTTATATGGGTAGGATAGCCTATTTTTCCACTTGTGCCATGCTGCTATCAGCCTGACTTACCAGAAGATCATGTTTATTGTTAATATGTAAATACAACACAGGAGACTGTGCTAAACACATTCATGATGCAGAAGGGTAGTGAACTCATCAGTTTTTGGTGTGGGGAGCAGGAGAGAAGAATGAATGCCAGAGAGGGACTGAAGAGTTCATTCCAGCAGGGTACAGCTATATTCAGGTTAGTGGAAGACATGAAGGAGGACGCTGAGCAGATCACTGTGAGATCTGAAATGTGGGTCTGTCAGCATCGTGATCACTACCTGACTGTGGATGAGAGTAGCCACTGATGACAAATACTCAGAGTGGCAGGGCTGAACCTAAACTGTTACTTGAATTCAGTGTAGGGAGATTACCCTCGGGTGGGGGGGGATGTTGACGTTTGTTAGGACAGTATTGAGGGAGTTGTGTATAGCTCATTCAAGATTTGGAAGGGTGGTAGCCAGCCAACTCGCATTGTGGAGTAAAGCATAGAAAAGTACTGGAGAAGAATTGCTGGGAACTGTCCTGCAGGGTTCTGCAGATCACAGGTAAATGAGTAGACTGACACTGGAAGTCACGTGGATTCACTCAAGGCATTAGTATGCCTCTCCTGCTAATAATATTGTTATCCACTGTAAATTCAGCTCTTATGAGGGCATGAGCACCAGTTTTTCTGGTGGATTATGATGCTTATTGCTTGTCCCTCCAGGAAGACCTAATTGTTGGTTAATGAGGTGGGGAAAAAAAAGAAACAGGGAACTGTACATACTACCTTCACTGTGCAGAAGGGTGGTGATACACTCAATGTTTACCCTGGAAGCAGAAATCAAACATTAAGAATGTGGACTGGAGAGTGATTTGGGAGGCATTTTTTAACAGTGCCAGCTCCGTATCAGTATAGGTGTGCACAACTGTCTGAGGTACAAGATTCAATCTGAGGTGTGATAATTCTCTTCATGAGACCGCAAGCTCATATGCGGCCCCGGGCAGTACTAAGGACAGGGTATGGATGGTGGGGTGTTCAACAGAAGGCAGGCTAGGTGCAGGGGGTTCACATGAAAAAAAATGCCTTATTTGTGGATTAACAAGAGAGCATGAGCTTTGGAACCAAACAAGATGGTTGCTTTGCTGTGTGACCCTGAGCAAGTCACTAAACTTCCTTGTGCTCCCAGGCCACACCTGTAAACAAGCTTTCAGATTAGTGGGTCTCTCCTGGTTAACAAAAAACAAACTTCAGTGCATCATATAACTTCTAGATCATCAGGTATTTGAAGTGTTGTACTGTAATGTAGTTTGCCAATGAAAAAGTCAGCTGGATTGCAAAACATTTTCCGCAAGTTGAAGTAAACAAAATGAACAAAATCATAGCCTAACATGTGTTCTGATCAAAATAATCCACGAGTTAATACATGGTGTTGATCATTCTGGTACAACAATTCAAAATAAAGAGGGAAAGAAGAACTAGTTAGCACTATAGAAATATACAGTATGTGGATCTCTGTCTCTGGCTCTAATGACGTCATCATGACTCATCATTTAACACACTTGGCAGACATCTTAGGGAGAAACCAATGCTGTTTTTTGAAAGTGAAAGGCTGATGTTTACATTTTTCAAAAGCTATGAAGCTGCATTTATGTTATTTACATAAATACAGTTTTAGCATAAATGTAAACAGCAGCCTTTACTTTACCTCAATATAAAGCCAGATTTTGGAGTTTGCAGTTTTAAAAAACTGCTTGTTTAGGTACCCTTTAAGAAGATGTATCACTAGTTATAAAATCAAACATAATAAAAATAAAACCCTAAGGATTAAAGAGATTGAAACAACAATTTTCTCTATGGAAAAAATTAATATGCAGACAAATGATTCAAAGGTATTTTAACAACTTGCTTCACTTAAAGAACAATACAATAGTTTGATTACTGAAGAGAGAGAAAGACAAATGTTTTATACTAAAAGCCAATACTATATTATGAGTGACAAAACCGATAAATTATTATCTTGGCAACTTAAAACACAGCAGCAAAATAATTTGATAACTTCTGTACAGAATACCTTAGGTCAAATTGTTAATTCTACCTCTGAAATTAATAATGCCTTTCTATCAACTATCAAGAACTATACTCCTCGGAAGAGGCATGCACTGCCAAAGCAATACATAAATTTATATCAAATCTTACATTCCCTACAGTCAATTCAGAGCAACTTGTAGCCATTGATGCTGAAATTACAATTGAAGGAATACAGGCTGCTATAAAAAGCTTCCCTTCTGGTAAAGCTTCTGGTCCCGATGGGCTCATTATTGATTTTTACAAGTCTTTCTCTGCATTTTTAGCCCCATGAATAAAGCAACTTTTTGATTATATGTTTCACTCCAAATCTCTCACCCCTTCATTTAAGGAAGCATTTATTCATGCATTTTTTAAAAAACTAAAAAAATCCATTATTACTAAGTTCATATAGACCAATTTCATTAATTAATAATGATACCAAAATTTTAGCTAAAGTCCTGGCCACCAGGTTGGAAAAAGTACTTCCCCATCTAGTCCATCCTGATCAAAATGGATTTATCAAAGGTTGGTCACTTTCTGCTAACATCAGGAAAACACTATTATAGATTATTGTAACAAGTCCAACCTATCACTGTTATTATTAGACATTGAAAAAGCATTTGTTCACATCAAGTGGAAATATATCAAAACAATTTTACCAAAATCTGACTTTGGTACTTATTTTAATAGATGGATTGAGGTGCTCTATTCCTACCTGGTGGCCAGGATAAAAACAAATCAAGATATTTCCATGCCTTTTTGATTAACTAGGGGCACCAGTCAAGGATGCCCCTTATCCACACTTGTTTTTGCTTTAGTTATGAACCCTTTGCTATTGCAATAAGAAAATCCCCAACTATCATTGGCCTATGAATTAACAACACTGAACATCTTATTAGCTTATATGCAGATGATACTTTATGTTGAAAACGTACATTTTTCTTTTAACTCCATTCTGGAAATTGTTTCACAATTTGCTAAAGCCTCTGGTTATAAGGTAAATTGGAAGAAGACCAATGTAATGGAAACTGCACACCACTCTGATCCATTTAACCTCCCATCATAATTCACCATTAAAAAGTATTTGAAATCCTTTTACCTTGGTATCTCTATTAACAACAGAGTTAATAAGCTGTAATTATTAAATTTTGATCCCTTAGTGCAGAACACTAGAACTTTGTTAACAAGATGGGAACATTTTCCCTTAATCCTCATCAATAGAGTTAATACTATTAAAATTTATATTCTTCAAAATATTTTTATTTATATTTCAGAATATTCCTATTGTAATCAAAGATTCATTTGTTAGGGGCTTGGAAACTTTCATTAAAAAATTATTGTGGAAAGGTAAAAAACCCAGACTAATATTGGGAAAATTGTTCCTTCCCATTACAGCGGAATACCTTGCTTTACCATGTTTTAAAAACTATTACTATGATCTTAACATCTCCACCATCACTAATTGGTTTAATAACAATATTGCTGACTGTTCTTTTGATATACAGTAGAAACTTTTTATTCACCCTACTCTAACACAAAACACTGTCTATATCCTGGCAAACATAGTAAGAAACTGGAAGGACTATCCTTATGTACCAAAACCATTTTAAAAATATGGCACATAATTATGGGGAATAATGTATCCCTTTTATGCTCTAAGAACTCACCCTTATATCTAAACTCTTATTTTCTATCCTCATTGAATGGTTCCACTTTTAAATGCTGGTACTCAAAGGGCTTATGTGAGGTGGGTCAACTGTTTTTGGGAAACCAAGTTATGGATTTTAAATCTTTAAGAACCATATTTGACACCCGTAACACTCAATGTTATGGATATTTGCAAGTTAGAGACTTTATTCAGAAAAACCTATAGTTGAGTCAGTATGATAAACTAGAGCAAACTGAACACATCTTATCTCAGGTACCACCTTATAAAATTATTTCAAATATTTGCCAAACTATAGCCCCTAATTTCTTTTTGGAACTTCATCCCCTTAAACTTAAATGGGGAAAAAAACAGAATCAGACCATTCCTAACTCTCTTTGGAAAACAAAAATTATAACATAAAAGGAGGGGGGTCAACATCTTCTAAGCTAAGGCAGATTCAGTTTAATAATCTTCAATGTACTTATTGCACTCCTCACCAATTCAATATCATGAATCCTGCTGTTTCCAATTCCTGCCCTTGGGTCCAGCACTCCATCAACACCCTAGAACATATGCTCATTCAGTGTCCAGCTTTGGACACTTGGTGGAAATTTATCATTTCTTTTCATTCTTGGGCCATGGCTAAAAAAGTATTTAAGGATCCTCTCTGCATGCTACTCAGATACAGTGGTCCCATTAGTAATATGCACCCTAATAAAAAAAAACTCTGTTTAATATCATCATTGTCTGTGCCTTTAAAATAAATTCAGTGAAATGGAAAGACAAAAACCCTCCTGGCTTCGATAACTAGTTAAACTGTATGACAAATATTCATCAGATTGAAAGGATACACTATCATAATGTTAAACAAATGGGAAAATTTATTCAGATATGGACATCCTTTTGTACTGCTCTGTGATCACATTTATAAAAGCATTGTGTTTTTGGTGGGATACCCCTTCCCATTCCTAATGGAAGCCACTCTAGAAAGAGAAACCAGAGATGAGGGATAGTCATCTGTTGTGCAGCATGGTCAATTGAATTAATTTTTCTTGAGCTTTATGGGTATGTTGTATCTTGTATTATAAATTCACCATTAATAAAACAAAAAGTCTCTGGCAGTAACTCTTGCACCTAAATACTTAGTCATTGCTCATTAGTCATATACTATGACTAGTATGGTCATAGTATGACTAGCTGGGTATTCTTGGTCAGTATTCTTGGTAGTACTTCTGACTGTAGGGGAGATCAGCTGGAACCGACTACAAGTCACATTCAGTTCAAGTTGATTCCCCTACAGTCAGCAGCATGATGTGAAATGGCATTTTACAATTTATTGAGCAATGTATTGACCAAAAACACCCCTGCTGAGATGAAACATTTCAATTTCAGAAGGGTCCTGCTTCATGTAATTTTTCAGCTTGGAGCAAAAGCAAGATGGTGATCAAGTCACTTTCTTGGGATTACATAATGAGCCAGAATCTGGGGTAGGACTTGCATCTGGATATTCTTCTGCATAGTTCACAGTCATACTATTATGATTATGAAGGATGAATTCAATTAACCACTATACTACACTGTCTCCCCCATTTGTTAGTACAGTTACTTACTGCTAGCAGATTTTTTTGCAGGAGGCCAGTGGTGCAGTCTCATTTCTGATCATTGAATTACAGATGGAGGAGACTTCATTTTAATCAATCAGTCAATCAATTAAATGTTTTATTTGTTTGACAATAGCATTTTACAAAACCAGTTTAAAATACAATACATACTTTGCATACATTTTAAAAGAGAAACTGTAACATACTTATTTAAATTTCTACTTGAAAAAGTAAAATTTATGTTTCAAACTGTGCAATAGGGAATGTAATGTGCAAATCTTTATTGTTCTTTTTTTCAGTTCACATAGTGTATATAATCTACTATTTCAACAGTACAAACATTTACAAGCAAATATAAAGGACAGGATTCACAAAAGAGATGCATCCAGCGCAACCCAGATGTGCCGGTACAAGAAAGAAATGTACTGTAAGCTGATTCAGAAACAGGGTGAATGTGCCAGCCCAACCAAGATACCCTGCGCCGAACGACATGCGCCATAGGTGCAATGTAATGACATGCAGTGCATATACAGGGGACGTACCCATGCATATACAGTGCAACTTGATCCACAGTGCAAATCCATGTTGCAACAATGAGGCAACTCCAGCACAAAGACAAAATGCACCATAGAAAAAGAAATACAAAAGAAGGAGACTTATGTCTAGCACACCTGCAGGACATGAATGTAACAGCCGCAGCAGCACACAGACAGAGCCAGAGGAGAAGAGGAAGACAGAGAGAGAGAGAGAGAGAGACAACCAGCCAGCCATCAGGCAAGCCAGGCAGCAAACCAAGCCAGAGGGCCACATAGACAGCACAAATGGACCCAGCAGCAGTTGCCATAGCAGGTGCACAAATGAGGAGGAGAAGGAGGCAGGGCACTGGAAGGCACTGTAGGTGGCCAGCCCCATGGCAGTATCATGCCCAGCTGCCCTTCAAGCAGCTCACAGAGGTGGAGACAATAGGGTGATACTGCCTCAACAGGGCCATGATGAGGCAGCTCTGTGAGCTGTGCCATGATGAGATGCAGGCACCCTCCGCACGAGGTCATGCCATGTTGGTGGAGACCAAGGTGACAATGGACATGTGCCTGCTCACCCTGGGACCCTTCCAGAAGCCTACTGGGGACACCACTGACATATCACAGGCCTCTATGTCCTGCCTTCTCACACAGTTCCTCACTGCACTGCTACCACATGCTTCGGAATACATCCATTTCCCCAGCATGCAGGCAGAGTGGACAGAAGCCATGAAGGGGTTCTACAGGGTGGCATGCATGCCAGGTGTCATAAGGGCCATTGTCTGCACCCATGTGGTGATCCATGCACCACCTGGTGCTGAGGCAATCACATACATCAACAGGAAGGGGTGTCATTCCGTGAATTGCCAGGTGGTGTGTGATGCTACAGGGTGCATCAGCAATGTCTGCGCCACACACCTTGGGAGCTCAAACAATGCCTACATATGGCACCAGTTGGCACTCTGCATGAGATTCGAGGATGGGGACATACCATGAAGCCATCTGATAGGTACATGTGACAGGGCGACAACAGCACAGGGAGCACCAAGGCCTGAACACATGGGGTGGGCTGTGGGCAGTGTGAAGCAGGCACATGGGCCCTGGGACAGCAGGGGTGTAAAAATGTACAAAGATGGACACAGGGTGGCATGCAAGCACTGTGCACCACATGACAGATGGGAGCATGCAGGAGCTGCCATGGTAGGGATGCAGGACTGCCAGGTATATGGATGCATGGGTGGGAGAGCAGGACAGGGGCCCACACCACAAAAGGCAGGGATGAGGACAGGGCACATGCTACAGTGTAACACAATGTACTAATAGACACACCTCTACCACCACAGGAGACACCGCATACCTACTGAGGACCTGGCTCCTCACCCCTTCTGATGACCCAGAGCAGTGGTGGAGGAATGCTACAATGAGGCACACATCATGACATGTGCCATCATAGAGCAGGCCTTTGGCATGTTGAAGATGCAGTTCAGGTGCCTGTGTTGGTCAGGTGGTGCACTACAGTACAGCCCTGAGAAGGCCTGTGGCATATTCCTGGCTTGTTGTATGCTACACAACATGGCCCTTGTCTGTGGTATATCTGTCGAGGCCAGTGAGGGCGACAGTTCCAGGGAGAAAGAGGGGATAGGGGAGGGGGCAGACAGGGCACCTAGTGAAGGCCAGGGAGGTGAAACATAGAAACATAGACTTTGACGGCAGATAAGGACCGCTTGGCCCATCTAGTCTGCCCATTTCCCTACCTACAGGACAGGCCATAGATCCTAGTTAACCAACAACCTATTTAACCTATATAGGTGATGCCAGGAAGGGCCACAGAGATCCGAGGCTGGCAGAGAGAGCACGGGAATACTTCTATCCAGTATCTCTATCCAGTATCTCTTGTACTGGGACCTTCAATTAAGGGTAAAAAAAAAGGAGTTGGTATGTTTGTCAGAGGTAGTTGAAGTAAATTGTTATCTGTTATCTGTGTTATCTGTGTACTTATCTAGGTGCTTGTCACAGGTGTCAGAAGAGAATTGTTATCTGTGAAATTAACTAAGTGTAGAATGATTTGCAAAGTAGGGGGAGTGGCTTAGCTAGAAGGAGCCAGGATAAGACCAGATATAAATACTGCCCTATATAGCTTTTGCCAGAGGACAGACAGAACTCCAGGAGGAAGAAGCTACTGGTATAACTAAAACTTCTCTACTGGGACTAAGAACTAGATCTCTTGTACTGCGACCTTCAATTAAGGGTAAAAAAAAGGAGTTAGTTGAAGTAAATTGTTATCTGTTATCTGTATTATCTGTGTACTTATCTAGGTGCTTGTCACAGGTGTCAGAAGAGAATTGTTATTTGTGAAATTAACTAAGTGTAGAAAGATTTGCAAAGTAGGGGGAGTGGCTTAGCTAGAAGGAGCCAGGTTAAGACCAGATATAAATACTGCCCTAGATAGCTTCTGCCGGAGGACAGACAGAACTCCAGGAGGAAGGAGCTACTGGTATAACTAAAACTTCTCTACTGGGACTAAGAACTAGATCTCTTGTACTGGGACCTTCAATTAAGGGTAAAAAAAAAGGAGTTGGTGTGTTTGCCAGAGGTAGTTGAAGTAAATTGTTATCTGTTATCTGTGTTATCTGTGTACTTATCTAGGTGCTTGTCACAGGTGTCAGAAGGGAATTGTTATCTCTGAAATTAACTAAGTGTAGAAAGATTTACAAAGTAGGGGGATTGGCTTGGCTAGAAGGAGCCAGGTTAAGACCAGATATAAATATTGCCCTAGATAGCTTCTGCCAGAGCACAGACAGAGCTCCAGGAGGAAGGAGCTACTGGTATAACTAAAACTTCTCTACTGGGACTATATTGCCCTCCTTCACTCCCCTCCACCCCAACCCTAAACCAGTTCTACTTTGAATAGGCACAGGATTTAACTGACAACAGGAACTTCCTGTTTAGGAGCAGGAAGTGAGTCATCACAGAGCCACCAAAGACTCACCATCCTAGAAGGGCAACAGTAGCTCTCCATCCCCCCCTAGCTGCTGGAGGTCTGACTCTGAGCAAGTAAGGAGACTACTGAGAACTATAGGAACTTCTTGTCTCAGAACAGGAAGATCAGGAGATAAAAGGGTGCAGAGACAGTAAGTAAGTAGGGAGAGAAGAAAAAAAAGAAATAAACAAACAGAGGAAAGAGTAAGTATTCCAGTTATGGGGCCAGAAAAAAGACATGATGGGAGTGGTGCAGTGCAGTGGCTGTGGAGCAGCAGTCTACTGGGAGATGTTTTGGAAGATGCAGTGTTGTCCCATCTGCAGACACTTCTCTGGGCTGAGGGAGGAGGTTGCTCATCTCCAGGCTAAGTTGGCCAGGATTTGTGGGACCTCATCTCCCACCCAGGGACCACCAGGGTCACTGCTTTTGCCTCAGAGGTTGCCAAGAAAGAGGAGTGATTGGACCACAGTGGGCTCAGGGAGGATGAGGGTGGTGGAACAGAGGCTCATCCCTCCAATTGTACCTCTCCACAATTTCTATGCCGTTCTGGAAAAGTGTGGTTCTTCTATGGAGGCACCCACAGTGGAGACCAAGGAGGATGCTGAGAACCTCCACAAAGGAGACCCAAGGAGGGTGGAATGGGACCCCACAGGGAAGAAACAACTCCTGGTGGGGACTCCATTGTTAGGAAGGTAGAACTGGGGAGAGGAGGGAGAGAGGAGGTAAGGTGCCTGCCTGGTGCCATGGCATGGAGAGACAGGGAGTGAATCCTCAGGATTGCAGGAGCAGCTGCACAGGGGAGGGAGCTGGATGTCATTGTCCACCTAGGGACAAATGACCTGGCTAAGAAAGGGATCAGAGCAGTGCAAGAAGTGTTTGTGGAGATGGGGAGGGGCCTTAGTCAAATAGCACACACGGTAACCTTCTCAAAGGTGCTGCCTGTCTATGGCATGGGTGAGACTAGGATGCTCCACATCATGGGATTCAATCAGTGGTTGAAAAACTGGTGCAGATCTCAGGGAATTGGCTTTATTGGAGACTGGGGGTCCACCTGGAGGGATGCAGGCCTATACTGGCATGATGGTCTGTATCAGTCCAGGAGGTGAACCAGAATCCTATGTGATAGGTTTAAATACTTCATTGACAAGTATTTAAACTAGCCAAGAAGGGAGGCACTGGAAAGGAGCAGGGAAATCCTTGCCCCCCAAAACAAATATCAGGGTACTAAGTGAGGTAGACACCAACATAGAGATGTCAATAGGGAGAAGCGCTGGGGTAAATGGAAAAAGTGACAAATGCAATAAGGTCAGGAGTGGGGCAAAAAGGGGTAAGGCCATCAAGAAATGGAGGGTAATGAGTACCAACACTCATAGTCTGGGCAACTAGCTCCCTGTACTGGTGGCCTTGATGGAAGAGGGATGCCAGGATATTGTAGCAGTCACAGAAACATGGTACACAGAGAACCATGACTGGGATGTTAACATACCTGGGTACACAACCTATAGGAGAGACAGGGAGGGCAGAAGAGGGGGGAGTAGCTCTCTATGTAAGGGAATGGATAAAACCAACTGAACAAAAGAGTAAACAGGGAGGAGAGAAGGCACTGTGGGTCACCTTAGAGACTGGAAATGGCACCACAATCCGCACAGGGGTTCTATATAGACCCCCATGTCAGGGGGAGGGAATGGACAAGGATATGATAGAAGGCATACTTAGGATGGCAGAGAAAGGGGAGGTACTGTTGATGGGGGAACTTAACATGCCAGATGTTAACTGGAGCACCTTTGCAGCAGCCACATCCAAAAGCAGGGCCATTCTTGATGCCCCTCAGGTGGCATGCCTCAAACAGCTAGTTTTGGAACCCACTCATGAGGGAGCAATCTTAGACCTCATACTCTCAAATGGGGACAGTGAGAGGATCTCAGATCTAGAATTGGGTAGCCATTTGGGAACAGGTGACTGCCAAACAGTGTGGTTCATGATAAACTCTGCTACAGAGTCAAGCCATACAAAAGTGAGGGTTCTGGACTTCAGGAGGGCTGACTTTGGCAAGATGGGAGAGTGCCTTAGAAAAGCACTAGCAAACAAGCTAGAAGGAGGGGTGGAGCAACAATGGGCAAATATCAAACCTGCCATCACAGAGGCAACAAGCCTTTGTGTGAAGCAACTAAACAAATCAAAACAAAAGAAAAAGCCACTATGGTTCTCAAAAGAGGTGGCGGTGAAGGTTAGTGAGAAAAAGATAGCATTTAGGAAGTATAAGGAAACACAGAAGGAGCAGGACAGAGAACTGTACCAGTTAAGGCAGAAGGAAGCAGGGAGGGAAGTCAGAATAGCAAAGGCACAAACTGAGGGAAAAATAGCTAACTCTGTTAAGAAGGGGGATAAAACCTTTTATAGGTATATCAGGGAGCGTAGAAAGACAAAAGGAGGGATAATGAGGCTGAATAGAATGGATGGCAGGTGGGCAGAGAGTGACAGTGATAAAGCAGGGATACTGAATGAATACTTCTGTTCAGTATTCACAAAAGAGGAAGTGGGGGAGGTGCCTAATCCAATTAACAGAAGCACTCTGGAGATGGGGGTTAATCCCAGTCCTTTCACAGAAGAAAGGGTTCTGAAAGAACTCCTAAAACTGAAGGTGGACAAAGCAATGGGGCAGATGGAATTCACCCCAGAATTCTAAAAGAATTAAGCAGAGAACTAGTGACACCACTGACTACACTTTGTAACAAATCATGGGAGGATGGTGTGGTACCTGAGGACTGGAAGAAGGTGGATGTGATTGCCCTTCACAAAAGTGGGCAGAAAACTACAGACCTTTCAGTTTGACCTCTGTGGTAGGCAAAGTGATGGAATCACTTCTGAAGGAAAGAATTGTTGAGTACCTAGAGGCCAGTGGGGCACAGGACCCAGGACAGCATGGGTTCACAGCGGAAAGGTCATGTCAGATGAATCTAATTGATTTCTTTGACTGGGTGACCAAAGTAGTAGACCAGGGAGGGGCTGTGGACATGGCCTACCTAGACTTTAGCAAAGCATTTGACACAGTCCCACACAAAAGATTAGTAGTCAAATTAACCAGCCTGGGAGTGGGTCCCAAGGTGGTAACCTGGGTAAAACATTGGCTGAACAACAGGACACAGAAGGTAATTGTAAATGGAGTCCACTCTGAAGAAAGAGGGGTTACTAGTGGGGTACCGCAGGGTTCAGTACTGGGTCCAGTCCTTTTTAGTGTCTTTATAAGTGACATTGCAGAGGGACTGGAAGGAAAAGTAAGCCTCTTTGCAGATGACACAAAGATCTGCAACAGGATTGATACACAAGGAGGCGTGGAAAGGATGAGAAGGGACTTGGCAAGGTTGGAGGAATGGTCAGAAGTATGGCAGCTTGGATTCAATGCAAAGAAGTGCAAAGTAATGCACCTGGGAAACAAAAACCCAGGGGAAGATTACACAATGGGGGGGAGGTAGTAACAACAACAAAAATGGAAAGAGACCTTGGGGTATTCATATCAGATGACCTAAGGTTGTCAAGCAATGCAAGAAGGTGGTAGGGAGGGCTTGGGGTATATTGGGATGTATAGGGAGAGGTATCACCAGCAGAAAACAGGAAGTTGTTATCCCCATGTATAGACAGTTGGTGAGACCCCATCTGGAGTACTGTGTCCATTTCTGGAGACCCCATCTCCGCAAGGACAATGACAGGATGGAGGCAATTCAGAGGAGGGCAACTAAAATGGTGCAGGGTCTGCAAGAGAAGCCATATGAAGAGATACTAAAGGAGCTTAATATGTACACCCTTGAGGAAAGGAGATGGGGGGCATGATAGAAATGTTTAAGCGCCTCAGTGGACTCAACAAAGTCCAAGAGGGTAACATCTTTCAGAAAAAGAGATGTGCAAGAACAAGGGGACACAATTTGAAGATAGAGGGGGGACGCCTCAGGGGCAATGTGAGGAAAAATTATTTCACAGAGAGGGTGGTGGATGCATGGAACAGCCTTCCTGAGGAGGTTGTGGGGTCTAAAACTGTGGGAGAATTCAAGAATGCATGGGACAGACATAAGGAAATTTTTGTGGGGGGGTAGGAAGAAATAGGCTGTTGGTTAAATTGGATCTGCAGCTTATCCTCTAGGTAGGGAAATGGGAAGACTAGATGGGCCAAGTGGTCCTTATCTGCCATCAAAGTCTATGTTTCTATGTTTCTATAATACTGCATGTGTGTGGTGGAGGAACACTTCGGGGCTCGCAGGTGAGTATCCAGGTATGTATGCATGCAGGTGTGAGCACCACAGTGTATGGACTGCATGATGTGGGAACAGTGGACAATGGACGCCACTCAGTGGTGCAAACACAGGTGCACACACACTGTGGGAGACACACAGACACACAGACACCAGGCATGCATCAACCTAGCACCACCCAGGCCATGTCGCAGATGTCATGGTTCAGTGTGCACTGTGGTCTGCACACAGGCACTGTGGGCACCAGAACACACTTATCATTTCCATGACACAAGGCACAACAGTGGTGCACACAGACACACTGGACAACCTGCACAGGTAGCACAGGGTGGTGCCAGGAAGGTTGTGGGACAGGTGACCACCACACACGCCGCCACTGGCAGAATATGCAGGGCACCCAGTACACACGGAGTGCCATCCTGCCACCACAGGCCCGGGGACATGGGCATCACAGATTGTCCCCCCCAGCCACCACAGACACAAGGTCAACCTCAGCCATGGCTGGTGGTGGTAGGGCTGCCACTACTGGCCGCAGAGGGTGTTCCCAGTGACCCCACAAGGGTGCTGCACTGAGACCATGAATGGGTGCCCAGTGGAGTTGCCATCTGATGCCCACCGGCCAAGCCATGGACGTTGGGTGTGGAGGCCAGTGGCTACAGAGTCAGCAGCAGGGGGTTCACCTGGCTCCACTGCTGGGGTGTACAGGACATGCTCCTGGGCATCTGACTGGATGCACAATGTCCACGGCATGTTGTGGATGCACCCACTGCCTCCATAGCTGCTGTAATCTGCTCCAGAGCTGCGGTCATGTCCACACACATGATGTGTGTCTCTGCCAGCATCTGTGCATGCCACACAGCTGTGGACTCATGCTCTTGGACCATCATGGCCCTATGGCTCTGGAACTCCACACGGAGGGCCTTCTGCCCCTCCACAGTCACCCTCAGAAGGTCAAGGTAGGCCCCCATGTCATCAGTGGGTGATGCAGCATGGTGGCATCACTGACACCAAGGGGATGGATCAGCCTGTACTGGTGCATCCACGGGCAGTGTATGCACCCTGGCAGGCTGTGACATGGGTGGGGATTGGCAGGACACCACCACTGGCTGCCCATGGGTGGTGTCCTCCAGGCCACTGTAGTGGGTGTGTGCACACACCCTACCTGGATGACACCGACATTGCCAGCACTGCACTGGGCAGTGGTGCAGGGAGCACAGCACCCACAGCCACAGTCAGCTGTGCTGCAACTGCACCAGAACCCAGAACAGTGGGTAGTACCCAGGGACTCATGCACAGGCAACTCCGCAATGTGTGCACTGCTGTTGGCCATGTCTGCAGCACTGGTGCTGGTGATGGATGCGGCGGTGCCAATGCCATCTCCCTGCATGCCACTGGTGAGCACAAGTAGGGCATCTGCAATGTCCACTGCATCATCCGGATCGGCATCAGACAACCTGGACAGGCTCCCCAACCAAGCGATGTACTCGCTGGATGTCCCACTATCGCTGGCCTAGGGGCCAGCAGGGCCTGCCTGCACCGGGACTGTGACTGGTGTTGCTCGGGACGTGGATGGTGCAGGTGCAAAGTCATCCACAGTAGTGTCATTGGCCCTATGTGACGGGCCTGCATCATCCCCTGCGAAGATGCATCACAGTCAGCCATGGCCATAGCTGCACCCTGGAGGCATGATGGTGCTGTGGAGAGAGGAAGAGAGACCATGGTTAATACACATTACACACATGTCACAGTGGTGAAGCACAACAGGACACGGCCATCCACATGATGCCAGGTCAGCAGGCCTATCCACAACAGGGCAAGGGCATGACAGCGATATATAAACCATGGTGTGATCAAGCCTGCCAGTGTCCCATTGTGCACACTTTGTAGCAGTGGTCTCACATGCCACACAGATACACAGCGGACATGTGCCCTTTGGTGCTGTGGCATTGCACCCGCAGCACCATGGGGCATGACATGCCAGGCCAGGGACAACTGTCCCGGGGACACTGTGCCTGGGTGTACAGTGACAGTGCATGGCACACAGGGACAGGCATGCCTACTGTGGCACACTGGTGGGCGAGCCAGTCTAGGACACGCAGCTACTCACCATGCTGTGACAGGCTGCCACCTATCTGGAATCCACCACCTGGGACACCATGCACGGCTGTTCTGGACACACTGGCAGGCAAGAGGGCCTCATTCGGTCTGAGCTGTTCTGCTTTGCTGTGTCCACCCCCTGTCCACTGCAGGGATGCCTGGATGTTGGCCACCTTCTCCTTGGCTCTCCTGTGCCCATCATTCCAGTGCTTGCGGCACCCTTGGACCATGCGGTTGTATGATGCCACTGCATTCACCTGCTGGGCCATCTCCTCCTAGCCTTCTGCCTGTGCCGTCTGGCTGCCTCCCCTGCCAGTGAGGACGTCCAGGCGTAGGTGGCATGCCTTAATGAGCTCCCTTTCTTCACCCTTGCTGAAGTTGGGGTGCCACCTGCTGTCGGCACCTGCTTGCTCTGTCATACTGGCTACTGTAGGGGGAAGCATCCAGGTGTCAGTCACACCTGTGGGTACACATGGTCCGCTCCCATCTACCTCTGTCCTTTGCCCGCCATGGTCTGTGATGCCAGTGTTCTGGGCGGTGGTCTGCAGGTGGTCATCTTGGCACAGGTGGCCATGCACCATGGTACATGGCCCACTGGGGATGCTGTACATGCCATGCATGACACCCGGTCCATGGCTGGGGCAACAGTGCAGCTGCCCTGTGGGGCACACTGTGCTGTCTGCCATGGTCATGTCCTGGTACCTCTGCAGCGTGTGTGCTACCACCGTGGTACCCCATCCATCCTCTGTGACACCTATGCTACACCTACAGGGCTGGGGCACAGGGCATGCAGCTTCAGCCATGGTGTGGCTGGCAACAGTGTGCGGCATGGTGACACTGCCATCATTCCTGCACAGGCGCTGCTGTGTGCCTCAGACTGACCTGTTGCACTTTGCTGCATCCACCACACATTGCCAGTGCCACCCAGTCACACATACCTCTCCTGTGTCACAGTATACAGTGGACAGCTCCCCTGTATATGTTGTATGACTTCCCTGTTCCACATTGCAAGGTCTAGGCCCAAGGTCAACTGTATCATCATTCAACAGGACTGTGTTGTACATGCTGAGATGTGGAAGTCCCGGTTCACAGACAGCCGTTATGGGCATGACAGGGAAGAGTCAATCGGTGCTCTGTGCACCTTCTGTACTGCCCTGCAGCTGTATTCCACATTATGGCCATGTGTTCCACTCATATTGGGAGGCATTGTGCCACATCTTGGGGACTGGAGCATTGGATGGTGTGCATGCTCATGTTCAATCTCCCCAGTATGTTCTGTTGCCCTGTGAACATAGCTGTGTACTCACCGTCAAGGTACTGACTCCTCTCAGTCACCTGGTCTCGGTCTGCTGAATTGGGAGCATTTATGACTCAGGGCATGCAAATGAGTCCTGAGCCCCTGATAATGAGATGCAAATCAACTGAGATGCCCATGCATGTGGGATAAGGCAGTTTTGGGCATATGCTCTGTGAATTGCAAAACTGCCCCCAGCTTATCTCACATTACACTGAGCATCTCATGGATGTGCTGATGGCTGAAGAGCTCATCTCCAGTGCATGCATGTGTCATTGGGTGCATGTTTCTGTATCCAGGGCAGTCTACACGGCACTTCTGTCAAGCATGTTCGGTCACCGTGTCCATCAGTGCATCTTTCATAATGCGTTGTTACACTGCTAACCCGATGCACCGTTGCAGGCTTGCTGGCCATGATGCTGTGTACCCTATCGTGCAGTGTGATCCAATATTCGCAGTCCATGCTGCACTGTGTTCGTAGTGCCCATGGATCACGCACGGTGTGTGGTAGATGTTTGTAGCATGTGCAGTGCACAATGCGGCACCCGCATGGACATCACGCTTGCGCAACCAGATCATGACCTTGCCATGCTGTTGCGGACTACATTGTACATGTGCAGGCATGTTGTCTTTGACATATCACACTTCACGCTCAGTGTGCACTGTGCTGCATGTGCCTCAGTGTTTCACATGGTGCATAAAGACCGCTCAGCTGTGCATTGCCTTGTTGCACCATGTCACTGTTATTTGCCCGTATGCCTAGGGCAGGGTGACAGACACCTTGGGCCATGAACTGGTCCCAGGTGGAGCTGCTACATCTGGTGGCTCTTGTCATGTCTGTGGAGGGGCAGCTGTTTGGTCAGGATGACCTCCATGAGCCTGAAACAGGTGTGGGCCTCCATTGCTTGCCAGGCAATAAGCGCGGGCTGCCTTGCACTGGGGAGCAGTGCAGACATTGTTATGGCGACCTCCAGAGGTGGGACCCAGAGAGGCTGGCACAGCTGCATTGCCGTGCATGCAAGGGCGGACTGCCAAGACCAGATAGGTGTTGTTCATCTGTCTCCTTTTGTGGCGTGTGCTGGGTGTGTGTGTCAAGGCCCTCATGGGGCACCCTCATGGGTCTCAGGTGTCCTGCACACATGGTAGTGGCTGAGCCTGTCCAGTGCTGCCATACCATGTGTGTCATGAGAGGGGTGCTGGGCGTGGCTTTGTCTGCATGCGGGACGCTGGGTGCTTCACAGCTGGTTACCACAGTCTGCTGCATGGACACAGGCTGGCAAGGGGGGAGCACTGTGGTAGTGCATTCTGCACAGTGGCAGTGGTGGCTCATGGTGCTGTCTGTTGTGTTTTGCAGGACCAGATTCCAGGCAGAGGGCCTCAGATGCCATTGAGATGTGGAGGATCATGGGTGCCAGGCCTGGTGCCCTTCCAGGGGCAGGTGAGTGATGCATTCTGCTATTGCTGCATTTCAGTTGCTGTGAGTTACAGCTGGGTGGGGGTGTTGTCCACATTCAGGCCCACAGTGTGTTTTCTTTCTGTTGTTGCTGTAGGTCTCCAGGATTACCATGCTGTGGCTGGGGGTGGTGCCCCTGTTGACGTGGACCAACGGATCTGTGTGGCCATCCAGGCAGCCCTGCGTCCACTGTCTAGGACTGTACAGTGCCTGTCAGCTGCACTGCAGGGTGTCCTGCTGCAGCTCCTGTTCCGTGGCCATGTTAGGATGTTGCATGGCAGGGCACGGTGGTGCTAGTGGCCTCCTGACTCTTCCTGGGGCCATCCCTTGTATATAGTTCTTGTACATAGCTCACTGTTACTAGCCCCTTCCAGCATTCCTACCCATCCCTGCACTTCCCTTTCCCCTTTTGGCGTTGTTCTTGTTGTTAGTTGATATACTTTTCTGTAGTACAGTTTTTATCTGATCTTACTCTTTTATAAACATGTTCTCAGCACTTGTGTCTATGGGTTTCATTGTTCCAGCTATGTGGTAGCTCCCTCGTGCCCTACTGACTTGCTCCACTTTCTCTGAATAGCTCCCCTTTGTGACTACAGGGCAACCAGCTTCCCACTGTGCATGCCTTTGTGAATTATTCTGTCTGTACTTGGCACATCTGCTTTGCACCAGAGCATTTGTGATGCACCCAGCACAACCTCTTTGAGAATCCTGCACAAAGATTTTTTTTCTAGTAGATGTCAAAGCAAATATGAAGGAAGAAATTATTTCCTTAACAACAATCTGTTTAATCAACAAATGTTAACCTTTTTGTGATTTAATATATTCCATTGGGTAAGGCTTTAGAAAAAAATATACACTAACTTAGAGTAGTTCATCATGTAAACAAGACATCTTTACCCAGGAATAGTTTGAGTGTGAAGTACCTTAGGGCCAGACATTCAGAACTTTGCCCCGGGGCTAAATTAGCACTGCCTGGTGGGCAAACTTAGCCTGTAGCACAAAGCAAGCTATATTGAAAAGGAAATAGCCTTGTGCAAAACCAGCTGAACATAGCAAGCAAAGAAAGCCAGGCAAACAGGGCCAGGAGTGCAGGGCAAAAATTACCTGGGAATAAGACAGCACTGAATATAGCAACACGGAAGTGCACACTGCTATTGCAGCTCATTAGACCCTGGAGAAAGCCAATGTTGCAGGTGGAGAACATTGTGTGTGATTGCAAAGAGATGTCTGACATCTACTGCAAACAACAATGTAAGCCACACACTGCAGAACTGTGCTGTGCTGAAGGAAGGTTTGCCCTGGTCTAACCTGATTGCACAGTGCTAACACATTAGTCCAGTGCAAACTGGTTAGCCTGGGGCAAACAGGAGCTATATTCAAAGCTCCCATGCAAATGAGCCTACGTAGGTAATCTGTGGGCAAACAGGTATATCTGCATCTCATTAGGTGCTGCTTAGCATGCATTAGCATGCAGTTTGCCCAGTGCTACTGCATGGAGCACAAAGCTCCGCCTTTTGGTTGTAATGGAAGTACAGGCTGGACACTGCAGGCCAAGACATGCCAACAGCAGCCCTTGTTTGTTGGAATGAAAACACAGGCTGGATGCAGCTGGAACTGTGTGCTGGCAGGCACAGTTATTGCATACATACCTCCCAACCCCTTGCCTCCTGAATCAGGGACAAGGCTTATAAACATCAGGGACAAAAACCCCAAATCAGGGACACATCCTAACATGTGGTACTGTTCACTCAGAATGCTGATAGGGGATCTGTGATAAGATGCATCCTCAGAAGAGGAACAAGTCTGTAACTTTAATGTTCAACATTATTGTGTGAGTGTATTCCCCACTGTTCTGTCACAAAACCACAACTTTTATGAGGGACAGAGGAAAATATGGAGGCAACATCAGGGACAGTTGAGAGGTATGAGTGCATACAATGCACCCATGTATAAGTGTGCCTGTTACACACCTGTATGCCCGGTAGTCTAGTGGTCCTCCCACCCCCCAGCATGAATCATGACCCCCATCCCATGTAAGTAAAATGCATTTCCTTGGTATTCCAGTGGTCCCCCCACCCCCAGCATGAATCCTGACCCCCGGCCGATGTAATTAAAATATATATTCCCTGGTAGCCCAGTGGTCCCCACACCCCCTAAGCATGCTCCCCAATCCCTGCAGCCACGGTACTTAATTAATTTCCCTGGTGTTCTAAGGGTTCCCCCCACCCCCAAGCATGATCCTGGTGGTCTAGTGGTCCCCCCATCCAGAAGTGCACCGCCTGTCCTCCTTTACACAGACTAGGTACGGCACCAGCAACTGGCTCAGTCCTCCTCTCACCTCCATGGCCAGCCGCCGACTGCAGTATGCATGAGTGCTGCTCCTTTTGTAGTGCTCATGCATACTGCAGTAAGTGGATGGATGGCCAAGGTGGTGAGAGGAGGACTGAGCCGGTCACCGGCACTGTAGCTAGTCTGTAAAGGGAGGATGGGCAGTGCACTTCCAGGTTGGGGACCACTAGATCACCAGGTATTGCTGTCTTTGGGGCTACCGGGAGTCGAGGCTCATGCTTGGGAGTGGGGGACCACTAGAACACCAGGGAAATTATTTTATTACTGTGGCTATGGGGGTTGGGGATCATGTTGGGGTGGGGGGGCCACTAGCACACCAGGGATTACTGTGCTTTTTGGGGCTACCGGGACTCAGGGATCATACTGTGGGGGGCACCGCTGCATTACCACCAGCTTTTTGTCTGTGGTATTTAGCTCCACACTACAGGTCTCGCTAACGCACATAGCACAGCGCTATACATTTGAATATGCTGCATAGCCAGCATTCATGGCCACTCCCCTAACTCCCGCTCCAGCATGCATTTACTTTTAATGTCGGCGCTATCACATAGCACCGGCGCTATTAAGGCTTCTGAATATTGCAGTCTAGTGCAAATTCAGTGCTATTCCAGTGCTACGGCTTTGCACCAGGTGCAATGCTTTGAATATCTGGCCCTTAGTCTCCAAAAATATCCTATAATTGAATATCACAGTTTCTTAATTTAAGAAACCATGAAAAGCTGTTACTCCAATAGAAAATATCAACCCAAGTTTTGTTCTCACCTATCTTGAGAGTGAGCTTGATGGTTATTATTCCAAATTTCTGAAAAAAAATCAATTTTAAGTATCTTAAAATGCCTTTTATGACAAAATCCAAAGGAGGATTCACTAGGATCCTTACATTCTCTTCCATTGTGAATACCATAGATGTAAAATAATGTCCAATGGATGCATTTCTCTCATGTTCATCTCTAGGACAATAAAGAAAATTATGAATAAGAGTTTCCAGCTCATTTTGGCCACAATTGCAATACAGATCTTGAAAAGGAGATAGATATAGAGCAAGCTGAAACTTTGCAAAGATAGCCCTATCCTTTTTGTCAAAAAGAAAAAGTAAATATGGTTCTAAAATGTGATTTATTTTATTTTATGCAAAACACTCCTGTAATTTCAATGTCCTAATTCTATGCATATCAATATTAAATTAAATTTGCATTAGTTTATTTTTAATTAACCTTTCATAATCTTGTGAAATAACTGTCTTCATGAGAGTATGATTCCATAAGTGATCCAATTTCATATGTTTTGGCATATCTAAAACCTCATTCAGCCTTGGCAAAGAATAATTCCTGATAATCCAGGATTCTTTTTCATCCATGCAGTTTTTCAGTCAACCTATTTGTATCTAGACTTGTACTTCTAATCCAGTATAATATTTTAGCTGAAAGAGCTAAGTATTTAATTTTTCCCAACTTAGTTCTGCACTAGCTATTTCTGAAGTTGTTGATCTCTGTATTTGTTTTGTAGTTCTATATAATTAAGTAAAATGTTTTTCCAATTGTTCAACATTTTCATCATGTCTTATCTCAACTGCATAAAGATCTGTTGGATTCATCGTCATTTCCACTGCACATAAAATGGAAAATACAGAGTAACCTCCATATCTAGCATTAAACCTCAATAAAGCATTCTTTGACTGGAATAACATATTCAATGTATATGTGCAATTACTAGAAAAATAAAATCCTAGATATCAATAACTAGAAACCACCTCCAAGTGAATATTGTTAAGGTGCCATGTGAATTTTGAACTACATTTTCCTACTGTTAAGACCAGTTTCTTTTAAGTATTAATAATCAATCTATTTTTAATATAATATTGTAAGAACATAAGCTGTCTTTCTACTCCCACCGGAGAGACAGGGATCAGGGTCAGGTCATCAGCAAATATGAGCGCTGGCACTAAAGTTCCTCAAACAAAAGGAGAATGAGAGGGCTCTGTCAAAAAAGTAGTTGGAAGATCATTATTGAACAAATTAAAAAGTAAAGGAGCCAAAATACGATCCTGTTTCACACCCTGATTTCTATGAAAAGGAGGTGAAACACTGCCCTTCACACTGTACCTCACTGTAGTCCAGTTATCAGAATAGAGACCAATAATCATTCTCAAAATTGTATGATTCATTTTTTAAGTCATATAATTTATCTCAATGGAGTCATCTATTTACTCTATTTAATGCATATTTAAAGTCCACAAATGTCAGATAAATAGGTACTCATTTTTTAATATAGTATTTCTCTGCAATATGATGCAAAATAAAGCACTGTCTATGGTTGAATAACCTCTCCTAAAACCTGCCTGTTATATATTTAAAACATTATGGCATTCCAACAAAGTGTTTAGTCAAAATTATTCTTTCAAAAATCTTGCCTTGTCAGTCAATTAGACTTTTTGGTCTATAATTTTCAGAGAGATTTGGATCTCCTTTTTTAAGAATTGGTACTGTTACATTGCCTTTCCACGCATGAGGTATATCATTATCTGCTACAGTTTTATTGAATAATATTGCCAGGAGATAACTCCACCATTCCAAATGTATTTTGTAGAGGAATGGAGGGCTTTTATCAGATACTGTAGCTTTGATTGCTTTAGTTTGTTTAATAGCCTCAAACATTTCATGTGCTGTAATATTCAAAGGTTGATGGGCGTCAGATAATTTTAAAAGAATATCATTTCTAGAACCAATAACTCTATTATCAGAAAAAAAAATTGTAAGAGTTAGGTGTTAGAATATTTAATTTCTCCTGATTCTTTATATTAATACCTCTGCTAATTTTGTTTGTATTTCTGATTAAAAAAATCTTTTATTTCTTTTTTCTATATGTGGTATATGACAACTGGCTTGCTGAATATTTTCTGTATGAAAAATGATCTTAAGGAGCAGAGGATAATGGTCAATCTCAGGATGAAGAATGATATACAATTCTTAAAACATAGTATGTTTGTCAGGGGAATGCAAACATGTAGTTCATCACACTAGCTCCTTCTGCATTTAGAGAAGGGTAATATGCTGAATTTTTACCCTTCAGGAACACATTTAGTATGATTAATCCTAATTTTTCCAGAATGCAAGAGACTTCTGCCACTTCTATTTATAATTGTGTCCTCTGATTTTCTATTTAAAATAGGAGTCACATCTTCTAGAAAAGCAGATGAGGACAAAGAACCCAATCTGGAATTAAAATAACCTATAAGCAGTACCCCAGATTCAGATATAGGGAGGCAGTATAGCACAGTGGCTTAAGGCTCTGAGCTTCAAATCTAGAGACCTGGGTTTGAATCCCACAGCCCCCACTTGCATACTGAGTGACCCTAAGTAAGTCACTAAACTTCCCTGTGCTTCCAGGTTGCACCTGTAAGCAAGCTTTCAGCTCAGTGTGTCTCACCTGGTTACACAATTGGAAGATAGGGCTGTCATAACTTTCTTGAGTTGAATCTCTAAATTTTCCCTTATTTGTACATCGTAATAACTCACATTTTGGGGAGGTACTATTACACACATAAATCATTTTCCCCAATGTATCAGAAGAATTATTAAATTTGGTGCGACAACTCAACAGGATTTTATCATTAAGTTCTTCTCAACCTTAACAAAAATCATTAAACCTCCTAATGATCTACCACATTTTGCTTGCTTTTTTTTTTTTGCTTTAGCAGAAATACATGTGTAACCTTCTAGATATATGTTATTCATAGTACATGTTTTCTGTTGACAAATCACAGTATGTTTGGAAAGAATTTTTTTAAAATTCTGGGTCAATAAAAATTGTTGAATAACCCGCTACATTCCTGGATATAATAGAATCAAATAATTCCACCTCCATATTTTCTATGATACTTCCTTGTTTAATTGTTGTTATTGAGTCTTCAGGAAGTCAATCAGGTTCCATGCTTTCTAAACATTGATACCAATTTTGTGTTGGGATATTATTTTGTGAGTATGCAGGCTGTTCAAAAGGCACAAAAAGAAACATTTTTGTTTGCTATTTATTCTTGCTATTTATAATAGCTGAAGTACATACATCTTTTCCCACAGGAGATGTACTACACTGGTAGACCTGATTCTGTTAATTAGGTCATTTGCTTAAGAGGATGTCCAATTTATCTGGCTTACGAGCTTCAGTTAAAATTAGATTACACAAAATGTTATGCCAAACAGCAAAGGTTATGTGCCCCTGATTTATACATCCATTTTCTCTCAAATCCTTTCCACTCCATTGTATCCCAGTCTTACCTCAATATGTTTGTTAAAATATAACAAACTATTTTCATAAGTGAGTGCTGAGTCTCATAACTTGATTTTTCAATTCCATGGAGTGTTAAGAGGTATTGATTTATTTCCTGTATAATCCTACCAGTTTTGATTTTTTTTAATCTAATTTAGTGTTCAAGGTTGATTTTAGAAATAAATTTACCTTATGAGAAGTTTTCTTTTGATTCATGTAAGTGACTCATTATAGTTATGGGTAACTGCAGTGAGACCTATATATTGGAGAGAGACTATCTGTTTTAGATCCATTTGGCAATTACCATGTCTGAGAGAAATAGACTAACTGGTGCCCCATACACTGGTGAATCCCTGATTGCAAAAATCAGATTGTTTTTACCATTTGGAATCACCAATTCTCTTTCCAATAATTGTATCATCAAGTTAAGCAAAGAATATAGAGTTTTGTTAGTGTTTTAATGAATGCCACTTATATTTTAATGGCTTCATTACCAGAAAACCAGAAGCCATCTAGGATTTTTTTTATTAGTTTCTTGATCAGATTGGATTGCTGTATGAAACTAATTTAATCTCATCCAACCAGTTCTGATCTTTTTTTTGGGGGGGGGGAGGTTGACATTTCCTTCCTTATACTTTTATCAGCCTTTTTCTTTTGAATAATTTGTTGAATCTGACTTTTCTGGAGTAATTTCAATTAATTGATTATTTTTTGGGGGGAGGGGTCTTAATTGATGAACAGGAAAATGTTTCCTCTATGTTTGTTTTTTTTTTTCTTTTTTTCTTCACTACTTTTAGATTTGAAATGGGATACATTTTCTCAGTATCTTCCATGGTATTAGAATGTTTGTTTAATTTCCCTTTAGGCGTCTTCTTCTTCTTGCCTCTGTTTTCCCCCTGACTAAATAACTCCAGTTGGGAAGAGATGAAACTTGATTTAGAGAATTTATGGAAAGATTAGTGTGATAATTTTCAGAATCATTTCATTGACCAATTTTCATGTAATCTGCATTTAATCCTAGTTCAGCTTTTACCAGTTCTCTGAAAAGATTTCTAATCAGACCTTCATTATATGCTAGTGTGGTTTTGATTGTAGTAACTTCATCTCTCAGCATACAGTGGTGTCCCCCAAGATAAAACCTACTTTTAAAGCACTCTGCAGTATGCTGCAGCAGACCTACTGAATAAAGCAATGTAATTTCAATGGCAGTTAGTCCCTTTTGCCATGCAGGAAACTGTGGCATTCACTTCATCCTGACAGTGTCACATTTTCATGAATGAAAAAAGGGACTAATTGCCATCAAAATTACATTGCTTTATTCAGTAGGTCTGCTGCAGTGTTCTGCAGAGTGCTGCAAAATGTTGCAGAACTGCGTTTCATCCTGGGGGATGCCATGGTATATAATTTTCCAGAAATAAAATATTTGCCATATTTTGATCTTTTAGTGCTTGAATTAACCTTGGAAAAAAAGATGTTGGATAATGTTTGACTATGAAGAATAACCATTATTTTCATTATGTGCAGAGTAATGGCCCATTGTAAAATTATTGTTCACAAAGAAGTTGTCTTGGTTTAGAACTGGTGATTTTTCTAAGGAAAAAAACTGAATGATCCAATTTAGTCATAGATCTGGGAAAAGGCTCCCACTCATATTCCATGGGTGTAGAAAGTCTATCACTTTCTATAATGTTCACCTCTAGAGATGGGTGAAGTTAGAAAACTTTATTCCTTGGAGTAATTTGCTGATTCTTATGGTTTGGTAAATTTTTCTGAAGCGTGAAGGCAAAATTCATGACACAGATGCAGCTTTGCAGAATTGTGAATTTGTGACTTCACAGAACATGTTAAGGTAAAGCAGGGGTTGTGCCACTCCATGAAGAGGGAAACTTCACCAGGGAAATTTAGCCTCCAAGGCAAAGTTTGTACTGCACTATAGGATGGGAGGTCACATTTTGCTCTGGGAAGGTCACATCTTGCTGAACAGCTTATAGGAAGCTGAGTTGGTTGTTCTCAGTGAAGTGTTGTGGAGAGACTGAGACAGCAGAGAGTGTGCTTCTGATTGAGCCTGAAAACCCCTAGAAACAGTAGCGAAATGAACATTTGGCATTCCAAATTGCTCCCAAAGTGTTTTGTGAGTGCCTTGTGCATGAACAGTAGTGTTTTTTTGTGTTTCCTCATTAATTATATAGTTTAAAGTAGTTGTTTCAGTTTATACAGAGTAGTAGTGGTTTGGGTGGCTTATGTGGGGAAGGGTAGCTGCAATTAACAAGTTCAGGAAAACAATCTGCAGCTTTTTTTTTCTTAAGCTGGTGATTTCCGTTAATTTGTTTTGTAATACATTTTAAGTAATCTTTTATTTTTGGATCTGTTGGCATAATCCCCTTATTGAACAAATCCCTGCACCGTGTGTATATTAAGTAAGGGTTCTTTCACTGTTTTGGCACAGTCCCCTTGTTGAAAAAAATCCCTGTACTGTGTGCATATTTTGTCACTGTTTGCACAGTCCCCTAGTTGAATAAATCCCTATGCTGTGTGTGTGTATTAAAATATTAACTAAGGGTTCTGTCACTGTGTTGGCATAGTCCCCGTGTTACAAAATGCCAGTGCTGTGTGCAAGATGTAATAGCACAGAAGAATGTCTAGGTAGAGAAGGTTAAGTAAAAAGGAAAGGTGATGAGGCAACAAATAAGTGTTACAAATTTGTGGGGCCAAAGAGTGGTGTACCTAACAATGAAAGCAGAGGCACAGTGTTCTAAGGAGTCCATGACTGGCACTAACACAAGCACAGGAGTATGTAGCAGTGGTGGAATTACTGTAGCTATATTTTTCTCTGCCTGATCTGTGTCAGCCATATTGCTGGAAGTGTCAAGTGACAAGGGAAGCAGCAGTGCCAACAGACAAGAAGAAGCAGTGGGCACAGAGGCGGTTGTTAATGTGCATGTGGGAACTGTTGGTGGTGGCGCTGCTGACGATGAGCCTGATAATGTGGGGCCAGTGGGCAAGCTGGGGCATTAAAACAAAACAGATCAGGCTTGTCATGATGAGGAGGTGAGGGTCCGAGAGCCTGTAGATGTTGAGGAGGACAGAGTTGTGGAGAAGGAGGACAGCAGTGTCTGTGCTGATGATGATTATGATGCGCTGGACTTGGATCCCTTATGGGTGCCTGAAAAGTAAAGGCATAAGGGTGATGATGCAGATGGTGCAGGGGATGTTGTGTGCACTACTGACTCAATCACTGGCCCCCTCAACCACTGTTCATCAGGTTCCCCAGTCATCCCAAAAAATACCAAAGCCCACCCCTTCTCCTCTGCTGTCCCAGTCCTGGCACCATATTAAAGCATTGTCAACAAAAGTCCTAGTGTGGGATTTCTATATACTATAGTGTCAGTGGCTCAGCAGGTAGCACACTCGCCTCTGAGGTCGGGAGATCAGAAGGCTGTGGGCTTTATCCCCACACCAGGCACTTGGGTTAATATCCCAATACTGACACTGTAGTGCAACATGGAGGGGTGCTGCACTGCTGATGTGCTGTCTTCCAGATGAGACATTAAACAGAGGTCCTGTTTGCCTGTTCTGGTGGTTGTTCAGGTGGATGTTAAAGATCCTGTGGTACTTTTCAAAAAGAGTAGAGGAAATTTCCCTGATGTCCTGGTCAAATTTCCTCCATTAAGTAGAAATACCACCTACAGCTTAATCTGGTTCAGTTTAAGTTGGTTACCATTTGTATCCCCACCCCCTGGTCACACCTGAAAAAGGAACGGCTAGTCTTAGAGGGCTTACCCGGTCAACAAAATTCAATAAATATATAACTACCCAGTTGATGAGACAGTTGCAGTTTGTCAGCTGTGTTAATCCTGAGTTAGTAGGGGTAAAAAGGGCAACCACTTTGGTGCATGTGGGCAATATACACACTTGAATAACAGGCATCCTTTACGCTGGAGTCAATACAAGATGGAAGCCAGTGCTGTGAGTCCCAGTCCATCATCATCAGGCTTGCCAATCAGAAGTGACAGGGCACTAGTTAAGGTGGAGGGAGGGGTGAGTGAGGAAATCTCTGTAGTGGAGGACAAGGATGATTTTGTATGTCTGTCAAGTAGTGGGCAGAGCAGCACTACCATCCTAAGTCAGAAAACCATAGTTATGCCATTCCTGAAAACACAAAAAGGCACTGGTGTCACTCATGTAGCAGAACATATGAATAGGAACCCACATGAGGAAAAGAGCACACAGCCACCAATGCCACCATGACGAGTTCAGTTGTTTGGCACACCCACAACAAGAAAGGTCCAGCCTATGCTGCATTCCATGTTTCAGCGTCAATCCAAATTCACTGCTAATCATGATACTGCACAGAATCTGAATGCAGCAGCTGCAGAAATGCTGGCTCTTGACCTTTTGCCATTCTCATTTGTAGACAATGTTGCATTTTGGTGGTTTGTGGCCCATGTCTGTCCCAAACAGAACATTTCATCAAGGACATACTTTGCCCAGCATGCGATTCCGGAACTGTATGGTAGTGTGTCAGACATGGTGAACCATGCTCTGAAGCACTCATCCTCAATATACATTCATCTCAGCACTAACATGTGGACCAGTGGTAAAACAGCTGGTAGCTTGTATTTGTGCATTACAGCACACTGGGCACAGGTACCTGGGGTATTGATTGACTTGGAGTGTTGGAAAAATTGCTCTAAGCCCAACTGTCATAGTAGCAACATGCCAAGTGTTCACCAGCAAGTGACATTGACCGAGAAGAGTGTACCTGGATCACACACAGGTGAGAAATTGCTGGAAGTACTCCTTACATAGATAGATGAGTTGATCCATCCCCATTCACTGAAAACCAGATTAATTGCTAGTGATATTGGCTGAAATGCTCAGAAATGCATCAGAGATGGGGGATTTGTTAGGGTGCCATGCCAGGCACACTGTTTCAATCTTGTTGTGCAGCATTTTCTCACCCATCCAGATATCAAGGACATACTAATGGTGGCCTGTCACATCTGTGTCCACTTTACATGTTCAGGAAAGGCCAGTGACCACCTCCATCAGATGCAGATATGGAACCAGCTGCCTCAGCACCGTATGAAGCTGGATGTGGTCACCAGATGGAACTCCACCCTGTATATGCTTGAGCAGTTGTAAGAGCAGTATAAAGTAATAGCTGAGTTTCTGCTAGTTCAAGAAAGCTGTGACAGTGCTGGGGAATCCGTATGTCTCACAACAGAGAAGTGGCAGTAGATGGATGGGCTCATCTTGATTCTCAGGCCATTTGAGCATGCAACACAGGAAGTGAGTGGGGACAAAGCATGTATCACTCAGTCCATCCCACTTCTACATGTGCTGAGGCAGACACTGCTGAATGTGTGGCAACAGCTGGAGGTGGGTGGTGACAGAGTAACTTGTGCCTTAATGGAACACATGCTGTATGTCTTTGACCCTAATACCCACATTAACAGCATGCTGCAATCTGAACAGTTTGGGATTGCCACTGTGCTTGACCCATGATATAAATGCGGGCTGTCATCCATAATTCAAGGTGGGAATCAGTGAGTGCAAAGGTTGACCGAACTTCTTACATGAAGGGCAGGTTGGGCTCATTTACAAGATGGCCCTGGGAAGACAAATGATAATTATATTGATCAACAAAAATAAGACAGAAAAAATACAAATGAAATACATTTGGGACATATATGCTGTACATTGCTATACACATAAGGAACAGAACATATTGATATGCAAACAATAGGTTTTATAGGGACTGCATAGGAAAACATGTAATAACTATAATAAATGAAAGTAATACCTATTTAAGACCATATTATAAGTTGCTACACAGGTTCTAAGCTACTACATCGCTTTTTGTATGATGCACTAGAAGGGAGATAAGGAATAAAAGGTAAGTGCTTTGGTACATAAATAGATGGGAAAGTACCTAGGAATGGGTGGCACAGTGGGGAAGGAAGATTAAGAGAGCAGAGGGAAGGGACGACATGTTGGAGTAGGTAGAAAGCTAAGGGTGACAGAGTGGGATGGGGAGAAGTGTTGAAGAAAGGGAGCAATAAGTTAAGGTTGATGGTAAGAGAGGGAGGAGGGAGGGTGGGAAGGTGAAAGAACTAAAGCTGGGGGCATAGAGGCTTGGAAGCGGAGGGAGGGGGAAGTGCTAGACACTGGGGCAGCTTATGTGTGGTTACCATACTGAAGCTGTCAAGGCAGTTAGGAGTGACAGGTGCATGTTTCCTTTAGTGAACTGTTTATTAGGGATTTGAAAGTGGCTAGCCCAGGAATTTGAGTAAGTCTTAATGACTTCTGAAGGGCATTCCATAGAGAGAGAGGGGAGGGCAAAGCTTATAGCAATGGTACCATAATGGGTTCTGAACTTGGGTACATCAAACAAGATAACTGGGTAACTCCTCAAGCAGTAGTACCCCTGTGCATGTGAGAAGAGCTCAGCTCTGTATGAGGAAAATCTATTTGTGATAGCTCTATGGATCCAAAGTGTGGCATTTTTCATCCTTCTAGCACTGAGCAAGGGCCAACCTAACTTTGCATATAGAGAGCAGTGGTGTGTATTAAAAGGGGCAACAGTAATGAATCTCAGTGCGTGGTGATACAGAGTATCAAGTTTGGATGAGACAGATTTTGAACAATGACTATAGAGAATGTCGGCGTAGTCGACCAGAGTGAGAAAGGTAGTTTGCACCAATTTTATTTTAGCTTCATAGTTGAGGAGGTGTCTAATGCAGTAGAAGATGCCCAATCTCTGTCATAACTTTTTAGCTAACTCCTCAGTATGGGATAAGAACGAGAGTTTATTATCACTCCAAAAGCCCAGGTATGTGAATTGATCTACTATTTCCAATGGCTCCCCAAGCAATGTCTGGATCTGTAGATTGGGATTCAGTAGGTTGGCAGTTGTTGCTTGTGTAGGGGTGGAGATGAACATCGCTTTTTTTTTTTGGCATTAAGTAGTAATTTCAGCTTCAAGAGGTTGTGTTATAGTACATTGAATTCTCACTGTAACTCAGCATAAGCAAGCTTGGGGGTGGGCCTGGTGGTGTAAATTACTGCATCATCAGCAAAAAGATGCACTTTTGTTGTACTGATATTGGAGACTATGCTATTTATATTTATTACAAAAAGGAGATGTCCAGAATTGATCCTTGTGCCACCCCTCTTCGCAGAATTTTGAGCTGGAAGAGTTCCCCTTGTGCTTTGAATTGTTGCTTTCAATCAGTAAGATAACATTCAAACCACTTCATAGCAATGTCATCTAGGCTAAGCAATGGAATGAGGACAAAAGCAGGCAGTTGTCAACAGTGTCAAATGCCTTGCTTGGTCTATGAGGAGGGTGCAGATGTAATTCTTCGAGTCAAGAGCATTTTACAAATTATTGGTTACCTTTGTGAGGGCAGTGACAGTGAAATGTTTCAGCCTAAAGCCAGACTGGATAGAGTTTAATAAATGTTTGGACTCCAAATATTCTGTCAGTTGAAGGGTAACTAATTTTTTGAGCACTTTAGACAGGATAGGTAGCAGGGAAATGGGTTGGTAATTATTGAGATCACAAGTGTCACCAGATTTAAAGAGAGGGATGATATGTGCTATCTTCCAGATAGCCGAAAGGTCACCTGAAGATAAGGATAGATTGAAGAGTTGCATGATGGGGGCAGTCAGGAAGTGATATCCTAATTTTAGGAAGAGGGGTTCAAGTAGATTGGCGGTGGCACTTTTCTTGATATCCAGGGTAAGTACGAGGTCCTCTACCTGTTTGAAGGATATGGGGCTGAAGCTGAAAGTGGAGGGGTGTGGATTACTCACAGTATCAGGGCAATAAGGGTCCTTATTATGGGACTGGTTTAGGAGCTTACTTGCTGGACAGGCATCAAAAGCTAAACTTGTCATAGCAAAGTGGTTGTTGAGTTGGACTAGAATGCTGGCCCTGTCTATGTAGGTTTTGTTTCCAGTAATAATCTTGGAAGGCAGTGGTGATGAAGGTGTATGGCCTTCTATTTCTCTAAGAATGCTCCAGAACTTAGCTGAGTTATTTTGGGAAGCTTTGAGTGATGTTTGGAAGTAATTAGCTGTTTCAGCTGTTGTGAGTTTGGTACAAAGATTTCTGGAGGCTGTGAAGGCCCTCCAGTCTGGGATTGATTTTGTTTTATGGGCCCTTTTCCATAACCTGTCTCTGTCTTTTAGGGCTGTTTTTAATGCAGGCATGAATCAAGAACATGCTCTTTTTCTAGTCTTTGTTTTTGCAATGGGTCATGCATATCAACCACCCTCAGGACAAGGCTCTGAAAGATGTTGTAAGACTCAGAAACTGAAGATTCCAAATAAAAATCCTGCCATCTGCTCTGGCTTAAGTCTTCCAGGAACGCAGATTGGCTGAACTTTCTAAGGTTTCTTTTTAGTCTGTAGGTGGAAGTGGAGGTAAGCTGTGGTATGCGTTTAACACAGGCTACTGCTCTGTGATCACTTATATCATTGTGAAACACCCCTGAGTGGGAAACAGTATGAGGCTTGTTGACAAATTTTAAGTGAAGGAGGGAGCTGCAAGTAGGGTTTTGGTGTTTTTTTGGCAGGTAATGTTAGGGGTAATTTGTGAGAGGCCATCACTATCACAAAGTTCTTTCAGCTGTTTGGAACAGTTGGAGTTCCAGTTGACATTAAGGTCACCCATAATAATACATTCAGAATTGGCATTCTACAATAAGTTACAGAGATGGGATAGTATCCCAAGGCCCCCCTGATGGTGGTCTATAACAACCAGTTATAGATATTGACTCCTTAGCAGATATAGAGATCCTTAGGGTAAGGCTTTCATATTCCTTACGGGTTGTGGAAGAGTCCATAACCAATATAGAGAATTTACCCTGTATATAGATTGCAACCCCACCCCCTCAGAAGGCCTATCAGCTCTGTATACATTATATGAGGGGATATTAATGCTGTGGTCTGGGGTAGAACCTCTGAGCCAAGTTTCAGAAATCATTAACACATCAGGTCTTGTATGAAGTACTCATGCTTGAATCATGTCCTGTTTTTTAGTAGATTGTGAGCATTAACATGTAGGAATCTAACCCCTTCAAGCTGAGGCAGCTCTGAAGGGGCATCTATAGGCAAGAGGGGACCTGGATTTAATTCTACATTCCCTGTGCGTAATAATAGAAGAAGCAGAAGTTTTCTTAGCCCATTTGTAAGTCCCTTGACAATCAATGTTCGATGTTGTTTATTTATTTTATTTATTTATTGAAATCTTGGGTGACACTTGTGAGCGGATGCTCATTGAGAGGTTCCATATCAGTTACATTAACACAAGAAGACACACTATAGTTACAGTAAATTATACATGCAGAATACAAAAAAATTTAACAGTATGTGGGTTGCAATGACAAACAGTTACACAAATTGTGCTTAGGCATAGTACATGGTATGCCAGAGTCCTGTGGAAAAGAGAAAGGCAGAGGCAGACTGCTAGGGTGAGGTAGGGAGGGGCAGTGAGAGCTGGGATAAGAAGGGCAGAGGGAAAGAAAAGATCCAAGGGGTAGGGGGTGGGAGGCAAGTGCTTGGGCAAAGACTTAACTTGGCATGTCAGAAACATAGAAACATAGAATTTGATGGCAGATAAGGACCGCTTGGCCCACCCAGTCTGCCCATTTCCCTACCTACTGGATAAGCTGCAGATCCTAGTTAACCAGCAGCCTACTTCTTCCTACCCCCAGGAGTTGGAAGTGCTTAGGCAGACTAAAGTCGTGGGTGCAGACTAGCAGGACCACCTTCAGGTGCTATTGTCGGTGAGGTGCTGATGGAGTTTGAGCTTAAAGGACCAAGGGTTGAGGCTCCGGCTATGTCAGGTGATAGACCATTTGTCCACAGAGGAGCCCAGTGAGCAAAGGATCACTGGACCATAGTTGTGTGGCACCTGGGAACATAGAATGTCACAAACCCGCTCAGCAGGTCAGGCCCTCTGCTCCCAGAGTGCCAACCTCTTAGCACAGTCTTGTGAACAGGAAACAGAAATAGGGTAACCCTCCTGTCTGTTTTGTGGGTTTGAATCAACCTTTGGTCTCAGTTCTGGAGGGATTCAAACTGTGAACCTGTTGTTAGCACACCCAATGTACAGGCTCAGATAATTCTGCTCTTTGGGGGGGGGAGATATCTTTCGCCTACGGGCACTGAACTAGGTATACAAAATGAACCCTTAAAAACTCTAATAAAGACCTCGGATTACTCTTACCTTTTCCCAGTTTGGTATTACCATATAAGCTCATGCACAGTGTTGTCACACTCTTAACCATTCACGCATCACAGGCAAAAACAGAAGGACTTGGTAGACACAAGCAGTCTATTAAAAAATGAGATGTTTACTTAAAAATAGATAAGAATGTAAAATGTAAAACACAGAACCATATATCACAAAAACATACAATCACTTTAAAAAAAAACAAGATTTTAAAAGTGCAGTTTCCTACCACCAGACAATTAGACTTGATCTATCTACTGTATCTCTTACAGTGCTGCTAGCATGTTGTAGCTTTCAGAGTCCAAACATTTGTGTTTTAAATGGAAAACAGAATACTGTTTAAAAACTGGCTTTGCCAACCTCTTTGTGTGAGGTCACCTAGCTCCTCCCTGTCAGAATATAATATATATATATATATATATATATATATATATATATATGCAAAACAAGATGTCTTATCAAAGTATTAAATTCTGTGACCTTAGCACAACTCATTTTCTCATATGACCCTTTGATGTAGAGTGTCTTCCTGTTCTTCATAGACATCAAAGAAACATTTATGACTTTGCACTAAAGCCTCATAACCTGCTCTTCTTCCTCTAAATGTTATAAAAGTTTTATGATTTCCCATCTTAGCAGCTGGAAAGCCACAAATAAGCTAGATAAACAGGAAATGCTTAATTTAGTCTCTTCTAGCCTGTAATTATCTCTTGGCCTTCCAGGTAACACCTAGTAGTCAAAATCTGGGAAGGGGGTGTCATTCCACAGGCTGATTCAGCATGTATCATGAGAGACACTCAATAACACATTTTTGTATTACAAAAATCATAGATTAATCAGAACCAGCTGTCTGAGTGCCTCATGGAATACTTGTGTAGTTGAGCTCCTGGTGTGCCTGGCATGTACAGGTGGTGATAGAAGACTCAGAACTCCTTGAGGAATTAAGTTTAGTGAGACTTTTTTAGCGAGTAGGCAGGTTTGATAATGTATTTTGTCCTTCATTTGAAGCTAGCCTGATCACACATAAAGCTCACAAGTATGGATGAGTTTGGGGGCATTAGTGAACTGGTGGCAGGCTTTGTTTAAGGCTGTTGAGAGGCGTTGGAGAGCTGTGTCAGTAGAAGAGCCATAGACAGCTAGTCCATAGTCAATCAAGGTGATGAGTGAACTGTTACTTGCCAAGTTCAGAGCTTCATAGGTCAAGCAATGTTTGTGCCTGTAGAGGATACCGATCTTAGTGTTAAAGGCTTTGGCTGTGCTATCAATGTGCTGTGTGATTCCCAGGTACTTGAAATGGGGAACTAGTTCCACGGTGTTACCAGAGTCATTCTGAATTGCCAGGAGATAGCCTTTTAGCTTGTTTTGGGCTGTGGCGAAGAGCATGGTCTTGGTCTTTTTATAGTTCATGACCAGTTTTTGCTCTTTGAATCATTTTTCAACCGCTGCGAAGCCGCTCCGGAGGTCATATTCCAGAAGTGCGGGGTCAAGATTGCTGGTAAAGATCACCACATCATCTGCGTAGAGGAGCATGCGGCTATTGCAAGTAGCTGGGAGGTTGTTTAGGAAGATACTGAAGGAGTAACGGACTGAGTATGGATCCTTGTGGTATCCCTGATCTGACCGGTCAACTTTCTGATAGGATATCCCTGATCTTTACTTGCTGTGATTGCAGGCTAAGGTAGCTACACAGGCATGCTATGGTTTCTAGGGCAGGCTCTATGTACGAGAGTTGTTCAAGGAGGATGGCATGATGGACCATGTTAAATGCCTTTGATAAGTCAACAAAGGCTGCCCCTTCAATTTGCCCTTTGTCAAATCACTTTGTATGAATCCAGTAAATTCCATGAGAGCCATGATGGTGCTATAGCAGGCTTGGAAACCATGCTGTTCTAGACATAGGAACCAATATTGATTGAAGTACTCCACCAACTGGTCAACCACAATCCTTTCAAGGGCCTTGGAGAGTGGAAGGAGCATAGAGATCAGCCTGTATTTGTTTTGAAGAGACTGGTCACCACCTTTGTGTACCGGCATGACCATGGCAGCTTTCCTGATTTGGGCGAATTTGGAGTAGCAGAGGGATAGATTAATTATCTTGGTCAGTGGACCAAGTACTTCATCCAGTGTTAGTCGAACAAATTTTAGGTCCAGAGAGTTCCCACTGTATCTTGATTTGCTGAGGGCTTTTTCAAGGTATTTCCTTGAACCGACTTTGGAGACTAGTTTGAAATGGAAGCGTGGCCAGTTTGGTCATGCTGGGGTCTTCCCATTGACCTCTGGAGCAGGGATATTGGAAAAGTTCATCAGGAGCACACTACTGAGATCTGAGAAGGCTCAGTTCAGAGAGTTAGCAATGAGCAGAGGGTCCAAGGTAGGGACGTTCTCAACATTTAGCATGGCTGGGGCTATTTCAGGGTCCTTCCAAGTGATATCATTTAGGTTTGCCCAGAATGATTTGCTGCTATTACAGGTGTTAGTGAGTGATTCCTTGTAGAATTTGCTTTTTGCCTCATGGACTGCCTTTGTGCACTCATTGTGGGCCTTTTTATGCCTTTGAATGTTAGTTAGCGTGTCATGTGCCCATGCTGTTTGCCAGAGTTGGTCTCTTGTGTTTAGTTACGCCAATAGTTCTGGGGTAAATCCAGGGATTTATAGGTCCTCTGGTTTTTCTCTCTGTGATGGGAGTGTGTTTGTTACAGGCCACATTGAATTTTGAGATAAAGAGATCTAGTGCAGTGTCCACATCCGTGGATCCTTACAGGTCCAACCAGTCCTGCTGCTTTAGATCATCCTTTAGTTGCAAAAGGTGGCAGTTTAGGAGAAGGTGTTTTTTATTGTTCTGGCAAGGGGTTTGTTGTAGTTGTTGTTCCAGAGGAAACTGACAGGGAAGTGGTCACTCAATGAGTCAGAGAGCACAGTGACCCTATGATGTGGGAAGGGCAATTTGAGAGAACCCAGTCCAGAAGTGTGCTGGTGCCCATCTTTTAATTGATTCGAGCTAGCGCATCCACCAGTTGGGAGATGTGGATAGTGGCAAGGGTATCTTTGATGGTGTTAGCAGCAGATCAGATCCAGTTGATACTGAAGTCTCCGAACAGCATTGTTTCAGAATTTAGGGTCAGCATGCTGATATAGTCCAATAGGTTGTTGATGCCAGGTGTGGTCTGCTAAGGAGGGATGTATACAAACAGTAGGGTGAGCACTCTGTTGTGTGCTCCTAGCATTAGTTTGATGGCTAGTACCTGGAGATTGTCATTGCTGGGTGGTGGGGTTATGACATATCCCTGGAGTGTATTTCTGGTGTAAATTACACATCCTCCACCTCTTTTCAAGTACCGGTCCTGTCGGTACAGGGTATAGCCGGGCAGGGATACGACAGTATCTGGTATTTTTGGAGAAAGCCATGTTTCCACAACAGATATGACATCAGGGTGGTGTTGAGAGACCCAGGCCTTGAGACTGTCCATTTCTGGGAGGAGGCTGCAGATGTTTAGGGATGAGAACACAAGACCTGTAGTTTTACGCTACCTAGCATTGAGAGTTGTTGAAGGGCCAGGGTTGGGATGCACATTGCCAGACATCAGGAGTAGGAGAAGCAAGACCAGTCTCAGGAGCTGTTCCAGTATTTGTTTTTTCTGTCGTTGCCTTATTCACTTGCTGGACACCTGTATTTTCATTTTGTGAATATTTCCTGAAGGTAGGAATAGTAGTAGTAGAAGCAAGTGAGTAATGTGCTCCAGTAAGAGTTTAAATTTTCTTGACCGCTGCCTTTTGCTGGACACAAGTACTTTAGTGGTGCTAAAGTGGGCAAATAATCCAGGGATGAGTGGTACCAAGGAGGGATCTTTTGGATGACAGCACTGTGACCAGGTCCTGGGATGCCTATGCTGGGTGTAGCTTTTGGACCCCAGATAGGGGAAGGTGATTGTGACATGCACATTAAGGACTGTCTCCTGGTGGATTAGATGGGAGGAAGGAGGCAACCAGTTGCACAGCAGTCCCTTTGGGGATAACATAGTGAGTATGACGATGCATGATAGGGTCCCATAGGTCCTAATCGACATTGTGATGCACAAGCCTCAGGAATGAGGTATTACACTTTAAGAAACAGAGAGAAGAGAGAGAGAGAGAGAGAGAGAGAGACAGAGAGAGACAGAGAGAAAGAGAAACCTGAGAGAGGTAGAGGCAGGTCACTAGGAGAGAGAAAGTGTATTTATTAAAGGAAGGATATGGGGGGTGGGAAAAAATCACCCAGACAGCAACACAGAGAAAGAGCTGCAATGATCCCAGCTCTTTACCCTGCTTATGGACTTTCCCCAAGGTAATGAAATAAAAATAGGGACAATCTGAGGGAACTGCTCAGTTGGAGAGGAAGTCTGTTAAGTTGCCTCAAAGTCCAGCAAAGCAACTTCAGTTCCAAATTGCACCATACCATAAGCAGTAGGGAGCAGGCAGGTGGCTGATGCCTGGAGGAGTGAAAATATAAGGAGGGTGGGCAGGGGCAGAGTGACATTTAAAAATTGACAATGCATATATTGCTGCTTTGACAGAGATAGTTAACGGCATATGGTGGTATGAGCTTGGCATAGGTTGTTGAAGGGACATGTTAGATCCCTGATACTCAGTGCCAGAGGGACAAAACAGGGTCATTAGAGTGGGTGAGCCTAAGGAAAAAGCAGAGGGGCCCTTGACAATGCTGGTGTCTGTGGTGACATGTAGGGTAGTGATCAGGAGGAGGCATCTAAACAGAGTACTGATTACTGTGAGGCACAACATGTTCCCTTTGTAGGGTTAACTCTAAGTAATATAGGTGGTGTACTGCAGTGAGGCAACCAGTGGTGATTTTAACTGACTTGATGTGACTTGGGCAATCAGAAAAGGGTATAGCTATAGGAACTCACTGGGACAGGATGAAGGTCACAAGTGTTGTTACAGAATTAATTTAGAGTGAGAAGGAAAACAACGCTGTGTTGTGTTAGGAATAATAGATTGAAAGACAACAGCTGAGTTGAGGATAATGATAGCTGAGTAGAAGCAGTCAGCACAAGTTGGGGCAACTCTAGTGGATGAGTAATATAAGTAGCAAATGAGAAAATCAACACTTAGTCATCTGTATGACTTTTGCTATATTAGTAAGAGTCCAGCTAGGGCAGGTGAGAAGTCAGTGCACAGTGCCGGGAGGAAGATGCTGAGCAGCTAGTAGTGGGGTAGCGTACCTGTTCTTGATGAGCTGGTATGGGCAGACAGAAGGAGTGGTCAGTGGCTTGATCAGGAGAGCTGCACTGCAGTCAGGGAAGGGAGCACCCAGTCAGGGCCTCTGCTCTAGAAGAGGGGGAAAAATGGGAGGTTAGTATTTACTGGAGTTTGGAAAACAGTGGGTGGAGTAGGCACAGGGGTGTGGAGACACAGAGACAGTAGGGGAAGATAGATAGATATTAAGCTGAATTAGGGGGAGGGTTCTTACAGAAGTGGATGAGGGGGTGGAGAGAGAGAGAAATATGGAGAGGAGGGGGAGTAGCAGTAGGGGGGGTTTCAGCAGGGACGTGGAAACCATCACTAAGAGTGTGTGACTTGGCTGAGAAAGCTAGAGCAGGACAGAGAGATAGAAGGAATGGAATAATCTGAGGCAGCAGTGTTACTATGATAACTATATTTACAGACTGTTTGGCTGTCTAACAATCATAAAAGGCTATACAGATAAAAATGAGACTTCACAAATTAAACATATGGCAAACTGATTTTTACCGTAACATGGTACTAGTATTGACTAGATGCAAAAACACAAGTCTTAAGCAGAATAGGAGCATAGCCTATGGAGAAATGAGCTTTAGAGAAGTTGGTCAATTACCCACAAGCCATGGCTGGTGCCAGATGAATATTGCTGAGCAGCTAGCAGTGGAATATCATACCAGTTCTTGATTAACTGGTATGGGCAGGCAGAAGGAGCAGTCGATGGATTGATCAGGAGAGCCACACCACAGTTGGGGAATGGAGCGCCCAGTCAGGGCCTCCACTTTGTTCTTGATGAGCTGGTATGGGGGGCAGAAGGAGCGGTAGGTGGCTTGATCAGGAGAGCCGCACCACAGTCAGGGAAGGGAGCATCCGGCTAGGGTCTCCACTCTGTTCTTGATGAGCTGGTACAGGCAGGCAAGACAGACACAGTGGGCCTATGTACCTGAGGGAACTGCACAGAGACCAGGTGTTGCTGCTACCACAACCTCATCACATGGTAAATGGGCAAAAAAAACATGCCACTTAAAAGACAAATGCCAATCCACATTTGGGATGTGTTAAGTCAGATGGGATTTGCAGATATGGTGCAAAATGAGGAGAATGAGGAGGATGAGGCAGGGTGTCTTTGAGTACTGCAATGCATGGTAGATGTGTATTTGGCAGATACAAGGCACCTCACCATTGCTGATGACCCCTTGCTATACTGAGGCACCAAGGTTAATGTGTGGCCACCACTGACCTAGGTTGCTATTAAATGTCTCAGCTGCCCACCCTCAAGTGTCAGTGTGGAGCTTGTTTTCAGTTCAACTGGTGTCATCATGCAGGACAATCACAACAATCTGTCACCCAAAAATGTTGGCATGCTAACATTTATTAAAATGAATGAGGTGCACATTCTACACAACAGAATCATGTCTCATGTCACACCACACCATGACAGTGATGAAGACAATGAAGAGGAAGCTACTGTTGGTACAGTGGGCTGTAGAAAACTGACTTGCAACATTGAAGTGGATGAAACAGTAATGGAGAGGAAATTCCAGTTTTGAAGACTTTGAGGGCTGCTTTCTCGATGAAGTAGAAGACTAATAAAATATGTCATCATGTTTTCCTCCTTGTCCATACTCCTGTCCCTGTTATGTTATGCTGTACTATACAATTCCCAAAAATGATTTTAATTCATTTTACTGTTCTCCATCCTCAACCACAAGTATTGTGCTGCTTTTTACTTGTGCCAACATTGAGTAACACTACACCACCACTTGGAATGAATGCCTGCTCCAGCAAGCAAGACACACAGCAGCAGTGACTTCACCATCTCCGCCACCTCCTCCTCCTCCTCCTCTCATCATAGGCTATGGTCTGCTTGGATCATTTCATACACAGCCACAGATAACATGTGTAACCACTTTCACAGTGATGCAATGTATAAAATGCCATTGCAACACCATGGCACAGGCTGCCTGCTCCTACATGTCACTATATTGCTGCTATCTATTAGTCCCTGCAAATTACCTATTTTATCTCTGTACTGTCTGCTAGTGGCCCCTTGCACCCATGCCCTGTTTTCTGAATTCAGCTGTTTTTCTCTCTCCTTTCCCTGACTACTATTCAGATAAAGTCCTATGATGCATATCCTTGCCTGTCTTGCCCTCTCCAACTTTAACCTTGCATCTTGCATCTATTTACCTCCCTCTACCAACTAGTTCATTTGAGTTGCAGTCATGCTATGACTTTACCTACTCAAACTGTATTGGTTCCAAGCAGATTTATCTTTGTCCTGTATGGTGCTTCCCATGTAAGCCACCAAGACTAGTCTGTTGATTACTAATACACAGGTTACACCCCCTCAAAGCACATCAAAAAGAGTCTGGTTGTGGCATTTACTCTTGTTTCTTATACTATTACTCCTTGCAGGAGACATTGAGCTGAAGACAGGACCAGTTACCTCATTGTCCCTTAGTCCCCCATCCTGAACTACCTCAAAGTGTATCAAATTTACATATCTTAATGTCCAAAGCCTACTGTATAATCATGCTGAACTTATTACCAGGGTTAACCTTTAAAACCCTGATGTCTTGTGCCTCATGGAGACATGGCTCAAACCTACCACCTCAGACTTGGTCTGTGCACTTTCCATATATAGCCTACTATGCCATGACTGCACTTGTCAGAAACATGGTGGAGGTCTATTTATATTTTATAAAAGTCATATTAACCTGTCATCTGTACAACATGACCCTCCTCTGTAACCTGTGAGCTCCTTCATGGACTACTCCTCTTAGGTGACACCAAAAAGATTCATATACTTTGTGTCTATAACCCTCTGAAGTAGGGTGTAAATGGTCTTTCCTACCTATTTGATGGCATAGGCACCATGCATGTCTGCTTAAAGTTGAACCAGCATAATATTCTGTGGTGATTTGCATATACAACCCATGATGCTTTGCATTGGGGGGGCATGCATGATTTTGTATTTATAAGTCCTAACGTCTCCACTAATGAAGTTCTTATCTTTGGGACCTCATCCTAAATTGGGCTGGGGCTAATGTCAAACAGTATGAACCCCTGTTAGCTGCTCTTGGCCCTACTCAACTCATTAATGAACCTATGCAACCCTCCCCCAGGGGGAAAAGCTAGCTCCTTGACTGGGTTATGACAAATTGGGCTGAAAGAATCTTGACATTTGGAATATTACCAGACATGATATCTGACCACTCACCCACTTTCTGTGTTTGGAAAGCCTTCACCCATAAAGTGCCTCACAGTTATCCAAGTGAAGGATATTTCCCACTTTAATCCTGAACTTTTTCTTCAGAATCTGCAATCACTGATGAGTACCCAGTACTTTCTGCATCTGAGCCCTCAGTCACTCTTGATAATTTCCTGTACCTTCTTCTCTCTCTACAGGACTACCATGCCCCATTTGTCATGAAGAGAGTTAGAAGGACAGTCACAAAGTGGTTGCATGGTGATCTGTTGTCTCTCATGAAGACCAGAGACAAGCACTGGTGCAAATTCAAAGCCTCAAATGAGCCATCTGACTACCATGAATACTGTTGGCTCCACAACATATGCAAAAAAGCTGTGTGCTGCCAGAAGTGAATACTGCACAACTGCCCTGTTGCCTTCCACCAGTGGCCTACGGAATTTTTGGTGCATCATTAAAATTGTAGTTGGTGGCTTTAGCTGGCGTGATACCACTGACATGATTGTTGGTATTAAAAACTGTAATAATGCAGCTACTATTGCAAATGCCTTTAGTAATCAGTTCTCAGTCCTGTCAGCCTACACTACCCAGTTCACTACTGTTGACACTTACAATTGCCCCATCATGGCTCCCTCCCTGCTAGAGTCATCTTCCTGCCACCTCCCCCCCATCTAAAATCTGTCTCTATGAAGGAGTTATGCAAACTTCTTGCTGGCCTCTCTCCTTTCTCTAGTCCAGATCATGATAATCTTGAGCCCAAACTTGTAAAACTAGGGGCCCCCAAAATTGCACTTCCTAGCTCCCATATTAAGATGTTTGACCTGTCTCTTACTTCAGGAGTGGACCTTCTATCTGGAAGATAGCTAGGGTCATACTTCTTTCCAAGCAGGATGACTGTAAGAGCATTGAAAACTACAGGCTGATAGCCAGCTTCAGGGTCACAGCAAGGGATTTAATCTCACCCAATAGCGAGTGGGGCTAGAGTGTGTGGGGTGCGTGCATCCATGCATAGAGACTCATGCTGAGACAAACAGCGTGTGTCAGCAGGTGTCAGCGGGGGACAGTGGGGACAGCAGAAGAGTAGGTAAAAGCATACATACATCTGCATGAGTGAAGGTTAGGAACTGCAAGGTAGTGTATATCAAAGCTTTTCCTATTCCTGTTACCTACTGCACCCAGAGCATAATAAGACTGAGGGCCAACAAAATGGAGAATATAATTACACTTACTCAGGTAGAAAATGATGGAAATGTATGCATATCATGTGGAACGATATCATTTGAAACAGGGGAGGAACAAGGCAGTTTTACTTGCAATCAGTGCAGGGAAATAAAGGAGCTAAAATCAAAGATATGTGGATTGGAGATACAAATTAAAATCCTGCAGCAGTTTGTCGATGTGAACATAGGGGGAAAATAAAGTACAACTAAAAATAATCAAATTGAGCAAATGAATAAGCGCATGAGGGAAGGGGATGAGGATGAAGAGTGGTCCTATGCTCACAGTGCTAAGGTTTAGAAAAAAAAAGAGGAAAGAAAGAATGGAAATGGAAAATCCAATAGAACTTACTAATAGATATGCACCACTAATAAGCCTAATGGATATAACTGAAAACCAAGCAAATGTTAATTTAAAGCTGGCACATAAGCAAGATCAAAATCAAACAGACACAGGGGAACAACTGGAATGTAATACTGGGGATGGAATGAATGAGGCGGGAACAATTAGTGGGAAAGAGCAGACAGCGAATACACAAGGGAAAGGTATAGGCCAATTGATAAATGATGACACAATAAGAAAAGGAAAGGAAAAAAGGGGCAAATAAATAAGAGATGCACAGAAACAAACAAATACACCAATTGCACTGACAGAATGTAGTCAGACCCATGAGAAAATAAATGACAAATCAGCTTCTAGAAATAATAATATAAGTAACATGATTAGGAAAATTTTTGATTTTGGTGACTCTATGATTAAATACATAGATCAATATACAACACATGGAAATAAAGAACATATTGTGAATTGTAGCTTCTCATGTGCCACAATAAAGGATATAGCAAATATGACAAGAGATATCTTAAAACCAGCGTGGAATAGGCCCTTAGTCATCTTGTATGCCAGAAAAGATAACACCAAGGCACAGATACTTGGAGAAATTTTAAAGGAATACAAGGAATTTAAGGAAATGATGAATGATAGACAAATTAAACTAATCATTTCTGAGATTCTGCCAGTATCCAAAGCAAGTTAAAAGTGCTAGAGGAAAATTAAATATATAAATAACAGCTTAAGACTATGGTGTACAAAAGAAAACATAAAATGCATTAAAACATGTGAATTGTTTGAAGGACAACATGATTTAATTGCATATGATGGTTTACATCTGTGTAGGAAGGGCAGTAGATATTTGGGTAACGTAATTAAACAATATATTCCTTAGCAGTTAAACTAATTACTAAGGGAAGAGGGGAAGACAAGGCATCTGTACAGAAACCTACAAAATCAAAATCTACTACTATTGGGGTACAAAGAAGAAATTATTCTAAACAAACACATGAAATTAAAGGATTATTAATAAATGCAAGAAGCCTTATAAATAAAAAGTATGAATTAGAACTATTACTACATAAGGAAAAGTACAGTAACTGAAACTTGGTGGTGGGATGAAGACTGGGGTGTACAAATTACTGGTTACAAGTTGTTTAACAATAAGTGTATAGGAAAAAGGGGCAGTGGGGTAGCTATATGAATTAGACATATGTATGAAGTACGTGAAATTACATCTGACATAATGAAACATTATACAACAAAATACTAAAAAAATTACAATCAGTGTACGTTATAGGGCCCCTGGTTTGTGTGCAGAGGCAATTCAGAGCAAGGAAGGCATAGTAAAGTATTAATTATGGGAGACTTTAACTTCCCAACATAAACTGGAACCAACCAATAGGTAATACACTGGTTGAAAAAGATTTTCCAGATTTCATAGTTAGTAATGATCTAGAACAACATGTATCAGAAAGTACTAAGGGACAAAATATACTAGATTTGGTATTCAGTATTATGAAGCAAGGAATATTTGGTTGCAAATTAAGACAGCCCTTGGGACTTAGTGACCATAATATGGTTCAGGTTAAAATCAAGGAAATGAAACCAACCATTAGAGGGGTAACTAAAATTAAGAGGTGGAATAAAGCGGATTACTACTCCATGCAGAAATATATGAGGGAAGAAATAAATTGCAAGACTTAATGTTGCAGAAATATGGATGAAAATTAAATACAAACTAGAATATTTTATTAAACAATATGTCCCAGAAAGAACAAAATATAACAATCGGTGAAAGATTCTATCATGGCTAACCATGAGACTGATTAAGATCATAAAAAGGAAAAAAAGACTACATGCAAGGTATAAAAAACATACAACAGATACTAACTGGCAGAAATTTAAAGAAACTGCAAAAATATGCCAACGGGCTATAATAAAGGCTAAACAAAATGAGGAAGTAAGTATAGCAAATATGACTATGGACAATAACAAAAAACTTTTTCAATTACGTAAACAAGCAACGTAATGGTCCAGAGGGAGTGGGACCATTGTCTACAAATGGCAATTTAGCTACAGATGAACAAATGTCTGACATATTCAATAAATACTTTACAAGTGTATTCCAAAATAAGACCAGCAAAATTGAAATAGGAGTTGTAGCCAGAACAGAATATACTGAACCTATTGATTTTATTAAAACTAGCATAACTACAAAATCAAACAAATTAAAAGAGAATAAGTCCCCATGATTATTGAAGGAGCTATCTATCAAACTATCAGGCCCTATATCTCAGTTGTTCAAAACGTCTATGAAGGAAGGAAAAGTCCCAGATGATTGGTGTACAGCTAATGTTACACCAATATTTAAAAAGGGAAATAAAACTAATTCTGAATGCTACAGACCAATTAGTCTGACGAGTATACTGAGTAAAGTTATGAAAGAATATATAAAGAAATACATTGACAATCATACAAAAATTAATGGTTTGATGGATGTCTCACAATATGGCTTTACTAAGTGAAGATCATGTCAGGTGAACTTGCTATATTTCTTTGATCATGTGAATAGGGCTTTGGAGAAGTGCTTGGCAGTTAATGTAGTCTATCTGGACTTCGCGAAGACCTTCAGCTTGGTCCCTCATGATGAACTAATTAATAGCATATGGGACCTAGGGATAGATTTATCCGTCATAAGATGGGTGGAATCTTGCTGAAATAATAGAATACAACAAGTACATTTTAGGGGATATGCATCAGAATGGAGAGAGGTGTCTAGTGGTATTCCTCAGGGCTCCGTGCTGGGGTCAGTGTTGTTCAACTTGTTTGTGTCATCAGTGAAAACATCAGAAAAATCATGGATTACTAAATTTGCAGATAACACTAAGATCAGTGCTGTAATCCAAGCAGCCAACAATATCATAAGGTTCCAGAAAGACATTAACCAAATAGAAAAGTGGGCTGAATAGCACAGAATGATATTTAATATTGACGAATGTGCTGTCATGCGTTTTGGTAGGCAAAATAGGATAGCCTAGTACACACTAAATGGTATAACATTAACATAAGTAGAAAATGAAAGAGACCTAGTATTTATAGTATCAAATGATCTAACATTTGGAAACAACACAAGAGAAGTAGTTAGAAGAACAAATAGAATGTTCAGCTGTATATTACGGCATATAAAAAGTAGAGCAAGTTCAGTGATGCTTCCATTGTGTGGTGTACTGGTTAGGCTGCAACTGCAGTATGGGGTGCGGTTTTGGACACCGTATCACAGGAGAGATGTGAATCTACTAGAGGGAGTCCAGAGGAGAGTAACCAAAAAGATAAGCAATATGCAGGATTTACAGTACAAAGACAGAATTAAACATCTGAATTTGTACACCCTGCAATATCGAAGACAAAGAGGTGATCTCTGCTTGGAGTATGATGCCTTCCATAATCAGGACCTCTGGGAATGCATGGGTCTAGAAAGGAAAGATAATAACGTGTTTACTAAAGCACATAATTACCAGTTAAAGGGTGAAAATTTCAAAACCAACAAAAGGCAATTTTGTATCAGTCAGAGGGTAGTGTCTGTATAGAATGGATTACCACAAGAAATAGTGAGTAGTGAATACATGGACATGTTCAAAAACAGACTAGATAAACATTATGCAGTGCTGAAGTTCCGATACGGGACATAGGTCCTAATTGCCAAGACTATATTGGCACAAGCTATTGTCTTGAGCTAATATATATGATACTTTTGATAGCCATCTTGTCTGCTGTCAGCAAGTTTGATGAAGAAAGTTGTTGAGGTGCAACTATCTGAGTACCTGCTCAAGTATAACTTGCTGTCCCTTAAGCAGCATGGGTTCTGCAAGGGTCATAGCACTAGAACGGTCCTTGCTAAGGTCACATTCGAAATTCGACCCTCAACCGACCAAGGCATGTTAACAGGTGCAGTCTTTGTAGACCTCTCCAAGGCCTTTGATTTAGATGATCACCCCTCTTGCGTGTGAAACTTTGCCTGCCTGACATGTCTAGCCCAGCCCTTACCTCATTCTCTAATTACCTTCCAGGTAGGAAACAGCTAGTGAAAAATAGTCAAATCTTTTCTGAGCCTATCTCAGTTAAGGTTGGTGTACCTTAGGGGTCCATCCTATGCCCTATTTCATTCTCCCTGTTTGTAAATGACTTCCCACTGGTCTCTACTCATTGCAGCTTGACCCTCTATGCAGAAAACTTGGTCCTCCTGTCCAGTTCATACAACATCAACACCATAACCTGTTATCTACAAGCTGACTTCCATAAGCCCCAAACCTGGCTCCTTATTAATAAGTTTGTTCTTAATTTGAAGAAAACTCATACTATGCTCTTTGGATCTGCTGCTAAGCTTAGGATTAATGCTACCCCTCTGATGATTATGAGAGCTGATAGATCCCAAATTACCGTTACCTCCTTCTTTAAATACTTGAGAGTCATGCTTGACCCTCAGCTTGAACTCTCCTTGTATATCAAAAAATGTTTGTAGGGCAACAAATATCAAATTAGGCCTAGCCTACCAGGCCATAGGGAACCCTACTGCAGCTGCACAACTTGCTCTTGCCAACGGAATTCTTCTTCCTAAGCTTAGCTATGGACTCACAACTTTCCCCCTTGCTACTAAAGCTAGTCTTGCTGAGTGGCATGTGACCTACAATAACATCTGTCACTTTGCCCTCACTGTTCCCCGTCTCACCCATCACTGTGAACTGTATGGCAAACTTCACTGGTTGTCACTGTGTAACTACCTTTCCTTTGCTCTCGGCAACTTCATTGACAAAATTGTCTGTACCACCACTCCTTCTGCCTTGTCCAACCTATTTATGCCTGTCCAGTGGTCTTACTTGCTCAGGTCTGCTGACTCACAGTTCTTTCTTGTCCCAAAATCATGCACTCTGTCTGGGGACCAAACATTTCCAGTATGTGCCCCTAGGTTATGGAACTCCCTCCCAGTGTTCACTAGGTGCACCACATCCCATCTCTCTTTTAAAAGGTCCTTATGGACTCACCTGAAATCAGCCTCTGACTGTTGCTGTCCCTAGTTCACCTGATTGTGCCATCCCCTGCTTGGTCTCCTTGACCTCTACACTTGGGTAATGGATGATATCCTACAGCTTTTGTTATATGCATGCATTTATGAATGTTATTGTATATAAAACAATTCCACTGTATAATGACTTGTCCTAAAGCTCATTTCTCTATCTGATGTATCTTGCTTTTTGTTGTAACTATCACTTTTGTCCAAATCAATCAATCAATCCATCAATCAATCAATCAAAATCTTTATTTATCCAGGCTAACATCACTGAGCAAGCTCATTTACAAGATGGACCTGGTTAAATCCAGGTCAAGTAGTAAAGTGCATACAGAGATATTTACAATGGGAACAAATAATACAAATAGATAACAATAATGCAAGTAAGTACTCAATGTTTCAACAGTCATAACAACTTAGTGGAATCTTCAGTAGGGTAAAGTAATCAGCAACTCATAGTAGGAGCTAGCGCAACCACAGAAATTCAGAAAGGGGTGTAATCACATGACTTTCCCTAAGTTTGACACTCGAAACAGAGGGATAGATGTCTTAACAGTGAGGCAAAATAGGTGATTACAGATTTTTTGAGCATATTTCAGCAGAAAATCAGATTTTAGTTTGGTTTAGAAGTAACACAGAAGCAGACTGCAGGAACCAATCTGAGACCAGAGCCAAAGAACACTCATGTTCCGATTGGAAGACAGCTTTTGCCGTGCCTTGCTAGTGGAGGGTCTGGGCTTGGGTTCTGAGGTGGCAGCTGAGGTTTTCCATGGTTGTGGGACAGGAGACCCATATGGGGCTTGTACTCACCAGGGAAGAAAAGAAGGGGTCTGGCACAGATGCTGGCCATGGACAAAGGACTGTCTGTACCAGCGGGAGAGCCAAAACAACAGGACAAAGGATACATATTCCATTGGCACCTACAGTCAGGCTCAAACACAAAAATTCAGAAGGGAGCTTAAACACACAGATTCCCTACTCTTGCACTCTAAGCAGTAAAATAAGGGTCATAACAGTTAGGCAAATAAGTGATTGCAGCTTTTCTGACAAGGTTCAGCAAGAGAATCAGATTTTAACTAGGTTTAACAGGAAACACAGGAGCAGACTGTAGAAACCAATCAGAAGCCAGGGCCGAAGAGCACTTGCAGTCCAATTGGTTAGCAGCTTTAGCGGTGCTTTACTACAGGAGAGTCCAGGCTTGGGGTCTCAGGTGATGGCTGTGAAGGTGACGACCACCCGGTGTCTGGGAATCCCATGCCTATGGGTCAGGGAGCCCCTGTGGAGCTTGCCTTCGGCTGGGGAGAGAGTACGGAGACAGGAGAGTAGTAAAAGACATTAGGGTCATGAATATCTTTGCAGAACTAGAGTTGTCAAGGATTACAGGCATTCATAACTACGACTGGGCTCAGGGAGGAGTAAACTAAGCTGTGGACAATGATTAGGAATTGGGGGAACAACTGCATGGCTCACACATGTATCAAGCATATAAGGACTTAAAGGTACTAATACTGCAGAGGCAGCTCAATTTCAGTAATATTTGCATTTTATTCCACAAGGATGGCAACATAAAGCTAATGGCCATTCTACCATAGTGGGAGATGCCTGAGGGATACATAGTGTAATATAGGATGCGCTTCTTAAAGTGTATGTTCCTGGTTCACTTAGAGGGAGACAGTCTATCATATATTTATGGAAGCCATTTCATGATGACTTTGTAAGTACAGATGACTGCATTTCTATTTTGCCTGAACATAAAAGAGGACCATCCTACAGCTTTGTACAAAGAGCAATGATGGTTGGAGATGGGGAGACTGGTAATAAACCTGATGGCCCTGTGATAAAGCGTATCCAACTTTACAAGTGATACTTTGGGACAATGACTATATAAGAAAGCTGCATAATCGATTAGTGAGTGTAAAGTAGTTTGGACAAGGCACAGTTTTGCATCTCGAGTGACGAACTGGCTAATTCTAAAGAATAGCCCCAGCCTCTGCCTTAGTTTCCTAACAATGTCTTCGACGTGCTCAGAGAATGAGAGATTATGGTCTAACCACACTCCTAAGTATGTAATCTTCTAAACAAACTCCAGTTTCTCTCCCAGAATTGTGATAATCTGAGGTACTGCTCCAGAGCTGGCCTGGATCATCGCACGGCTATAGGGTGAGAACAGCATTGCCGTTGTCATTCTTGCATTTAAAAGAAGTTTTTTTGTGAAGGAGCTAGTTCTGGAGCTGGTCAAATTCTTCCTGTATGTCTGCACAGGTGGCTTCAGGAGTTGTCGACTTATATATACCACTGTGTTATCAGCGAACAGGTGTATGTTTGTTTTGTTAGTACACTCATCAGTATTATTAATATAGATAGTTTGAGTGGGGATAGCTCGCCCTCAGCCTTAATTTGTTGATGCCATCCTACATGGTACTCTGTGAACATAAACTGAACTGAACTGCTGTCCAATTTGCAGTACCAATCATTTGTTACGTTGGCAAGGGCCAAAATAGTACTGTGTTTAGTTCTAAAACCAGATTACATAGGGTTTAGTAAATTATTGGTTTTGAGGTAGACCTTGAGTTGGTTTCTGACAATCTTTTCCAGGAGTTTTGACAAGATTGGGAGGAGAGAAATTGGTCTAAAATTGTTGAGGCCACAGGGATCCCCTGATTTAAACAAGTGGATGACATGGGCAATTTTCCACATTGGAGGAAGGGACCCTTGAGACAATGACAAGTTAAATAAATGGGTGATAGGTACAGCAAGGACATGATAGGTGATTTTAAGGAAATAAGGATCCAAAAAGTCAGCACCAGCACTTTTCTTAACATCCAGCTGGAGCATAAGATCTTCAACCTCTTTCAATGAGACCGATTAGAACGAGAAGCCAGGTACCGGGGCAGTACCGTCCATACATGGGACACTTAATTGGGAGCAGAACAGGGCTGCAAGTGAATTGTCAAAAGCTAGATGAGCAGTGGCAAAATGACTGTTAAATGCATCTAAGCTAGTTTATCACAGATAGTTTTACCCCCAGATGTAATCTTAGGTGGCAAGGATTTAGCAGGCGCATGACTGGACATATCCTTGATTGTCCTCCAGAATTTAGAGGAACACTTTGCTGCAGACTCCAGCTCACTGAGATAGAATGCTGCATTAGCATCCCTGGCCATTTTTGTATAAGCATTATGTGCCTTTCTAAACTGACACCAGTCTGAGACAAGCTTTGTCTGACGAGCCTTTTTCCAAAGCTTATCCCTACCGTGCAAAGCAGCTTTCATCTCAGAGGAGAACCAGCAACATGTTTTGTTTTTCACTCGGATTTTAACCATATGGGCATGCATATTTTGGGCCCCAACCAGTATATCATGGAAGGTATCATAAGCTGAGTTGACTGTAGTGGCTAAGTAGAAGTCTTGCCAGCATAGCAAATGTTCCAATTCATATACATAGGCAGCCGCATCAAAGTTACAACGGGTTCTTTTTGTAAGAAATCTAGCCGTAGGTCCTGTATGATGAAGTGATCTGACCACACCAATGAAGCAATGGTCACTGACATCAGAGAAGAAGATTCCAGCATGTGATAAGAGATGAAGCTTATCAACTAATATAACATCTAGCAATGTACTGTTACTTAGGTTCTTTTTATTTAGATGTGTAGGTTTGTGAATCAGTTGCACTAACCCACGGGAATCACAGAAGGTGTTTATGGGTGAAGCAGTCTTGGAGAGCCAGTCAAAATTAAGGTCCCCTAGGATAACTGTTTCAAGATTCTCTCTCTCTCAGTTACAGAGCCAAGGTGTGTTAGAAGTAGTGTTCTAGCAGATAGATAGATAGATAGATAGATAGGTAGATTATTTATAAAGTGCCCATTTCCATAGACTCTGGGTGCTGCACAAACAATTCAATAACACAATATATAAAAGCAGCAGCTTAAACACAAACTAAAATTCCATCCATCCCTGTAAAACCAATCAATCATTAAAAGCCTGCTGGAACAGATAAGTTTTAATGCTTTCTTACAGGTTTCTACCAGGGGGCCTCCCTTAAATAATCAGGCAGGGAGTTCCACAGAGTGGGCACTGCCACCAAAAATGCCCTATCTCCAGAATGCCACAGTCTTACTCTGGGAACTCCAAGGAGGCACCCCCAGCAGAATGGGGTGCCCAGGGCAGACAGTAGGGGACAAGAAGTTCTTGCAGATAGATGGGTCCCCTTTCATGTAGGGATTTGTAGGTCAGGAGACCTACCTTGAAGACAGTCCTCCACCTGACTGGCAGCCAGTGCAGACTGCAGAGGATCAGGGTGATATGATCACTTTGTCTCACCCCAGTCAGTAATCTTGCTACTGCATTCCACACCAGCTGCAGTCTGCAGAGGTTACCCCCCAGATAACCCTAGGTACAAGTCATTACAATAGTCCCACCTGGAAGTGACAAAAGCCTGCACAAGTGTGGTCAGATCTTCTGGCAGGATCAGGGCTCAAATTCAGGCAGTGTTCCTTAAATGATAAAATCCACTCCTGATGATGGCTGACACCTGAGCATCAAGGGTCAAACCGTTTTTGAGGACAATGGCCAAATCCTTCACCCGACTAGACGGAGTAAGGGGAACACCCCTCAACACAAGGTTAGGTGGTAACCCCTCACAGCGCTCTCTGCCCCAACTAACTGGATCCACAACAAGTACCTCTGTCTTTTCTGGGTTGAGCCTAAGCCAGTTTTGAATCATCCAAGCCTGGATCTCATCAAGACAGCTGTTAAATACAGAGTCTGACACCCGGGTATTGGGCGCACAGTACAGGTACAGCTGGGTGTCATCTGCACAGCAGTGAAAACCCAGCCTGTACCACCTGATAATGTCCCCCAATGGCAGCATGTGCTCTGTGAACAACAAGGTAGACAAGACCGAACCTTGCGGTACCCCACAGCACAGAGGTTTCAGGTTGGATGAAGCTAACCCCATTGTCACCATCTGCACTCCGCCTGTCAGGTATGACCTGATCCAGTTGATGACACTACCAGACAGGCCACACCAATACCGTAGGCAGTCAAGCAACACCTCATGGTCCACGGTGTCAAATGCTGCAGAGAGGTCCAGAAGGACCAAGATGGTCCGGTCTCTCCTGTCCCTCGCTACCAGGAGATTATTAAGCACCCTCACCAGGGTAATCTCTGTACTATGTCCCACACGAAACCCAGACTGGTAAGGCTCATAGGTGGAGGAAGAGGCAAGATGTCTCTCAAGCTGCATGGCCACCACTTTTTCAATAACCTTCCCTAAAAATGGGATGATTGAGACCGGCCTGTAAATCTTGAGGCAGTCCAGGTCCAGGGAGGGTTTTTTCAAAAGGGGTCTTACCAAGGCCTCTTTCAAGGCCACTGGGAAGACCCCACTCCTCAAGGAACTTCAGACAGCCTCAGCAATCACAGGCCCAACCAGATCCAAACAACCAACCAACAGTCGGGTCAGACCTGGGTCCAGTTCACACTGAGTCGGCCACAGCTTCAGGATTATTTTCACCACCTCCTCCACCTCAATCAGCTCAAACTCATCCCAGGCAGGAGGAGTGTTTTGACACTCTTCAGGATGGTCCATGCATCCCCTTTGAGAGATACTCGAGGAGACCTCATTTCTGACAGAGGACACCTTGTCGGCAAAGAATACAGACAGCTCCTCGCACCTAGTGCTTGAACCTGCTCCCCCAACACAGAGATAGGCAGGATGTAATAGCCCATCCACTGTGTGGAAAAGCTGAGCTGGTCTGTTCCTCGCTACAGCAATCTCTCTTGACAGATATTCCGCCTTCTTACAAGAGATTGCCCCCTGATTGTTGGTATAATGCGACCTCAGGGCCACCTGCCTTCTGGCAGGCCAGATCTCCTCCAGCATCTGTGTGACAGATGGGGGTCTATAGCATCCAATCACTTTGAGGGCAAGGGAAGTAGATAGTTCAATCTTCAGTGTCAGACATTAGAACTCATTCTTGACAGAAGTTGAATCCAGGTAAGACATTGTAAACCTTTCCTTAACATATACTGCCACTCCACCTCCCCTAGTAGGCCTGTCCATTCTGAAGAACTGGAAAGAGGGGATGCTAATCTCCCTATCCTGAGAAGCTGGCCTAACCCAAGATTTGTAGATTACCAGGACATCTGGATGAGTATGGCTGATCCACACCTGTATCATAGTAAACTTTTTCAGAAGGCAACAGACACTGACATGCCAGAAACTCATACCTTTAGGAGAAGCAGTATCTGAAGGAGAAGTAAGGGTAGTGATGGGACCAGGATTTAACTCAATGTTGCCCAAGCATATCAGTAACAGAAGAAGCAGCTTTGTTAGGGCAGCAATAGTTAGTTTAAGAATCCTAGCCCTGGTGCGTCTATGAAGCTTAACAGGTTGGGTATGCCTCAACCCAAAGGGTGTACCAACCTAAGGCTAGGTGAATCAATACCCTGACCAAAACGTGCAGGGAATGACTAACACTATAAAGAACTGGAGAAATAACTTGAAAAGGTGGCTCAATACAAGTGCCACCACAATGGGTACCATGGTTGTAGTCTGACAGTAGGACTACCTGAAAGGCACATAGGTAGCTGTGGGGCAAGTCCATGTCCAATAAACAATTAAATAAAAGGTCAAATTCTGCTTCTGCGGCCTTCTGCCAGTAGAACACCACTGGAGCACAGGAGAGGATAATCAGTAGGGATAACAACAGGGAGCCCCTCGTGAAGGGGCTCTTAGGGCCACCCATTCCCAAAATTTAGTAGGAGCTCGTGATAAATACAGCTTAAATAAAGGGAATTACAATAAAAGCATAAGCTCCCCAAGAAATACAAGGTCCGGGAACAAAGGAGGGCAAACATACCCATAAAATAATATTAGAGGCACAGAGTGTAGAGGAAGTGTTTGTAACCAGCTTGTAGGGGAAAGTGGCAAAGAGACACCTGTATTAGTGGATGACTGCCTCAGAGGGCGTTCCTATAATGTAGTACAGAAGACTGGACTGATAGGCAAATGCCTTGATGGGTGAACTTTTTGAAAGGGGCCAGATTAAGGCATATTTAATAAGTGGAGGGGGTGTTCCGGTTGCGATGGCTGCGAAGTAAGACGCGCGGTCTACAGCTCTGAAAACCCTTCCCACTCAGCATAGCCAATTTAGCCTTGATATTTGCCTACCTTCAACAGGAGACGTGATATTAACTGGGTGCTAACATCTACAGCTAATTTTACCACAATTCGTCCAGTATATGGATGCGGGCATGAAGACCCAGTGGCCCAAGCATACGCCACCTCTGTCTCCAGACAAAATAAAGCCGGCAAAGAGGAACAAAATGGGGGACTCAGCTGAAGCAACCCAGCCTGCTTCCCGGGCCTTACTGACTGAGGCAATCTTTTTTGAGGGTCTGGCTCCCCATAAAGGAATCATTGCAAGCAGTGGTAGGAGATATGCAAGTGCTAAAAACCTCTTTAAACCAGTTAACCATTCGTACAGGAGATAACGAGGCTAGAATATCATTGTTGGACGATTGGAGGTCACATTTAGATGTGGAGATGACCACCCTGAGACAGCGATTACGAAAGGCTGAAGATAAACCTGAAGATTTGGAGGGTCGCTCGCACAGAAATAATTTAATGATTCTAGGTCTGCTGGAAGGAGAAGAAGGGATGAATCCAGCCCCTTTTGTGCAAAAACTGTGCAGTAAGATAGCGGGTCCTTCGCCGAATGACCCAACATACATAATAGAGTGGGCCCATCGCTCTCTTCAGCCCACGCCACCATACAGTTCCCCCCACGGCCTTTAATCTTCCATCTTCTTAACTACCTGGATAAATTATTTATCCTGGAGAAAGTCAGAGAAACTAAATATATTCGGTTGGAAAGCAAAAGGATCTGAATAGCACAGGATTTACCTTTGTCGGTGAGACAAATGTGTATGGAGCTTCACCCAGTGGTAATGATGCTGATTGCAGCGGGTATCAGATTTTTTATGCACTACCCTGCAATACTCCAGGTACAGCTTGAGAGTAAATGGATATCCTATAAATCTTCAATAGACACTATGGCTGAAATCAAGAAAAGGTTCCCTGACTTCTTCAAGTGAAAGCAACCTCAGACATGCAGGGTTTAATAACAGGTAATGTTGGTTATATTTAGCTCCAATTTGGACTTCAGCTTTAATCTGGGCATGATTTTTTGCTCCATAATTGTTCTATTGCCCACAGCACCTATGGAGAGACCAATGTTTTGAGCCAAGGACTGGGTAGGCTTTACCAATTAGGCCTCCTTTACGGATTGGCATTGCTAATTTTGTTTAAGGTCCTTTTAAGGCCCTGTTCAGTATTACATTTAAATGGTTTTACAGCACAGTTTGTTATAGTGTTGTGCCTTTACTTTATGGTCTTATAACTGTTAAAAGGAGGGCTATTGTTTTTTCTCAACTATTGTTGTAGGGGGGAGGGGGAGGGAGTCATGAGACTGCGGGACATTTTGCAGTCGGTGTACTTCATAACCGATAATTGGTGAGGAGGGCAGTCTAACGGACTGGGGAATTTTTAGATTTTTACTTTTGGGGTATTATGGATGGGGGGGTTACAGTTTTCTTCTGATTTCAGTTTTTCAGGAGGGAAGGTTTGGGGGGGGGGCCGGGTACTCCTCCAACTCAGGAAAACTATGATTTGTACATGGCGATAGGTCTATATAAATCAGTACAACTTAAAAAAGGCTCCACTTAATGTATATTATCAAAAGATCTTGATTCTATCTAGTCAATCCATTTTTGTTAACGTACTACTTAACCCAAGATGACGCGGTTTGTTTCCTGGAATGTAAAAGGAGCCAGGAACAGGGTCAAACATTATCAAATCCTTCAGCATCTCGAGTCATTGCACAGCAAGGTTGCTTTTCTCCAGGAAACGTACTTGCTTGAAACAGAAGGAATCCTTTTAAGAAGGCGCCAAATTGGTCAGCTCCATGCTGCGGGGAATACTACAGCACAGAGAGGAGTAGTAATCACTTTTACAAGCGGCGCAGCTTTCCATTTACAAAAGTCTCACGTAGATCCTCAAGGTAGAATTATACTTTTACTCGGCTTGTTGAATCACTCAGAGGTTTTATTGGGCTCAATTTATGGACCCAACTTTGACTCCCTGGACTTTTTCTCTGCCCTCTCATATATTCTAGGATCCTTTCCGAAAGTGACAATGATATTAACTGGAGATTGGAACCTGGTTCAATCCCCTGAATTAGAGAGGTCAAGTGCGCAGGGTAGAAAATCTTTAACTCCAGCACAAATAGCTCTCAGAGAACTTATGGCAGACCATGACCTCATTGACCCATGGCGCCTTTTAAATCCGGATGTTAAACAATTCACATTCTATTCTCCCGCCCATAGTTCCCTATCTCGTACAGATTTTTTTCTGGTAAATAACTTAGTCTTAGCAGGGCTCACTAGTAGTGGAATTATCCCTAGAACCCTTTCAGACCATGCGCCAATATGGTTAGAGGGTGGCCTGCCTAATGCATTCGATAGAGATAGTAGCTAGAAGCTAAATATACAGATGCTTCATTATCCAAAAATAGTGCACATCCTAAAATAATCCATTGACCAGTACATAGCCCATAATCATGTCTCCATCCCAAATACAGATAAAGTCTGGAGTGCGCTTAAGTGTGTAGTAAGAGGACAATGCATACGCTTAGCCACAATCAGGAAAAGGAAAAGGGAGGCCCTCTTTTCTTCCCTTTTGATTCAAATTAAAAACCTGGAAAACAAATTACCTTTTAGTCCCAGTGAGGAGACCCTGACTCAATTGACCTTATTACAGAATCAATATTCAGAAACATTGATGGGAAAAAACGCAGTTTGCATTGTTTAAATCCCACACTAGATATATTGAGCAGGGTGACAGAGCGAGTCATCTATTAGTACTAAGATTAAAAAAAACCAGGAAGAATCCAGAACTGTAGTTGCCTTGAATTCCCAAAAAGAACAACACACTTCTCACTAAACTAAGGGAGATAGTCCAAGAGTTCGAAGAATTCTACAAAGATTTATACTCTTCCCCCCACTCACCCTCCATTATTATCAGACATTCGCAGTTATCTACAGCAGGCCCATCTTCCCTCGCTTCCCCCATCTTATAAAGATTTATTAGTTAGTAAGATTAGTCAGCAAGAACTATCAGATGCTATTCGTTCCCTTCCCGAGGATAAAGCCCCAGGACCTGATTGGTTCCCGCCCTGGTTCTATAAGCTATTTGAAAAACAGCTCTCCCACCTGCTTTTGCAGATGTTTAACTATTTCTGTGATTCAGGGATAACTGACTTATCCCTGTTAGAAGCCCTTATTATTGTTCTCCCAAAACCAAATAACTAATTATTGGGCCATATCTCTCAACAAAGAAACTGTTACTGCTGCCTCTCTTGGCTCTTTTAAGAGACAACTCCGACTTCATCTCATTTCAACTAGTCGTTGTGACTGCCTCTCCTAATCAGGGGCCCACCGCTTACTGACCTCCACTTCAGTCTTTTTTTTTTTAAAACTTCTTTATTGCAAGTTTTATCTTATCCAACAATATACTTACACACATATATCCCAGGATTACTCCCTGGCCCACATCCCCAAACTGGATATGGCAACTATATACATCTCCGCAACTATTTACAGTCACAGTTACATTTTATCAAGGCCAAAAGTTTAGCTCCGTTTTGCCTAATGCCACAATCACTACTATTCCTTGAAAGTTGGCTCTAATCTAGTCTAATTCTTAGCCCACATTTTTTAATAGTGTCATCCCAACTTTCAAGGCAGGTAGTATCTTCCCGGACAGAATTCTAATAACTGTGTCCCTTGGAGAGAGAGAGAATCCATCCTTACCTGCCAAAAATAAAAACCTGCTAATCCAGCTATAGACCATCTCATGAGAGTATTATGCCTCATTTAATACAAAAATATCCTATACAAAATCCTATATTTCCATACAGTCTTATCCCCCTTCTCACTTTTTCCTGAGAGAGAACACCATACAAGCTAAACTCCTTCAGACAGACAGATCTGTGTCCGAGCACTTCTCAACTGTATCGAGTACACTGCCTCCAACATCCTCCATCTTTTATCATATACCTTCTTTTTCCCCTCTATTACCATCTGCCTTTTAAGTCTGTCCAGGACTTGCAACAGGTCACTAACCCATTGGTCATAGCTATAAATACTATCATTTTTCCAGTGCCTGAGGACAAATGCTTTAACCAAGGAGGACATCAGAGACACATGATATTTGGCTGAGTCCCTCACTACCACCTGCATGTCCCCCAACAAGCATATCTCTGGTTTGATATACTCAGAATAATTTAGTAACGGATCCACTTTTTGACCAATTTGAACCCCACAATGGCTGGATTATGGAGCAGTTCCACATTACATGCAATGGATCATCTGATTCTGCTCCACACCTGAAACACAGGTCTGTCTGTCTGAGTTTTCTAGAACATAATTTAACAGGAGTATAGTAGATGTTTGAACAAATAAAAAACTGCATGGTTTTATACTTTGGTATAGGCAAGACCTTTATATTTTTCCAAATTTCCTTCCATTCAGGCCTCAGGGGGGATAACATTTTCTCCCAGTACACTATCTGAGCCTTAACTTCCAAGCTCATAAAATCCAACAACACCCTATAAACTTTTGAGAGGGGGTGTTGTAGGAGGTCAATCTCCTTCAAATGGTCCCAAGTAAATAGTATTTGTCCACTTCCCTTATTGTCCTGCATAAATTTCTGCACTAGTTTTGTAATTTGGATCTTTTTAAAAGGATCCCATGTCCTAGCTTGCACTGGTAGTTCCACCCTGTCCTCTAATATAAAGTCTGACAGGATCAGGTCAGACAGTTGTGGTGCCCATTGACCACTAATTACTTGTCCCCCTAGGTGAAGGTTAGGGTTTCCTATTACAGGCCGATCTCTGGTTCCCCTCTACGTCTTCCTTTGTACCGAGTTTAGTAACTCCCACCACGCTTTAACTGATTTATAAATTGGTGACTGCTTTCCCCTTTCCGGCAAAGCCTCCGGGTCTATAAACAGCATTGCAGCGGGGGAGAGTTTTAGATCCTTTAGTATAAGCTGTTCAAGCTGAAGCCATGTTAGAGTGTATCCCCCTTCTTCCCCACTCCTTGTCCACCGCCCCATCGCACCAAGCTGGCCTGCAACATAATATAAGAAAAGGTCCGGAAGCTTAATCCCCCCTTAGAATAAGGAAGGCGTAAGACAACGTACTTCCTCCTAGGAGGTTTGGAGTCCCACAGAAATTCTCCTCCACTTCAGTCTTGACAGCTACCTCTCCCCACCTTGCCCCCTCCTACCTGCCTACCCCCTTGCCCCCTCTCCTTTCCTTCCCCCAGGCATTTCCTGACTTTTATCCCTCCTCCCTCCTTTCAGAGCTCTTATCCTCACCCTCTACCCTCTGACAATGGCTTTCCTGCCTGCATCCCCTCTCACCTGCAGCACTTATTTCTAAGATTGCCCTTGGCTGGTATGTCATGCTACCTAACATTTGGCACATTTTGAATTACTGGAATTTCCTAAGCCTCAGTCTCTTACTACTTTTTATTGTGTAACTATGTATTACTATGTTGACCTTTGTATGTATGTATACCCCCATTCCTTCGACGTGGAACCTTTGTAAACAAGCAGTTCCTGCTCAAAGGTATTTGTAATCCTAGATTTCAATAATATAAAATAAAATAAAAATAAAAATATCCCTAATGAACTATGACATTAAGCTTTTTGCTAAAATCCTGGCTGCAAGGCTAGCAAGGGTTTGGATTCCCTTGCTTAGTCCAGAACAGGTTGGATTCGTGGCAGGTCGATCTTGAGCTGATCACCTAAGAAAGCTCTTCCATATCTTTTCCATGTCCAGGACGGCTCCTCTCCCAATGGTATTGGTGTTCCTGGACGCAGAGAAGGCCTTTGATAGAGTTAACTGGCCTTTCCTATTTGCAGTTCTGGACAGTTACAGCTTTCCTGACAAATTTGTTCAACGGATTAAGATCCTTTACACAAATCCCACAGCTAAAATTTATTGCAAAGGGGTCTACTCCAATTCTTTCTCATTACACTTGGGTACTCGACAGGGCTGTCCGCTGTCACCAATGCTTTTTAATTTGTATCTTGAGTTGCTACTGTATCAACTTCAAAATTCTCCCTTTATAAAGGGTATTCAAGTGGGACACCTTAACCTTTGCTTGTCTGCCTATGCAGATGATATTTTGCTGCACTTGACAAATCCAGAAGTTTCGATTCCGGCAGCTCTGGACATTATAGATGTCTAAGGAGCAGTATCAAACTATAAATTAAGTAAGGACAAATCCACAGTAATGCCACTAAATTGTCATGCATGTCATGCCCAGGTTGAGAAACTGAAAGTGAATTGGGCCCCCAACTTAAATATTTAGGGCTTACTATTTCCCAAGATATGGCTCAGGTTAGGAGGGTTAACTTAGATTCCCTGTTAGGCACTATTAAACTAGATCTAGACAGGTGGGCCCCATTATACCTCTCACTACAAGGCAGAGTTAATGTAATTAAGATGAACATTCTTCCTAGGATATTTTATCCCTTAAATATGCTTAATTTCCACCTTCCCTACTCTTGGTTCTGGAAACGCCATAGTATTATTTCCCATTTTTTGTGGACAGGGAAACCTCCTAGAAGATCATATACCAGGTTGGGAGCGGCTAAACAACACGGATGCCTTAAACTTCCTAATTTTTATCACTACTATTTAGCAAGCCACCTAGCTAAATACCTACGTTGGAAGTCTCCTGCTTCTCAACTCCAAGAATCTACTCATGCACCAGTATGGTTGCAATTAGAGTGCCACCTGATTCATCAGAGTGGTATCTCTGCTTTTGCCCTCATATATACTACTGCCAAATCGTGTTACCCTTCTCTTTAAAACAAACTGATTTTAATGTCAATCAAGGTTCATGTTCAATTGTGTAAGGCCATTAAATACAATAATGTTAAAGACATCTCTCAGCCTCTATATTTAAATCCTAATTTTAGAATAAATGGGCACTGTTTCAAACAACATGGGACAATCCAGATTGCGGATATCACAATATCGAGCCTCCTAGTGGAGGGCAAACTTAAAGCCACAATAGATCTTCTTCCCATCTTGAATATCCCTGCAAGACAAATTTTTCATGGTTTCCATATCAGACACTTACTAATTACTAAACTGGGAAATGGAAAATGGGAGGTGTACCAATCGGAGCTTATTGATTTACTCCAAACCTTGGCTTGGCAGCCTCATGCGGTCTCCTAGATTACTGCTGCATTGTACCCTGTTATATGTCCTGACATATTGGGTCAATCTACATACTGGATAGACCAATTCCCTAATAAGGAATTTAACTGGGAAAAAATCTGGCAATCGGCTTTTTCCCACATATCCAATGAAAGACTCCGGATAATGCAATTCTACATGCTACACAATAAATATTTTACTCCCTCTACACTTGTAGCCACGGGTAAATTAGAGGATAACACATGTTTTAGATGTGGTAAATCAGAAGACACACTGCTCCATACATTATGGTACTGCCCCAATATTAAGGTGCTATGGAGGGAGATACAAGTCAAAGCAGACCGTCTATTAGGGCTTGAAGAGTTTTTTACACCCGGAATGTGTATAGTGGGTGACTATTCCCAAGTGCCTGTTAAAGAAAGAAGATTCAATTTGGTCCTTATTTTGTATTCAGTTAAAAAACTGGTACTGAAACACTGGAAGGATTCCTCAATAATTACCTATACTGAGTGGTTAAATGAGCTATTGTTTAATCTTTGGATAGAAAAGATGATTGCATCCCTAAGGCATACTCCTAAAGGTTTTGCTAAAAAGTGGGGGAAACTATGCACGTATTCATCCCCATAGTGTGTTTTGTTTTTTTATTAGACTCTAATTGGATTTATTATAAGCTATTGCTCATACACCCATTGGCTGGTGTGCATCACAGCCTGTTTGATCTATGTCCCAGCTTGGGTTATTTCTATAGGATGCTTATTATAGTTAATTTTTTTTCTTGGAGTCTTTATTATTTGTTCCATTTCATTAGCCATGTTCTCAAGTGGTGGTAAGGGATACCACTTTATTCCAAGGTTTTTCTTATGGGGGGGTATGAAGGGTGGGAAGGGGTAGACAGGAGTAACATTGGGGAAGGGGGTTGTTTTGGGCTTAATTGAGCTGATGTAACCGTAAGGCTCCAAATTTTCTGTTTATAGTTCATGTATCATAGAGATGCCTGTATCACCTTATGTACCTTATTGCAACCTTGTTTAAAATATCTAATAAAGTATACTGAATTCAAAAAAATAAGTGGAGGGGGTGGGGGATGGGTGGATGGGCACAGAATTACTGGCTTTTGCCATACCTTGCAAGAAGAGAGTCCAGGCTTGGGGTCCCGGGTGGCAGCTGTGGAAGAGGCAACTACCCAGTGTCTGAGAATCCCATGCCTGTTGGGCAGGGAGCCCCTGGAGAGCTTGTCCTCGGTTGGAGAGAAAAAGAAGAGGAGAGGTTTAAATGCTGGCCGTGGACAAAGGATCATCTACACAAATGGGAGAGCCAAATCAACAGGACAAAGGATGTGTATTCCTTTGGTGCCTAAAGTCTGGTACACACACAGAATTTCAGAGAGGAGTGTAATCACACAGTTTCCCCTGCTGTTAACACTCTAAACAGCAAAAATGCAGGTCTAAATAGTCAGGCAACAAGTAATTACAGCTTTTTTTGACAAGGTTTACAAGAAAATCAGAGTTTAGCTAGGTTTTAGAAAGAAACACAGGAGCAGACTGCAGGAGCCAGTCGGAAGCCAGAGCTGAAGAGGGTTTGTGTTCTGATTGGTTAGCGGCTTTGCCATATCTTGCAAGAGGAGAATCCGGGCTTGGGGTCTCAGGTGGTCCCTATGGAAGTGCCGACCGCCCAGTGTCTGAGAATCCCATGCATGTGGGGCAGGGAGCCCCTGGAGAGCTTGTCATTATATTCATGATTCTTTGATTATCCTTTTCTTTGCTTCACTTTTACGTTGTTCTGCATTTTTACCTTGTAACTTCTCGGGTCATACCTGAAAATAGGCATTTTTGTCTAGTGTGCATACCCAGTAAACAAAAGCTAAATTAAAAAAAATAAACATGTGAGAAGAACCGCCACCTCTACCACCTCCTCTTAACTTCTCTTGACTACTTCTGCTGGGTCTGACTCTTCGCAATGTCTCAAACAGCATGGTCCACCACCAGCACTCTCATGGTCCTATACCCTACAGCAAGCAAGTGCATCAAGGCAGCAAGACCTCATACAGAGCAACAAATTGAGGCCTATCTTTGTCAGCTGTGATGGTAAGACACTTGAACTGTTTTTCACAGGCTCAGTCCTTATCCTCCCAGCAGCTGGCCAGAGTGGCTGCAGCAGTACTCTCATCCAGTGAAACATTAAAATGAATTTGTGTTTCTCCTTTTGTCTCCCTGCAGTTTTTACTGTTTCTTCTTCTATCAGGTCACAGCCAGCAGCAGTAATGTGACCGTAAGTATCCTTATTTAATTTTCTTTTTATTTTCTTTTATGTTCTCAGATTTTTTACAGGTATACACTGTGCTATGGTTCACAAAGGCACACAGACTACTTTCTGGAATGCAATCTGAGTTAATGTCTAAGAAAATTAATTTTTCTTTTTTTTTTTCTTAATAGGTAATGAGTTTGACAGGTGGTGCAGTAAGACATGGACCCAACAAGGCCAAGTAATGTCTCTTTTTCCTTATCTTCACAGGTGATCTCTGGTGTGGAAGGACATGGACTCGAGAACAGTTATGTTGATTGTGCCATGTGGCAGTGGCACAGCGACCAAGCGAGGCCAAATATTGTCTTTGTTTTTCCTTATCTTCACAGGTGATCTCTGGTGTGGAAGAGCATGGACTCGAGAACATTTAGGTTAGTTGTGCCATGTGACAGTGGCACAGCGACCAAGTGAAACCAAATAATGTCTTTATTTTTCCTTATCTTCACAGATAATCTCTGGTGTACTATGACGTTGACTAGAGATTCTAGAGAGCTGTTATACTGGTTGTCAAGCAGTGGCACAGTGACTAAGTGATGTCAAATAATGTCTCTTTTGTTCCTTTTCTTCACAGGTGATATCTGGTGTCATATGATGTGGAGTGCAGAATCCGGAACAGCTATACAGTGCAGCCACTACCAGAATTGTTACTTAAATACATTCTTTCAAAATAATGTTTTCTTCTCTTCACAGGTCTTCATGTGCTGTCTGTAATGTGATAGTGTCTCCAGATTCTGCAGTCAAGCCACAACCTTCTTTTCTTTCAAGAAAACAGATGCATTCTGACAAGTACCTGCAATGATGCCAGCCCAGTGGCATTGAGGGTTGAGGTGCTGGACACCACATCTCGAGCTATGCTGGCGACCCAGGTTTGGGAACAAGCCTGTGTCATGGGGGTCAGCCAGGGTAGAGGGCAGGAGTTGGATTGAGCAGCTGCAAGGTAGCACTCCTCTCCTGGGATGGATCTCACTGTTCCCACCATGTGGCTGCCCCCAGGTGGAGGCCCGAGGGCAGCGCAGGTTCGGAGTGACACAAGAAAGGGTGGGTGCTGTGGGACCGCAGTATACATGTGCCTCCACATGTGCATGTGCGGCCACAGCAGGGGCAGGGAACAAAACAGAGCTGGAAGGCTCCATGATGATCCCAGTGGCTGGACAGGACCAGATGTGGGTCCTCCAAGGATGGGGGGGGGGGTGGAACCACCAGCCAGCTCCCCTGAAAAACCAGGGAAAAATCTAAATAAAACAAAAGTACGTGAAATTATAGTTAGAGGAGTAGAAAACATTTAGTGTGACATCCGGCACACTTTGCATTGAAAACCAAACCCACTCCACACCACACCAAAAAAAGGAAAAAATACTGACCTTCCAATACTATGGAGCAATCCTAATGGAAAGCATGATGGGTCATCATTGCCAACACAGCCCATCACTGGTAGCATTGAGGCACAACAAATACCTGCAAGGAAGCAGATACTGTAAGTTACAATTTCTATATCAATACCACAGAACAACCCAAAACCAACACAGTCCAAAAGAAAAATACCTTCACACGGTGCCCAGAACCCAAAAAAATTAAATAGCAAAAAATACTTACCTTCCCATGCTATGCAGCAGTCCTAATGGAAAACATTATGGCCAACACAGCCCTCCATCAGAAACAGTAAAGCACCAGAAACTACCTGCAAGGAGGCAGACACAGTGATTTAAAATGTCTCTATAAATACCATCAACAGAACAACTGAAGCCACTCAAAAAAACTGAACATAATAACTAGCCTTCACCTGAACCACAAACAAAAATATATAATAAATAACTACTTACCTTCCCATTCTACGCAGCAATCCAAAAGGAAAGTATCATGGTCAACAAACACCTCCATCAGATCCAGAACCAGTGAATCTCCATCATGAAGACCTACAAGAAAACAGCCACAAGTGAGATGTTTAAAAAAAAATTATTGGATATTCCCGTCAATCCCACAGAACCAGACTACACCCCCAAAAATTACTTACCATTGTTAGTGTCTGAGTACAGTTGCAATGGACATCATCTCTCTCCCACCTCAACAGCAGTGAACACAGCAGCACAGCAAGTTACCCTTCCAACTGCTATTAAAAACAGCAGCAGCAGCAGAATCACCAGCACCTTGCAACAGCAGCACTTCAACTTCTAGTTCTTTTAACTTCTCAGTAGTATATATCATGAGAATTTCTCGACACAAGACACTGAATTTTACTTGGCATGCATTTTTTAGGCCTTTTTTCCACCAGCAGGAAAGCAGTTCTTTAAGTGGGCCACTACTTGACATTTGTAGCTAGCGGGACATATTAGGAGCAGGAATCAAACACGAATTGTGTTTCACTTCTCTGGAAAGATGTTTGTGTGATTCTTTTCAACTTCTCTGAGCAGTTGCACACCTGAGGCAAAAGCACCACCTAGCAGCAGGAAAACAGTTCTTTACTGGGGCCACTACTTGACATTTGTGGCTAGCAGGAGACATCTTACATAGAAACATAGAAGTTGAAGGCAGATAAGGACTGCAAGGCCCATCCAGTCTGCCCATTTTTTCTACCTTATGAATGTGCCATACACCTGTACTCTGTCAATGGCCTATCTATTCATACTCATTTGTATTGCTCCCTTATGCCCATCTCATGCCCGTTTGAAGCTCTGCACTGTATTCATATCCACCACTTACAGAGCAAGGCCATTTCATGCATCCACCACCTTTTCTGTGAAAAAGAACTTCCTTACATTACCCCTTAATCGGCTTCCCTCTAATTCCATGCTTTGTCATCTTGTCCTGCTATTTTTCTTATATTGAAACATGTTACTCTTTCACCTTGTTAATGCCCTTAAGATGTTTGAATGTTTTGATCATATCACCTCTCTCCCTTCTTTGCTCTAGGGTATACATATTGAGCTCCATTCATCTGTACTCATATGTTTTCTGATGGAGTCCCTGCACCATTTTGGTTGCCCTTCTCTGAACTGCCTCCATTTTGTTAATGTTCTTGTGCAGGTGTGGCCTCCAGTACTGTACACAGTACTCCAGATAGGGCCTAACCAGTGTCTTGTAAAGAGGGTTTATTACCTCCCTTTTACAACTTGCAATACCCCTACTAATACACCCCAACATCCCTCTAGCCTTACCTACTGCTTTAATGGTCTGCTTAGATGATTTCAGGTCATCTGTGATGATGATGCCCAAGTCTCTTTCTTCCCTTGTGATTGTCAGCAACTCCCCTCCCAACCTATAGATGGTTCAGGGTTTCTCTTCTCTATGTGCATGATCTTGCACTTCTTTATGTTAAACCCCAGTTGCCACTCTTCCAATCATTTTGCCAGTTTATCCAGATCTTTTCTCATTCTGCCCACCCAATCTGGATCATCTACTCTGTTGCCGATCTTGGTGTCATCTGCAAACAGACAAACCTTACCCCCCAGTCCATCTACAATGTCACTGATGAAGATATTGAAGAGGACTGGCCACAGGACTAATCCCTGAGGTACCCCACTTGTGACTTGCATATCTTCTGACTGTATACCATTAACACCACTCTCCGTTTTTTGCCCACCAACCAGTTTGCCACCCTGCTGACCAGCTAATGACTTACCCAGAGCCTACCCAGCTTATTAATCAACCTTCTACGTGTAACAGTATTGAAAGCTTTGCTGAAGTCAAGGCATGCAACATCAACTGCACCACCTTGGTCCACCGCTCTGGTTACCAAGTCAAAGAAATCTATGAGATTAGTTTGACAGGATCTTCCTGTTGTAAACCCATGCTGTCTTGGATCCTGTGCTATCTATGGATTCCAGATGTTGCACTGTCCTTTCCTTAAGGAGTGTCTTCATAATCTTGCCCACTACTGAGATAAGATTGACTGGTCAGTAGTTCCCTGCCTCCTCCATGCTACCACTCTTGTGGAGCAAAATCACTTGAGCCCTTCTCCAGTCTTCTGGGACCTCTCCTGTGCTCAGAGACTCACTAAGCAGTTCTGATAATGACTCTGCTAGTTCCACCCTTAACTCCTTTAGTACCCTGGGATGTATGCCATCAGGTCCCATTGCCTTGTCCACCCTGAGCTTATCAAGCTCTTGTAGGACCCTTTCTTTTGTGAAGGGACTAGTGCACACCTCCCTCCCCCTTAAATCTATGGTGCTGATCTGTGGGCCCTGCCCTACCGTCTCCTTAGTAAATACTGAGCAGAATAATCTATTTAGGATAGATGCTTTTCCTTGGTCCTCCTTCACACACTCCCCCCTTATCCCTTTTTATCTTAGCAATAACCCCCTCTGGACTTTCTCCTTTTACTAATGTATCTATAGAAAGTCTTGTCCCCTTCTTTTACTGTTCGTGCTAGTGTTTCTTCAGTTTGGGCCTTTGCCTGCCTTACTTCTTTCCCCGCTTCCCTTAGGGAAGTTTGGTATGCCTCCCTATCTTCATCCCGCTGCATTCCCTTATATTTCCTGAAAGTCAGCCTTTTGGCTTTGACCTTTTCTGCTACTGTTTTTGAGAACCAATGTGGTGTCCTCCTTCATTTGCTCTTGCTTTTCTCTTTAACACAGTGGGATGTTGCTTCTAGTATTGCATCCTTAATGCTTGCCCACTTTGCCTGTACCCCCTCAGCTTTATTTTTTCTTGCCAGGGCTAGCTTAACTCTGTTAGCCATCTTATTGAAGTAAGCTCCTCTGAAGTCCCATATTTTTGCATTGGAATGGGATAATTTAGTTTGAGTGACCAAATTTAACCATACCATGTGATGGTCACTGGCCCCAGGTGACCTTCAACTTGGAGATCTGTGATCCTTTCCCCGTTAGTCAGTACTAGATATAGGATAGCCCTGTCTCTTGTGGGGTTTTGTACCAGTTTTTTGAAGCCCTCCCCTGCAGTGAATCCACTATGTGTTTAGTTCTGGAGGATGTTCCTGCTGGTATTGACCAATCTGTACCTGGCATGTTGAAGTCTCCCATTATCAGAACCTCCCTTTTAGCTGTCATGTTTTGCATTAAAACAAGAATTATGTTTCACTTCTCAGGAAAGTATGAAAACAACAGAATGAAATGAAAAACTCAGGGAGTGAACTGTCATTCGATGGGTGCATACTGTATACAGTATGTTCTCCAAGACAGCTCAAATCAGTGGCTGGCAGTGGTGGAGAGAGAAAAGGGCTTCGCTGGTCATACACTCAGTTTCAGAATGGGGGGAGTGGGTGTGGTGGGGCACTACCTGCCGGGGTTGGGGGTGGTAGGTCCAATAGACCACCTGGGACAGTTAATTCTCATACAACTGGCAGAATGGGATAGAGGAGGGAACCACTAGCTGCCAGGGAGATGTTTTTAGTTTTATCATGGGGATGCTGATCAGGGAAGGGGAAGGACCACTAGACCACCAGGGACAATTTTTTTTATTATCAACCAGATGTCAATCAGCAATCAAGGATGTGAAGGGACCACTAGACCACCAGGAAAGTATGTTTTATAATCAACAGGACAGCGATCAGTGATCAGAGATCAGGGAAGGGGAGGGATCACTAGTAAACCAGGGAGCTGTTTTTTTAACAAAGGGCCAGTGATTGGTGATGGGGGGGAGCAACTAGCCACCATCGACTGTACATTTATTTATTTCTTGAGATAGCAATTGATAATGGTCTAATCCCAAATCCCACCACAGCTATCAGATAAGTATATGCTTTTGTTCTCTATTTTACACTGGTTTACTATGTTCTCCTGAGCTGCAGATTCTTTGTGACCACTTGCCACTTTTTTTTTGATTTAGGTTACCTTCTAAGTGACCTACAAACTGACCCCAGACCAAGGTAGTTAATCCAGTCTATTGGACACTCTATGCTTGGTTAAAATGTAACCATACCATTGCCTCAACATGAGTTTGGGGAACACCATGTTGTTGGAGGTGCAACCTTTCAGATGAGCTGTAAAACTGAGATCATATCTGTCTGTTCTGGTGGTTTTACAGATGGATATTAAAGATCCCATGAAACTTCGCAAAATAAGTAAGTTAATTTTGTTGGTGTCTTGGCCAAAGTTTCCCTATTTTAAAGAACCCCCACTAGCTAGAACTAGAAGTCCATCTTCTTCCAAGTTGTGTACTGGGTGTGCTTTGAAACAACTGAGAAGCTGCATGGGATATACTACATTGGACTAGATATCTGTTACTAATCTCTCTCTCTTGCTTAGAGAGAAGTTTTCCTTACTTTTACATTGGTATTGCTTTGTGTTTAATTATTTTAGTTTTTAATTCAGGAAGGGGGTTTTCAAAACTGCTTATCTTGTCAGCATCTTCAGAAGGGCTGAAATAACTGCATATTTGATTTTCCTTTGTGGCTAACACACCACTGGAGAGGTTTACCTGTGTCTGACTTGGATGTCTGGATTTTTCTCTGTTTGATTAGCAGGGTATTTTCTCTGTCAAATTGTTGTGTAGGGTATCTTGCTGACAGGAAGGCACTCATCGCAGCGGTGGGTGAGAGCTTTAGCTGATTGTTTTGTGAGGGCACAGTTTAGGCCCACCCCTCACCCCACCCACCCCTGAAAATAGTTCCTTTATACCTAAGGTTCTGACATCATTTCCTCAAGAGTGCAAGGTGCATATCACTGTCATATCCCTCGCACACTGCACTGACAATATAAGCATACATTGTATAATATATTTATTTCTATATAACAAACCAATCACACACACGCGCACACACACACACACAAAAAAAAAAAGTAGATAAAAATGTGGGGAGTAGTGCAATGTAATGGCTGTGGGGCAGCAGTCTTCAAGGAGTCTTTCTGGAGGCTGAGATGCTGTCCTATTTGCAGACAACTGTCTGCACTGAGGGAGGAAGTTGCCCATCTTCAGGCTGCACTGGACAGTAGTAAGGAAACCTTCCCCCAGGCCACACTGGACAGTAGGAAGGGAACCTCCCCCATCCAGGGAGCACCAGTGCCACCACCACTACCTCAGAGGTTGAGAAGAAAGCACAGCAGTTGGACCACAGTGGGCTCAGGGAGGGTGAGGATGGTGGAACAGAGGCACACCCAGTCAATTGTTCCACTCCACAATCCATACACCATTCTGGGGGAGCATAGCTCCCCTATGGATGCACCCACAGAGAAGACTGATGACAACTGTCACAAGGGAGGCCCACAGGAAGGAGGCAGAGGACACCACAGGGAAAGGAAGCAGTTCCTGGTGGGGGACTCAATTATTAGGGGGATAGAACTGGGGGGAGCTGAGAAAACTGAAGTAATGTGCCTGCCTGGTGCCATGGCTTGGAGGGACAGGAAGCGCATCCTCAGGATCACGAGAACAGTTGCAAGGGAGTCTGAGCTGGATGTAATTGTCCACCTAGGGACAAATGACTTGGCTCATCATGAGATTAGAGCAGTGCAGAAGGACATTGCAGAGTTGGGGAGGGGCCTAAGACAAGTAACACACACAGTATCCTTCTCAGAGGTGCTGCCTGTCAATGGCATGGGGGAGGCGAGGGTAATTAGCACCATGCAGTTTAATGAATGGTTGAAAAAATGGTGTGGAGCACAGGGGTTTGGCTTCATTGGGGACTGGGGTTCCACCTGGAGGAACACTAGCCTATACTGGCAGGATGGTCTGCATCTGTCCAGGAAGGGAACAAGTCTTTTGAGCAATCGGTTTAAATGCTTCATTGGCAAACTTTTAAACTAGTCAAAGGGGGAGGCACTGATAAGCAGCAGGAAAATCCCAGCATCTCCCTACAAAACAGGGTACTAAATGAGAAAAAGACCGAGGTAGAAAGGTCAGTGGGGGATGCTGCAACAGAAGGTAAAGCCATCAAAAAATGGAAAGCAATGAGTACCAATGCCCATAGTCTGGGTAACAAGCTTCCTGAATTAGTGGCCTTGATGGAGGAGGAACATCTGGATATCATGGCAGTCACAGAAACATGGTACACACAAAACCATGACTGGGACATAAACATACCAGGATACACTATCTACAGGAGGGACAGGTAGGGTAAAAGAGGAGGAGGAGTAGCTCTTTACATAAGGGAAGGAATAAAAGCAACAGAACAAAAGGGTAAACAGGGAGGAGAAGAAGCACTGTGGGTAAATTTGGAGACAGGCAATGGCACCACAATCTGCACAGGGTTGTATACAGACCCCCTTCTCAGGGGGAGGAAATGGACAAGGAAATGATAGAAAGTATACTTAGAATGGCAGAAAAGGGGGAGATATTGCTTATGGGTGATCTGAATATGCCAGATGTTAACTGGAGTGCAATTGCAGCAGCCACTTCGAAGAGTGGAGTTATTCTAGATGCCCTGCAGGGGGCATACCTTAGACAACTAGTATTGGAGTCCACTCGAGAGGGAGCAATCTTAGACCTAATTCTCTCAAATGGAGATGGAGAGAGGATCACAGATGTAGAAGTGGGTAGCCATCTGGGAACTAGCGACCATCGAACAGTATGGTTCACAATAAACACAGCAATAGAGTCAAGCCATACAAAGGCAAAAGTACTGGACTTTAGGAGGACTGAATTTGCCACAATGGGTGAGTGCCTAAGGAATGCACTAGCAAATGGGCAGGAAGGAGGGGTGGAAGAACAATGGGGAATAATAAAAAGTGCCATCACAGAGTTAACGATCCTTTGTGTGAAGCAAATAAACAAAACAAAACGATGTAAGAAGCCACTATGGTTTTCAAAGGAAGTGGCCGTGAAGGTTCAAGAGAAAAAGAAAGCATTCAGGAAGTACAAGGAATCGCAGAAGGAGCAGGACAGAGAACTGTATCAGTTAAAGCAAAAGGAGGCTGGGAAGGCAGTCAGAACAGCAAAGGCCCAAACTGAGGAAAAGATAGCCAACTCAGTTAAGAAGGGGGATAAAACCTTTTATAGGTACATCAGGGAGCGAAGGAAGACCAAGGGAGGGATAGTGAGGCTTAATAAAGGGGAGGGAGGGTGGGCAGAGGGAGACTGTGAAAAGGCAGAGATACTAGACAAATATTTTTGCTCAGTATTTACAAATGAAGAGGGGGAGGTACATAAAACAAACAGTAGAAACACTCTGGATACAGAAGTTGTTACCAGCCCATTTACAGAAGAAAGGGTTCTGAAAGAACTCTTAAAACTGAAGGTGGACAAAGCAATGGGGCCTGATGGGATTCATCCCAGAATTCTAAAAGAACTAAGGGTAGAACTAGTGACACCACTGACTACCCTTTTTAACAAATCATGGGAGGACGGGGTGGTGCCCGAGGACTGGAGGAGGGCAGATGTGATTCCCCTTCACAAAAGTGGGAGCAAGGCAGAAGCAGGAAACAACAGACCTGTTAGTTTAACCTCAGTGATAGGGAAAATGATGGAGTCACTTCTGAAGGAAAGAATTGTCACGTATCTAGAGGCCAGAGGGGCACAGGACCCTAGGCAGCATGGATTCACAGCGGGAAGGTCATGCCAGACGAATCTGATAGATTTCTTTGACTGGTGACCAAAGTAGTAGATCAGGAAGGGGCTGTGGACATGGCCTACCTAGACTTTAGAAGGCATTTGACACAGTCCCACACAAAGATTAATATACAAGTTAGCCAGCCTGGGAGTGGGTCCCAAGATGACAGCCTGGGTAAAGAATTGGCTGGAGAATAGGACACAGAGAGTAATAGTAAATGGAGTCCTCAGAAGAAAGGAGGGTTACTAGTGGGTACATGAGGTTCAGTATTAGGACCGGTCCTCTTCAATGTCTGTATAAGCAACATTGCAGAGGGACTGGAAGAAAAATATGTCTCTTTGCAGATGACACAAAGATCTGCAACAGAGTTGATGCACAGGGTGGGGTGGAAAGGATGAGAAGGGACTTGGCAAGTTAGAGGAATGATCAAATGTATGGCAGCTTAGATTCAATGCTAAGAAGTGCAAGGTAATGCACCTGGGAAACAAAAACCCAGGGGAAGAGTACACAATGGGGGGTGAGATACTAACAACAACAAAAATGGAAAGGGACCTGGGGGTAGTCATATCAGATGACCTAAAGGTGGGCAAGCAATGTGAGAGGGCAGCAAGGAGGGCTGGGGGGATACTGGGATGCATAGGGAGAGGCATCACCAGTAGAAAACAGGAAGTTATTATCCCTCTGTACAAACAGCTGGTGAGACCCCATCTGAGTACTGTGTGCAGTTCTGGAGACCATCCGCAAAGACATAGACAGGATGGAAGCTGTCCAGAGGAGGGCAACTAAAATGGTGCAGGGTCTGCACTGGAAGACATATGAAGAGATGAAAGGGCTTAGTGTATAGCCTCGAGGAAAGGAGAGAGGGGACATGATAGAAGCGTTCAAGTACCTCAAGGAGTCAACAAAGTCCAAGAGGGTAGCATCTTTCAAAAAAAGAGGTGTGCAAGAACAATAGGGCACAATTTGAAGATAGAGGGGGGGAGGCTCAGAGGTAATGTAAGGAAGTATTTTTTCACAGAGAGGGTTGTGGATGCATGGAACGGCCTTCCAGAGGAGGTTGTGGAGTCAAAATCAGTGGTGGAATTCAAGCATGCATGGGACAGTCATAAGGCCATTCTAGGGGTTGGGGGTAGGAAGAAGTAGGCTGCTGGTTAACTAGGATTTGCAGCTTATCCAGTAGGTAGGGAAATGGGCAGACTGAGTGGGCCAAGTGGTCCTTATCTGCCGTCAAATTCTATGTTTCTATTTTTCTATGTTTCTAGCTTAACCTGGTTCAATATCAGTTACTTTGAATCTGTATCCCCCTTCCCAGGATGAGGTTGAAATCTGGACATATTTCCTAGCCCTCCTTTGATGGTCAACAAATCTACATAAATACGATGAGAAGATAACACAATCTGATACAATATGCTATGATATGATATGATATGGTGTGATATGATATGATATGATATGATATGATATGATATGAGTATTTGGATCTTTGGATTGATAGTTTACTGAGTTGGGATACACATAATAATAACTTAGTTAAAAATGTGAATAAGAGAATAGGGGCACTCTATAGTGTCAGATCAGCAATGACCATGGAAATAAGGAAAAGAATGGTAAATGTGATGATCATCCCTATGATTGAATATGGGGAAATATTTTATTCTTGTGGGAAAAAAAAACAGAACTTCAAAAAAATAGAAGTTAGTTGTAATCATTTTGCCAGATTTATTTTGTGGGGGGCCCTAGATTAACCCATAAATGCCAATTATGCAATTGGTTTGGTTGGCCCACGTTATCTGAGCACAACCATGAACATCTACTGTCATTTATTTATAAAAGGCTGATGGGTAAATACCCAGGATATGTTGAGGATAGATTGATGTATAGAAATAAACTGGTCTCATTAAGAAATTTCCAAGTACCAATCCTGGAATTGTCCATTTGCAATTTAGAATTTGGACGACAATCTATCTATTACAGAGGGGCATTGGGATGGAATGCAATTCCTGCAACATTGTTGTTGGCTAATGTAAAGAACTTATGGTGACATATAAAATGTCGGCTTAAGAATAGCTCACATCAAAAAAGACACTGTTGTATAGCTACATAAAGGGCACCTGTAGACATATAATGTACGGTAATTTAGATAGTAGTGAATTAAGATTTTAGGAACTCCATAGGAATAAGAACAGTGGGATTTATCCAAGAATCCTCTGTATAAATGTATTGAAGTTCTGAGTGTGTATATATTGTATTATGCTGTTCTCTTAAATAGTTTTTATATCTTTTAAGGTTATGACATTTGTAATAAATTTATAGTATATGGTTAGGGTTTGCTGTGAATGGAAAACAATGTTTTTTCCAAATCCTGTTGTAGGACAGTTCAAAGGTCAAAAACATTGTTGTACTATTGCTCTGACGTCACATCGATAGTACAACAACTTTTGCCCCTTGAGCTCCTACTTGATTGGTGGAAACAGACAGTGATTTAAAAAATGCATTCTAAAATGGAAGATTCACCTAGAGAGCATTCGAGCAAGCAGACAGTTTGGGCACGGACTGCTATAATTGGCTCCGTGTGTCCAAACTATCAATTTGCAGTTTTTTTTAAAATATCTGGCACAGTCATGGTAAAAACAGAGCTGGACCACAGCGAGGAGTACCAATATATTTGGGGACATGACCAGAACAGAGCGTAACCATAGTGAGGAGGATCGGTATCTTGTGGGACGGGACTCGAACGAGGACCAGTGCAGGAGTGTCAATGCAAGGTATGAACCCTGTGTTCATTTTGGGGGAACCATATACTATAAAAAACAGTGGATGGTTGACCATCCACAACTAAGTCTGTGTTTCCATTTCGGGAGTTGATGATGCCATGGAGACCTCTCGAGCTTCGCTCTTGAGGTATCTGTGACATCATCAACTCCCTCGATGGAAACACAGCCTTCTTGTGGATGGTCAACCATCCACTATTCTATATATTGTACGTGTTTATGTAACTTTTTTGTATGATCTTGTATGGGACCTCGTTGAAAATTAGCTTTGCTTAATCGAGATTATCCTTTATTCATATGAAATTTGATGAATAAAAATATTTTACTACTACTACTACATATGATATGATATGATATGATAATGATATGATATATGAGAATATCTATAGTAGGATATGATATATGATGTAAAATGATATGACGAAAAGATAAATAGAATAATAGGGGACTGTATATTATGAGGTCATAATACCAACTGAGAAGTTCTGAGGACATTCAAACCTCAGTAGTGATGCTCAAGAGGTTCCAACATGTCCCCAGAGCCTCAAGATGATACTATAGCCAAGTAACAACAATCTCCTATTGGTTACTTTCTGTAATTTATGGATCTGCAAAAGGCTTGAAGTTGTACTTATGGGCAGATAGTCAGTGATTTTGGGCTGTAAACAGGATGAACTTTCTTTAACAGGAACAGCAAAATTAATAAGCAGGAACAGTTTGAAACAGGAGCAAAGTATGGAAAACAAAAAAAATTCTTAATTTTTTTTTCCATTTTAGTCACTGTTCTAGTCAGATTACATGACATACCATCATTTTTTGGCTGTGGTGTGTACACGATATTGATGGAAATATTGCGACAGAATGTGCAGTGGGAACCAAAGATATTTACTCTGCTTGAGGAGGTTGCAACAGAACACTGCATTTGTGAAGAAGAAGGTCCCAATTCTCAAAGAGCTGCCAGAATGACATAGTCTGCACCATAGAGGGGGCGCATCAGCAGAGCCAACACCAAACTCTGTGCACCACATTCTTCAAGAAGCATGGAAATGCACAACACCAGCAGCACAAGCCGTATGGCACAAGGTGCATACATGAATAGGTGAATGCTGCAAAAGTGTCATAAGATGCATTGCAAACTGATGCGTTGCAATGGTGGAAGAAAGAGCAACGCAAGGTGAAGGAGTGACACAAACCACAGGTACCAAACATCAACGAAAACAAAACTTCACAGAGGACAAGACTGACATACATGTGGATGAGGTTACAAAGCAGATGAGCACAGCCGTGCATGACCCAACAGGAGGAAAAAGGGCAGGCATGGGTGATGGTCTGTGCCCCCCCATTGGAGGACATGCAGTGTGGCATGGGTGCCTGTCATAGCCACCAGCACTGCAGTAAGTGATGCCTGCCTCTGCTGGGACACACAAAGTCATGTGAATGCAGCATGCCCCAGAGAGATGAACAACATGCTATGCAAGCAGACAGTGGGACACCAAAGGGTGGGCACTAAGGGCTATACAAATGCTGTGGAGCCAACAGAGTGCCCCCCAAACATAACACAGTCATGCCCAGTGAACATCTGGCATGCCCCCCAAACATAACACAACCATGCCCAGTGAACATCTGGCAAACAGGGACATATACCACAGAGTGAGGATGTGAGCACCACACAAAGGTAGACCAGCACAGAAATGCACTGAAAGAGCCGTATGTTGCAGACGCTAGGCCCACAATAGCATGGTCTGAAATGGCAAAGGTGAAGTGGCCAGCAACAGATACATGGGCAGCCGAAGGTACCCTGTGGTGGTGCACGTCTGGACATGGATGTATCAAATTCTGCTGATGGACATCTGTAAGCAGGCAGTGCAGTAAGGGATGATGGCAACAGACAGCATAGTAAAGCACAACACAGAAAACAACATGGAGCACAGACTGATGTGCTCCACTGTACCACCAACAACAGGGAGTGCCATGCAGTACCCTATAAGAAACAAACCAGGTACCTTGTGCAGTACACTAATCCTTGCAAACATGGATTGAACAACACCATGGGAGGTCACATGTGCATGTGCCCGAACAGTATGGATGCACACACAATGCTCTGCCAAATTATGCTGACAAAATGCCCAGCTGCATGGAAAACCATGTAGTGGTACAGTCATAGAATGTATCAAAAGAAAAACACAGCAACAGCCTTACAATGTAGTGTCTAAACCCAAAGCAATGCCATGGTATGGCAAACTGTGCATGATGAGATGGTGCACAGATCCAAATGGGTGTGTAAGCACCGGGAACTGCCCTACGTGCAACCCCCCTCCTCCCAGATGCAGGGCCATGTTCAAGCTGTGGACAGCCAATATATGTGCGGTGTGCCCATAGTAGACAGAGACATTTGAACAGTGTAGAACAGAAACACATGCCATACAACAAAACATGTGGATGCCTGGAGTCGGGCAAAGGGCAGTGTGACAGAATGGTGGATGGATGTGCTCTGTGGTAGACTGTATGGTACGAGGGCAGAGGCTGTGGGTTGACCCTGCACATACCATAACCCGAGTGTGCCAACAACACACTGGAGGGTCTGTGACAGATGCGGCACACATCACAAGAGGACACAATAGTGCACAAAATGCAGACACAAGAACATGACACATGCACCATACACAGACCCAGCAACCGGCACCAACATCCACCAGGGGAAAGTGGACAGGTGGTGAGGCACACAGAGCCACACACACAGCCATGCGCCTGTCACCACAAGATGACAATGTCGGCATGCCCGTATTGTAAACAAGCTGCACATGATCCGACGTGTTTTCAAAACATGCATGTGGTCATTGACAGACATGTGAAGGCAAATGGCCCTGGAGGAGGGGAGAAGGAGAGGGCCAGTCACAGAGACACCCGTGGAATGGGACATGAGAGTTGGGCAGACCCTGCAATGCTGCTGCCAGGGTGTGGGATTCTGATGAGGGGCCCATGATAAGCACTGAGGTGCCCCCAAGACATGGCACGGCCATGGAGGGGGTGGCCTGTGCCAGTCTGCCCCCAGGAGTGTAAAGTGTGCACTGATGATGAACAGCTTGGACGCAATAGACATGTACTATGGGGGGGGGTGGACTATAGCACCAGACAGTGGTGGGACACAGGATACATGACTGTCCCATTGTCTGGCTGCACAGCAGGGTGTGGGCAAGGTGTATCATGGCTGAAATGGTTATGCAGTATACAGTACCAGAGCCCACAGACCACACAGCTGGTGGGTGTAGACAGATGCTTGAATGTGTAAGTGCCCACAGGTGTAGACACAGCCCCAGTTGACCGGAGTGTTGCATGCATACTGATCACACCATGCACCACAATATCCCTCAGTCCATCTACAAATTGACCTACTACTATCCAGAAGTGGTGAGGAAGAACTACACATACAGCGACAGGAGGCATGGGAGGCAATTGCAACAAAGATTAATGCTATTGCCCCATGCAAGCACACAGTGCATGATCTGCAGAAATGCTACCATGACCTGAGATGCAGGACAAAAGAGAATCTGGCACACAACCACCTCTGCAGATCTGGCACTAGTGGTGGACCATGCCAGCTGCAACAACTCACAAGGGCTGAGGAACGTGTGGTTGCACAACTGAGTGCTGACATGGCTGAGGGTGTCAGGGACTTTGATGTGTTCAATCTTGGTGGTGCAGTGCATAAGTGCAATGCATGGACATGCACCATACCAATGCATGCATCAACCACACATGGAACATAGGCCTGTAGGTACACATGTACTGGTGATGTGCAGGACACACATGGCACCACACACACACACACACACACACACACACACACACACACACACACAAGACCACTGCCAGTGAACATGCATGGTAGCCACCATGAGCTGCACTGTGTGTCACTGGAGGCAACATGGCCATGACAGTACATATAGAGGTGTATCAGTGTATACCATGCACATGGCAGAATACCTGTACATGCACAGTGCCACAAATGTGTCACCCTCAATGTGTGCACCATACCCCTTGCAAGACTGCATGTTGCCTGTGCTGATGCAAGTATCAGGCAGCCACCCGGATGCATTCTCAGCTGCCCATTATACAATGTTAATGCAGCATGTCAACATGCAGTAGGGAACACAGGACAGCCACACATGACAGTGTGTGGGAATACTGTCCTAGCTGAACGTGGTGATGACAGGTCAATGCAGGGTGGACATTTGTGCATGTACATGGCCTGGGGTAACAGCCACACTGCCAGCCAGTAAGCATGGAGGAGCCCCAGGTGCACAGGGCATGGATATGTGAGTGGAAAGGCAGTATACATACTGCATGTCTGTGTAGCACACTGTCAAACAACCCTGTCACATGGACAGCAACTTGTAACACGCCACTTAGGTTACATGCCATTGACAATGGCACTGAACAAACACTGGTCTGTGTACGTGTGTGGACATGGCACAGGTGCCACTGACACAAAGCATGCACCATGGTGTGTAACATGCCACACACCAGTGGCAGAGCTGCAAATGGCCACCGTACAATTCACACACATGGCACACACACAGAAACATGAATATGTGACACAGACAACGTAGATGTTAACTGAAATCTGTATCCACACAGGTGAGCAAGGTGAAGAGGCCATAGACACAACTGGCCCATGAGTTACGACAACACAAGGCCAAAGACTGCATGATGAAGGGCTGCACAGTGGCACCACAGACACAGAGGAGAATGGGACCACACAGTAACAATATGAGGTGCTAAATGACCAGACAGCACACAGCACACCGGAACGCAGCCAACACCAAACAAGAGACACTGACTACAACTGTGCCCTGTCTGAGATCAGCCTCCTGCTGCACACACCAAAGCACATCGAGGGGTCAGACAATGATCCCGTTGTCACCCTGAGCATACCGGCAGAGTCAACACCATCCCTTTCTGATGTAACAGCAGAACATTCAGCATTTGAGGAGGACCTAAGCTGTTACTTCACCAATTTGGCAGACACACAGGAAGCAGTACAACAGGAGGTTTTTATGCATTTCTATCGATGGCCTAACAAACACCATGGCAACACAACAGGGCCATGTAGTGAATGCCATATGGGAACTGCAGGCCATATTGGACACAACCAGATGTAACAAAGTATTGCAGCATGTGAAAGCAATGGCCGCGTTGAGCATGTTAAACAACACGATGCAGAGGATGGCTGATGCCATGGATAGTGTGGCAGTGGCAATGGAGCATGGAAGTCAGGAGCAGACCACACAGAACAGTGCACTGACATCAATGGCCAAGGCAGTGTATGGCGTGACTCAGGCAATGTGGCAGAACACCGCCAATATGCAGCCAAATCGAAACACCTATGGTACACAGTTGTATGCTGGAGAGTGGCCATTGCACAATGTTGAGCACATACATGCAGTGCAGCACACAATGCCTGCAGTTACACAGCACACCACCATGAACAATGCCCTACACAGCAGGCAGGGCAATGTGATACCCACCGTACAGCAGCAGTGGATGCATGACTGGGACAGGGATGTTGTCTCACCATGGCAAACACAGTCAGGGGACGAGACATCAGCACAAGCCCCACTGGGGGATGTGACCATGGCATTCATATGGACAACATGTGCATGAGGCATGGAGGGGACCTGCAGTCAGAGGGATGTGTCAACAGGAATGCTGGTCAACATCGTCTGCATGAAAAAGTGCCGGAGCACACAGTGACTAGCCACAGACATGCCCACACAGACGGGACAATCGCATCAGTGGTGGAATGTGACCACAGCCACAGATCCATGGTGACACAAGTGACACTGCATGTAACACACCACAATGAGTCACCAATTGTGTGACCACTAGGCACAAGCACTGTGGACGGTGCCCTCTGAGCTGAACCTGCCCAGGAGGACACAGTACCAGTGGCAGATGCAAACACAGATGATGGACAACAGATGTCAGGTGGACAGGACCACAGTCACACACCCATGACTGATGGCAACGTTATCAGTACTGTACCCAGTGAAGGGACACAGGTAACATCCATAACACTTGCAACTGGACAAGTGTCAGCACCAGTGCATGGGGGTGACATGGCATTAGACCGCCAGACAAGCACACAGCGCAGGATAGTGCTGTGGCAGCCCATCACAACAGAGGTGCCCACAAATATACCAGCGGTCACAGGAAGTAAACGCAAGTTTACAGTGAACATTGGGGAGGACACAAACACCAATGTTGTGCATGCACCACTGGAGTAGTGGAGCAATGTCTGCACAGGGCAGTGTGCCACACAGACTAAGCCAAGCAGCAGGCCACCCAAGTCATGTGCCATATCTGACAACACTGTGGACCACACATGGCCACCGAATGCCACTGCCACACCAAGATGGTCCATGAGGGTTCGGAAGACGGTGCCACCAGCAACAGTGAGGACTAGCAGCCTTGTCAACACACAACCTGTCACCAAGGCATCAGGGGGTACACAGGTGCTGGAACATCCAAAAGGCAACGGCGGTGGAAAGAGCAAAGGTGGACAGTCGTTATAGTGCACACAATGGCTGCCATGTTGAGACTGATGTGGCAGCATGGGTACATGGGCACACACTGGCCTGAAAATGGATGACACATAGTAATGGTAGACCTGCAGAAAGACCCATGGTGAATACACAGATGCATCACACTGCACGGAATAGCACACATGCATGCCAGCCTCCACACTGGAACAGGACTCTGCCAAGTGTATGCAGTGGGAACATGCTGCCTGCAGGCCCAAACCATGGGTTTCCACCTTGATGACTGGTGGTTTGGCTTACCCACAGCGCACATGGCATATGGAACTAAGAGAATCCCATTAAACTACAGCCATGCCTGTGTTGGGCACATCATTGTGCAGCACATATGCAGTGAATAGTGCAGGTGAACAGTGCATGACAGGTCAAATGGCTTATGAGAGACCATTGCCATCAGCTAACTCATGATGTCATGACAGGCACTGAATAGTATGTGAACGTCACACACAGTGCACATGTGGCACACGGTAAACTGCCAAACATGTCCCTGCACATACTGTATGCATGCTGTACAATGTGGAACAGACACACAGTCCAACCCAATGACATAACCATGTGGATGACAGGGTTAATGACTGCCTGTCATCACCCCATCCAATGTGGTGATGATGAGACATGCCTGCTGTCCCCAATGTCACTGGTGTGACATTCAACACCACGGCACCTGCAGCACCTGCACACACGTGCCATGCTGTGCACACATATGCTGTTGATACTGACACACGAGAATGTTGTAACACATCACATACAGTGGCATGCAAGAGGCACACTGGGCATGCTTGCACCATGCTGTAACACATGCCTGTACCACAGTGGAGCATCACTCATGCTACATGTCACACCCAAAGCCAGTGACATTGTGGTACACAGTACATGTAGGATGTGTCCATACATGCACTGTGCAGCACAACCATCACCAGAGTGTCTGTTTGAGTAACACACAGCACATGTGCATTCTCCCATGCCACAATATCAGCACAGATGGGGGCAAACACCATGAGATGTCCATACCACAGTGCCATGCCATCCTGTCATGGCCATTCACTATGATTGGTGTTGTGCGGCTGCACCCTGTGTGTGTTGTGTACTATACTGAGGTAGCCTGGTGACATGTGTCAGCAGGTGGTGACTGGATACATATGGTGTCATTGTGATGTTACATGGCTGGCGCTCCCTGACACCACTCCCGGGACATGCAGTGCTCTGTATGTGGCAGCGGTGGTTACATGTACGGAATGTGTCAGGAGCCTAGCAGGGGCATTGCATCTGTGGGCAAATGGGGTCCAGGAGGTATGGAGGGTATGCAGGACTACACATCACAGGGTGTGCTCTGTGTCACTAGGGTACATGAGTAATAATGCACATGTGTTGGTGCCATTGCTGTGTGGCTGTTGTGGTGTATGCAGGGCTTCAACACGGACCCCTTATGGTAGGCTCCTTGGAGGTGTGTCCCAATATGACACACTGTCCTGTGTTCGTGTCTGTGTGCCTCAGAGTATGCCTGTGTATTGGCTCAGCTGTGCCCCTGACCATGTGCATGTATGACTTTGTGGCAGGCCATTACCTGGCTGCAGTATCGATTGGGTGGGCCAATGGGGGATGCAGGAGTGCATATGCACATCATACAGGCATGACATAGTCATCAGTGGATCCATCCGCATAGGTACTGGACAGAGTCATGTTCACAGTATGAACATGGTGTGGCACAGGCTGCACATCCAACTGTGGTAGTGTGATGTGTGTAGAGAGGCCCACAACCACCCTGGAGGACATGGTTATGACACCAAATGAACACAGTGGCATGGTACAATGCATGGTGCAACTATACGAACTGTATGTGGGCAGTGGTGGCACAGGCCTTGCACACCTGTAACATGCCACACACTGCTCTCTTGGGACTGCCACCTGCCCACACCCCTGTGGAGGAGTGCAAACTGTCAATAATGTACATTTCAACATTGTATCTACTATGCTGTATAGTTGTTACATGCACATGTCCAACACCTTGCGGTATGCACTGCCTAGGTGTAGTAAATGCAAGGGAGAGATGCTGTCAAGCACTGTGCAGCCACGCTGGACAGCCCTTGGTATGCCATTGGGCTGTTAGATGCAGTACCCTGCATTAAATGCTGCATAGGATGTATAGGTGAGTGGAGGACTACACCCCAAACGGATTCTAACAGTGGAAACATATGCACATATATAGCTGCCAGTGGGTTAAGTTGAAAGGACTACCAAGTGTGTCTGGGCCATGTACCCCTACTTGGTCACCAGTGCTGACACTCTCAGCCTCCCCCCCACCCTGTATCCCACTGCATGCCACCCCCACCCCTCTGTACCTTGCCCAGGTAAACATCACCCCCTCCCCACACAACACAACACAACAACACAACCACATTGCTACATCCTCGAGAGTGGGTGGGTGGGTGTAAAGGCACCTGCATGCACTTTGTCCCTTACCGTGTCCTTGGGTGGTCCCTGCGCCTCCCCCACAGAGGTGTAAAGTGACTCTGGGTCATGTTTCCATCCACCACCCATGCAGTGCACAGCCTTGGTGTGTACTATGTTGGCATCCAGGTATCGAGTGTTCCCCCTCACAACCCTCTATCCACTCTGTGTTACAGGCAGTACATGTTAGTGCCCCTCAGCCATGCCACATAATGCCACCACCCCATCACCTGGCTGCACCCACTCGCACCTCCTGTACAGTCACAAGGTGCATGGCTGTCATCTGTATGTGTGGGCAACCCTCTGCAGGGGGCGGCCAACAGAGTACCTCATATAACCATACACCTGAATGCCTGTAGTAACACATCATTCCTGGGTAATACCACACTCCCACCGTACAATCATCCTTAAAGGGGCACATTACTGGTTGCTGAGCACTGGCCTGATTGTCCACAGTAGACAGCATCAACATATTCATCCCTTGCTGGTGTTGTGAGTAATACATTGACACATGTAATGGTTTAATGAGTTTATTAATGCAACAACTCAACATTTACATTCATAACACACAAATGCTGCAACAGGTACATGTTAACAGACATGGCTTATGTTCACACATCCACAATGCCAAATGTTTAGGCAATGAGGTCAACTCATACACATGAACAGCCATCAAGTAAGATATACAAGGTATCAACCAAAGTAATGGGAACTCCTACACATATAACGGTATCTACAGCAGTGTATGGCACATGCAACTATTACAAACAACCAAATGGGCACCTGCATATGTATCACACTAACAACCTACACATATACTGGCAGGCAGGTGTACCCCTATAAACAGCATACCACTAACATCAATACGCTCATAAACTTTGTAGAACACAACAAAGACTACTGGTACTGTTAAAAGGCATCATACACCAGCCTGGTGGCACAGAGGGTTAAGGTGCTGGACACCACACCTCGAACCACGGTGGTGACCTGGGTTCGGGAATGGACTCGGGTTGCCAGGGGCTGGCAGGGGAGGAGAGGGCTGAACGTCCGGAGGACTGCTCTCCTCTCCTGGGGGAGGGGGGGGGTAGGGGAAAGTGCTTCACTCTGTAGTGGCCCCCGGTGGAGATTGGAGGCACTACAAGGAGCATCATAATGTGGGCTCTCCAGGATAAACATGAAAGATGGCACGTCTCCGACCGGATGACGGCAGCCCACCTCCCCACACCTCTCTGCTGTGAAGCATCCAGGTCTGCAGTATCCACGCTCCACCCAGAAGCAAGAGAGTGCTTAGGCACTCTAAACTCCACTCCCCGTCACCCTGTCTGGGGCAGAGGGGCCCCCCTCAGTGAAGGGATATGCTGGGTCAGCAAAGCATTGGAGCAGCAGGATGGCAGGTTGGCGGCAGAGGCAATAGCAGGACTGGCTGCCTGAAGGAGTGGACAGAACATGTACGGTAGGCGGGATAAAAAAAAAAAGGCATCATACAGTAACAACATATAGTAAGGTCGTTACAGTGCAAGGCATGTCCATGTTCATGGATAGCAATAGGGAATGTCTTTATGGATTAGGCTTTGGCAGCACAATGCAGCAGGCACAGGGGTCATGGAGGTCTGCATACCAAATGGTCCTAGTAGGTAACGGACAGAATGTGTCACATGGCCACGATAGCTACTGTGCTTCACAGAAGCATGTTCTGCATGTACATCGGACACCCGTATACCAGTCAAGGTATTTGAGCAGTCTGCTTACATCAGCATATAGCAGTGCCACGTGTCTTGCTATTGGCTGTACTTGTGCCGCAAGTACATGTGCAAATGCTCTTATGGCCTACCGTTGTGGTTCATCCAGTGCACCAGCAGGTGTGGCAGGTGTATCATCCTCCACACCAGATGTTGATGCATGCTGCCTCTCTGAGTCATTGGCAGTGTCTGCCTCCCCATGCTCCATCTTGACAACATCCTGCCCTGCCACATTGGTGCCATCATTGTCCCTGTTGCCCTCACTGGCCTGGGTAATGGCAGCCACCCCATTGGTCTGTTGCAGATCTGTGGTACCATCCATTGTCTGCTCTTTATCCTGCTCTCACTGCACAGCCTGCTGGTCCCCAGCATCATTATTCACCTGCACCTGTTCTCCCTGGGCATGCTGACATGTCCGCTCCCTGTAGGCCCTCGCCTCTGTTATCTTCAGTCAACATATTGCCCGCTCAGGGGCATGCCTCCGTGCAATCTGTCCTGGACTTGACATCAGTTTGGATCTGGCAGAAACTGCAACAGCACATAGGAACGGGAGTTACTGTACTGTATGTGGTATTTTCATGGTGAAGTGCATCCATGCTTGGCCAACAGCTCCACTGGCTTGCTGTTGCCATGCACAAGTCTGGGATGGTACACATGTCACATGCGTATGCACACTGCAACAGTGTGGTGTACCCATTGGAATGGCATTGTCAGAAGGTCTAAACCTCACTCTCAGGTTCCTGGCTATATTGGGAATGCAAGGAATCACAGACACATTGCATAAGAGTAATAAACTTGTTTATTACTGCCAAAAAGGATAATTACAGTTGCCCTAAGCAGTTCTTACCAATACGAACCAGGAGCCAATGATAAGCGTTCCCTATACCTCAAGGAGTCTTTGTGTCTCTTGGGGTCTTCGAGGTAGAAAACATAATGTCTCACATTATATACCTATGATAATTACTATGGTTACTGTAAGATAGAAACATTTCTAGTTACGGAGATGAGCCCTATTGGCTAAATTAGAGGTGGCTCCACTGTTCAAGATAACATTATACAATTTTGTAGTAGTCATTATTTTGTGAAACAAAAAAGTACAGTTCTACATATATCAGTGTAGTAGTACAAATTACCAAACGTGGCAATGCTGACTTATATATCATAATCACTACAAGGACACAGGTGTCTCAATATCTCATAAGCAAGAAATACATATAAAATATATATATATATATATATATATATATATATATATATATATATATATATATATATATATATGTATTAGAAAGCAAAGTGTATAACAATAATATGCATACATATCCTGACATCTACTCTTATACAGTGGATGCCCTTAGCCCTATATGTTAGTATAATATATGCCTAAGTGCTAGCTGCCTATGGTGTACCTCTGGTGGTACCAGTAAGGGTGCAGGGACCTTGTGTAACAGCATACATTGCATGACACTGTGCCGTCATGGCATACATCCAGGAGGCACAAGGCATGTGCTATGACACTGTCCGTAAGGCAGCTTCTGTGATTGGCACCGGTAAGGCAGTGGCCACCTATAATAAGGTGGTGGCAGAGGCACTGGATGCCATCGCACTGGTCTGTATGTGACCCAGATCCTCTCACTTGAGAGTCCCCTGGTTTGATGGGGATCTCAAGGCGATGAAGATCAAGGGTTGGAAGTTGGAGCATAACTGGCAGAAGACCCGGCTGGAGTGTGACAGCGTGCACAATATGGCGAGTACCAGGAGGCAGTCTCCCATAAGAAAGCAGAATTCCTGTCCAGGGAGATTGCAGCAGAGAGGAACAGACTTTCTCAGATTTTTCAGACTGGATAGGCTTCTCCATCCTGCCTGTCTACAGCTGAAGAAGACTTTTTCATCCACCTTGTGTGAAGAGTTTGCTCTGTTCTTCTCTGACAGAGTGTCATCTATCAAGTCAGGAATTCCGTTATGGAGGCCTTTTCCTCACAGTGGTCAGTCTAGTAGGAGCAGAGGCACTCTGCCTGTCTGGGAGGAGTTTAGGCCAGTGGAGATGTCTGAGGTGACTGAGGTGATCTGAGAGCTGAAGCACACATTTTGCCAACTGGACGCAGCCCGAATGTGTTTCTTAATGGAATGCACTGAGGCTGTTGACCCAGTGTTCGCCTGGATCACCAGGTGCTCGATGGTGGAGGGGGTATTCCCAGCAGCTTTGAAAGACGTGCTGGTGAGGCCCCTTCTTAATAAGTCTTCCCTTGACCCAGATGTCCTGGCGGATTACCGTCCAATCTCCAACCTGCCTTTTTTGAGCAAGGTTGTGGAGAAATTAGTGGCACAACAGCTTGTGGATCACCTCATGTCCTTCAACATCTATGAGCCATTTAAGTAGGGATTTTGAGCCAGACAGAGTACAGAAACAGCTCTAGTTAGAGTGCATAATGATCTGCTCAGGGCTAGAGATACAGAAGATAGGTGAATACTTGAGCTCCTCAGTCTCTCATCAGCATTTGACACCGTGGACCATGTCGTGCTTCTTGATTGGCTCTGTGAGTTTTGTGGACTCACAAGGGTTGTCATCAGATAGTTTGAGTCCTATCTCTCTGAAAGGATGTAGTGGGTAGCAGTGGGGAATTTCTCCTCCTCCTCCTCCCCAATGTCCATCATGTGGAGTTTCACAGGGCTCGATCTTGTCGCCGATGCTGTTCACGGTGTACATGCTGCCACCGGCTGAGATCATTCGACAATACAGCGTGGCGCTTCACTGCTATGCAGATGACATCCAACTGTATTTGTCATTTGCACCCAGAACATCTAATGCTGTCAACATGCTTAACATCTGTCTGGCTAAAATCAATGACAGGATGGCTTCCAGCTGGCTGAGACTAAATCCAGAAAAGATAGAGGTGCTAGTGATTGAGCCAAGTCACCGGCGTGATAGTTGCAACCTGGAACGGACATTGGTCCTTTCCTGGGGTCTGCTCCATTGGTTGCTTCCCCAAGGGTGAAGAATAGAGGTGTGATCCTGGCTATCAGGCTGACCTTTGAAGACCAGGTGTCATCTGTGGTTAAGAGTGTTTTTTACCACTTGTGGAACATCACCAAGATCAAGCCCCTTGTTCCGCCCGAGGATCTGCCGACTCTGGTAAATGCCTCTGTTACCTCTAGGCTTGACTACTGTAATGCTCTTTACTTTGTGGTCATGGGAGGGGCCCTCCTCAGGCTGTAGCTAGTACAGAACACAGTGGTCCGGTTGCTGATGGGTCTGTCCAAGTCCTATCATGTGACCCCAGTCCTGCATGCTCTGCACTGGCTGCCAGTCAGGTGGAGGGTCCTTTTCAAGGTGGGCTTGCTCACCTATAAGGCACTGTATGGGCTGGGTCCTGGCTACCTGTCAGAGCTCCTCACACCTGCAACCTCTGCCTGCTCCCTCCACTCCTCTTTGAGGGGCCTCCTGAATGTTCCTGGGGTTCAGCTCAAGATACCTGGTGATCAAACTTTCAGTGTCTCTGGGCCGACCCTGTGGAACACATTCCCAGCTGCAGTAAGGGGAGGCCCCTTCGATTGGTGTTTTCAAGCAGAGGGTAAAGGCCTACCTCTTCAGTCTGGCTTTCACAGAATAATCAGTACTATATAGAGAATTCTGTTATTTGAACTTTGATTTTATTTATCTGCTATTTATGGATTTTAATTAGTTGTTTTATCAGTAATATTTTGTTAGGCGCACAGACCCTCTGGGATTGTGCGCCATAAAAATAAAATCTGCCTTGCCTTTACCCGGACCAGTGCTCAGATGCACTTCATGTGTGGGGCCTACAGGCATGACTGTGGTATGCTGTGTATCACAGGCCATGCCAGTGTGGCATGTCTGCACTGTCCTCCACAGACAGCCATCCGTGCTTACATCACTGTAGAAGTACACCACTAACAAGTAAGTGACAGTGTGGCTACCCCTTACACACTAACACAGTGAACAGTGACTATGCATGACTGTCCTACCCTTCCACGTTTCACGCACCATGCTTGCGTTCCCGGTGCCCAGCAATGCCATGCCCAGCACAGGTGCACATTGTACATTGTAATACGCAGATGTTGCCATGCAGTGCATGCTGGTGTATGTACTACGCCTATTCTGTTCACCACTACCAGTATCAGCGTGCAGCATTGTGGCAGTACATGCATGCTGTGTGTCATGCTGACTTTCCTGTTATTACTGCTGTGGATCCACCTTCTGCTGAGGGATGGGAATCACCCTGGCCATCGTGCATGCATTCATGCCCCTGGACCGTGTTGTGACATTGGACATCTATGGGTACATAAAGTGGGGGGACACTGTCAGTATTCATACAGGTATGACCACAGTATGTAATCAAACATATGAACAGTACGTTGGCATGCATTGTACATAGGCTTGTGCCATAACTTAAACAAAGCAAAAAATCTGCCCCAACAGCCGGGTGTGCTTCAGAGAAAAGGCAAGCAGCAAAAGGGAAACCCACCAACCTCCTTCCAGTTTCGCCTCAGAGCATCATCAGGGAGTGTTCAAACAGGTGATGCACACTACTTTTAAATACCCATCTTAAAGTGACAGTGCATACATAATTGCAAGCCATAGTGTGACATACACCAGAATTAAAATGCATAATAGTAGAACCAACAGCTATACTGTTTGATCAAAGATGGATGAATAAATATGCTTGATAAAGTATTCTAACTGTACCAACATAATATATTAAACACCAAGTCAGGAATTTAAGCAACAGCCATGATCTCTGTGATGTGGCTGCAATGAGGCTGCTTGCATTGTGGTCAGCAGTGATGCTGATTGCATTGCGATGCCTGGGTTGCAACACAGACTGCTACTATAGCCAACAGGAACACTGCATGGACTTCACACAATGGCAGTCTGTTTAAGCAGTGGCCACCCACTGTGAAGACGTGCAGACAGTGCAGCCTGTGGATAGGGTGTATTTGGACAGGTCCATACACCGTTTGCCCATGTGGGGATGCACACTAGCAATGTCTGTTGTGTGCATTGTATGCAATGTTTGTGTGCTTTTGGATAGCATAGGTGACCTGGAGGACAATGAAATATATACTTAACAGAGACAAAGATAATGGACTATCTGAGCATATCTGGGGACAGGACATATCGGCTGGCTGCACAACTGTTGTGGTGTCTAACCCATATCAATGTGTACATAATATAGTAGTAGTGTGTGGTTAGTTTGTATAGGTGCAGAGGGTGGTACACTGCCACTGTGAACTGAGACCCCTACAAATGTGGAACATAAGGGACCTCACAAATGGACACTTGCATTCAGTGCAGGGTCATTTGCTTGTCATGGTGAGGTGGTTGGTGGTCACTGTGCTTTGTGATGCTTTGGGGCATGTGATCTGGCTGGGATAAAGGGTACCTGCCTTATTTCATCTGGAGCTTTTGCTATTGATAAGCCATTCCTGCTATCAACTGTGATGTCCTGTGTCCCACATGCTACTTCCTTGTGGTGGTTTTGGAAGGGTGGAGATCTGGAGGCAATTGTTTTTAAGAAGCTGGTTGTGTGGTTGCCTCCAGAACTAGCTACAGTGCAGCCACTCTCAGTGGATGTGTCTCTAGCACTATAATTCTGATGGACCAGCTGTCACTAGCAGGCTTTACCAAATACTGCCAGTGGTGGCTGGAGTCCAGCACACAGAATGGGGTTTACAAATTGCTGTTGTGCCTCATTTCCTCGTCTTTCACTACTGCTGCCCTCAACCCTCCAGCATGCAGCCAGTGATTGTCTGTTGTCTTTAGCTGTGAATGAATCCCAACATCTCAAGTATAGCCCCGGTCCCCACATGTCCCACTGCTTGCAAACATGGAAATAGATGTAAATCTCTGCAGTGCTGTAGCCATCATAGGCTATTACATTTTATAGCATGCTGACCCATGAATGATGATCTAGCAGAACTTTTCCACAGACAGGACTTCTTCTATTCTGCTGTTGTACACACTTACACATGGGGACACACAGGGTGGAGCCATACCTGTGCAACCAGTGGATCTGCCTTCCTCCATAGCTTGCCGCCAGCCACACACAGTGGCCATCAGTGTCAGTATTATGGTGGCAAGTTGTCAGTGTCACACACACTGTATCCAACCCTGCCATCTACGTGTGAGGGGGACCCAGCCAATGGGGTGGTGGGGTCTGGGACATGGGGATGCACCAGCCAGGACTGTGGAGGCACAGTGGTGGTGGGTCTTGCTGTATGTGGCTTCATAAACCTCTAACCACTGGATGTGGAAAGGGCAGCTGACACAGTGTGCAGCGGGCAGTTGCAAGGTGATGGTACTGTCTCTGTCTCTCTCCCAGTCCTACCATCGCTGTTCGGTGAGGCTGCTCAGTTGTTAGACACCAACACCACTGCCACCCACCACATGCCCAGCAGACCGCATAGCAGTGCGGGCCCACCCACAACATACCAATGGCACTGCTTGACATGGGTGACAGGTCTGGCACAGCTCCTGCAAGGCTGTGCTGCAGTGACAGCGTGTCAGCATTGTAGGTGTGTACAGCTGTGGCACACTGTCAGTGGTGTCTGCCTTGACCCTGCTTCTGTTGCATCCACACTGAGGCTGACAGGGGGAAACAGTGCCAGTATTTCATGCAATGTGGCCTGTGTGTCTGCCACATGCACATAAGAGATGGTACAGAGCGCCTTGCTGTTTTGCACAGTGCATCACGGTCATGTGCCAGGGGTACTGTGGTCTCTGGTACTGCTGTGTGCTGTGGTCACCCAGCAGTCCTTATTCCAGTGGGGCTTCCACCCTTTCAATGCACTGCTCACTATAGTGTGCATGTCAGAGTGGTTGCATGTGTTGTACTGTTGTACCACAGGGAAGATTCCCCGCCGGTGTGCGTTGTGTGCATCCCTGTCCTATGCCACAACATCACAGTGTTACTCAGAGTATGCTTTACACATCGGTACACACTACAGTCACAGTCTGCGCACACATTGTGCATGTGTCCACTCATGTACCAGTGCGTGTCACCATCACACTGTTGTGGGCAGTGGCCCCCCTGGCTGCACATCACCATACACAGCCTCTGCTGTTTGTGCCTCCACATCCAAGGGAGGTTGCCATCCATGGTCTGCTATGTGCTGTATCACCATGTTGCTGCAGTCCATGGCATCCTATGTGTGTGTGTGTAGCAATGTGGTTGATGCCACATGTGCACCTTCCTGTTGTCCTATTGTGTCCACAGCATACAACGTGCTGACCGGTCCATATGTGACATCATGTCAAGTTGCATATCATCCCATCCTTGCAGTGCCATGCTGCCACCGAGTAGTGTTGTCAAACATCCTATGCACACATGGGCCTCATGCATCATGGCATGTGGCTGCACAAACTGTGTCCTGTGTATGTTGCATATGAACAGTGCCATTGAGGGCTGCAAACAGACATCAGGCTCTATTACAACTACAATGCTACCAATGCATGTGTGTGGCCCCTGGCAGCAACACCTCTGCATCACCACATCCAGGGCCTGGAGTGTGCACTCTGGTTGACCCAGCTGCATGTCCAGTGTCACTGTATGCACTGTGATGTCATCCACAGTGGTGTCCACACATCCACGGTTGGGTGGTGTGTGCACTACCATCGCTATACGTACTGTGCTGTTTCAGGCATTTGCTTATTGGGGTTTGTCCATCAGTGATTATGGTGTTGGGCACACATTGGCATTGGGGTGAGTCATGCTGTGTTTGGCATGTGGTTCACTGTGTTGCTGCATTGTACTCATGAAAAATGGTTGCATATGAGGTTATCTCTGATATGGTGTCATGCAATGGTTGCCTATGCACTTGGGTAGGCCTTGATGGCTCTGTCTCCCTGATGTTTGTCCTCTTCCCTGGAGCCATCATCATCTGGCACCTGCTCTGGTTCTGGCATGGCAATCCGGTGGTCTATAGCTATGTTGTGCAATATGCAGCATGCTATGATCATCTTACATGCCATTTCTGGTGTGTACTGTAGCGACCCACCCTACCAATCGAGGCACCAATAGCGCATCTTTAGTAGCCCAATCGGACATTCCACCACGGATCAGGTTGTGATGTGTGCCTCATTGTACTGCATATGCGCTTTTGTCACTGGGTTCATTAGCCAGGACTGCTGTGCATATTCGCTGTCACCTGCAATGTGAGATATGTGTGTTATTGCTGACTGTGTTTTACACATATGACAGTGTTGTTGTCCCCTGCCTGTATCATGACTGTGTTGTGGCATGGGACCACTTGGCTGGCACACAGGTTAATTCACATTGCATTGCACTGTACCCCACTGTTGTGTGCAGCCCTGCATGGGGTCACAGGCCACCTATCGCTCTCTATGCTGTGTCCATGCATGGTGCAGTGCATTGTTTCTATGTGATGCACTGATGCCGCCATGTATGCCATTGACACATGTGCATGATCAGTGTGTCACATGTCCCTCCATGCATTGTACACATTTCTGGCACTTACCATGCTGCATCCTTTGTGCCGGTGGCGGCCCTTGGTGTGTACCTGTCATTGTTACACTGCAGCGTACAAACGTTGCTCTGTATATGTACATTACACACCTATCAGCCATCCATCCCATAGCATTCCATTCTGGAATGCATGGCACAGGCCACTGTTCCAGAAGATGAAGGAGTCATGGTTTGATCCAGGGTAACATGCAACTACATAGAGGATACAGCATTGATTGTCACACTCCAGATGACAATTGATTGAGTGAAAACCCAGTCTGCTGATGTATCCCTCTGAGTCAACTGTTGGTGCCCTTATTGTGATGTGTGTGCAGTCGACTGCACCAAGCACATGTAGGAACCCAGCAATGGCATAGAAGCCCTTTTTCACTTCCTGCTGCCGCTGTGCATCCTGGGAGAAGTGGATATATTGGTGTACCCTGTATGTGAGGGCATCAACAAATTGGCTCAAACACCTGGACACAGACAGTTGGAATTTGCCCACTGTGTCCCCACTCAGTGTCTGGAATCCACCACTGCCCAATACACAGATCACAGCACACACCTTCACATCAGTGATGAGTACATGCCTTCTCTGTGTTCTGCTCTGCACGTCAGCACTGATTTCCTGGCACAGGTCATCGATTGCCCCCTTACCCAGCCGGTATCGGGCAATGCAGTGTTCTTCACTGAGGTTCCTGTGTGAGGTGCATGTGTTGTACACTCTCCTTGCATTCCTCTAATGCCCTGTTATGTACAGGCCTTGCTTGCACCTGTACAAGGCCATCTTGGTGCTGTGCACATTGTGTCCTTCTCCTATGTCAGTGCAGTATGGCAAGGCTCATGGCCAGTATTGCCACTGCCCCAGACATTCCCTCCATCTGCTGTGTTGCTTCCACTGCTGCACTCTGGCCTCTGTGGAGTTCACACTGAACTTACCTGCTATGCCACTCCCTCTTATATTCTGTGTCTTAGACCAGGTTTTGCTGGTCTAGTGAGTGTTGGTGATTTTCTTATTTGTTCATCTTTAAGAATCACAGTCTGGGGGTTGCTGTATCCTTTCTGTGGCACAAGGCCACTTGCACCATGTGACACCACATTTTGTGGTGCAAGTGGGTTGCTGCAGTACTTTAGTGTAGGCACAGTGCATTTGGCACATCCTGCATTGAGAATCGTAGTTAGTGCATTACTCGGCGCATCCTCCTTATCCACTGGTGCAGGATGCCTTGCGTCGGTGCGGGTGCCTTGCATTCTTCAGTGTACTTTGAGAGTTGGGCCTGACATGTCCATTTGATGAGTGATTTGAGCTGTCAGTTGTGCAGGCTGAGGAGAGGGAGGGAGGAAGCTGTTGTACCACTGCTGCTCTGTTTGTTGATGGCTGAGGAGACTCTCTAGACAAAATAGCTGAGAAAGTACGCTGCTACTTCTCACATAAGGTACTGTAATTGTTGATGGACTGAATATTTTCATGTCTAGAGATCTGTGCTACATCTGTGGGTGGGAAATGAGAGTCAATTAGCATTTGGATGGCACTTTTGTGAGTGGAGTGGTTTGTAATGTACTTCTCAGGTGGGAGACCAGCTGACACCTTCCGTAGTTTCAAGATGGTTTATATCTTGTTTTTCCTAATTGTCATAGATCTGTACCATAGACTGGATGATTTTAGCTTTAGGTTGAGGGCTATGTAGAATGGGAATCAGGTGCCTGCATTTGTTGTGGTCACTGTGTGGCATATTTGTGAGAAGCAGTGATAGGGTCATGTTCAGAGTTTGCAGCATTTTTGTACATGCAAAGTGGAACAGCCCTGACATTTTTTAAGTTAGTTCCTGTCCATGTTTTTGTCTGATGCTCATGATACTCTAAATATTCATTTCCTTCATTGTCTCGGCTAGGTTCCCCAAAGCTACAAGGCTGGCAGCAGGAAGGGTCGAGAGGGCAATGGTTGTTGAACAGCCCTCCCCAGCTCCCCTCAGTTCCCCGAAGCTACAAGGCTGGCAGCAGGAAGGGTCGAGAGGGCAACGGTTGTTGAAAGGCCCTCCCCAGCTCCCCTCAGTTCCCCGAAGCTACAAGGCTGGCAACAGGAAGGGTCGAGAGGGCAACGGTTGTTGAAAAGTCCTCCCTAGCTCCCCTCGGTTCCCCGAAGCTACAAGGCTGGCAGCAGGAAGGTACACAGTGTCAAGACTGCACTCAGTTTTAAACCTCCGCGCCTTTTTTCTGCTCAGCTCCCTGGCACTGTAGTACTCACTGCTGCAGCCACTTTATACCCAAGGAAATTAATGTATTTCAACTCACAAGACTGTGCCTAAGACTGTGCCTACGATACACTCTAGCCTGCCTACCTTGATTTAATTAACTTTTGCTGGTTCTGGTACACTGCAGCTGCTGTTTTAATTAATTTTAGCATATCCTCTAATACAGCAGCTGCTTGCACCCCCCACCCCCTCCTCCACCATTAATTAAATACGCTAGTAATCCAGCCCACTTTTGTTCCAACCTATAAACTCACTTGGAGGGCAGTCCTACCCCTCCCCCTTGCTGCATCAGTCCTAATTCAAACCAGCGAGGCAGTCCTTTCTTTTTTTTTTTCCTCCACTCACTCTTGCCTATTCTCTATGTTTGCCTCTGTTCTACACTTATTTTGTCTGGAAAAGTAACTCAGACTGAGGGTATCCCAGTTTTATCTTTTCCCCTCACCTTTTCAAATTCCCCCTGCTCCTGTCCACTCCTCATAAACTGCACTCTATTGGAATACCTGCCTCTTGTGAATAACTTGTATAATTGACTGCCAACCTCTGGCCACTAAGGATCTCACTCAAACTGCCTTCACTATAGGTGTCACCCTGCCCTTAAGTCACCATTTCTGTCACTTATATTCTACTCTTATAAGGGACAATCCACCTCTGATTTACAGAGGTTTCATACAAGGCATACATAATGTTCTCTTTTGCATGCCAAAGGTCACTTCTGGTGGTATCAGGATTACTACCCACCATAATCGTCCTCTCCTATCTCTCATGTAACATACCAGCTGGATACCCTGGGTCCCACTGCCATGAAGAATTCTCCTTTGTATTCTCCAACCTTATACCAACTAGAACCTTGCTCCCTTCTTCTAACCTGTCCCTCCATATAACTCATCCTTCCAAAGTAGGGCATTTCCTTCTCTACCACCCCCCTAGCATGCCCAAATACCTCAAGCGCAGTTACAGAGTCTAAGAAGAAGTTTGGGTGATGCTTCTGCACTTATGCTTATCAGAAGACATAGAATCTAACCCTGGCCCCCATTGGAATGCCAGGTCCACGGATGACTCCTCATGGTTCTCCACTAAGGGCATGAAAATTGCCCACATGAATATCAGAAGTTTATCAGCAAACTTTCCTGAACTTGAAGCCTGGATTGCCCTCTACTGTCCGGACATACTTGGACTAACTGAAACATGGCTCAGGCCAGAGATGCCTGATTCCATGTACAAAATACCTGGCTACAGCTTGTCCAGATCCGATCGCCCCATCAAACGAAAGGGTGGAGGAGTTGCCCTTTATTATAAAGAGCATCTCAATGTCTCTGTACTCCAGTCTTGGATAACTAATCACTGTGAAGCTCTGCATACAGTTCTACAACTAGGTGGTGATAAAAGGCTAAATCTGATCTGTGCCTACAGCCCTCCAAAGGGGGCTCTCCCTGGCTTAAATGGGCTCTTGGATTATCTGGCCACTCTAAAGGGTAGATCTGAAGTCATACTAACGGGAGACTTCAACCTGGATCTATCAGGGGAGTCACGCTGGTACATATACTGAAGCTCTCGCCCGACTTAACCTCGCTCAACTTATCTCTAGCCCTACACACATCTCTTCCAACTCGGAGCGCCAATCTCTCCTGGACTGGATGGCTACAAATAGAGCAAATAAAATAATCGCTGCAGGGACCTTTTCAGATTCTATTAGTGATCACCTGCCTACGTTTTGTATCTGGAATGGCCACTGCCTTAAACCCCCCCTAAGAATCATTCAATTTTGGGATTTTGCCATACTAAACCGAACTGCACTTCTCGAGGATATTAATAATATAGACTGGTCTCCCATCTATCACACTGATGATGTAAACACAGCACTTGAATACCTGATGTCTCAGCTTCTGGCCCTTTAGGATCTGCACATCCCTCTGAAAAAAAGGTGTCTCAGGGGGGCTCCCCTAATAAATGGCTAAAAAAAGACCTCCTTCGAGCCATGATAAAAGGAGACAAGGCTTGGACCTTGGCAAAGAAGTCCCAACAATCAGAAGACTGGGTTAACTATAAACAACTGAGAAACGGCTGCAAAAAAGATATTTGGAAGGCTAAAAGGAGCTACTGCCTTAAGCTTCTCCAATCTTCAGCGGGTGATACCAGGGGTTTTTGGAACCACATAAAAAATTTCATTGGGCAAAGGCCCAAGACGGCCATTACCGACATGACACTAAATGACGCAAACTGTAATAAGTTACCTACTATTGCTAATGCTCTTAATGCACACTTCTCGGATCTCTCCGAATACACTGAGAAATTCAACCAACCTCTTTCACCTCCTCCTGAGGTGCAACTTTCGCATGAAACCCCTTTTCGTCTCACATTAGTCTCCTCCACCAAAGTGCGCATCTCTCAAATCAGTATCACCTATGGATCTGCTGGCCCGGATGGGCTACTGCCAAGCTTTCCAAAGCAGGCAGCCCCTGCCCTGCTGTTCCTATTGCAAGAATCTTTACTCTTTCCATAATAACTCAATCGGTACCAACATTGCGGAAAACCGCTCACGTTGTCCCTGTTCACAAAAAAGGGGATACCAAAAATATGTCAAACTATAGATCGATTGCCATTCTCTCTACCGTAAATAAACTTCTCGAGAAGGCCATCGCTACTCAGGTCACAAATTACCTGCACCTTAACAACCTTATATCCCCTACCCAGCATGGATTCCGAACAGGACACAGCACCACAACTGCTCTACTTCAGCTGACAAATGCAGTCCTTACAGCGATGGATAAAAGCCTGCTCACTGGGGCCATATTTATCAATCTCACAAAGGCATTTGACCTTGTGAATCACTCCCTGCTACTTTCCAAACTGTCCCGCCTTGGCTTTGACCTGTCGACCATCTCCTGGTTCGATAGCTACCTCTCAGGGAGGTTGCAATTTGTCCAAATTGAATCCACCATCTCAAATCTTTCCCCTGCCTCTGTTGGAGTCCCCCAAGGATCTATTCTTGGCCCACTACTTTTCTCCCTTTTCATTAACAACTTGCCCTCCCTTCCCTGCTCCTCCTCGTTAATCCTTTATGCTGATGACATGGTGCTTCTCTCCAGTGGTAAAGATCCCTTATCAGTAAGAGCACATCTTCAAGCAGACTTCAACTGCTTGCAGGAGTGGTTACTACAGAATAGGCTCCTAATCAATGCTAAGAAAACTGTAACTATGCTTTTTGGCCCCCCGTCAAGAATCAGATCTCTTACTCCAGACTTATTGATACATTCTCTAGATGACTCCCCTCTTGAATTCGTTACCTCCTTCAGGTATCTAGGAGTCACTCTCGACCCATCTCTTGACTTTAACCTCCACATTGTGTCTACATGTAAGACAGTTTACTCAAAACTTGGTCTTGCCTTTAAAATTTGGTCCTCCCTCAATGATGCTGCCCGGCTTGCTATTGCACAAGGATTTCTCCTCCCTCCTCTAACATATTGCTCTCAGGTTTATCTTAAAGCTAGCAAAGGAGCGCTCCAGAAATGGAGCACCTGCTATAACAGTATATGCAGATTTGCTCTGTCCACTCACAGACTTACCCATCATTGCCTGCTCTACTCGAAACTAAATTGGCTATCCCCAGACTCGCTCAGACACTATTCTGCAGGCTGTACAATTGATAATATGATCAGAACGGGGTCCCCTAAATACCTTGCCGAACTATTAACTCAGCCCTCCCAAGCGTACCTCCTCAGGGCATCTGCTCAAACCCAACTTGAAATTCCCAGATATCTCACACAAAAGGAGAATGATCCTTCGCCATATCTGCCCCCCGCTTCTGGAACTCCATTCCCTCCCACATCAAACTCTCCAAATCCCACAAGGCCTTTAAACTGAGTCTTCGGGCACACCTATTAGAATCTGACTGCTGCTCTTGTTCTGTAACTTGAGCCTCTCTCCTAGCATTTTCTCCTCCCTATGGTACTTACTGATTTCCTGCTGGTCTCCAAAATCTGAAAGTTTCCCACATCCAGCAGAAATCCTATTGTTATAATGTTATTTCACTTAAGTTTTGTTTGCTGTTTGTTGTTTCAATTTAGTCATTGATGTATCATCCGATGAAAATAATTAATGTAATTTTATCTGTTTCTCTTTGTCATCACTGATAATGACTGTACCTGGCTGTATACTGTTCAAATGTTTGTCCTCACCTCATGCTGCATCAATAAATACTTTTTAATGCTGACTCTGGTCTCCCCTGTCTGTACTCTCCCGGGTCGTGCCTGAATATAGGCAACATTGTTGTCTAGTGTACTTACCCGGTAAACAAAAACCAAATAAATAAATAGGTTCTATGTCACCCAACTTTAAATTATATTGCTCATTAATGTGGAGAGCAAAGTGGAGCCTGATGTTGCATATAAAGCAGGGCAATAGGTAAATGGTAGCCTATTGTGCCACTAGTGTACAACTGATTAATTTCAGACTCTGTGAGTGGTTCAGCCTTCATAGGGTGATTGCCGTTACCTAATTTCTTCAGGTATTTTTCTTTGTTGTGAGTGTGGAAATTGTTCCCTTAAAGTAGATTTGTGCACTTTGAAAAACAGAAGCAGGATAATTATGTTTGGCAAAGTGTTTACACTCTCCAAGGTACCATATATTGTACTAGGATCATATTCTGAGCCATCTTGTTTTTTGAGTAAAAATATGAAATTGGCTATTAGAGGGTCTAGTTGTTCCAGTGGGCTAGTGTGAAGTGGTTTTGACTCATCATTTACTGCCATATAGTTGGACAGGAGGTGTAAATCGAAAGTTGTTTTTTATCGCTGTGCTCTTATGTTGTCGAGCATCGATGGATTGCTGTCTTTCTTAATTGATTGTGCTTTTCTTTTGCTGAGCCATTTTTAGAGAAGTGGTTCTGTCAGCTGAGGTGTCCACCAGCTTTTACTGTGCATGATGGTTACAGTAAAAACCAGCTCATGGGGAGCGATGCAGAGTGTGTGTGGTGTGCAAGGAAGCAGCATTCTTGTGCGACTGTATTAGGAGATGCATCAATAGTATTATGGGATCTTGTAATATTATCGATGGATTTCATCAGTGGTATTATGGGGAAAAAATGGTATAGTTTCCCATGGTATTATTATGGATATCAATATAGTATAATATAATCTGATACATTATGATATATAGTACAGTGATATATGATACAATACAGTACAGTTCAATACAATACCCATTTTATTTATTTGCTGATGCATTTATTTATTTACTTGGGCAAGGTCCCTCTACCTAAGAATGGCAGCAGGGAAGAGGCTAGCAACTATAGGCCAATAAGCTTCACCTCAGTGGTGGGGAAATTAATGGAAAAACTGTTAAATGAAAGATTATTGGAGAAGCTTGAATCCAATGGGCTCCAAGGCCAAAGGCAGCACATACTCATTGGGGAAGGGGGATCATGGCAAACAAACCTGATTGATTTCTTTGACTGAGTGAAAAGGGAAATAAATCAAGGCAGTCCAGTGAACATGGCCTATCTGAACTTTAGCAACACCTTTAACACTGTGTTGCAGGGAAGACTTATTAAGAAATTCAGCAGCATATGGGTGGGATCCAAAGTAGTGAACTGTGTTAGAAATTGATAGGCACCAAAGGGTAGTGGTTAACAGCACTCACTCAAATTTTGGGAGAATGACCAATGGTTTGCCACATGGCTCAGTACTGGGGCCGGTCCTCTTCAGTGTCTTCAAATGTGAAATTGCAGATGAACTGGAAGGGAAGTTTTCTCTCTTTGCAGAAGATATCAAAAGCTTTAATAGGGTGGACAATCAGAAGGATGTAGAAAGAATGTGGGATCTTGGGAAACTCAAGGAGTGGTCAAAAAAATGGTACTTGGGATTTAATGCCAAAAAGTTACAAACTAAGTTTCTAGAGCATAAGAACCCAGTAACTGAGTAGAGGATGCGGGGGAGGTACTGTCAGTCATTAAGCAGGAAAGGAACACTGGGTTATCATATCTGATAACCTCAAACTGGCAGGGCAGTGTGCCAAACCAGTAGGTAGTGCCAGTTTGATGTTGTGATGCATTGGAGAAGGTATCTTCAGCAGGAGGAGGTAGGTGGTGTTGCCACTGCATCTGTCCCTGATGAGACCCTACCTGGAGTACTGTGTCCAGTTCTGGAGGCTACACCTTAGAAAGGACATAAGCAGGGTGGAGGCAGTCCAGATGAGGGAAACTAAGATGGTTCCAGGGTTGCACCAGAAGCCATATGAGGAGAGACTGAGGGATCTAATAATGTACACCCTGGAAGAGAGGAAAGTGAGAGGAGACATGACAAAGACCTACAAGTTCCTCACAGGGGCAACAGGGTGTAGAAGGGGAGTCTCTTTCAAAGGAAGAAGAGTACCAGAACCACAGTGTATGCAATGAGGCTGTAGGGAGGAAGTTAAAGAGGGATGCGAGGAAGCACTATTTCACCAAATGAATGGTAAATACCTGGAGTAGACTGTCAGTGGAAGTGGTGGAAGTGAAAACAGTAGGGGACTCCAAGCATGTGTGGGATAGACATATGGGAATATTAGTGAATAGGCAGGGACGAGGGAGCATTACCAGACACCAGTTAGGGTCTATGGAGGCAGACTAGGCAGGGACCATCTGGGCAGACAGGGTGGGCCAAGCAGTCCTTTTCTGCTGACTCTATGGGCCCAGTTCTCAATGACACCTTAGATCACTGCAATGGGCAGCAATCTAGGGCTGCAGTGAACTCCAGGTTTGTCAGGGACCCTGTGACCAGTTTTGCAAAAACAGGCATCACTGTGCCAAAAATACAGGAATTGCTGCACACACAGGCAAGCACCAAACAATAGGCGCACATGTGGGAATTGTCACAAGGATCTGCTCCCCCAACCTGGCACAACATGAAACAAGTTTGCCAGGAGGGGTCTGGGGGCAGAAGGGGCACAGAGGATACCATAGAGGGAGTTGGGGAGATGGTGAGCAAGTGGGGGGGTGGGGTGGCATGCACCAGAGTGCTGTTCATATAACTATTAAGTCAATGAGATGGTACAGTGGGGGGATCTCATGGACAAACAGTGCTGGAGGCTGGATCTGCTGCCAGAGCTGTGGCTACCAGGGGTCATGGCACTGTTTTCCTCTGACCCCCCTTTGCACTACCATCACAATGGCTTCATGGTCATATAAACGCATCCCCACTGGATGTCATTTCACTCCATGGCATGCCCATGGTCACCCCAATACCCCATGGCATCCCCCATGCCCCTTCAGCACCTAAACCCCACTTTCAGAGCCCCTTTCCATTTTGCCACCTTGTGTGGCACTGGATCAAGGGATGTAGACCACCTCCTGGCTGATCTAACTTGAGCCCCTTGCTGCATCCATAGCAGGGCTTCCAGAATACCAATAAAGGGGATGTTGCAGCCCTACCATGGCACAAGCCCCCTTGTGACCTGGTGCACCTAGCTGTGTGATGCAACCATGGTGCAAGGGGGCTGTAGCACAGCTGCTTTTTGGGGTTGATGCAGTGCATTACAGAATCCTGACTGATGCAAGTTACCTCTTGCATCAATATCCTCTAACACAAGTGCCTTGCGTTGATCTAAGTCTTTTGAGAATCAGGCATTGTGTTTTGATGTTTCCATTTTTGTATTTTTATTTATCTGGTAAGAAAACATTAATCATGATATTGAACTTGTGATTTTTGGCTCACCTCTTGGTATATTTTCATCATTAATGAATGTAGGCTGTTTATTGGGGGAAACAGACTTTACATTTCTGGATGGATTAATTCTATGCTGACTAGGAGAAATGAAAATACTTGATGAAGGAAGAAGAGGAGGAGACTGGGAGCTTTTGGATCGCTTAGTGTGGTCCCAGCACTGGATGCGTAGTTATCAATGACTCTTATATGTCCTTGTGATATACACACCTAGCACATGCACAAGCACCAGTGCAGTAAACTCATGAGGTGATAGAAAAGAACAAAGTCATCATTCCAGCCCTTTCCACTAACAAACCATACCCCACCATACTGAGAAACCTTTCATCTCACTCAGCAGTCTACGTTATTTTACAGTCTAGTAAAGTTAAATCAAGTTCATTAGGTTCTCATAGTATGCATTAAAAAATCTTATATACATTAAATATATGACACATTTAAAGAAAAGCATTATAAACATACAATTAATCATGTGTATTTTTACTACACTCTAAAATATCTTCCTAATCATTATTACAGTAAACATTAGACATTTATACATTAGCCGTCAAACATTAGACATTTAACCAGACATTTATGTTTATACACTGGGCCCAGCACCTCTTATCTGAGGATTTGCATTTCCATGTTTCTTCTAATCACAGACTTTTCCCTTTCTTCATATCACAAAATGGCTATTATAATTGCATTGTTATCCTTAGAACCATTCACACTTATCTCTGATTATCGTTTAGGATTTTCGGTACCCTTGACATAAGGGCACATATTGCAAATATAAGAACTGCTGAACCTGTGGCCAACAGTTTAGAAGTTTTCTCTTTTACTGTATATCCTTTTTATTTTCCAAGAATTGGATAAATTCATGTTGCTCTTTCTTTTGATAGAATATCACATTCTAATAATACATGAGAAACTATATGCCTAATATTATCATTGCCTCTACATGTTATAGAGTGCATTCTACTAGGAATTTGCTTCCACCAGTTCATTAAGGCTTCAAACCTAAATCTACTGATAGCCTTCCTGTGTGCAGCATTATCACAAAACAGCAGATATTTCTCTGTCTGTCATAAAGGTATTTTTAATCGTGTTTAATATATTCAAATCTACAGGTTCCTGAATGGTTGCTAAATCTGTTTGAATTGCAATATCTACAATTCTCTGTGTTGCCATTTTTCCAAATGTATTATAATCATCATATGGCTGAACAATGTAGTTATTCTCTTGACCAACACTATCAAGTGTCTTGCTCAGTCAACCAAACCATGTTTGTTACGTTTTATTATATTTTGCTTCTTCCCCACAATTATAGAGTAGAAGATTGTTTGACGAATATATGATTTTTACCCAAAATGCTATATTACATTTCAAAATTTGGGTATAAATATTTAGAGTTCCTATTTCTATCCTTATGGCTTCTCTTATGGTTGATAAGTCTAGTGACAACTTAATGTAAAAACTGTTTGTCTTACTTCCAGTGCTTGAAGGTTGCAATTTAAGCCCCAGGTTTCTGAACCATATAAGATCTGTGCACCAACTTTTGCCTCATAGCACCTTTTTTTGTGCTAGATGCAAATTCTTTGCAAACGTGTGAGCATGATAGCCAGAATGGATTTTGTAGCAGTTTCTTTCACAAATTGAACATGGCTAGTCCAGTTCAGTTTCCTGTTAAACCAGACTCCCAGGTAACAAAATGTTGTTACTTCTTCTATTACTGTATATCAGTACTGGGTCAATACTGTGCAACAAAGATAGCGCGGCATTGATTGCGCTGTGTTGAGCATGCCTACATTCACAGTGATGGGGTATAACAGTGGTAGGGAATTACCACTACCCCTGTTGTTGTACGCTTTAACTGAGGATGGATCAAGTTGCTGTGTGCTGGGGTGCCTGGTCAAGCCACTCCTGGGGTGGAGTGGCTAAGGCCCCAGCACACAGCAGGATTGTAGACCTGGGACTGTGGTTCAGTTCCTCCCAGGTCTCCTGATGCTACTACTTTTTGCGGGATTTACTTTTTGTAAAAAATGTAATTTCCCTTCTGAATTTCTCCCATTCTCAAAGCCCACACTCCCCCCAGAGTTTCATATTTTAATTCTGGGGACCCATGTTGTGGGTGCATGTGGCTATGCCCCCTGCAAAAAGCAACAAAACCCATTGTTTTCTATGGAGTGTACTGTTTGTGTTGTGGTTAGTGTTGTTACTGACCTTATTTCAGTACACATCCTTTTGCTTGCAGCATTGATTGCCGCAAGTTATTTTTATTTTTGGCAACATGACCATGTACCAGAGAATCTGTGGTCCATGTTACAAGTTTTCTCCTAACATCTCTGAATACCATTATTTTTGTTTTAGAAGTGTTCAGTTCCAAGTCTAAGTTCTGTAAGGTATTCATAATAGTTTTTAAAGCTCTCTTTAATCCAGTTTCAGACTGAGACAAGATTATTGCGTCATCCACAGCACAGACAGTAAAATTTCAGTTGGTTTATTATTTATCATCTGGGCAAACCTGTCTATGTCTTTTAGATCATTAACCAGACTGTCTATATACATGTATATATATATATATATATATATATATATATTAAACAGAGATGGGGCAACAAATAACATTGTTTTACACCAATCTGAATATCAATAGGTTCCTGTAAGGCTCCATACTTTCCATGTCTTATTGCTATTTTGCTGTTTGCATGTAACAGTCTGATTATTGCAAATAGCTTCTCATTTAGATTTTTTGCTTAAGCAGCTCCCAAAAGGTTTCCCTATTTATGCTGTCAAATGCAGCTGTTATATTAATGAAAGCCACATATAACTTCTCCTTTTTATGGTTACATATTTATCTGTTATGTATTTCAATGTAAATATCAAATCCAAAGTGTATTTGCTTTGTTTGAAATCTGCTTGATTTATAGACAGCGGGTGGGACATTCAGAAAGGTTGCACATGGCGCAACACAGTTGCACCATGCGCAACCCACTGATGTGCCCCGGCATGATATTCAAAAGGGGAATGTGCCTGGCACAAATCCCGATGCACCATACCGCATCAGTAATGTATGCGGCACAAGTAGGGGGGGCGTGCCCATGCATGCACCACACATCCCGTTATTCAGCCCGGGATGTGCTGAGCCCATTCACGCGCAACCCCTACTTGCGCTGCACACAGTTGATCAAAAAAAAAAAGGAGCAACAGCTGGCCACCCACAGGTGAGCTGCCGTGTAGCAGGGGCGCAACACGGCAGCTGCTAGCTGTGGGTGGCCACCCGAGCTCTGGCGGCACCTTCGTGGTAGCACTCCCCCATGCCTGATCATGAGGATTAGTATTGTAATAAAGGTCCTATATCCCTGGTGGTCCAGTGGACCGCTCCCAGCCTGATTGTGGGGATATGTACTAATATTAAAATGCCCAATATCCCTGGTGGTCCAGTGGACCGCTCGCAGCCCAATCACTGGTGTCAGTAATGAAATATGACAAACCAATCCATCCCTGGTGGTCCAGCGGTACCCCCTCCCCACCTGCCACTGAGCCTCCCCGCTCCCTCGGTCGCGGCGGTGGCAGCTCACCCGAATACCCGCCCAGCTTGCTGACTGACTCTGTATGGTAGGGCTGTGCGCCCATTGGTCCTGATATGGCCAATGGGTGTGCAGCTATACCAGCTACACAGACCAGATACGTGAATGGATCCATTCACATTTCTGGACTGTGTAGTACCAGCACGAGCTGCACACCCATTAGCTCACACTGTGGACCAATGGGTGTACAGCCCTACCGTACGGAGTCAGTCAGTGAATGATGGGGTGGCAAGTGGGTGGGAAGCTGCCGCCCGCTGCTGACTGAGGGGGAGCGTGGTGGTGGGGCTCAGTGGGCAGGTGGGGAGGGGGTATCGCTGGACCAACAGGGATGGATTGGTTTGTCATATTTTATTACTGACGCCTGTGATTGGGCTGTGAGCAGTCCACTGGACCACAAGGGATATTGGACGTTTTAATATTAGTACATATGCCCGCGATCAGACTGTGAGAGGTCCACTGGACCACCAGGGATATTGGATCTTTCATTTTATTACATATGCCCACGATTGGGCTAGGAGCGGTTCACTAGACCACCAGGGATATTGGACATTTTAATATCAGTACATATGCCCACGATCGGCTTGCGAGCAGTCCACTAGACCACCAGGTATATTGGAGATTTTAATATTAGTACATATGCCTGCGATCGGGCTGCGAGCGGTCCACTGGACCACCAGGGATTTTGGACCTTTCATTATTTTACATATGCCTGCAATCGTGCTGTGGGGCACTTTGCCGCTTGTGCAGGGGGCATAGGTCCCCGACGGCTGCAGCCTGGCAGGGTGCCAGGTGCAAGTCACCGGGGATTGGCGCACCTGCATGCAAATGGAGCCATAATGACATGCAAATGGTCCCATTTGTGCCTTGCATGCATTATGGCCCCATTTGCATGTGCACTTTTGAATATCATGGTTGATACACCTAGAGCAACGGCACTTGCGCTAGCGCATCCCCCTGCTCCTCTCTGGCCACTTGCACTGGTGTGGTGCCACTGCGCCATGCACAGTGCGGGTAGCCATGGAGCAATATTCAGTGGTGCTGAGCCATGGCACAGCACGGTTGAATATCACTCTGACAGCACCCTGGCACATCCCAGTTGCGCTGCGCCCAGTCTTGCGCCACAGCCTGGCGCAGTCTGAATATCCCACCCAGCATATTTGCTTCTTCCAGTCATAGTTGTAATATGGTTAGAAGGAATCTAGAATTTTTTTTCAAACAAATACATAATAGGGTGACAGGTTGATAATATTGAGGTTCCATTTGTTTTCCCTTTTTTATGTATGGGTACCAACACCTCAAGCAACCAATTGCCAGGGATGACTTCATATTTTGCTATGAAATTAAACATATGTGTGAGACATTCTGCTCACCATTCATTATCTACTTGATAGAGTTCAGAAGCCATCCTGCCAACCCCAGGAGCTTTGTTATGTTTTTGTGCATTATTAGCACAGACATCTTCCTCTATAGAAAAATCATACTACGTACTTCTGTCTTTCTGGTATTCTTCCATCCTTCTATTCTATTCCCCACTAGCTTTATGTCTTAATTTCTGGTTCACTCTGTACATTTTTTTTAAAATGTGCTGAGCAAGCATCTGGATGTATTACCGTTTCTCTATTGGTTCTTTAATTATCCGAGCCCAGGGATATCAGACTCCTGAAGGATCTGTTATATTTGTGTTTTATTGCTTGCTGGAGTGAGTCCCATAGTAAAGCACTATGTCTAACCTTCTTTTTATCTAGCAAAATTCTATATTCCTTTTTAAGGTTGACAAAGGCAGTCCTATCATCAAAGGCTAATGCTTTTTTTTAAACTTTGCTTTCTAGAACGTTTATCAATTTTATGAACAAAATTCAACCCTAGAATAGGCAGAATCACCAGAAAGTAATACATCATACACAAAGTTATTGCAGGAATAGAGCCACACTATTTTTTGTTTAACCCCAATGAGGACTATGCACATCTAAAGTTAGACAATCCTTAACACAAATGGAGCATAACGCAACCAACACTTTCTATTCTATGAATTAAGATAATATGTAGGATTCCATTACAAAGCTAACCGGAGCCTATCCTAATACTGTAAAATTAATAAGCTAACATATTTAACCTTTCATAAGCCCTCAATCATTGCAGCAATTGTTTTAAAATACTTATATAGCAGTACACAAACTGATTAAGTCTGGTTACCAGAAATTAAGCAATGCTTCCCTAGCATTGAAAACACACAAGATATATTCTTAAGATAAATGGTAACACCTATGGGTAAGCAAAACAGTGGCTTAGCATGTGCACCAGATACTTAATTTGGGCCTGTAGTCCTTGATCGCTCATTAGTTGAGTAATTGTGTTCCTTCTTGATTTCAATTTAGCTGCGTTTTCATTGTATTTTGTAAATGCTAGCTCTCCTATTTTGTATTTTGAATACACTTGCACTTGTTATTTCATTTTTGACTTTTGTCTCAACTATATTTTTCTGTCCACCGAAGAATTGTATTTGGACGTGTAACCCTCTGTTTCACCCATTGTTTCAATGCTCACACTGTTTGTTGTTATGTACTCCAACTTGTACCCTCTCGGATCATGCCTGAAAATAGGCATCTCAATGCTTAGTGCACCTATCCGGTTACCAAAAGCAAATAAATAAATAAAAATAATTCACTGGAGCTACACGGACTTCACAGGTCATCCAGTATCACCAGATCACTGTGTAGAAGTGAGCACACCAGAGTGCAGCAAGCGGTTGTCATTTTGTGTCATATGTTTACCCTGTATCGACTGCCAGCTTGCAAATAGAGTACTGGTTTACCACCTCATCTTAGTTAAACATTCACCATACCAGAAATTCTGCTAGGTTACCACTAGGTTAGCAACACAAAACAAAAATAAACATTAGTAGGAGACAAATGGTCAGAAGTCCTGGAACTCATGTGGCACATGGTGAAATCATACAACAAAAAGTCACTTCCAGCTAGAGAAGCCACTGCCCCCATATATGTCCAACTTCTGTATGAGCTAAGAGATAACCTTTCCTGATAGGAAAATATGTCAAAAGGCAAAATTATTTAACTTAAGGCCCCAGACTCTAGCTCAGCAGTAGCACCTTATTGTACTTACTGTTCTTTGTCCCAGATTTCCCAAGAAAGAGGCTTACACAGTAGTGGTGGGCGCGCAGATCAGCCAATAATTTATGCTTTTATATATAGCCCCAGATATCATAATTCTCATAAAAATCATATTTACAGACTTGAAGATCATTGGTCCCAAACTTTCCAATAATCTTCCCAATTTGTATACATTATTTTCTACATATGTGCATTTCATTTTATACCAAAATTCCAAACATTGATTATTCATTTCTTACGTATTCCTCTTTCTTGGTCTTCTCATCCCCCAGATGTAGAATCTGGGGGGCTTGTCTCCTTCTTCTTGGGAGGTAACGGTGTGACACCCATTACCGCATCTCTTCTCCTCTTTTCTTTGTTCTCCATTTGTGTGTGTTCTCCCCCCTCCCCTCCTGGCAGTTAATATAATCTTTTCGCTTACACTCTTCTAGCTTTTATCCCCTCTCAGCCATCCACCTTTGGCTGTCCTCCTCTTTTGTCATTATTATTTTCTGGTTATTTGTCCTTTCCAGCCATCCACCTTCTGCTGGGGCCAAACCTTATCCCTCTTTCCTCTCTCTTTTTTGAGTGGGTGGGTGGGTTTTAACAACTGGTGAGGAGCAAGCTAAAAGAGAACTCTTCTTCCCTTGTGGCCCCTTAAGAGGCCAACATAGCCCCTCCTCTTCCTGCTTACTCAGTCAATTGCTTGCTACTCCTGACCCCTTAAAAGCTCCACCTTGTGATGTCACATCCGTGTCCCCCTTCCCTCACTCCCATCCCCCTTCCTTTCTTCTAAGTCACCCCCTTAGCACCTCCCCTTTCATTTTCTTTACCTCACTTGGACCTTCTTGGTTGGTCACCAGGACAATCTGGTCTGGCCTTTAGAGGCAAACTCCATTGTCATGGATTTCCCAAGAAAGAGGCTTACACAGTAGTGGTGGGTGCTCAGATCAGTCAATAATTTATGTTTTTATATAGAGCCCCAGATATCACAGTTCTCATAAAAATCATATTTACAGACTTGAAGATCATTGGTCCCAAACTTTCCAATAATCTTCCCAATTTTATACATTATTTTCTGCTTATGTGCATTTCATTTTATACCAAACGTTCCAAACATTGACTATTCATTTCTTATGTATTCCTGTTTCTTGGTCTTCTCATCCCCCAGGTGTAGAATCTGGGGGGCCCGTCTCCTTCTTCTTGGGAGGCAATGGTGTGACACCCATTACCATGTCTCTTCTCCTCTTTTCTTTGTTCTCCATTTGTTTGTGTTCTCCCCCCTCACCCCTCCCCTCCTGGCAGCTCATATAATCTTTTTGCTTACACTCTTTTCGCTTTTATCCTCTCTCAGCCATCCACCTTTGGCTGTCCTCCTCTTTTGTCATTATTATTCTCGGGTTATTTGTCCTTCCCAGCCATCCACCTTCTGCTGGGGCCAAACCTTATCCCACTTTCCTCTCCCTTTTTTGGGTGGGTTGGTGGGTTTTAACAACTGGTGAGTAGCAAGCTAAAAGAGAACTCTTCCTCCCCTGTGGCCCCTTAAAAGGCCAGCATAGCCCCTCCTCTTCCTGCTTACTCAGCCTATTGCTTGCTACTCCCGACCCCTTAAAAGCTCCCCCTTGTGATGTCACATCCTTGTGCCCCTTCCCTCACTCCCCTCCCCATTCCTTTCTTCTAAGTCACCCCCTTAGCTCCTCCCCTTTCATTTTCTTTACCTCACTTGGCCCTTCTTGGGAGGTCACCAGGACAATCTGGTCTGCCCTTTAGAGGCAAACTCCATTGTCCTGGATTTCCCAAGAAAGAGGCTTACACAGTAGTGGTGGCTGATCAGATCGGCCAATAGTTTATTCTTTTTATATATATAGAGCCCCAGATATCATAACTTACATAAAACTCATATTTACAGACTTGAAGATCATTGGTCCCAAACTTTCCAATAATCTTCCCAAATTGTATACATTATTTTCTGCTTATGTGCATTTCATTTTATACCAAAAGTTCCAAACATTGATTATTCATTTCTTATGTATTCCTCTTTCTTCGTCTTCTCATCCCCCAGATGTAGAATCTGGGGGGTCCTTCTCCTTCTTCTTGGGAGGTATTGGTGTGACACTCGTTACCATATCTCTTCTCCTCTTTTCTTTGTTCTCCATTTGTGTGTGTTCTCCCCCCTCCCCTCCTGGCAGCTCTTATAATCTTTTCACCACTAGGCCACCTCCAGACTGAGTTGGATGATGGCCTTCCCTCTGTCTACTGGGACCTTTCCCTTGTTAACCAAGGCTCTTTCTCCATTCTTCAATATTCCCCATGATCTCTGAATTAAACAGATTGACCCCTACATCTGATAGGTGTACCGTGTCCGGTCTATAGAATTTGTCCTCTCGATCTTCTATGCCCTGCCTAATGACCCTGTCCCCATGGGTTATGAACCATGTGCCTATCCTTCTGTTCATTTTTCTCCTTACCCTATCCATTGCAAGGTGGCTGTGTGCATGTCTCCATTCCCTGCATGGTACCACGTCTGAAAATGTGAGGGTTACTTTTGTCCACCATTTCTTTATTATGCTCATATCATACTTAGTCTGTAAATAAATGTCCAGCCATGGTCTGGATCCAATGTCATTGCCTCCCAAATGTATAATAATCACGTCTGGTGGTGGCCATCTCTCTCTCATGTCTCTTAATGTGGGGATTAGTTGGGCCCCATTTCATGCCCCTGATGCCCTGTCATGTCACCCAGCATTGTCTGGGGTCTTGGTATAGTTGTCTGCCCCCTTCCTTTTTGGAATGCTCTCCTTTCTGCCCAATAAATGTAAGAGTGCCCACATATCCATACCTCCAGCCTCCACCCCTTATCTGCTGAGAGATCAAAGCAGGTGCAATTAATGAGACATCTTTCTGTTTCCGCTGTCTACTGTATCTACCTTTTGTCACCCCCCCCGTCTTTTCTGTCTTTGCATCCTACCCATGCCCCCAACCCCTTCTTTAACATGTGGAGAAAAAGTTTGGAGAATCGGTTAATCATTTGTGTAGCGGTCTTATGTATCATTTATAACAGTCAGATTTCCACCATCCAACCCCTTGTACTTGTGCAACTGACCCCCCTTGTTGAAGCCAACTGCGACACCTGCCCAATCCTGAATGAATGTGAGGAAAAATTCTTGGGATTTTCCCCAAGGAATTCTACACACTTTTTAAGAACCGCTGTCACCTGATAGTCTGTGGCTCTTTTCCCATCCTTGGGAATAAAGAACTGGCCTGTTTGGGCTGGGCGCACTGTACATAGGCCCACAGTGCTCTGACTGGGCAGCTAGCCAGTTCCACTTATCTGTCTAGTCTTATCTGGGCTCCCTCACACTCTTGATCTGTCTTTGATTTTCTGATCCATATGCTAATTGCGTCCCCCTGCCATGTAAGGTCATCCTGTTCCAGACCGCCCCCAGGCTTCCACTGTCATGCCCTACTGCTTCATTCACCCTTAGTGCACCATAATACATTGTTGTAAATATTGCTTGAAATAACAATTTTTCAAAGTCTGTGCTGCATATGGCTCCCATTGCCTGCCCCATACCTTCCATCTTGCTTTGTGATACTGGTTTCTCTTCATCCTTTGCCTTCGTTCCAATCCTTCCCCTACCCTGAACCATTCACTGTACTAACATGGTTTACGTCAGGTCCTTCCGCTGTCTTAGGTTACAAACTATGCTAATGGCTGCCAGGTGGACTCCCATGGTGGCATGTGCCATTCCCTTTTCCCACTGGTGCACTATATATATTCCCACTTGATCGACTGTGACTTGCCAGCTTACTTCCTTGTGGTGCAGTCCCCTGAACTTCTAGAATGTTCCCCAAGCCCCTTCATAGGCTCTGAGCATCCTGGTGGACCAGGAGTTCTGAGACAGGACCTCAGCTCCTTCCAGCCAACTTCCCATATATCCTCTGGTATTGGTGTCTGTTGTGCCTCTGCCTTAGGTGCTGAGGCTCAGAATCTGTCCAGCTGCAGACAGGAGAGGCTGTCAGCTAGAGTGTTTCTGATCCCTTCTATGTGCCTAACCCAGAATGTCATGTTAAGCCTCAGCCCTTGTAACACTAATTGTCTCAATACCCACAGTACTGGCCCAATCGATGCCCTCCTGTTGTTAAGGACATCCACCACTGTTCTGTTGTCACACCAAAAAGACACTTTTTGGTTCTGAAGCTCAGGTCCCCACACTAACATGCAGGCCCAGATTGGCATGATCTCCAGCAGGGTGATGTCCCTAATCAGACCTAAATCAACCCAACTCTGTAGCCATGCCTCAGCAAACCATTTTGCTCTACAGTATCAGCCATCCCCAGCCCCCTCCCACGGCATCCGTATACAGCTCCAAATCTGTATTAAAGACCTAGTCGTCTTGCCAAAAAGATGTGCCACTGAATGTGTCTAAAAATGTTTCCCATATTTTCAAGTCCTCCCTTGTGTCCCTTGTGATGTCCACCCAGTGGTGTGGTTTAGTCACCCCCTGTTGGCATGTACTATTCACCTGGTGAATGATGTCCTCCAGCTGATGGCTCTGCATGCAAACTTAAGCTGTCCTATCAGCTATTGAACCTGCCTCAGCTGTTTCCTTCTTCCTTGCCTATGTTCCCTCGGGAGCCCCCTTAACTTATTCAGCTTGCTTTCTGGCAATCTAAACACCTACTTCTGTGCCTCGATCTCTAAGCCCAGGAACTCAATGATCTTGCTAGGTCCCTCTGTCTTGTCGGGTGCCAATGGCATCCCCAGGTCTCTGCACAGTGTCTGAAAGCTCTTGAGCATCTCCTCAGTCTCTTCCCTCCCACTCCTGATCAGAAGGAAATCATCTAGGTAGTGGATCACTGTCCTGTAACCTATCTTTGAAATATACCCTGTAGGCATGTGCTAAATAGTTTGAAAGAGGCAGAGGCTGTGGAGCAACTCATAGGCATGGCTTTGTCAAAGTAATATTCGCCATCTACCTTAAAGCCCAGCAAGTCCCAATCTAGAGGGCACACTGGAAGTAGCCTGAAGGCAGCCTCTGTGTCAGTCTTCACTAGCCATGCTTGTGATGTTGTCTTAATGATATCCACTGCCTCCTCCAGTGTGGCATAAGTCACCTTGGAGTATCTTTCATCAATGTAATCATTCACTGACTCCCCCTCTGAGAATGATAGGTGATGTATCACCCTAAATTCCCCATGTTGTTTCTTGGGCACTAAACCTAAGGGGGATATTCTCAGATTGTCAAATGGGGTACCTGAAATGGGCCCTCTATCCTCCCTGTGTCCTTCTCTTTTTGCAGTTTCTTCCTCAGGATCTCCTCCTTCCCTTTCACCGACCCCAAGTTTTTGCTGTCCCGTCGTGCCCTGGGGCCCAGACAGTGCAGGCTGAAACCCTCCTTAAACCCCCTCAGCAGTTTCTGTGCTGCTGTTTGGTCAGTGTGTCCCTGTAATGCAACCTCCCAATTCTTGATACTGGTCAGTGTCCTAACCATGTTAAATATCTGAATATCCCCCCCACTCTACTAGGGTCCTTCTTAATACTTGTTTCCCTCTCTCCCAAATCCCCCTTCCCCTGAAAACCTTTCGCTCCATGCTGTCCCCAGAACCCCCCTTGGTGCCCCCAAAAGGACTGGTTGGCGCTGCCCTGTGTCCCATTGGGTTGCCCCCTGACCACCCAGTTTGTCCCGCATCTGGATGCAGGTTGGGCCCCCCCCCCTTGCATTTTGAGCATGCATGGTGGAATCTACATTGCGGCCAGGAGCAAAAGGCATGGTTGTAGCCCTAGCAACATTTTTGAATCAGCGGGGTCCTCTTAGTCCCTTCCCCATCTGGTGTGGAGTGATCCATGATGTAATCTGTCCACAGGTCCAGCTGTTTGGTATCCCATGTAACATCTCCATAGGTGGCCATCCATTGTCGGAAAAATTCATTATAATATATCCACCCAACCCCTCCTTTTGCTTTCGCCCTTCTGATTATGAGCTGATAAATTATCAAGGGAATTCCCAATTTGGGCTTTTTCTGTTAACACTATGGCTACATACGTGGTGAAGCCCACGGGCCAACTGTCCCATGTCTTGCCTTTGGTGAATTTGTCCTCCTGCTTCTTCCCGAGAAGGACTACTGCTGCTGTCATCTCTGCTTTTCCAATGCTCTCCCTTTTGTCATATTTCATCACTGTTTCTCTGCTTACCAATGTGAAAACAACTACGTAGTCTCCCTTTCATATCTTTTCCTTTGTTGCTATGGGGATGTGTTTGCCTATTCTCATCCCTGGTGAACTTATGTCCCTAGCCCCCCCCCCCAGGCAGCATCCCTGCTTCTGATTTGCTCCCGGTTCTTGCGTCTTCCCCTTTCCCTGTCTTGATTTCTCCTATGGCTTTCTCCAGCTGCCCCAGCCGATCTTGCCTCATAGCTGTAGTCATTTGCTCTACATATTCTTTTATGCTACTTCCCACATTACCTCCCACATTACCTGGTGTTGGGCTCGGTATTGTTCCACTGGCCCCCTGGGTCTGTCCTCCCACTGGGTTCAGTGCTGCCAGTTCTGGTACCAGCATCTCAGGCAGTAATGTGATGATTGGGATGGGCACTGGAATCAGGAGTTCAGGGGCCAGTGGGGAGGCTGGCATGGGGCTCAGGGCCCTTGGCTCTGGCCCTTCCGGGCTTGCCCATCTGGGTGGGGGCCTTTTCAGGCTAGGCGACCTGGATGGTCTGTGTCCCCTGCTGCTGCTTCCTCCTGTGGCCCCTTTCTGCTTTCTCTTCAATCCCTGTGCATCCAGATACTCCACCAGCTCCCATGCCTTATTGGCCCTCTCAGCCAACTCAATGATAGCCTTGTAAGCTTCCTCCTTAGTCGGCTTGCCCTTTTTCGGTGCCTTCATCCTCTGTTCTTGCTCTTGTTCCTACTGTTAGTAAAAACTGCTGCAAAAGAGAATGCACATGTTAATCCAGGGGGCTTTCATCCATGGTCGTAAATGGTTCCTTTCTCTCTTTGTCATTGATGGGCCCACACTATGTCCCCCAATTCAGTCCCCCCCCCCCGGCTGCAGCGACACAGTCTTCCACAGTCTAAAAAGCCCATGAGGTTGGGTGCGTGGCCTACCCCTCTGTCGTGTTTTCTCCCCTTTTTTTTTAATCTACCCACATCCTTTTAAATTTGCCTCCAGGCTGTCCCCAGATGATATGCATCATTATGATTGTCATTGTTTTTATATATAACCTTCCCCTTTTGTTCTGAGCCTCTCCAGGTCCCCTCTCCTCTCCTCTCACAACCTCTGGCTTTGTCTAAAATGGCCACCACATGTGCTTGTCAGCCTTATTTCCTCCCTTGGCCCCTTTCTGCCCTCCCTGTAGTGCCGCAAACCTTGTCTGATTTGCTCCATTTAGTTCATTTTTTTTTTATATTTACTGTATCTCTTTCCCTAGACCCTCTCGCTGTTCACACCCTTCCTGGGCCTTGAGGCCTTACCAACCTCCCCCATACAGCCTGCATTGTCTTTCTGCTGCTTCCTGGCCTGCTGTCCATGTAGCCTGTCCCTGCGTTAAGCCTTGAGCCCCCCATGGGGCTTGTTGTACCGTTGTGACCACAACCAAACCCTTTTTTTTTTTTTGAATTAGAAGCCTGTTGGACATAAAAATACTCCCCTCCACCCACAATGAAAGAAAGGATTTTTGGGAGCAGCCATGGGCAGTTTAAATGAGCAAACCCCTTTTATTTGTCATGCTACCTCGCTCGGTCGTCTGCTCTTCCTTCTTCCCTCCTTCCCAGCTGCCGCCCTTGTGTGCTGCCTTTCCTGCGTGGCATTCACAGTTAAAACCCACTGCAAGTACTGGCCCTAAGCTGAACCCCCTATTCCTTGAGCCTACCTGCCCATGTGGTCTCAGTCACTTCTTCCATGCTCCCCCCATGCCCATGGTGCTGTCCCCAGTCACTGTAAAGCCTTGCAGCAATCCCCATTTGTTCCCATTCCAGCACCGTGCTGGTTCCCCCTCTTCCCTGTGTCCGTTTTTTGTGGTGGAACTCAGCCGACTAGGCCACCATGTGGCCTATTCCTTTTATTTGTCACCCAGAGAGTTCTGGCCAGAAAAGCCCCTTATTCAGCCCCTTTTGTTGTAGACATTTTTGTCCTGGCCCCCTGCCCCCCTGCAGGCAGTTTCCTTTCATCCTGCCCACTCCCCCCTGGTCTTCCTGGACCATAAGGCCACACAAAAAGCTGCTTGTTGCAATAACAACCAGAGGAATAGTGACCTCTGTACCCTGGCTCCCTCACTCCATGCTGAAGCACACAAGAAGGGGGCATCGCTAGGCACCTTGTGGTGGGTTGCAGACACCGCCCTTACAGCACAAACAGCTGGCTTGCTGTGACATAGCAGGAGGCATGGTACTCACAGCACACTCATTCTCTTACTCTCCCAGCTAAAGCTCACAAAAAGGGGGGCATTACTAAGCACCTCATGGTGGGACACAGCCTTTTTGCATCCAGTTATCCCAAGCTGTGTCTCCTTCCCCTCTAACGTGGTATCACTCACTCTGCAACAGCATTAGGACCCCCTGCTTAAACTGGGTAAAATTAACCCCCAGCTCTACCAAGACTATTTCCCATTCAAAGGGGGCTCACCTGCCATGAGGCTCTAGTCGATTTCTGTCTTCCTTACAACCACCAGATCCAGTTCCTCAGGTCCTTGCTGCGGTTTAATCCTATGTGTGTGTGTGTGTGTTTTTTTTTTTAAATAATATTACCAACTTTGTGTTAATGAGCCAGTAATAGTGTCAGGTTCTTATCTGGGTAAATTAAATTAGCCTCTTAAATATTCACTGATCTGATGTGCTGCTCCCAGCCTTTTTGCAACTGGTGAGTAGCAAGCTAAAAGAGCTCTTCCTCCCCTGCGGCCCTTAAAAGGCCAGCATAGCCCCATCTCTTCCTGCTTACTCAGCCAATTGCTTGCTATTCCCGGCCCCTTAATAGTTCCCCCTTGTGATGTCACCTCCTTGTCCCCCTCCCCTGCTCCATTCTTTCTTTTGAGTCACCCCCTTAGCTCCTCCCCTTTAATTTTCTTTACCTCACTTGGCCCTTCTTGGGTAGTCAACAGGATAATCTGGTCTGCCCTTTAGAGGCAAACGCCATTCTCCACCTCCTACCGCTTCATCACCAGAGTCAGAGCAATCCCTGCAGTAGTCTTCTGCAAGGGCTTGGATTTTAGCAGTACAAGTCCCAGCTCTCTTGGGATCCATGAATGCTTACATCTTGTCCTGCAGAGTGAACTGTAGTGTTGCAGGGAAACTCAGCCTATGTCTATGACCTTTAGGTTCCTTCTCTTTTTTCCTTTTTGCCAACATACTGCTTCTTATTCATTACCTTTCAAAAATATTGAGTTTTATTAGATCACCTTAATTACAGCTTATGCACTTTTGATATCTCATACTTGGATCTCTGCGGGGGTGAGTTTATGGGTTTGTGTAGTGTTATACTTTTATATTGTTTCTTTTGGTTTTTGTTGGTTTAATCTTTACTGGTCCAGTCATGATTGTACCTCAACTGCATGTTTATTTTTCTTTTTTTATTGCAAATTATGAATAAAGTTTATTGATTTTCAAAAAACAAAAACCTCAGCCTATAGGGGATATCCATCATACGTAGTTTCTGGGTAATGCCATCAAAGGTTTTTCACCAATTTCTTGTGTTAAATGAATAATGTAGAAAGAATAGTATTCTTGAACCATCAAACTCAACCTTGCCTTGCTCTCTTGCTCCCTTGCCACCTTCAGAATTTTGCCCTGCATTTTAGAAGATTGTGTTGGCATTAATATTGTGTGTGGATCCTCATCTGCACTGCGGGCCCATCTAGAGGTGATCCACTGTGCCTTCACAATTAAAACCCCAGACCCAAAGTCTCTGGCTTTAATCTTTCCAAAAAGCTCACTGGATCCTCTCCCTCCATACCATCTGGAATCCTAACACACTTGATATTAAGTGTTCACAGAGAGTTTTCCAGTTGTTTGATTCTGGTCTTAAGCAAGTTTTGCACTTTTAGCCACAGCTGACAGGGCTTTGCCTGCTTTTTAATTGGATTCCTCCATCATCAGTCCCATTGCCTCCACTGTGGACTCTATTACCAGGTGTTTTGTGTAAGAGTCAAATCTTTTGTCCACTAATCTAATTGAATTTGTTAAAGCATTCACTGCTGCTTGCAGTGAGTCTAAAGATGCTGGCGAACTTCCTGGAGTAGTCGATGGCAGTACAGGCCCCAGAGCTTGTGATGTGCCCGCTACCATGTGGTCTTGTTTTTGAGTATTTCAAGTTCCACCCATCTTCAAAACAGCTTATTATTTGGTACAGGAAACCAATAACTACTTTTTGGTGTACAGGTGTCTTCAGTATCACCTCTCAAATCAGTTAGATTATGAAATTAAACAATTGCTGTAGAGGAGCTCACAAAATATCAACTTCCATAGCAGCTCTGCCTCTTTAAAGGCTAATTTTTTTCATCCTTTTCTCTTGCTGCTGTACTAATTTCATCATTCTGTAACATCCTTTGTCAAACCATTTTACTTTTTTGCAGCATTTAGTTGTTTTTCTCTCACCTTGTACATCCAAAACACCAATTATATAATCCTCTATTTCTTTTAACTGTTCAAGGACATTATTGAGCAAGACGTTCCCCCATTCATGTTGTTCTAATACATTTATACAAGTTTGTTTCCTTTGATTTATTTCTTCAAGTTGTAATATATTTGTTACAACTTCCTCTGTATTTGGATTCCACTTGAGCTTTTTATGAGTGCATATAAACATATGAACCTCTGCTTCTTCCCTATTCACAATTCTTTCTCTTGTTGTCATGCTCTCATACTTAACTTTTACCACCATAGGAAAGTGATCACTGTCCCAGATTGACAACACTTTCATGTCTTTCACCGAACAGAATGAGAATATATAAATTGTACAATAATCCAGAATACTACCTCCATTCATTGTCGGGTAGGTCCACTTGCCAATGTAATCTCCTGGAAATCTTCAATTGATTATTCTGAGATTTTAAATGTTTTTGTTAATATATCCAAAAATTGTATCCCCTGCTTCTTTCTTTTTTTTATTGGATGATACTCTTATAGGGATGTTACAAGCATCATCCAATTTCTGAAGCTATAAGCGGGCGTACCGAAATTGCGACAACTGGTCATAACTTTGGCATTTTTTCATATTTTGACCCCAAATTTTTGAAGATAGTCTTCTTATGACTCATCCTTATAAAACCCATAGGTGAAAATGTTCAAATCCATGTCAAAACACCATTCCATGCACAGGTGCAAAAACACATTTCAGACAGGATGTGAAAAATGACAATTGTACCATTCATGAGGTGGTGTTAAAAAAGTCTATGTTGAAAATTTGGAGTAAAAATATTAAAAAGTACCAAAGTTACACATGTGCATAGGAAAAGTTCAACAAGCATGCACGACTCGGCCATTTTTAGGACTTTTTTCACCAAATTTTCAATATGGGCTTTTTGGGCCCCTACCTCATGAACACTAGAACCATTATTTTGTTACTCAGTCCCGAAAGGTGACTTTGTGCAGTGGGCCCAATTAATGAAAATTTGGTGGAAAAATACTTAAAAATGCCAAAGATATCAACATATATGGAAAACACCATTGAAACACATTATATGGCACTTACCTTGATTCCTAAGTTTGCGGTTCAGCTTTGAAGAGTGCATACGTGTCCTGGTCCATAGAATATGACAGCAGATGACCCCCGGAAGTAAGTAAAGTCTAAGGAGCGTGTGGAATGGTGGGTTTTCAGTTGGAGTGTCAGGGTTATGGAATGAAGATGGCAGGGGATGATGAGGGACCATTTTCTTTTTTTCTGGTGAAAAAATGCAAATGTTGTCAGTGGACGGTTTTCTAATGTTCACCTTTTAAAAGAATAACTTTTTGGGACACTGAGACTGGGCTCCCCAGTGTCCCACACTGCTGGGAAGGAGGTTAATATGACTGGGGACTGGGGACACTGGGAGTGGGATTCCCAGTATCCCACATTGTTCTGGGGAGGAACATGACTGGGGACACTAGGAGTGGGCTCCCCAGTATCTCACACTATTTTTGGGGGGAGGAATACATGACTCAGGACACTGGGAGTGGGCTCCCCATTGGCCTACACTATGGGTGGGATGATGTATGTTGGGGGACACTGGGAGTGGGTACCCCAGGGTCCCACACTGCTGGGGGGAGAGTTACATCTTCTTGCAGCCCCTGAGGCTGTCAATGATGTCAATGTTTGGCCACAAGTGGATGGCAAATATTCAAAATGGTGGTATAAGTGAAAAATAGCTTATGCCTATTTTTTGCACATTCCATATACTCGAACATTTACCATCCACTTGTAGCCAAACATTCACATCATTGTTAAGTACAGAAGAAGCACACTAGAAATTGTGCTTCTTCAGTTGTATAGAGAGATGGGCACAAGACTGGTGATCTGAGGGTCCTGGACTCAAAACCATTGTCTTTACATTTTTTTGCATTCATTGTAGGTGCAAAAAAAAAAATATGAAGACTCTAGTCTTGAACCAAAGACCCCCAGATCTACAGCTCTGCGCCTCATCCTCTGCACCTTCTGAGAAGCACAGTAAAATCAATGCTTTTTCTTTACTTAACACACTCTGTATCTGGATATGTCACTTTCCAAACTGTAGTGTGTGAAAAAAAAAGCTATAGCTATTCTCGCACATGCTACAGTTATGAAAGTCACATATCCAGTTCAGTGAGAAGATACCATTCAAGATAACCATAAGATGGTGGATGTCTTTGATAAACACTTTTGTGAAGTATATGGAAAAGTAGCTCAGAAACAGGGGTCAATTCTAGATGCCACCACCCGGGAACATACTATAGAATTTTCTATAGAAGATATTAAAAATATCTTATTAAAACAAAAAGGGAAAACATCACTGGATCCAGATCAAATATGAGGCCATATGCTTTATATGATGGCAGAGCATTTAGGATACTTTTTGGAAAATCAATAAATGAGGGAGAAGTCCCATTGACTGCAAATTAGTCTATGTGGTGCAAAATTCACAAGAAGGGATCCAAACAGGACAAACACAACTATCAACCCATTAGCCTTACCTCAACAATACGTGAAGTTTTGGAAACATTGATTAAAGACATCATATCCAAACAAGTAATAACCATAGACCCAGATAAACATGGTTTTAGGAAGGGTAGAAGCACAACTACAAACCTTATATGCTTCTACGAAAAAATAAATAACCTTCTGGATAAGTCTAAACCCTGTGATGTTGCATAAATAGATTTCAGTAAGGCTTTTGGCTTAATGCCACACTGGACTCTTATTGACAAACTCTTACTTTACAAGTTTAATACTAACATTATAAATTGGATATCACACTGGTTGTCAGATAGATCCCAGAGAGTGATTATTAATGGATACAATTCTCATGTGGGAATGGTCACCAGTGGAGTCCCCCAGGGATCTGGGGGCCAGCACTGTTCCAAATTTTCAAATCTGATTTAACAAATGAAATGCTTACCTGAAAAGTAAAATTTGCAGATGACACTAAATTGGGTGGGCCCTGTGGAACACAGTCTAACATCATGGAAATACAAATGGACCTAGATAAACTAACAACATGGGCAAATAAATTGGTTATGAAACTAAACATGGATAAGTGCAGAACAGTCCACTTAGGAAATAAAAACCTGAGGTGCATGTACTTCCTGAATGGGAAAGAACTATTAACATCAGAGAGTGAAAAAAAGATCTCGGCATGTGCATCTCACCTGACTTTGAAACTGCATAGCAAGTAAATTACACCATAAATAAAACCAGGAAAATAATATGGTCAATCAAGAAAAATATTGTTTAAAAAATGAACAAGTACTTATGCTGCTGTATAGGGCCAATATTAGACCACATATGGAGTATGCTTCCCAGCTCTGCTGTCCCTCTAAAAAATCAGAGAGGAGGGAAAAACTGGGAAGTGTGAAGATACACAAAAAACATACCATATTTAAGGAATAAAGCATATGAGGACAGATTAGTAAATTTGAACTTGATGACACTGGAAATACGTAGGATGAGGGGGTGATCTCCTACTGCTTTTTAATTTCATAAGTGACCCATACCTTATGGCTGAAATGAGGATACAGATTAAACCATCTGACAGGGAAACTAGGGGTCACCCTTTACAGTTAATGGGCAGAGCCTTTAAGACCAATAAAATAAATTATTTCTATACATTAAGGTTTGTCAACCTATGGACTAGACTACCTGTTGATATAATTATTAGTAAAAGTAAAGAATTCAAATCCACACTAGATAGATACATACTAACAGGGGGCAAATTACAATGTTATAATACCGTAACTGAAACCTATTGGAACATTTATGGGCATCTCGCCTTCTGCCTCCTTTACAATCTTAGTATGATCCTTAGCATGAAGAGCGATCCAGTTCTGGCACACAGAAGATGACAGTGCATGACCTGCAGTGGTAAGTGTATGATAAGGGGGGAGGGGAGGAGGACAGCAGAAACAATGAGGGACCATTCTCTTTTTTTCAGGTTTAAAACTTAAAAAGACATCGGGGGGACTGTTTTCTGTAACTACAGGTTTCCAGAGCAAAGTTATTTCAGGACACTGGGAGTGGGCTACCCAGTGTTCCATACTGCAAGGGGCGAGCTAATAGATATCTCAGGACACTGGGAGTGGTCTCCCAAGTGTCCCACATTGCTGGAGTGGGTGCTAAATGTCTCACAACACTGGGAGTGGACTCCCCAGTGTCCCACACTGCTGGGGGGGTCTGAAAATTAAAAATGTCATTGGGAGAGTGCCACCAGACACCAAAAGGAGCAGCTCAAGGCTAACTCTGCAGCTGACAGCACAAGTTCCACCTGTAGCTGCAGAAATCATGAAAATGCCGCTGTTCTCATACAGTGAATGGAAAAGAAGTGGTCCTCTTGCTAAGCTGGCACCCGAGATTTCGGGTGCTCAGGACATGTGTTTCGGGCCATAAAAAACCCCAAAAACATCAGTATGTAGATAAATGGGTCCTCTTTAGCTAAGTTCTGATGTTCTTTTTACATTCATTTTTCACATGTTTTCTTCACTTTCCCACCCTTGCTAACAGCAAAACAAGATAGCGGGACACAACACAGCTCTACCTTCACAAAACGATATTCTGTGCAAAAAGATTGACTGATTTTTGTTCAAAGAACAAACTGATTTGAGCACAAAGACCTTACTTTGCGAAAAATAGATCTTTGCAATCCTGACATATAAATTTCCCCATAGGAAACAATAGCAAAAATAAATATGTAATAACTTTTGAACGGATTAGTATTTTTTCACCAAAACTTCAAAAGGCACATCTGTGAGGCAAAGGCTTTCTACCTGGAAAGTTTCAGACCACAACCTAAAGCTGTTTTTGAGATCCAGTTGGACAAAGAAAGGGCAAAAAAAACAAGGATTTTTCTTTTTTTTTTCCAATACTCTGTATTTCAGAAAACCATGCAACAGATTTGCACAAGTTTTGGCACATTAGGAGACCTAACACTAGGGATTATGCATGCCAGTGTCATGCAAATCCTTTGAATGCTTCAAAGTTATTAAGGTTCAAAAATGTGGTTTTAACATAAAAGTTACCTTTCACCTTAACTATACTGGTGCTACCACACCAGTATAATATTAGCTCCTCTCAACAGAATACCTAAGTAGTTACACCTGCTGTTTATAACGGAATGTTTCAGGTTTGATGTTCTTAGGATCTTAATGAAAGTGATGACTCTTGGTTAGTCCATTTAATAGAAGCATTAGTATTACACAAAGGTTAGCATTAGTATTACACAAAGGTTAATCTCTTTCTATACACATAGAAATGTTATTGTTTTGATTCAACAGGGCTTAGTATTTGAAGCCAGATGAGTGTTTACTATGCATATGACCTCAGTTTTCTTCTACCTGTTTATATATTGTATAATTCTCAAGTACACTTTGTATGCCTGTCAAGTGTCATTGATCATCCAACAAATGTTAAGTATCAATAAAAACGTAATTAGAAAAGAAAGAAAATAAAGTTAATTCACATAAACAGTCTTTAACACTAAATATATGAGACTAGATTTAAAAAAAAACTTGTGAACTAAGTTCTACTCCACAGCCACAGCCTCAGGACAAAACCTCTGCACCTGTGGAGTTTCATATTTTCAGTCAACACAGCTGTGGGGGATGTTATGCCAGGACCCAGCAGGTGTAACATTTTGGTGCAGCTGCGCTGAAAAAAAAACAGCTGTAAGCTGCCATACATTGTGGAGCTGGTGGTAAACTGGCTCCACCTTTGAGAATATCACAGCTGCATGAGAAACTGTGGCTCCACAAGTAGAAACCCACTTACGCCAGTTTTTCTCCTAGCTGTGGCACTTCCAGGAGCTTTGAAAATGTAGACCCTGGTGCCCACTATTTTAAATTCTTCTTGTTCTTTAAATTAAGAAATGTGCAATGCATGCTGGCCATTTGTTTATTATTTTAACATCTAGTGCTATGAATTTGAATACTGACAGGTTAAGAGGTCCACTCTCTCCTCTTCTCTGCAGCACTATTTCATTAGTATGCCTGCCTAAAACTACAGTTACAGTACATGCATAGAGAATTAGCTAACTAGGAAAAAATGCATGATTCTCTGACGATTTTGAAAGTCTTCTGATTAAAACTCACTTTTTTGCATAATGTAGTTCTTCAAGTAGCCACTTCAACATGTCCTATCCCTGGAAATGGCACTGATATGTGTAAAGCTTGAAGAGTTTTCAGTCTACAACGTCACTGATTTGTTGCTGCAGGTCATGTGACTTGCCAACAACTTGTAGGCATGCTCAGTGTTTGCTCCCTGTAAAAAGTGCTGCATTACGACATTGATGTGTTGAAGTGAATCTGAGTTCCTTTGGACTTGCTTTGCCAGTGTCTAAGGTACTTGATTTTGTCACATTCACTAAATACAAATTTGCATCAGCTTCCTTAGCCCTTTCTGCTCTGTTAAGGTCCAAAGGCTAAAACAATTTAAAACTAAGCATAAACTCACATGCATTAAGCACTGGTGAGTACTCCATTAGTGACTTTTTTTCATGTTCCCTTCCCAGCTCCCAGTTGGTGTTAAAATGCAATAAATTATGACATGTGCTTTTGCAATGGGAGGCAGAGTTACCTTCAGTATTAAATTAACATGCAGAGCTGTGAACCTGGAGACCTGGGACATAATCCCTTGACTGTCACTTAATCACTGTGTGACCCTAAGCAATTTACCTGTCTGTAACTATTGTCTTCATATTATGTCTCTGTGCTGTTTGAATGTTCCTGTGTGCCTGAAATAGCAGCAGCATTCATTCCCTTCCCTCTCTTAGACTGTACAGTGCTTTGAGATACAGACTGTGTGAAATGCACTCAATACTGCATAGCCAAACCCCTTTCCTTTTCTTTCATTTTCCATGTGAATTTCATTTGACTATTAATTTAAAGTGCACATGCTAATGCTGCACGTTATTTATTCATTTCCCTAGATTAGAAATGTTATAATTCAGCAACTGCCCAGGCCTCTAAGAGCCCACCTCTCCAGACACTCTGAGGAGGTTGGATTGGGTTGCAGAAAATGTGCTACCATGGGCACTCAGATGTAACAGTTATGTGATTCCTCCCCTGGGGTAGCAATAGGGGGTACCTGAACATTGCACAGAGTAATATTACTCCTCAGGAGCAATAAAAGCACATTATGACCACACAACCCTTCCCTAGAACATGCAACACTGAAACAGTAATGACCCCCAAAGAAATAAATGTTGTTTCAGCAAATGATTTATTAAAGTGGTGGCAAGAGAAGAACAAGGGAGCAGTTGGTAAATCGTGGGAGTAATGGGGAAGCAGCTCAATTCTTATACTCTGTAACAATGACCCGGCAGAATCTCCCATCCCCTGACAGTCCCACAAATTCCCCAAGTGGGTGACCTGATGTAGTTTCCCCCACAAGCCATGGGTGATAGAGCTTTAAATTGCAGTGCATACGTCACTGGGAATGTAGTTGCTGCTAGCAGGGAGTGTGAATCAGTGGCATATTCAACTATGACAGGCAAACTGTTGCAGCACAAATGGAACAGAACCAAACAAACTCTACTTGTTGAAAAGGGGATGTCTATTTGCAATCCAGGGATAGGTGGCTGGTGGGTCTCTTCAGGTCTTCTGCCTAAGCCTAGCAATTGTTAAGCAGTTCACCAGGGGCTTTCTCTTCAGTACACAATGCACATGCAATACCGCAGCCAGAGGACAACATCCCTGTGGTTACTCATGGTTTTGTTCAATTTCAGGATATCTCGGACAGTTGGTTAAAAGAGCACATAAGATGCAGGACTTGCTCCTGACTGAAGGACAGGATTCTTCTAGGCAGGTCTGGGATCTCTTACTGGTCTCTCTTGGTCGGTTGTTCAGATGCAGAAAAGTCATGGGACCCTGTAGTATGTGTTGGTCTCTGTCAGTTAATGTTTTTTTTTGTGGAGATTTCTCCCCGTGGGGAAAAGTCACTGTTGGAGCTCCACTCTTTGCCTTCACTCACTAAGTTCCAGTAAAATTTCATTCTTCCTTTAAAATTGATACATAGAATTTGATGGCAGATAAGGCCAACCGGTCCCACCTAGTCTGCTCATTTTTTCTACATGCTGCAAAAACCAAAGACCCTATTTGATCTCTGACTTTGTTCTCCTACCTATCGCTAGGGTACCCCTGTGAAAATGCCATGTATTCTTGAATTCTGCTACTGAATTTCCACCACCACCTCTTCTGGGAGGCTGTTCCTTACATCCACCACCCTTTCTGTGAAGAAATACTTCCTCACATTACCCCTTAGTCTACCCCCTTCCAGTCTCATGTCATGACCCCTTGTTTTAGAACATCTATTTTTCTGAAAGATGCTACCGTCCTGTACCTTATTTATGCCCTTGAGATATTTGAAGGTCTCTATCATGTCCCCCCCCTCTCCTCTCCACCAGGATGTACAAATTGAAGTTCTCAAATCTCACCTCATATGACTTTTGGTGCAGGTCCTGCACCACTTTTGTTGCTCTTCTCTGAACTGCCTCCACTCTGTCTTTGTCTTCACGTAGAAGTTGCCTGCAGAAATGGAAACAATACTCCAGGTGAGGTCTCACTAATGATTTATATAGAGGGATCAACACTTCCTTTTTTCTGCTGGTGATACCTCCCTCTATGCAGCCCAGTACCCCATTGGCTTTTCCATAGCCTTGGTACATTGTCTTCCCAACTTTAGATCATCTGATATGATTACCCCAGATCCCTCTCCTGTTTGGTTGTCATCAGCATCTCTCCCCCCATCATGTAAGCCTCCCTGGGTTCCTATGCCCCAAATGCATGATTTTGCACTTTTTTGCACTGAATCTTAGCTGCCACACTCTTAACCATTCCTTAAGTTTACCTAGGACCCTCCTCATTTTCCACCGCTCCCAAAGTGTCTACACTATTGCAGATCTTAGTATTGTCTGAAAATAGGCACACCGTTCCTTCCACACTCTCTGCAATGTCACTTATGAAGACATTGAATATGAATGCCCCAGAAATGACCCATGTGGCACCCCACTGGTTACCCTTCCTTCCTTGAAATGATCTCCATTTACCATCATCCTCTGTATTCTATCTCTCAACCAGTTTCTAACCCAGTTTGCCACCTTGTGGCCCATTTCCAGACTACCTAACTTGCTTACAAGCCTTTTATGTGGAACGGTGTTGAAGGTATTGCTGAAGTCCAAGTAGGTCACATACAATGCTTCCCCTAATCCTCTTCCCTGGTCACCCAGTCAAATAAATCTATCAGATTTGTTTGACATGACCTTCCTGCTGTGAATCCATGTTGCCTCAGATTCTGTGCTCTGCTGAATTCAAGATGTTCAACAATCTTTTCTTTTAGCAGTGATTCCATTACATTTTCCACCACTGAGATCAGGCTGACTGGTCTAGTTTCCAGCCTCCTCCTTGCTCCCACCTTTGTTTAGAGGTGTTACATCAGCTCTCTTCCAGTCCTCTGAAACCACTCCTGTTTCCAGTGATTTATTGAACAGGGCTGCTGGTGGTGCTGCCAGCAACTCCCTAAGCTTCTTAAATATTCTAGGATGCATCCCATCTGGTCCCATTGCTTTGTACACTTTCAGTTTTGCAAGATCCTTTAGAATGCTCTCTATCATAAATGGACTGGTGTCCACCCCACTGCCCTTATTGCTCCTGCCACCTAATTGTGGTCCCTCACCTTTCCACTCTTCTGTGAACACTGAACAAAAATATTTGTTTAGGATTGATGCTTTTTCCAAGTCCTCTTCCACACTCTCCCTATCTTCCCCCTTAAGCCTTATGATCCCACCCCTTGTCTTCCTCCTTTCACTAATGTACCCATAAAATGTAGAAAAAAGTAGAAAGGTAGAAAAAGATTTCACACAATGTAGGGGCCTGCCAGGATTGCTGCTCCTGGCAATCCCTATGTCACAGGCTCACAGCTTCTTCCATCTCATCGACACACACAACTGAGCTCATATTCTTGTTCAATCCCTTTAATAGTGTATGGATCTGTAGTTTCTGGGCTGGTTGGGCTTTAGAATGTCAACTTGATCATGCAAAGCTTGCAGTTGGGGAAGAACATTGCTGCTGCACAGCTGTCATCTTGCTTGCTTAAGTTTTTTGTCCCTTTCTTTTACAGCCTCTGCAGCTTTCATTTTAGCCTCTTAGGGCTGCATGCTTTTTGCCTTGACCAGCTGCCTGTCCCAGGGTCAGGGCTATATTTATTTTCATGGGCCAATTGCCTGTTTCAGAGTTGGAAAGCTTTGTTGCAGGAGGTAGACTTGGAGTGGCTCTCCCTGCTGCTGGGAAGTACGTATGCAAACAGTTATTTCAGTTTCTGGTCCAGATGTTTTTAACTGCACTTAATAGCACTTCTCCCATTCAATCTGGACTCTGCTGGCTACCCTGCAGCCAGGACCCTTGCTGATACAGGCATTTAAGAGTTAAGTAATTGAGCTACTGCTCCTTTAGAAGGAGGGGGCTGCATGTACACAACCATCACAGGGGCTTCTGATGCAGACTCTTTCTTGAACCCGCTACTTCCCCTGGGAATAGGGAGCTCCATTGTGGTGCCTGATGGCATGCTCTGACCCAGCCTCACCCCCCTAGGTCCATCCTGGAGCTGAGAAAGTGGGGTCTGATGATGTGGTGACAGCCACTTCAAAGAATGGAGGCCGGTCTCGACTCCTCCTTGGGATTCCTGGCAGCCATGGAAGGAGCCCTGTTGGTCAGCAACCTTGGCAGTCCATTACAGCTAGGGACTGGAAGGTGAAGACAACAGACAGTCTGCCCAGGGAAAGGGGCAACAGAGGCCCTGGAACTCTGAATGTAAGCCCAATTTTGGAGGGATATGCATTAGGCCCAAATGATATTATTATGGTGTATTCTATTTTGTTTAAAGTTTTATGTTTGTGGGGTATCCTATTTTGTTTAAAGTCTTATGTAAATATTCAGGGCCCCCCACCCTTACTCAGAATCAATATGTGCATAATCTGGAGAGAGGACTATAGAACAGAAAGAAAAAAAAAAGCAATAACATAAACCACTTAAGTCACCCAGATTAGTTCAAGTAAACCAAGTTCACAATATCAGAACAGAATTCTATGACAGAGACCTACTTAAGCATTAAAATGTTGCAATGGTAGTTTGTCCTCTGGGTTTGTGAGCAAAACACAGAGAATGGCCTGGGGCTGAAGCTTGCCCATTTTTAAGCCGGTCTGTCATCGATTTGTAAATGTCATCAATTTGTAACTTTTTTCAATTAATATGGTTCAGTGCATTCATTTGCTTCCTGAGTGCTGGCTGTCTTTTTTTCTTTTGGATATAATTTTTATATAAAACTATTCACTATTTGTAATTAGCCAATGTTTGGTTTCAGTTTATTTCTGTAACCAGCATGTACAGTGCAGCTGCAATCCTTTCAAGACGAATGACAGATTAATTGCAATTTGTTATATATATGGTGTACAGGTGCAGATGCAGAATGCATTTGTTTTGTGAAGCACTGCTTTCTTATGCTGCACTATGAAACCCTAATAACACTCTTGATAATGCTTTGAATATTGTGTTAGTAACTTTATTTAGATAACTACTAATTATTATTAAATAACTGGCATTATGAAGTTTGAACAATAGTGCAAAATCATTGAGTACTAATCTTTTGGGGATTTGAAGAAGGACTTGAAAAATACTCTCACTCCTCCCAATCTTGAAGCTGTATACTAATATGGCATATGAAATAAAGTAGTATATTACGCACGGAACATCACATCTTTTGTATTAACAAAAGTATTTACAGCCAAATCCCTTCTTACACAACCTTCCATTGGCTAGTGATACTGGAATATATTGTCTTTATTTGGTGCAGGGGACAACTTGAAGGAAGCCTACATGTTTACCTCATTCTGTAGAAAAAAAAATAATACTGGAAAATAGCACAGAAATGCCTCAATGTGCAAAATGGCTTTATCAGCCCTCTGGGAGTTTTGAAGCTTTTAGCAGTATGTCAGTAAATGTAAGCAAAGCTGGAGCTATCCCTAATGATGAAAACAACCCTATTTTTGGATTCAGTGTAAAAGAAAAAGCTCTAGTACTGTACATTGGTCCCAGAGTGCTTGCAGTTTTTGTGGGCATTTTCTTGTTTTTGTAGAAACATATCCCATGAAACCATGAGCATTTTTAGCTGACATTTTCATGTTGTGGTCACATGACCTTTTGCATTCATTATTTCCATAAGCTAGTTAGCAAATGAGTCCTCCAGGGCCACTGGCATCTAAAAGTCAATTAATCCTCTGAGTTCTATGTGATCATTTGGATAATTTTGGAATCAAGCCATTAGTCTTCAAAGTTTTCATGTCTTTCTTGGTTGGCATGGTAAAAATGTATAAAATGCACCTTGAAATTCCACTAGTCTTACACTGAAACTAACATTTAACTGCACTGCCAACAATCTCAGTTTGATTTGGGGACTTTGACTCTTTGCTGCTGAAATATGTAAAAAAGAAACCTGATTACTGAATAAATCATCTTATGCTGGACTATTTACATTCATTTTCTCTTTTCTTTAACCACTGTTTGATATCAAAGCCATAAACATGCTTCATCATGCTATCTGTGGCTGTTTTATTATTTTTACTTTTAGTAAAGGAATCCTGGGGAGTAAAATGATTACTAATAACAGGAAATACACATTCAAAAAAGTCAGGCTGAGCCTTATTTTGTTATAAACACGTTAGAATACTTGTGTATAAAAGTAGCTATCTCACACTTATGATGGCTGGTTCATGCATAGTCAATATAACTTTAAACTTGAAAATGTTTTACTAGGTCCCTTAGCATTCCTTTCTGGGTGTAAAGTACTGCATATGAAAAACATGGGACAAACTCATCTTGCTCCTCGCTTCTACACCATTACATTTATAACATACTTCCTTTTAAAATTCTGATATTTGAAATGTGTTTGCACTCAGAAGTAGAGAATTTTGCTGGCACGGTGGTGCTGAGGGTTGAGGTGCTGGAAGCCACACCTCGCGCCGTGCCAGTGATCCATGTTCGGGAATGAGTGCAGGCAGCTGGGGGTTGGCAAAGGAGAAGAAAGATCAAGTGTCCCTGAGACTGCTCTCCTTCTCCGAGGAGGGGGAGTGCCAGCGGTCTGCATATAACTGGCCCCTAACAGAGGCTAGGGGAAGCAGCACACTGATGCTGTCAATGTAGGCGGAGATGGGGCAGATGTGCATGGGAGTGTGCATGCTGCTTCCATTGGCATCATTGCATGCTCCATCTCTGAAGGGGAGAAAAATGAAGAGGAAAAAAATTGCTGTGGCTGATGATGGAGGGCACCTTGCAGGTCACGCTTCCAGCTATTCATGGTGCTGGCCACACTGGATCCAGTCTTCCATGGGGGTAGGGAGCCCCACCAGGGATAAGCCCTAGGGGTAAATGTCAGAGCCAGCTGGTGGATGCCAGGGGATGAGACTGGAGGATCCCTCCAGAAGGTAGGCTGCTGCAACAGGAGTAAAAACTGACAGCAAAAAAAAAAAAGTAGAGAATTTAGATGTTCATGCTATATAATACAACTCTATGTGAATTATCTTTCTTTAGGACTTTGTGCAGCAAATTTGAACATTTATCCTTGTGCCACATCCCCGTTGCTGAAAGCATGCTTGGCAGCTGCAATTCTCAATTCTTCCACATTTGACCTCTTTTTTTTACTTTTTATCTTGCATATTTTTTGTTGTCTGATCTTTATGTCCCTTTATTAGGGCTGACTGCAAAGATGACCTCTTCCTAATGTGATTACACAATGGAGCCAGCGGTGACCTTTGCCCATAGAAAAAGCATTGAACTGAGGCATGTTTCAGTTTTATGGCTCAGAACATAAGGAATAATGTATGGGCATGTGCCTGTGTTTCCATCGAGGGATTGAGATACCAGCTTATGAACCTTGAGAGCAAATCTCTAGATGTCCATTTTGGTACCTCAACTCTGAGATGGAAACACAAGGTGAGCTGTGTATGGGAGCCCATATTTTTTTGTTATAGTGTATGTTTTTAAAAAATAAAGACACAAGCACTGTAACCAGATTGCCGTTAGGATCTCTGTGAGGCACAATAAGGTACAATGAGCAAAAGACATGAAACGGAAATCTTCAGGTCCCTTGCCATAATACTGCAGGATCTAGAGGTGCTGAATAAGCAAATAATCAAAAGGGATATTTTTTTTAAGTAGCTGACAGGTAAGACAGTTTACTTTATATCTGGTTGATCTTGTATCCCTCCACCTTTCATGCTGTTTAACTATTTGTCCTGAGATGACACAAGTGACTGTCTAAGCCATGGAGAACATCTGTGTTCCAGCACTTACTAATGTATTCTAATACGCAGTAACAGTGCATGTTCATGCTTAGTGTACAGGTGGCAATCACGCAGGCTTAACCTGATTGGTACCAGTACACTAAGCATAAAAAATGCTCTGTTACAGACTGCTAGAGTATATTAGTATGTACCGGCACATAGAGGTACCAACAGGTTAGTCTTCATTGACGTCATGGCAGCACTGCCTGCAGAGTACAGTGGGACTATTAGTTCAGCAGCATGGTGGGTTGAGAGATGCAGGATCAACCAGATATAAAGTAAACTATCTATGTGTCAAGTACTTAAAAATTGTTTTCTTTTGATTATTTGCTTAATGTGGACCTGTGGGTCCAACAGTAGGCAGGGGAGCTGAGGAGTTCCCTTGGAAGCAATCAGCAGGAGTGAGCACAAGAGAATTAAAGGTGCACTTAATAACAGAATGTGCACAATGAGGTTTTTAGAACATGCACATTAGGGTTTTGGACCTGTTTGAATTCCATGCACAATAAACGCTAACCATACACTATAAATTGATTGTGTACCTTGTGACTGCAGGTTAATATTGTTTGGAACAGTGCTTATGGCACAGATTGACTGTGAATATGACTGAGTATAACAAAGTTGTGTACAGTTGTTAACCTCTTCTGAACACAGATAGTGACTGACTTCAAGAATAGGTAACAGTGAACTCAGAGTCTTATGTGAGCACCCTGTCACTGAACCCTGCCTTTTTTACAGAGCACTATATGCATCCAAGAAATAGGCCCATCAGGAGCAGTAACTGCAGCACTAGCTCCCATCTTTCTCCTGACACATACCCTTAGTGTGCACACAGCAGTATCCCACCCACTGCTACCTATTCTATCCACCTTAAGACACATCCACTGGCCTGCAGAGAACAATGTCTCACCCCCTGTTGACAGTACTGCCTGCCTCCTGGCTAATTCTGTAGCCAGCATAAAACAAACTCTCCTCCTCCTTCTCCTGATAGATCCCACAAACAGTATAGCTCAAAGTCTTACTCAGTGCTTTTCATCTCCTTAGCTCCCCATACACCCCTTGGCCAACAGAGATGAAAATTACATCCATGACTGCGAGTTCCACCACCCACAAATCACAACCAATCGTCTAGCCTTCAAAGTTCAAAATACCATAAGCTACAGTACTGATTATCCTCCTGCCTGCTACCCCTGGCCCATAACGCACAAAGTCCCGCTCATTGCTGCTGGTCCCACTTGCCTCACAACAGATCTCCTGTCTATGAATGCAAAAATAATTTGTCATTGAAAAGGTACACTTTCTCCTACCCAATCAGCTAAGTACCTTTATTTCTGAACAATGGAACTGATGCAGTTTGGCAGCTCAAGAAAAAGAATACACTTTGAAGTTTGGTCTATTGCTAATGAGGCTGGTCAGGCTACATATCAGAAGACTGGTTGAACTCTGAGCTAAATATTACATTTTTATTTTGAATTGATACTAATAGACTAACGAAGATTTTACATTTGGATAAACTTTTTTTTTTAATTTGAATATGACTGTGATGACTGATGCTCTGACTGGACATCAGGTGGCTACTGTCACTTTTTCATTGACTGGTATGTTTATTCCACTTATTACTTGCAACAGCTACATGATGATGGTAGTCTTAAAACCTTTTGCATTTGTTTCAAAATAAACTTGACTGTCTCCAAAATATGAGTTGGCCTAGTTTTGGTGGAGTGTGTTTTCTTTTTCTTTCCATTGTGAGCCCTTCAGTGTTTAAATCTCCTTATCAAGTGTAAGATAGTTGAACTTACAAAAAAAATGAAAGTTTTAAAAAAAGCCAGCATGTTTATAAGTTACGCTGTCCATTACTTATATAGTCCCACACCTGGAGATCCTTTTGGCCAGTTATAGTGAGCCAACACCATTTGTTTATGTGCTATGTTTGGTAATATGTGCTGTACACTATTTGGGAATTGTGCAGATGGAAGGGGATATTTCTAGAAAGTTACTGCTGGGATCCACACTGATGCTCCACATGTTAACTAGGACAGGCTTCTAGGACAAGTCTTAAAAGATAAGAGGACTTTCCTATTTTAAAGTAATCCACTGGGAGAGGCATTGGTGGTGTGGTGGCCCAGCATGCAAGGAACACTTCCCCTACATTAAACAAATGCATTTACATTACTGTTTTTTTTTTAACATGGCATATGTGTGCGTGTGTGTGTGTGTGTGCACAAGTTAACTTAGTAGGCCAGTACTACAGAACCAAAGCAAAACAGTTAGTCATGGCACTCTCCAATTTGGAGAATGTCATAACTGACTATTTTGCTTTGCTGATGTACTGATACTTGTCAGTTGGCACTAATCAGTCTGAGCAGCTTTGTTTGGATTACCTATGGAATCCCGAAACTCAGTATCCTGAACTCTACAAGACCGAGTTTGGGAGACTGAATCTCAGCATCCTGATAGGTACCCCAGACTGAAATACAGGATACTGCAAGGGACATGCATTTAATGTGGGGGGTTCCATTTGTAAGGAAGGTAAGATGGTACAGTACAGAAGAATGGGGTGAGCATTAGGGTTGATGACCTTAAGGCACACACTGACACCTGTTGGTGTGTGGAGGGTGGGGTGGGGTGGGGTGGTAGGGTTGTGTTGGGGATGAGGTGGGATTTTTGGGTTGGGAACCCTAACACCACATTTCTATACTTTTGTTGCTTTAATATGAACCCTAACTGATGCATTAACAAAGTTTTTTGCAATGAATTTCCTTACTTATTGAGATAGTATAATAGTATCCTCATTTTCTTGTGGGAGAGCAGGGTTCTTCGGACCCTACGTGCCAGTCCCACTGTGGATGTGCTTATATATGTAGGTGTGGAAATGCAGGGCCCTCTGGGCAAAACTTCATTCTGCGCCACAGGTGTGGAAACATGTTTCAAGCAGGATGTGAAAAAATGACAGCTGTACTATTCATGAGGTGGTGAGAAAAAATGGCCATGTTGAAAATGTTGATAAAAATGCTAAAAATTGGCAAAGTCACACACATGCATAGGAAAATTTCAATCACTGTGTGTAACTGAGGTGTTTTTTGGTATTTTGTTACCAGATTTTCATCATGGGCTTTTTGGGACCCCTCCTCATGAACACTAGCACTGTCGTTTTGTTACTCAGTCCCAAAAGGTGATTTCATGCAGTATCCGCAAAATCACCTTGCAGGCCTGATTGATGAAATGACAGTGACAGTGTTCATGAGGAGGGGCTCAAAAAGCCAATGATGAACATTTGGTGAAAAAATACCTTAAAATGGCCAAGATATCAAGTTCAAAACACCATTGACAGCCATTATACGGCACTTACCTTGATTCTTCAATTCATGATTCTTCTTTGAAGAGTGAAGATGTGTCCCAGTCCACAGAAGATGACACCTGATGACCTCCATTGGTAAGTATAGGCCGGGGGTATGTGGGGTGGTGGTGCTTAGTGGGAGGGTTGGGTTAGGGAGGGGAGGGAGACCATAAGGGACCTTTTCCTTTTTTTACAGGGTTTAAAGAAATGAAAAAAGACCTTGGGGGACTATTTTCTTTTTTACAGGGATACAATCTAAACAATCTGTGGGGACACTGGGGGTAGGCTCCCCAGTGCCGCACACTGCTGGGAGCGGTGGTAGTTGATATCTAGGAACACTGGAAGTGGACTACCCAGTATCCCACACTGGTGGGGGGCTTACAGTACTGAAAGGGGGATTTGGAACCCCACTGTCAGCAAATACAAAAACAATCATGTTTCATGATACTGGGACTGGGCTCCCCAGTGTCCCACACTGCCGGGGGGAGCTTACAGTGTCGACAGGGGGATTGGGCACCCTGTTGTTGGCAAATACATAAAATACATTGTTCGGGACACTGTCGTTAGGGTGGATTACACTGCCGACAGTGGGACTGGGCACCCTCCTTTTGGCAAATATGTTAAAAACATGTATTTTTATATTTATTAATATTCCTCAGCCCCTTCCTCTTACAGTCACTTAAACTCCATTGGCCTAGATCCATCCTCCTTTAAGTGGTTCAGATGCTGTCTCGCTGGTAGGTCACAGCAGGTAAAAGCTGAAGGTGACCTATCCCCATTAAAACCACTGTCAAGAGGAGTCCCCCAAGGTTCTATTCTGGGTCCTATCCTTTTTGCCATTTATATAAATAACATTGATGCAACCTTACCAATTCCTCTGTACACCTCTTTGCTGATGACACTGTTCTGTATGTCAGCAACCTTCTCATTCTGCAGCTGCTCGTGAAATCCTACAAACAGAATTCTCCTTGCTACAATATCAGCTACTCGAGAAAAAGCTTCTGTTAAATGCAAAGAAAACTAAAGCAATGATGTTCACAAATCAAAGCTCCACCAGCACATCCTCTCAATCATTCTCCCCAGCTATGCACTTTACTTGGAGAAAATCTGGAGTATGTAGAAACTTCAAATACCTAGGTGTGTGGATTGACAACAGACTTGACTTCACTCATCATTTAGAAGAACTGTTAAAAAAGCTTCGCCAAAGGCTTGGCCTTCTCTATAGATTAAAACCCTTCCTAAACAGAGACTCAAAGATGAGGTTAGTCCAGGCCATTTTTCTATCAGTTGTTGACTATGCAGACTTCCTTTATAGTCACTGCTCCATCTCCTACCATCACAAGTTGGATACCTTATATCATAGAGCAATAAGGTTCATTACAGATCTGCCATCTAATACTCATCATTGCTCTCTTTATGCTGCAGTTGGGTGGTTTCCCTTCACCTCAGAAGGAACAGAAATGCAACACTATAGATTTACAGAGCGTTGTCAAAAAAACTTCCAAACTATATCCTGGACTGCTTCACCCAGACCTCTCCTAGCTCCTATGCCCTAAGAAGCAACAACATCATCCTGCTCAAATTGCCCAAATTCAACACCAGTCTAGGGAGGGCAGCAATCAGCTATTCTCTAGCTATAGCATGGAACACCCTACAAAAATCCCTAAAACTGTCCAATATCATTCCATTTGCATCCTTTAAACAGCATTGTACAGTCTTCTTCAAAGATAAATGCAATTGCTACCACTAGAGCTAGCATTGTCATCTCACAAATCTCCCTTCCAAACCATATATGGCATATTCCTTCCAGACAGACACCCCATCTTATGGCACCCAGTAATACCTTCACCATCCTAGTATTACATTATGTTGAGTGTCTGCCATACCCCCCACTGGGATATGTATATACTGTACATGCTGTAAATATTAGCTTAACTTTCCTGTAACCGTTTTTTATCATGTGAATTTGCTGTACATCACTGTGTTTATTAACGTTATTTTCCCCTGTATGTATAACTGTTTTATATAAGTGTATGATGTATCTGTTGTGTATCAACTATTGAACCTTGACCTTATCAGGTCCATCTTGTAAATGAGCCTTGCTCAATGATGTTCGCCTGAATAAATAAAGATTTGATGATGATGATGATGATGATAAACAGTGAAAAAAGAGTTTTTTTTCAGGTAAACAGCAAGAGGTGTTCACCTAAATGGGGGCCGAGGAATCAGATTCTGGGATCTGTTTGGCCTCATAATTTACAGGGGCATTTTTAGAACCCCCCTATACTGTTGCACAACACCTGGGACAGTGCCACAGTCTGCGGCATTTTCAAACTGGTATTGCTGCAGTTTGTGGCATTTTCACTACCAACATCCAAACCCTGAAAAACATATTTCTGGGCATTATTTAAAAAAAAAAAAATTATGCCAGAATCGTGTTCCTAGTGCCCCAATTAGGTAAACACAACTGTTGGTGTTTGCCAAGGCGACGTATTTTTTGAATTATACTGTTTTTTCACCTTCACTAACTGAAAACAAGATGGTTAAAGCATGAAAGAAGTGGACCCATCTGCAAAAAAGAAAGTGCTTTTGCATATGACAAATGGTACTTTTGTATGGGACAGCTAATTTTTTCCATAGGAATTAATGGGAAAGTTGAAATTTAATAACTTTTGAATGGATTAACATTTTTTCATTAAACCTTCAAATGTCACATCTGTAACCCAGACCCCATACACCCTAAAGGTTTTGGAGCAAAATGCTAATCAGTTTAGGAGAAATGGAGTGATAAAGGAACTGACAAAAAGTGCTATTTTCACATTTTCACATATTTTGACATTCTGTAGCTCTGTACCTGTACATCTGACCAGAATAAAACTCACCAGATTCAGAGATCTTTTGTACCAAACAACACGTGCAAAAGTTTAAGTAAATCAGTTGAACGGTTGCAAAGTTATTAAAGTGCAAACTTTGGGATTTATTATACTATTGAAGTGACCATTGAACCCTAACTATAGCGGCACTACTGTACCACCATAATATGTAATTTCAAAAAATTTGTAAGACTGAAGTCCAAAAGTCCATAAAATTCTTAGTAGTCTTTTATTCTTCTTTTAAATTCACACCATGTATATTCAACCGACAACAGTTTTGTAGTTTCACACCACTTCTTCAGGCCAGATACATAATACAGTGCTGACTCTAGATATAAACATATAATCAAATCAATATCTAATATATTTATATCCTCTTAATCTTAGTTACTACACAGTATAACAGATATCATCACTCTCATAACAAAGAGGAGCCTTCTCTTAGGTATACTGGGCTGGATGTTCAAACTGCGCCATTCTGAGGTGCAAGCCCTTGCGCTGCGCAAAATAGTTGTGCAGGGGTGTGGCCCAGGTGATATTCAAAGGAGTTGCGCTATTGAGCAACTCCTTTGAATATCACCCCCCAGCCACAGCCACTGTGCATGGCGCAGTGAAACTTGCGCCACCGCAAGTTGTCAGAGTGGAGCATTCAACTTGCAGTGGCCAAGTACCATTGCGCCATGCGCAAAATCATGATATTCAAAAGGTGACATGCAAATGGGGCCATAATTCATGCAAGGCGCAGGGGAGGCCATTTGCATCTGATTATGGCCCCATTTGCATGCCATTAGCATGTAGGTGCGCCGATCCCGAGGACTTGCGCCTGGCCGCCCTGCCAGGCAGCAGCCGTCGGGGACCGACGCACCCTGCAGCCCGATCGTGGGCAGCAATGTGGCTCCCCACCTCCTCCATTACATCTCCCTGGTGGTCCAGTGGACCGTAATGCCCGATCGCGAGCAGAATGTAAAATGAACCCCGAACATGTTCCTAGTGCCCGATCACGGGCAGTAAGTAAAAACCCCCACCCCGAACATCTCCCTGGTGGTCCAGTGGACCGTAATGCCGATCGCGGGCAGAATGTAAATTGACACCTCCCACCCAAACATCTCCCTGGTGGCTAGTGTCCCCCACCCCATGAGCCCCACCACCCTGCTCCCCGGCAGCGGCGTGGCAGCATCCCACCCGCCTGCCGCCCGCCGCCCGCCGACTGACTGCCGGTAGGGCTGCATGCCCATTGGTGCAGAGCAAGAACCAATAGGCGTGGCCATACCGTCCCCATGACAGTCAGATTTGTGAATGATTCATTCACAAATCTGGACTATCATGCTCTGTGTAAACTACACCGTAATTCTTACTCTGCACCAATGGGCGTGCAGCCTACCGGGCAGTCAGTCGGCGGCGGTAGCTTTGACAGTGAAGATACTGCCACCGCCTTTCCCGTCTGAAATGGTGAAACTTCGTCAGAATGAGGGACACTAGCCACCAGGGAGATGCTTGGGCGGGGAGTGTCAATTACATTCTGCCCGCGATCGGGCATTACAGTCCACTGGACCACCAGGGAGATGTTCGGGTGGGGGGGCACTTTACTTACTGCCCCGTGATCGGGCACTAGGAACATGTCTGGGGTTCATTTTATCATTCTGCTCCATGATCGGGCATTACGGTCCACTGGACCACCAGGGAGATGTTCTGGGGGTTCATTTTACATTCTGCCCTGCGATCGGGCATTTCGGTCCACTGGACCACCAGGGATGTGAGACGGGGGGGGAGCCACATTGATGCCCATGATCGGGCTGGTGGGGGGGAGTACACTATGCCCGCGATCGGGCTGGGGGGGCACAGGGACTGAGTTGGGGGCCAGCCACAGGTGGCAGCTGCTGTGTTGCGCCCTGCAATACAGCAGCTCACCTGTGGGTGGCCCTCTACTTAAGCTTTTTTTGGCTCAAGGTCCTGCAGGCTCAGGTTGGGGGTTGCGCCTGCACAACTCTGCACAACCCAGCTGAATATCGGGCTGTGCAGTTTATGCATGGTTCCTCCCCCTCCTGTTGAGCATGCATTCATTTGCATTGCGCTGTTGCTCAGCCTGTTTTCAGTGGCGCAACTGCCTCCTGCTTAATATTGTAGAATGGCGCAATGTAGGACTTGAGCATGAGCAACCCTGTTGAGCATGGCGCAACCCTTTTGAATATCTGGCCCACTGTAATTACCTTCAAAACTTTTTTACTTCAAAAACTTAATGATCATTTTTAAATTTTTTTTGAAAATCTATTTTTAGTTATTTTTAATAATAGTACTCATTTCCTATTTAGTTCAAAATATAACTGCACTACTATGTTTTATGCAAACTGCATACCTGCTTTTGATACTGCTTTTCCTCAATTAATTTCACTTTGTGTACTCAAATTTCAGCTTCAGTTTGCTGTGTTCATAGTTTATTTTTATTTAGTTTTTGTTCACCGGGTAAGTGCACTAGACAAATCCTGCCTATTTTCAGGCACAACCCGGGGAAGAGGGATGCAGATGAATGCCAACTGACCTTGAACCAGATTAAGCTGTTGGTGGTATTTTTAGTGAATGAGGGAAATTTGGCCAGGACACCAGAGAAATTCCCCTACTCTTTTCGATAAGTGCCATGGGATCTTTAACATCCACCTGAACTACGACCAATCCAGGCAGATGGGACCTCGGTTTAACGTCTCATCCGAAAGACAAAGTACAAGTAAAAACATAAAGCTTGTTATAGTTCAGATCGTTATTGATATAATCATTCATTACAATTTTATTTTACTTTTCTAAGTTCTTTTACATTTTTTGGTATAATTTAGATGTACTGCTTTGTAGTTACCTTTGAATTTTGAGTTCAGTGTTCACAAGTCAAAGTAAACTAACGGCCAGCTCGAGAGAAAAGATGCCAGTGCAGGGCACAACAGCCTGTGGAGAAAGATTTTGAGAAGTGGACTTCTTATATTGAAACAGGTGCCATCCAAATTAAAATACATGCACAAACTGTATTTATGAATGTTGTGGAGCAAGTGAGTTGTCAGGGTACTGAGCGAGTGGGTAGTGAACGTCTGAATGTGCGAGTGAGGTAGTGGGGGCAGGGTGCTTGCAGGAAAGTTGAGTTGTACAGTGCCCTAGTCTAAGAAATGTTCTAAGGAAAACTGCAATACTGAAAGAATCAATGATTGCAGAGAACAGACTGAGCTGACTTTCCTTCAGGCGGCCTTGCTTCCCAACAGCTTCAGAGAGAATGCCATCTGCCAACTTAAAAACAAAATGAAGCACTACCGGAAGTGTTTGTTTCTCACCGGCACCCTGCCTACTTGAAGTGCCCTTCAGAGTGTTACCCTTGACAAAGAAATACATACATAACCGTGATTTTTATTTACTGCTGAGGCGGGACTGCTAGTGACAATGGAGACAATGGGAGATGGCATGCTTCTAGTGAACTGCTACGGTCCACAGACATAAACTGCAAGCTGGAAACAGTTACCATTTGGTGAGACAAGAAGATCATTTCTAGTTTTTTTTTACTTTAGTTATGTAAATAAATGCTAAAGGCCAACAGTTTTATTGAATTTTTCACTCATCAATGACAACAGCAAAAATGGAGGCTTTTAAAACTTAAAATTCTAATGGCAATTTGATTTACTTAACTGCTGCAATCACTGTATTCAGGAGTTGTTTTTACCTGTGCATTGAATGGATTTGATGCACAGGTAAAAAACAAACAGAAAGCTGGATTTTCTTGCCCCATTTTATAAATGTATATATGTATATATATACATTTATGTCATCTGTTAGCACCCTTTGCAAACTGTGTGAGAGGCCTTTCAGCACCACACAGTTCTGCTTAAAGTTGAACCAGGATAATATTCGGTGGTGATTTGCATATGTAGCCCATGATGCTTTGCATTGTGTGGGCATGTGTGATTTTGTATTTTCTCATATATATATATATATATATATATACACATATATATGATAGTGCCATGGTAGTGGCACTATAGTTAGGATTGAGTAGCCACTTTAATGCAAAATAATGGGTTTGCCTGAAATATTGTATGTGCAGTCTGGTACCATAGATCTCTGGATCTGGCAAGTTTTGTTATGGTCGGATGTAAGGTTGCAGAGCTATAGAATGCCAAAAAAAGAAAAAAAAACAGACTTTTTGCACGTTTCTTTGCTTGTGCCCACAGCTCGCACAGTTTATCTGTTTGGTCTAAAAACTTCAGGGAAGATGCAGCCTTGGTCACCGATGTGCCTTTCGAAGATTTGGTGAAAAAATATTAAACCGTTCAAAAGTTATTCAAAAAACTAATTTCCCATTATAGACAAAGGGAGAAGTTTTTTTTTTTAATATACCATCTTTATTAGTTTTCCACACAGTGACAGACAAAATGATAGACACAGACATTTGCTATACAACACAGTACAACACAATTGCATACGCTTCACATCAGTCTGTGGAGAAGGGGTTCACGATATAAATTGAACAACAGGGGAGAAAAGGGGCATCCCTGATGTGTTCCAGAAAATAAGGGGAAATTGTTGGAAAATACTCATTATAATCAATCTTGGCACTCGGTTCCTTGTACAAAGTGCTGATCCAGTGGATGAACATAGCCGGGAATCCAAATCTATGGAGCACACTAAACATGAAGGACCAGTCCACCCTATTGAATGCTTTCTCCGCTTCCAGGGAAATCAGGAGTACCTGGGCCCGAGAATCCCTGCATGTGGAGAAAACATGAGCAATCTTACAGAGATGGTCAGAAGAGGACCTGCCCGACATGAACCCCACTTGTTCTTCTCCTACTAATGAAGGAAGTACCCTTACAAGTCTGTTCGCCAGGATCTTAGAGAGAATTTTGATATCGTAGTTTAGCAAGGATATTGGTCTATAACTTGTAACCTCTTCTTCATCCTTACCCTGTTTATGTAATACAATAATAAAGGCATCCAATAACCTGGGGTCAGAGCAATCTGAGAAGAGCATGTGCGTGAATATTCTGTGTAGCCAGGGCTTCAACCGATCTATAAAAACTTTATAGAAATTAGGGGAAAATCCATCAGGGCCGAGGGCTTTATCAAGGGGAAGAATACCAACCACCTCCTTGATTTCTCCCTCTGTGATGGGAACTAATAAGAAGGCAGATTCTGACTCATTTAAGGAAAGTAGGGTAGTTGAGTCCAGGTATGCTCCTCTCACTTGAGGGTCTGGTAAAGGATCCATGGTACTATATAAATTGTGATAATACTGTTCAAATTCTTGTGCAATTTCTTTGGGCTTTGGTTTTGAGGGGCCCTCCATTTCCCGACTGAATAGCTTTAATGAGTCTGGATGATTCTGTACTTTTAATGCTAAGGGTCAGTAGGTGTCCGGCTTTCTCACCCAGATCTATATAGATGGAACAAGTCTTGAGTAAGTCGTACTCCGCCCTCTCCCTCACAACTCATTGTAGATTGCTCTGAGTTTAACAAGATCGTTCATAATATGCTCACTAGATCGTGGGGACAAGTTATTCTCCATCTCTCTAATTTGAGCTAGCAACTTGGAGGCCTTTTCCTCTAACTTGTGTTTCCTGCTCACTGCCATTTTGATCAATTCCCCCCAATGTAACATTTTAGGGCTCTCCATTCTATATCTATATTACCCATCGAGTTGAGGTTACACTCAGTGTATAGTTTGATTGCCCTGACCAGCTGCTTAACTAAATTAGCATCCTTTTAAAGTTGATTGTTTATCTTCCAAATGGTTTCTTTTTGCTGTTGGGTATCAATAATGATGTGGCACCAGACCATGGAATGATCGGAGATCACCCCCGGTTCAATACCACTGTCCATGATCCCCACCAACAGCATTTTACTAGTCAAAAATTAATCAATTCTGGATGAAGTTTTGTGGACCATCGAGTAGAAGGTATATGCCCTGGTTGTAGGGTTTAGGGTCTGACATGGATCACATAAACCAAATTGATCTGCCAGTTCTCTTATTGCTCTCTGAGCCAGGGACAGCCCCTGGGACATTCTGTATGACTTGTCCAGGCATGGCATGTAGGGGAGGTTCCAGTCCCCAACCAACAAAATAGGAAGAGAGAGGAAGGGGGCCAGTACCGATGCTAGTTCTGTGAAGAATGCCGATGAGTCTATGTTGGGGCCGTATACACATCCCAAAACTATGTCTCTACTATCTAAAAGCCCTCTCAGTATGAGGTCTCTATCGTTAGGGTCCCTTATAGAAAATAAACATACAAAAGGAGTTCTACAAGAAAGGAGTATAGAAATACCCCTACTTTGAGTGCTGTTCCCAGCTGTGAAAAACTGACCTATAAACTGTCTTCCAAACAAATTGGCCTCATTTTCTAACAAGTGTGTTTTTTGCAGGTAACAGATATCACCCTTTACATGTTTCAGATGTTTTAAGATCTGATACCTTTTAACCTTGTGTCTGGCGCCCCTCACATTCCATGTTAGAATTCTTAGACCCCCCCCATCTGCTTGCATACCTGGGGAGACTACCTTGAGGTAAAATAAGGGTGTTAAAATGCACCACTGTAACCCGTTGTGATAAGGATGCCAGACCCCAGTAAATTCCCTTAATGCTATCCCCCCCTCCATCTCTCCCCTAGTGAACTATGACCCAAATACAGAAATGTGTCTTTTCCCCTTAATCAACCCACCCTTTTCCTTCACCCTCCCTCCACACCAAATACCCCTAAAATTGTCCACAATAAATAAACCCCCCACCCGCCAACAAAACAATGCCTTGTTCCATGATGCACCTATACACCAAACAATGCCCATCCTCCTCCCGCCAATCACCGAACTAACCACTACAGTTCACCCATATTAACTGCAACAATGTAGAGAACATTCAGTATGAGAACTAAAACTGTTGTTGCCAGTAGAAAAGAACAAGAACAGGTTCCTTCTGAGGGGTTAAGGGCAGTGGCATGTCAATGTCCTGATCTTTGTAGGCGCTCATCCCTGGTCAGTGTCCCTCAGGATGACATCAAACAACACAGGGATACAGACTTCTTTCATGTTAACCTTGGGGATAGACCTTATGCCTCATGCCCTAGCACTCCACAAAAATTGCAGATTAAGACATCCAGTGCTGGCCACCCAGAAAGCTCCATTGATTAATTAACATGCATTTACCTAGAAGGGAAAGTCCGAGCAGTAACTTGAGGCTTTAATATGAGAGGCAGATCAAACTGAAAGGAAGAAATATTAAACACTGTTCATTTGTATACTGTCCATGTCCTGCTCCCTTTGAGACCCGCAATGTGTCTGAATGAGCCTTGCATGGTTCGTGCCACATGTAAACAAAGCAAGTGAAAAATAAAGTACATATTCACATTTCCTCCTGGTTTACCCCTCAGGACCAACTGCCGAGTGCGTAAACAATAAAATTAAATTATGAGCTTTCCAGCTGATAAGTATTTGTTTGCCTCTCTGTATGTCCGATGCCAAACTTGAAAACAAACATGTACAGTATCCAACAAAAAGGAAATAGAGACCACCATCATACTGGCCATGGAAGTACTGTTAATGCCTTATGTCCTAATATCCTAACACAGGGATTGCAATGTGAGTCGACTGCTTTTGGCAGCCCAGGGAGCACTTTTGTTGAGTAACATGCAATTCCAAATAAAACTGGGAAAGTCCGATCAGTTACTTGAGCCAGCAATATGAGAAGCAAATCCATCGAAAATAGAAAGTAACAGATACTAGACTTTTGTGTTTTACCCAGAATTTGTTCCCATTAATACTAGTAGTGAGTCCAAGACAGCCTTACATTTTATACACCCTCACTAGACAAAACAAAAAAGTAGTAATGAGACTGACAGTCATATTCTCTCCAGGTTTACCCGATGGACAGATAATACTGCATGCTTGAACAGTAAAGCTGATTTTGGACGTGTCACAACATGTTGATTTTACTCTGCTTGCCTAAATGTCTAGTGCCAAATTCGAGAACACACATCAAACAGTCCAGCTTACTTTTACTGTACCTTATTGCTCCAAATACCACCAGTAGCCATTTCAGCAGGGCTTAAAGAGATTCGGGAAAGCCTCTGCCAAGTCCGATTTCTCCTCCTTTGGGTCTTCATAGCTTTGCCACTCTCCTTGCACTTGAATCTACACCTTTGCCAGGTACAGCATGCGGAATTTGATACTGAACGGTATCAATTTTGTTACGCAGGGGTGAAATGATGTGCACCGATACCGGTAAATCCTGAGCCACTCTTATTTTCTCATGTCCCCAGTGCACTTCTTGTAGCTCCTTAACTTTAGCTAAAAAATGCTGGCACTCCAGAAAATTGAGAAATCTAAAGATCAAGGCTCTTGGTGGTGCCACTTCCAGAAGCTTCGGGTGTAGGGTTCAGTGCGCCCATTCAATTGAATAGGAGGCCCTGTAAGAAGAAGGGCCTGCTAGCTTGAAGACCAAGTTTTGAATGAAGACCACTGCATCCAAGCCTTCCTCTCGTTCGGGGAGTCCTATGATGATGGCGTTATTATTCTGATTGTGGCCTTCCAAATCTTCAACTTTTGCCTCTAGTCGGATCATTCATTGTCTGGTATGCACAAGCTCTGGGTTGACTTTATCTATTCATTTCTCTAGGGAGCAGATCCTTGGTTCGCTGTCCTCAGTGAACCGGGAAATCTCCTCCAATGCCGAGGAAATCAATTTCACCTCAGAGGTAAGTGCTTTTAGCTCATCTCGAAAGGGGCTGAATTCCTCTAAAAAGTGATCTAGGGTGAGCAAGCTATGTTCCAATGTTGTATTGTCCTAGCGCCCAGCTGCTGAAGATTGAGGCCCGGACTTTTTACTTGATTTCTCGGGCATCGGGGGGTGCTGCATGCTTTGGCAATGCCGCTGTCATCTCTGCTTCCATGCTCTTTGCTTCATACTCAGCCCTGCTGATCTCCACACTCTCTGGTCTACAGGGAAGTTGAACTGTAGTTCGAAACTGAACTTGAAGTCACCAAAAATGAGTTTTATAGTTCGGGGATGGCGGGAACGATATAGAGAAGCTGCTAACTACCAGACTGCATCACGTGACTCCTGTCAATGGGAAAAGTTAGCAAAAATCATGAAACTTTTGAAAATTGCCATTTTTACTGTCTCAAATAGCCTTTTTACTTTCATGATTCGGCCATCTTGTTTTCAGTTAGTGACACACAGAAAAATACCTGGCGTTTAAAATTGGGACCCTGTAGGTAAACACTGATTGTTGTGTTTACCTAGTTGCATCCTGAGATTGCTAGCCATACCTTCTCTGGGTGGTTAAACCCCACAGAAATGCATTTTTACATATTTTCCAAAAAATACTTTCACAAACTACTTTTTCAAATGCAAAAAGTTTTGTGATTTTTTTTGCAAACTTTCATGATTTGCTAAAGTATTTTGCGAAAGTAAGCCAAAATAACTGCAAATCTTTGGCACCCTCCTGCAACCAAATGGTTGGGTCTTTTGGGCTGAAATTTGTAGGGTAGCAAGCCCTGGTCCCACATTCAAGGGGCCCAAAGTTACTGCCTTCCAGAGTTGATCAATTTCCCATAGGATAACATTCCGGCACCCGTCATGCCTTTCGGCACCCATATCTCAAAAACGAAGTGAGATATGGACTTTTCTCTTCTGGCAGCTTAGTTCACAGGAGACCCCCCCCCCACACACACACACGCAAGACACATGCAAGATTGTATGACACTGTACCACTCAGTCACATCTGTAAACACAATAACCACAACAATGTACTCCTTTCACATACCTCTGTGTAATGGAAAACAAATACAGTATGGTCGACTGTATACTGCCAGCACAGTATGATGACTCATTATTACTGGCATATCTTTTTCATAAAGTGAAACTTAGTCTGCACAAACTATCTAAATACTGCTTTTTATTTATCATAACTCAACAATTGGCTTGCTGCAGGTATCGCTTCCACCACATAGGCATGTGGTAGCAGTACAGACACAGCTGACACATACATAGCACTTTTCACATACTGCTCAGGTATGAAACTAGATCCTCACATATTGTAATACTGCTGTGTTAACTGGAAATACTCATTAGCAGCATATTAAGGTTAGCTTTGCATGTTACAACTGTTGCTGTCACATGTTGCTTATAAAGTATACTACAAAACATTACTACAGTTATCCAAACTCTTATTTCCAATACAGCTATCTATAGGTAACATAATGTGTGTTTCATCATTTCTTAACATTTGAAATATAGGCATCTGCCTAAATCTTGTTCTTGATGTTTGTTACCGAGAAATGCTTACTGTGGGCCATCTCCCATGGTTGCCCAGCTTGCGTATGTACCGACAAGGCACTCTGATGGCAGCAGAACTCATACAGTTGCTGGACCATGATGATGGATATGTCTTTTACTGCTTGCATGTGTGTGTGGGTGGGGTGGGGCAGATGCAGAGTTAGGGGTTTGAGGATGGGGTGGTAACCCTAACACTGTATTTCCAAACTTTTGTCACTGTGGAAACAACCCTAATTGATGCATGAACTGAATTTTTTGCAATGAATATATATATCTATATATATATATATATATATATATATATATATATATATATATATATATATATATATATATATATATATATACAGTAGTGCTACCATGAATTAAGGTGAGGAGCCATTTCTATGTTAAACCCAAATTTGTACCTTAATAACTTTGCAACCATTTAACGGATTTGCCTCAAATTTGGAATACACGATCAAGAACCATAGGCCTTGGGATCTGCCAAGTTTTGTACTGCTCGGATATATGGCTGTGGAGTTATTAAGTGTGATCTGTGCGCCCGTTTACGCTTTTCTGGAATTCTACGGTCACGCCTACAGGTCGTACGGTTTGCGCGACTGGTCCAAAATCTTCAGGGAGCATGCGGCCAGGGTCCCTGATGTGCCTTTCAAAGATTTAGTGAAAAAATATTAAACGGTTCAAAAGTTATTCAAAAACCAGTTTCCCATTATAAGTCAATGGGAAAAGTTAACAAAAAGTTTGACAGTGTTGCAAATGAACTTTTTAGTGTCGCAAATGGCCCTGTTAGTGTCGCAAATCCGCCATCTTGTTTTCAGTTGGTGATCAGAAAAATGGTTGGCATTTAAAATTGAGACCCTCTAGCAACCTAATTCTTTTTGTATTCACCTAGTCGGGCCCTGAGGATGCTAGCCATGTCTTTATTTTGGGGTAAAACACACCAGAAATATGTTTTTCAAATTTCTGGAAAAAGTAGTGTCGCACTTGCGAAAGTGTCACAAATTTTTTGCGAAAGCTTTCGCAAATCACGACACTACTTTGCGACACTATGCCCAAAATAACAGTAATTCTTTGGCACTCTGCTACAAAAGAACGGTTGGGAGTTTTAGGCTGAAATTTGGAGGAAACGCAGAAGACATCTCACAGATGTGCCTTTCAGTATTGTTTTGAAAAAATATTACATGGCGGCAAAGTTGCGGCACTCCAAAGTTGACGGTTTTTCTCATAGGATAACATTACGACGCCCAACGCATTGCAGAAATCCTTTGGCACCCTGCTGCAAAATAACGGGTTGATCTTTTTTCCTGAAATTTGGAGGGTATACAGCCAACAGCCCACAGATGTGCCCTTTAGTGGTTTGGTGAAAAAACATTACAGGGAGGCAAAGTTATGGCACTCCAAACTTTTCTTTTTTTCCCATAGGATAACTTTACGGCATTTGCCGTGCCTTTCAGGGCCCATATCTCGGAAACGGTGTGAGATACGGACTTTTCGTCTGAAAACTTCTGGGGGCTAAGATCCAAATTAGCCAGGACAGTTGTAAATAATATGACTTTTAAATTTTTTTTCTACGTCATACGGTTCCTGAGATATAATGTATTTAGTATTCCAAGATCTCATTTTCTGCGCCGATACTCATTATTATGCATACATTATTTGTACTCACTGTCTTTCTCTATGCAGGTTTTGGGGAAAACCAGACTGTGCACTTACATTACTGTTACTGTTGCCCTTTCCGCTTGTGGTTCTGTACCCGTTTCACTTACCATTGACGTCTACGCCACCATGTGCGTTATCCTTTGCGTTTTCATTTGCGCTTCTGTTATTTTTTGCCATTTCTGTCTACAGTACTGTTTCTCTTTCTGTTTCACTTTGCGTCACCATGCCGATTGACATTTCCATTTGCAGGCACCATGTTACTATGTGACAACACATCACGTGGCAGACCATTCCCGTCTACGCCACCGTGTGCCTTACCCTTTCTGTTCTCATTCGCGCTTGTGTTACCATGTGTGCCACTGTTAGCATTTCTGTTTGCATTGCTGTCCCTGTTAGTATGCCACAACACATCATGTGGGGAGCGTGGTGCCAAGGCCCGCGCTCCCGCTGCTGCAGTACATTCACTATTTCTCGTTATCATTCTCAAAAATAAAGGAAATTAGAGGCAAAAAACTCCATTTAATGCATTAGTTAGGGTTGTTCCACAGTGACAAAAGTGAGAAAATTCGCTGTTAGGGTTGAAAACCCCCCTTGCACCCCCCCACCCACCTCCCCAACCGGCATTGTGGTGTGCATTTGGATCGTGGGTCCTAACTCTCACCCCCATTTTCCTATACTTCTGCTGCTTTATACATGTCATGGGGTGAGAGTTAGGGCTGATGATCCCAATGCACACCCCAATGCCACCACGTACGGCCATCCTTTGCGTTTTCATTTGTGCTTGCGTTTCTGTTACTTTTTTGCCATTTGTGTACCGTACTGTTTCTCTTTCTGTTTCACTTTGCGTCACCATGCCCATTGACATTTCCATTTACAGGCACCATGTTACTATGTGACAAGACATCACGTGGCATACCGCGTTCCCATCTACGCCACCGTGTGCGTTACCCTTTCTGCTCTGATTCACGCTTGTCACCATGTGTGCCAATGTTAGCATTTCTGTTTGCGTTGCTGCTCCTGTTAGTATGCCACAAGACATCATGTGGCAGGAGCACGGGGCCCTTTGGGCCCCACGCTCCCGCCACCGCATTACATTCACTATTTCTCATTATCATTCTCAAAAAGAAGGGAAATTAGAGGCAAAAAACTCCGTTTAATGCATTAGTTAGGGTTGTTCCACAGCGACAAAAGTGAGGAAATTTGCTGTTAGGGTTGAAAACCTTAACTACGAATTCACCCCCCCCCAGCACCACACACACACAGACACACACACACACATTCAAGTATGGGGGAGGACCAAGTCAACACAACCAATGACAGACATCCAGCAACAGGTGACAGAAATAACAAACAAAGAATGAGTGATCTATGCCACTTATGGACACAGTGTGATTTTTTTTTAACAGTTGTTTCATACTCAGGCTGTATGCCTACTGTTTGGGTTTGCCACACTTCTGTCACTGATGCTATCAAAGTGATAACTATGTTAATTGTGGTACAACAGGAATCAAGTAGGTATGGTGTAGATATAAACAGAATGTCTTTTAGCATTGATTTAACTCACAATGGGGTAAGTGTACTAGGACAGCAGGGGTTATCCTCTATCACTGACTCTGTAAGTTATAATCACACTAGGGTTTAGATGACTGTAATGATCAAGTTACACTGTTCATCTTCATGAGTTCATATTCACAGCCATTCTCCAGTAACTAGACAGTGTATGGTGTAACTGGGTGGGACACTGTGTTGCAAAGCTGCTGCAGTGCCTAGCAGATGGAGAGTATCTACTCATAAAGATAATTAAGCAATAAGGCATGACCAACAGTTATGTTAAATGGTCTGTTAATCACCTTGTAGGGGTTTAATGTTGAATGAGGCATAGCCGAGTGCCACATGTCGCTAGACAGTGATAAACTGACCATTGACATAATACCTGGGAGTGGCTTATTGCTATCATAATAAAACTGTTTTTTAAACAACATTAAACCATGTTCATCATATGGTTAGGCTCTACATGTATGTTAATAAAAACTAAACATAAGGCTGTTACAATGTTTACAGTCAATTAGCTGCATTTCTCAAACCCTTGTTATAATTAGAGATATTATACCTGTACAACTCCTTGGTTTTGCTGAACTCTATTGCTCAGGTGGCCTACCACAAGTGGTGTGGTCTGGTGTGGGGCATCAGTAGGTAAGGCCATGCAACTACTAAGTGTGGTACGTTGTGTGCAGCTGCAATCAGGGATGTGTACGTTTGGTGTACATGGCCTCAGTTTTGCTGTTGATCTCCACTGAGCATGCAGTACCTGGTCAGGTGGGTGGGGATGTCTCGTAGTACATTTAGACAATTGTTTGTTATTTCTGTCAGCTGCTGCTGGATGTCTGTCATTGGTTGTGTTGACTTGGTCCTCCCCCATACTTGCATATGTGTGTGTGTGTCTGTGTGTGTGTGTGCTGGGGGGTGAATTCATAGTTAGGGTTTTCAACCCTAACAGTGAATTTCCTCACTTTTGTCACTGTGGAACAACCCTAACTAATGCATTAAATGGAGTTTTTTGCCTCTAATATATATATATATATTATGGTAGCACAGTAGTGCTACCATAGGGTTGAGGAGCCATTTCTATGTTAAACCCTAAAACTTTGCACCTTAATAACTTTGCAACTGTTCAAAAGATTTGGCTGAAATTTGGAATACATGATCAAGATCCATAGGTCTTGGCATCTGCCAAGTTTTGTACCAGTCAGATACACAGCTGTGGAGTTATTAAGCGTGATTTGTGAGCGCATTTATGCTTTTTCTGGAATTCTACGGTCGCGCGTATAGGTCGCACGGTTTGCGCGACCGGCCCGAAATCTTCAGGGAACGTGCGGCCGGGGTCCCCGATGTGCCTTTTGAAGATTTGGTGAAAAAATATTAAACAGTTCAAAAGTTATTCAAAGAACAATTTCCCATTATAAGTCAATGGGAAAAGTTAACAAAAAGTTCAACACTTTCGCAAATGCATTTTTACTTTCGCAAATGGGCCTGTTACTTTCGCAAATCAGCCATTTTGTTTTCAGTTGGTGATTAGAAAAATGGTTGGCATTTAAATTTGGGACCCTCTAGCAACCTAATTCTTTTTGTATTCACCTAGTCGGACCCTGACAATGCTAGCCATGTCTTTTATTTTGGTAAAACACCCAGAAATATGTTTTTCACATTTCTGGAAAAGTACTATCACAAAGTACTTTCGTTAACGCTCAAAGTGTATCGCAAATGTTTGCAGCTTTTAGCATAAATTGCGACAGTAATTTTCTAGTCTGTGGAAAAATGACAGCAATTCTTTTGGCACTGCACTGCACTGCAAAAGAACGGTTGGGAGTTTTGGGCTGAAATTTGGAGGGAACGCAGCCCACATCTCACAGATGTGCCTTTCAGTGTTGTATTGAAAAAATATTACATGGCAGCAAAGTTATGGCACTCCAAAGATGACAGTTTTTCCCATAGGGAATAGGGAATGGGGCATCGGTAGGTAAGGCCATGCAACTACTAAGTGTGGTACGTTGTGTGCAGCTGCAATCAGGGATGTGTACGTTTGGTGTACATGGCCTCAGTTTTGCTGTTGATCTCCACTGAGCATGCAGTACCTGGTCAGGTGGGTGGGGATGTCTCGTAGTACATTTAGACAATTGTTTATTATTTCTGTCACCTGCTGCTGGATGTCTGTCATTGGTTGTATTGACTTGGTCCTCCCCCATACTTGCATATGTGTGTGTGTGTCTGTGTGTGTGTGTGTGCTGGGGGGGTGAATTTGGAGTTAGGGTTTTCAACCCTAACAGCGAATTTCCTCACTTTTGTCGCTGTGGAACAACCCTAACTAATGCATTAAATGGAGTTTTTTGCCTCTAATATATATATATATATATAGATATATAATATCTATATATATTCATTACAACAAATTTCATTAATGCATCAGTTAAGGTTGTCATTCAAGACAAAAGTTTGAAAGTCGATGTTAGAGATTACAACTCTACTGCCCCAACCTCACTCTCCACATCAACAGCTTGCAGTGTGCTTGGGGTTGTTGGCCTAACTCTTACCCCATTCCATTTGTAAGGAAGCTGAGTGATACAGTATATGACAATGGGGTGAGAGTTAGGCCCGACAACCCCAAGGCACACCCCGATGCCTCTTGGTGTGCGGAGAGTGGGGTTGGGGTGGGGGGTAGGGTTGGCAACCCTAACATCAAATTTCCAAACATTTGTCACAGTAATGACAACCCTAACTGATGCATTAATGATGATTTTTGTAATGAATTTCCTTTCTTTTTGAGAAAGTGTAATGTTACTTATATGTGGTTGTGTGAGCGCAGGGCCCAGAGACCTGTGCTCCCATCATGCATTCATTTTGTAATTGTCTCTGATTTTCATGTGGGAGCACAGATCCCCCTTCTATACATAAGTGTACTGATATTTTAATGATATCACATCTCCATGTGGGAGCACAGGGCCCACCAGGCCCTACGCTCTGACTACTGCATAATGTAGGGCCCTGCACTCCCATTATTGCATAATGGGATACAAATGTGATAGTGCAGGGCCCATGTGCCCAAGTATAGGGGCACAGCGAACACCTAGAGCCATTCCAGGTAACCATTGTGCTGCAAAAGCTGCAATATCTCAGGATCCGTAGGAACTTTGGAAAAAAATTATTTTGCAGTTGTATTCATGGCATGGCCACCTCCATGCATGCTGAGTTGTACTAAGCTGTACTAAGCAAACAATTGGTATCTCAAACCGTTTTTGAGATATAGCCGCCCAAAGGTGCCATGACCACCACAATGTTATCCTAAGGGAAAATTTGCAAATTCAGAGTGCTGTAACTATGGAACTGGTGTCCATTTCTTCACTAAACCAGCAAAGAGCACATCTGTGGGGTAAGAGCTTGCCACCCTGCAAATTTCAGCCCTAAGGTCCTGACCATTTTCTTGCTATGAAGTGGTAAAGAAACAGTTTTTGGGGGCTGTTTACCTGCTTTCACTTTTATATCATACATTTTTTTCCCATAGGCTATAATGGGAAAATTTAAAGTTTAATAACTTTTGACTGGATTAATATCTTTTCACCAAACCTTCAAAAGACACATCTATGTAGCAAAGGCTTTCTGCTCTGAAAAATTCAGACCACAACCTAAAGCTGTTTCTGAGACTTAGGTGGACAAAGAAATGTCAAAACACAGATGTTTCTGTTTTTTCAACACTCTGGGTGGATATTCAGAGGATTTGTGCATGCACAACCACAGACATGCTCCCCGGAGTCATATTCAATGAACACAACTGCATAGCCCAAAATGCACTGAACAGCAGTGCAATAGTAATGTATGCAGCGCAGGTACAAGGGGGCATAACCATGAATAAGCAGTGCAATGGCATATTCATCAGAACAGCATGGCGCAAGTCAGGAGCAACAGACAGAATGCGCCACACAGAACTGAGCCTATAAATTCAGGCTCAGACACACAAACAGCAGATACACAAGGTGCAGATCCTAGTGCAACATGGATACTGGGCCATTCATAATGGAGGTAGTAATGAGGGGTATGAGGAGGAGAGATGAACAGCAATGTGGCCAAGGAAGGGCTCATTGGTGGTATGTCACACACAGATGGTACCGTGCCCACCTTATCTTCGAGGAGTTTGGGGATGCAGAGATCATGGGATGGTACTGGCTGAACAGGACAATTCTGATGCAGCTCTGCAAGCTGTGCCAAGACGAGTTGCAGGCATCCACCAGGAGGAGCCATGCAATGACAGTGGAGACCAAGGTGACAGCAGCAATGTGCCTGTTCACCATGGACACCTTCCAGAAACCAATAGGGGCAACCACAGGCATCACCCAGTTGGCTACATCCCACCTCCTCACACAGTTCCTCAATGCTCTGCTGCCACATGCTTTAGAGTTCATCCGATTCCCAAGCACACTGGCAGAGTGTGCAGCAAACATGCAGGGCTTCCACAGGGTGGCACTTATGCTAGGCATGATCAGGGTGATAGACTGCACCCACATGGCAATGCACGCCCCACCTGACCCAGAGTGAGCTGCCTACATCAACCAAAAGGGCTACCCATCAGTCAACTGCCAGGTGCTGTGCAATGCCATGGAGCACATCACCAATGTCTGCACCACACACCCCAGGAATGCACATGATGCAATCATCTGGTACAGCTCCATCCTGTGCCAGAGATTCAACCATGGGGAGATCTCCACGGGCCACTTGATAGGTGAATATGACATGGGATGTTAAGTGGAAGAGGCTGCACATGGGACAGAGACCCAGGCCACACGTGGCAAATGCTGACACCATGACTGATGGGGGCATGAGAGAGGGGAAAGTGACATGCATGACACTGTGCTAACCTGTATGCCTTACTCACACAGGAGACAGCGCATATCCCTTGTGAACCTGGCTGCTCACCCCCATCCAACCCTGCTGAGGAACAATATAATGAGGCCCATAGCGCAACACACAACATCATAGATCGAGTCTTTGGCATGCTCAAGATGCATTTCCATTGCTTAGACAGGTCCGGTGGTGCCCTACAATATAGCCCTGTGAAAACCTGTGGACTATTCCTGGCCTGCCGAATGTTGCACAACATGGTCATTGACCATGGGATAGCTATCCAGGTGGATGAGGGAGACAGCAGTGATGATGAGAGGGAGGATCGCCCGGATGGGATGGAGCAGCCACCCATGCCAAGGAGGACCCGAGGATCACTGCACGGCAAGGACGCACAGGGCAGCCATCATACAAGAGCACTTCGGAACCACAGGTGAGCAGGAGCCATGACAGATGTGCAGGCATGGAACAGACACACACACACACGCACAGAGGTGCATGACCACACAGGGAGGCTTGCAGGGACACCAGCATGCACACGGCTGGCACAGGGACAGCACAGACACACAGCCACAAACCCACTGCACTGCACACATGCATGGGGACACACACGCACACACGCAGGCACTGTCCTGGACTTAGGTTCTGAAGTGACACGATGGGCACAGGCAGCAACAGCATCACACCAGGCACAGAGCTGGGCACAGTGTACCATGTGGCTGGCATGGCTGGAAGTGGCAGCTGTGGTGGCAGGCCTTGCACACATGTGGGCAGCGGGAGGTGGCATGGATCAGACAGATGGCACCGGCACACTGGAAAGGCCGGCACAGTGCTGAATTCATCACGCCCATGCCTCATGGTCCTGCAGCACAGCATGCACACAGGGAGGCCACACTGCACACCACAGATATATGCCACCACAAGCACACAGGCATGCATAGATGAACATGCACAAGGCCACAGTGGAGGTCAGCAGGATGGGAGGGCACGAACAGCAATCCTACTGCGTGGAAGCAGAGCCACCACGGCCATGTGGGTGGCCATGCCCTGGCCGTGCGGCAGCCACAGGCTGCTCGATGGACACTGGAGGTGTACTCAACACACTTGCAAGGGTAGAGGTGTGGGAACATGACCAGGTCGCCACTGGTGAGAACTGGCCAGTAAACAGAGACCCACTGGGAGTGTCAGGGATGGCCATGTCAGAGCCTGGCATCAGCTGTGCTGGGTTCGCCAGACGCCGGGTCTGCAGAGTTGTCACCTCATTACAGGGAGTCCTACGCACACTGCCATGCCCACTGGATGCCAGCAATGCAAGTCCAGGGGTGATGGCTCCAGTGATGCGGTCCAGCAAGGCGGTTGTGGCCTCCTGCAGCTGCCAGACCTCACCACTCAGCTGTGTGTGTCCGATGTCTGCATGCTTGGATTGGTGGCGTAGCTCCATCCGCAGCACATGCATCTGTGCCCCAAGCAGTGTCTGGTTGTCCATGGAAGCCCACAGCAGCCTGGTGTGCTCGTTCTGCCTGTCAGTGACATGCGCATCCTGAGGCCAGTGCTGACCAGCTGAGGCAGTGGCGGCATGCCCAGCAGCATCCCCTGCTGGGGGATGCTGCACAGGGGTGCACCCTGGGGGAGGTAGTTGTGGGCATGCCCCATTGGTGGGCCCTGTGGTGTGCTGCACAGTGGCTACCACTGCCCGACGCCACTGTCCTGCTGCCTACTGCACAGTCCCCATGGCCCCAGTGTCCATGGCACCTGTCCCCCCATGGCCTGCATCAGTGGCATTGTCACCCACCACCACAGTGCATGCCATGGACAGGGAGTGAGTGCATGGGTGATGTACCACCACCACCGGCTACAGCTGCTAGTGTGCAGGACTGTACCCTGGGTGGCGTGCCCAGACCCATGCCATCCATGCTCAGCACCATGTTATCATCTGTGTTGGACTTACCATTCACCTGCATGTCCAGTACGAGGACAGGCAGCTCCTCTGTGAGCAGTAGGTCTGACAGGGAGTTGTCATCACCCAGGCCTAGGAAGGAAAGCAGCCCCACACTGCCATATCACTGATGGTCTGTGGCCCTGTTGCCGGTTGATGTGGATGGCTTGGCCTTGGTGGGCCAGCATCGTTAGGCGCATCCTGCATCCCACTCCTGAGGCATTATGGCACTGAAAAACACAACAGTGGTACACATGAGTAAGATTGAAGTGTGCACTCCAAGCCACAACCAGTGGGAGGGAATGCATGCACATGTGTGTCCACCATGGGACAGGGTGCACATGCTGTGCAACACAGTGGGCTGGGCATGCCATGCACGGGGCACCTGCAGGGCTGGCCATATGTGGTGGCTGGAGCACATGGTGCGGCATCACATAATGGGTGGCACGCCATGGCTACACACTGCCAAGGGATGCTCTGCCTGTGGCATGCCGTGTGTCCTCCCATGCCTCTGTGGGCCATGCCTTGTCCCGTGGCCACCAGGCATGCACCCCTGTGGTACTGCCTGTTTGTGCTGTGCACCCTGGGGCCAGGGACACAGTTGGTGTTCATTGCCCACACAGCTGCAGCACCACACACAGGTGGTCACAGCCATGCATGCTGACTCCCTGTGCAGCATGTACCGTGGCCTGCCAAATATGCATGTGGCCATGATGAAGATAAATGGGAATGCTCTGAAGGTTTTTTTTGAATAATTGATTTCTGTCTTATTCAACTGATGATGTAGCCTCCATAATGTTCTTTTGAGCTGAGTCATGCTATAAAAGAAAAAACAAACAAAAAAATATGCATGTGGCCCATGGCACAGCTGCACACACACCTGCACATCGCCGTGCGGCACACACTCCTCCCTCACTCCCATGGCACCTGGTGACTCACAGTGCTGCAAGGGGCTGCCACCTATCTGGAATCCACCTCCCAGAACACCTTCAATGGCTGCTTGGCTGATGGTCACTGCCACCATCTCCTCCCCCACTGTGAGTACAGGGGCGGCTCCTGGGCCCCTGCCCAGCCTATTGTGGGATGCCCTGATGGTGGCCACCTTCTCTTTGATGCACTGCCTGTCGGTACCCATCTTTTTCTTGCACTCCTGTGCACTCCCCTGATGTTGTCCATGGGCATTGATATAGATTTCCACCTCATCCCACCCTGTGGCATGCTCTTGTGGGGTGCTCATGGCCCCACTGAGCAACTCCTCCTTGTCAAGATAGGCCTTGAACAGGGCCTGCTGCTCATCCTTTATAAAGTTGTGCCTGTGCTTACATGCAGGCCCCTGCTCCTCGGCTCCCTCATTCTCTGACATGATGCTTCCTGTGGACGGGAAAACATTGGCACAATTAGTGGACTGTTAGGCCAACCTGGAACACTGCAGCACAGAAGACAAGCCCAGTACCATCTCATTGTATGTAGCTCCATACCAATATGGCTGCAATACCTGTCAGTGCCCAGTGTTGTGTTGTGGTGCTTTAATGGCTCATCTCATGCAAATGAGCAGTGACATAATTGTAATAGTATGCTAATGTGCCCGACTGCACCATGCATAGGCTCAGTGGCCTATTTGCATACCATGGCTGAATATCACTGTGCTGCACTGTGCACAATTGGACTGCACCGGGAAGGGTCACTGGTGCATTTCCTGCACATGCATGGTGTGCAGCGGTGCTTCCATCATGCACAATGTGGCCTATGGTGCACCAATACAAGTTGTGCGAGGTGCCCCCATTGCGCATGTGGCCATGTGCGCATGCCACACACACTGCTGCCCTGCACTGTTGGGCCCTATTGTGCACTGTTGCCACATGCGCCATACCCCCAACCATGTAGTGGCAGCCACTGTGTGCATGCGCACTCAGGCACGTGCCATGCAGGGTCATGCTATGCATCTGTGGGGTCATGGCCCTGACCCCGACTACTGCCTGATGGGGCTGCACTGCATATGTGTGTAGATGCTCGATTGGCGGTGGCTGCTCAGCTCAATCATGCAGATCTGTGCTGTGAAGCCTTAATATGGGAGTCCTATTGCTCATCTGGCACTGCATGACTACACGTGTTAGCAGAGCAGGCACATGTGGTCTGACAGTGCAGTGGTTGCAGCTATGGCATTGTTGGGGCAATGTGTTCGACAAGTGGTCAACTGGTCAGACGTGAAGTTGGTCAACCTTGTGGCCCTTGTCCTGCCTGTGGAGGACTGCGTCATTGGTGTAGCTGAGCTCCAGGAGCCACTCACAGTGGTATGGCAGGGAATGGTGACCGGGCTGAAGCGGCGGACGGGTTTGCCACACACTGCTGAGCAGTGCAGGCACTGGTACAGTGACCTCCGTAGGTGGGATCCTGGACAGCTCCAGTGACTACAGGAGTGGGCGCACTGGGGATCAGTGCCACAGCCAGGTAGGTATCACATTGTTCTGTGCATGCATCCGCTGTGCTGTGCTGTGCTGTGCACCATGTGTGCAGCTGTGGGGGGGGCCAGTGCATGTCCTCCATTGCTGCACTTCATGACTGTGCAGTGCATGTCGATGGTGGGCCATGCCCCATGCCCCACACATGGGTCTGTGCACATGCCTGTGCCATGCCAGAGTTGTGAATGTGCTGTGCCATGGGCTGCTATCTGCTCTGTCCTCTGGGTGGGCAGCTGGGTGTGTTTGTTGGCCAGTTTGCTTCTGCTGTGTGGACTACAGTCCATGTGGCCCTTTGGCTGTGTGCTTGTGCTGTGCACTGTGGTCCTGCTCCCTGTGTGGCCTGGGACTGCGTGGATGGCCTGGCAATCTTCTATTGCTGCCCTGCCTGTGTGCCCCTTTGCCTGTTGTGTTTGCCCAGCATGCCTGTTGCTGCTTACTGTCATGCTTCTGCATAGTCCTGGTTGCTCTGGCACATGTCTGATTGAGCAGTGGCTCATCTGTGCTATATTCAGTGTCCCTAGTTCCTGCGCATGTGTATGGCACATGTTCTGAATATGGCATGCGGTTTCCATGGTGCACCTGCATTGCGCTGCGTATTGTGATGTGCTTCTTCTGGACGCACTTTTGAATATAGGGCCCTCCATATCTCAGAAACCATACAATGGATTCCCATGAAAGAGACCTACCACTAGACATTATGCATGCCAAATTTCATGCAAATCTGTTGAATGGTTCCAAAGTTATTTATGTTCAAGAATTCAGGTTTAAGATAGAAGTTACCTTTCACCCTAACCATACTGGCACGACCGTGCCAGTATAATATATAGACACACACACACATATACTATTATAGAGGAGCGCCGTGCCAGTATTATATATATAGATATATATATAGATATATAGATATATCTACAGACACGCACACACAATCACACACATATACTATTATAGGGGAGTGCCTATAGTTAGGGTTTAGTAAGGTATTCAGTGTTAAACCCCTAACTTTGCACTTTAATAGCTTTGGCAGCCTTTTACAAAATTAGCTGATATTTTAAATGTGTTGTCTAGGAGACAAGGGGCCGGGATTCTTAAAGCCCTTAGATTGATGCAACGTGCCTGTGTCAAACATACATGATACATGTGGCACATTGCATCAAAAAAATGTGCCCTGAGCTGTTCTGAAAAGTAGTCTGCATCAAACACAGGCTGCATGCACCAAAGAGGGCTTGCACCAGCCTTCCACCACAAAATTGTCTGCGGCATGATATTGGGGGCTTGCGGCAGATGCAGGCTGCCATAGCCCCTAATTTGCTATTCTCAAAACCGTCCCAGAGAGCAAAGGTCTAAGCACCATTAGACCAGCCAAGGGCTGGTCTAACGGTACTTAGAAATCCTCTGTCACGGTGCACCAATGTGCCAGCCCCCCCAGCCCAGATCCTTTTACAGTATGTACCTAATAACATCCCCGGTAATGTAGTGCCCCCCACAAGCCACTATCACCTGTTATAATTATGAAAATATCTCTGGTGGTCTAGTGGACCGCCCCAGCCCCGATCCCCCATTAATATAATTATTAATACCCTTGGTGGTCTAGTTGACCTCCCCAGCCCCAATCTCTCTTTAATAAAAAATGCCAATATTCCTGGTGGTCTAGTGGACCCCCCAACCTGCAGTGCCCTACCACCCCACTCCACCCATCCCGTAACCCAGCCAGAGACTGGCACAGCCCACCGGTCATCACTGCTTCCAGCTGCTGACGGAACTTTTAATGAGCGCATACTGTATACAGTATGCATTCAGTGATTGACTGTCAGTCACTGAGCACATACTATAAACTGTATGCGCTCATTCAGAACTCAGTCAGTGGCTGGCCATGGTGGTGAGTGGGGGGCTGTGACAGTCACTGGCTGGTTTATGGGATGGGGAAGTGGGATGGTAGGACACTGCAGGGTGGTGGGCCCACTAGACCACCAGAAATATTGAGATTTGTATTAATTGGGGATTGGTGCTGGGGCAGTCAACTAGACCACCACTGATATTGTTATAAATATAACAGGAAACTAGGTCTTGGGGGAGGCTGCTAGACTACCAGGGATATTTTTATTATTATAAGGTGAGATCGGGGCTTGGGTGGGGGACTGTTAGACTACTAGGGATATTTTTATTATTATAAAGGGAGAAAGGGGCTTGAGAGGTGGTTTGCTAGACCACCTGTGACTGCTTGGGGACATTGACACATGAGCGCCCATGACCTACAGCAACCTGAATAGGTGTGTCCTCTGTTTGGTGCACCACTACAGTTGCCACAAGCCACGGGACTTTGCCGCTGGGATCCTGCCAGATAGAGAATCAGGCGCAGGGTCCCTAGGGCACCGGTAATCTGTGTAAGCCACCTTTGATGTGGCTCAAGCTGAGTTTTGAGAATTGGGCCTTACGGTGTAAATCTGTGGAAAGTTTCTTAATGGCAGCTTGTGCGGTTTTTGAGATTCGCTATGTAATTTTCCTGTAGACGTCTATTTTTTTTTCTATACTTAACATAGGATTTAGTTTGGTCTCATATACAGCTTACATGAAATAGATTTTTTCCTCAAAAACTTTCAGCATAGAAGTGTTCTGTGCAATGTAGTGTCTTTGGAAGATTTTGTGAAAAAATATTGACTGGTTCCAGAATTACAAAACTTTCATGTATTTTTTTTTTCTGAGCCTGCTCAGTATGGTTATTGTTATAGTGTTCTGATATGATACCAAAAGTTCTGTGCTGCAAGAAAGATTTAGGCTTTTCCCCACTTGCTCCTCACAACACTGAAAAATGTGTTTGTGGTGGGAGATCCACCATCCCTACCCTCCAAAAAAAAAAAAAATACATTATCAAGTGTAATTTAAAAAACAAACACCTGAACCTAGATAATCAAGACTTTTTTAGATAGATAATGATGTTTGTTTTTTAAAATAATTGGCATAAATACCTTTTCTAGGCACGCCAACATCCAGACTGCCCAGATTATCGAGAGTCATTCATCTACGTTCTCTGCGTGAGAACAGTGGGACTTTCTTGAATACAGAAGCCGCAGCTGAAAGTCATGCTGCCAGCTTCAGCTAAAGCAGTGAGCCTTTGTGAGAAAGACTCTCCTGGCTAGTTGGGGCCTGTTTTGCTTCCTTGCATAATCCAGCACTGAATCTTCCTTCCCCTTTATCCCATACCACCTGATCCAGTTTTAAGTCTTATTATATGGCATATAATTCTGCCCTTTCCTTCAACTGCATGTAGTTTAGGCAACTACTGAACTGTATAGGGCACATTTAAAGCTGCCATCCTACAGACGGCATATACTAAATGAACGTGACCTCTCATTTCACCTGACTGACAGTAGCAGTTATCTGATTTGTTCAATCACCACACCAGTCATTTTGCCATACTTTCAGTAGCACTTATCTGTTTTATTTGTTTAAGCACTATACTTCAGCCCCTGCTCATTTGACCCAACTGCCAGTAGCGCTGTATTTATCCACCATTATAAAGGGTATTGACTGTGTGTACAGAGATAGCAGCTGCATGGAGAGATGGAAGTTGAGATCACCAATGAGGAAGTAAGGTCATCAGTGAAGAAAACAGCAAGGCACTATGAACCCTGAACTCCCCAGACTCCCCACTAAAAGAAAGTAGTGACAACACTGTAGAGAGATGGGTGAGCAAATAAGAGTTACACAGTTTAGGAGAGTTTAGGGATCACTTACATTTGTACAATACTGTAATCGGTTATCAGTCAAACAGAACCAGGAAGTCAGTTAGCAGCACCTGCCAGAATGTATCGTATCTGTTCTCATGCAAGCAAGTGAAGAATTAAAGAAATGTAGTTTAGTAATTTCCTGTAGAAGTGCACAGTGTAATTCATTAGAACAGTGGACACTAACATTGCTTAACCATGGTATCGATAACTGAGGGGATAAGGAGTGACTATTTGGGAGCCACACGTGCCCATCATTACCCAATATTTTCCTACAGCAAGGTACATTATAGCACTGGACCAGTGTATGTCAAATTACATTTCTCACAGTAGGAATAGCAGCCATTTTCACTGTCATGTGGAATCTCTGCAATGGTTCTTTTCTCTTAGTTGCCCCCATTCATCAAGTAGCTTGCAAGAAAAGATGGTGAGGCAGTGTTAATTATCGGTGTTTGGATGTTGGGCATGGGTCACTGAGCAGTACTCCTTGGCCAGATACTGGTGCATTTAAACATGGGGGTGGTCTGAACCATGTACCTCTACCTGATCCACAGTTTCATCTCACTGGTGTCTGGATCATCTTTACATCACTGTAGCTGCACTTGTTCACAGCCTGGGCCACTAAAGTTTGAATCCTGGAGCTGATCGTTGAGGAGGAGAGGTACCCATATGCTGTGAAAAATACTTGTGTATGTGTATTTTTCCAAATGCTACAGAATATTGTTATATGCAATTATGTGGGAACGTCTACTTTTCTGGAGAGAAAATACTTGTGTATTTTATCAACTCTGGGTATTTATTTCAGGAGATTGAAGGAGAGAATTAAAATGTCATTTTCCATTGATGACATATTTTTTATTTAGGTCTCCCTTCATTAGATTTTTTTAAAACTGAGACCACAAATGTATCATGTTAAGCAATTCCTACCTTAATATCCCTCCTGAAAAATACCTTAACACCATGTTGGGTCGAGGATGATTGGTAGCATAGTATTTCTACCTGTGTGCAGACATACCGAGGAGTGACAGAGACAGCAAGCATTAGTCCAAGGGACTCCCTCTAACACTCAGCACACATTGGCTGTTGCTATGTTTTGGTGCTTGTTGCTTGTTGCAAGTGTGGTGATCCCCAATACTGCCACACTCTTCAGGACCAGCTCAGCATGGGCTGAGCCTGATTCACACCAGCTTTCTCAGTTGCAGGGAACCCACGCTGAATATATGCACCAGCCATAAATCCATGCAGTATCAGCAATCAATTTGGCAGATATTAAAACTATTATTTATATACCAAGTATGTTTATAACTGTAGTGTGTATGTTTAACTTTGGTATGTTCTACTTTTTAGACAGGCTACCAAGATGTGTTATAAACACTTAAAAAAACCGAAAATTCCTAAAATGTATTCATGAGTGAATTGTAATAGCTGAAAAAAATATGTTTCTGAATGTACATGATGAGGTGTAAAGTATGGATGCATGAATAAGCAGTTAGTTTCTGAATGTACATGTTGAGGTGTAATGTATGAATGCATGAACAAGCTCTTTGTTTCTGAATGATGTTCTATACAGAGAACTTTGGAGAATGACTTTTTCAGAAACAGTCTTGCAGGATGACCAGGAACATGAAGAATATGTGTACTAGTTTACCAAGGAACTAGTTTCAAAATAAACATTTTTTAATAAACCTTTCCCAGAGCAGTACTGGTAAGAACCAAGGCAGTCTGTGCAGTACAGGTAAGTCTGAGCAGGAAGTTTTAAGTTGGTTTGCTTGATTAACTGGGGAAGAAATCATGAGTATTTATAGTTTACATGTAGAATGGGTATTCCAGTTGCGAAACACAGAAATAATCTATCATAAAATTATACATCACATGATTTCAGCCAGTAGACTGTCAGAACTGCAGGACATTTTATCCTCCTTACAGTTGTCACTTTGTGAGATATTTTTAAATGGAATGATCTGCTTCTGAGGAGAGGAGAGAAGTGTGACATTGTTCTTTTTTTTATCATAAAGCATTTTTATTTTCCAAGTTACAGAGCAACTCCACTAGGAGACAAGTCACAACATATCAATAGAAGCCACAATACAGCATGACTCAAGATTCAAAAGAGCAGGCAAACCGTACATAACAGAATGAACAATATACCTAGTTTGACCATATGGGGTTCAGAAAGAGAAAGAACACGTTTCCAGAAAAGGAAAAAAATTGCTAAGTAGCTCTTACCAAGTAAAGACATGGAGTGGGATATTCAGAACTGCGCCAGGCAGGGGCACAAGCCAGGTGCAGCGCAACTGGGATGTGCCAAGGTGTGGTCTGGACGATATTCAATGGTGCTGCGCCATGGCTCCACACCATTGAATATGGCACCATGGCCACCCGCAATGCACATGGCGCAGTGGCACTGCACCAGCACAAGTGGCCAGAGAGGAGCAGGGGGATGCACTAGCGCAAGTGCCATTGCGCTAGGTGCAGCAACCGTGATATTCAGCGGTGGACATGCAAATGGGGCCATAATGTATGCAAGGTACAAATGGGGCCATTTGCATGTCATTATGTCTCCATTTGCATGCAGATGGGCCGATCCCCTGCGACTTGCACCTGGCACCCTGGCAGGCTGTAGCCGTCGGGGACCGACACCCCCAGCCTCATTGCCCGATCGAGGGCTGTAACATTTAATTTACTCCCTGGTGGTCCAGTGGACTGAACTCCGTGCCCAATTGCAGGCTGTAATATTAACTTATACCCTGGTGGTCCAGTGGACTAAACTCCATGCCCGATCGCTGGCTGTAATATTCAGATAACTCCCTGGTGGTCCAGTGGACCGAACTCCGTGTCTGATCATGGGCTGTACTGAATATTTTACTCCCGGTCAGTGGTACTTATACCCCCCTCCCAACCCGCCTCCACACCGCCACCCGCTCCCCAGTCAGCGGTGGGCAGCAGCACCCACCCGTATAAGCCACCTGGTGGCGCTGACTGACAGTGTGCATGTGGCTGTATGCGCCACACAGCATGGGCCAATGGGCATGCAGACCATACTGTACTACGCAGTCCATAAATGTGAATGGATCCATTCGCATTTTGGGACTGTGTAGTACAGTAGAGTCTGCATGCCCATTGGCCCATGCTGTGGACCAATGAACAGCCGTACTATACACTATCAGTCGGCGGCGCGGGCAGCTTGCAGGTGGGGTGCTGCCACCCCGCTGACCGGGGAGGGGGTGGCAGATGAGATGGGTGGGTGGGAGGGTACAGATACCACTGGGCTACTAGAGAGTAAAATATTCAGTACAGCCCATGATCAAGCATGGAGTTCGGTCCACTGGACCACCAGGGAGTGATGTAAATATTACAGCCCATGATTGGGCATGGAGTTCGGTCCGCTGAACCACCAGGGAGTGAAATTAATATTACAGCCCAAGATCGGGCATTGAGTTTGGTCCACTGGACCACCAGAGAGTTATTTTAATATTACAGCCCGCAATCGGGCATGGAGTTTGGTCCACTGGACCACCAGGGAGTGATACAAATATTACAGCCCATGATCAGGCATTGGGGGGTGCTATGCCACCAGATGGTGCCACCAGGGCTCTGGTGGCCACCCACAGCTGGCAGCTGGATGGCCAGTCCTTGCTCCTGTTTTTGGGGGCACATCTTTGCACCCCTCTGTGCGGCGCAAGGTGGGTGTGTGCCTGCATATGCACAGCACATCCCGGGCTGAATATTGGGATGTGCCGCATATGCATGGGCACCCCCCCACACTTGCACTGCATACATTACTGGTGCGCCCCGCTGCATCGGGATTTGCTCGGAGCAAATTCCCCTTTTGAATATCGCATGGTGTGCATCAGTGGGTTGCACATGGCACAACACTGTTGCACCATGCGCAACCCCTTTGAATATCCCACCCATGATAATTAGCATACACTTCCCAGGAGGCTGTAGTGGAAACCTGAACTGAGTGAAACAACATTGGGAGTGGTTTACCTGGAGGCCTGGGGATCTTACAGAGACAAATGGAGATATGCATCCCATTTAGGAGAGTACCTCTCCAGCTCTCTGCAAGGAGAGTAGGATAGCCATTCTAGGATGGTGACATTGTTCTTTTAAAATAAAAAAAAACATATTTTATCATAAATCCCTCTAGCCAATTCAAATTATTTATAATAGGTTTATAAAGAGCTGACTCTTTTGGAATAAGTAGAGAATAATGTATAAGAAGCAGTTTGCTATGCATATTTTACACACCTTAACTGTGTGATGGCCCATAAACCTCAACAGCGAAAACTTCATAAGAATATCATTGCTAATATTTTTATAATTAATGGGTTTTGTTTTTTTCAATGGGAAACCCAAAGCATAATTTGTCATAATAAAGGAGTGTTTATTATGGCAAACACGCACCAGGTTTCCCATCCGTTGTGCATGCGCAGGTCCCAGCCACCGCTCTTCTGCAATGCCAGGAGACATGCTAACCCACACAGATCGGACTGCCACTCTGACTTGGTGATAAGTAGTTTTCATTTAAAAAGAAACAAATGGCTACCACTAAAATTATTTAAGCAGCCTCCTAACCACTGAAAAAGGGGAAAAACACTTTCTTCCAGCAGCAGCGTCTGGCCGCTGACCCTGCTAAAACCTGTTCAGACGGTGGCTGCATAGAGACATCTTATGTTTATTTTATATAATTGCTGTGGTGGAAAAAAATGAAACCCAACAATTATATAAGATAAAATATGGGGTAGTATGCAAACTCAAATTTTACACACATCACCCCGTACTTTATCCAATATGTATTTTATGCAGGGTCATGAGTACAAAAATCAAGTTTCCCAATAGGGAAAGTGAAACACCAGTGCTTAAAACACTGTAATAAGTGGGTATGTTGCCTTAGCCGGTTATTACTGTGTTTGATCACACTGATAAACGGTGTGATAAAGGGGGTCGCTAGTTATTGTTGAAACATCTCATGCTGTTTGGGCAGACAGAAATGCTCAGATTCCCTTTGTGGTCCTCTCCTCTAAAATACTCTTATGCCATAAGAGACATCTGTCATACTAACTTAAAATGTTAACAAAAAAAAACCTTAACCTACATGGTTGCTAGGACAACAAGAGGTCAGGTGACAAAATATCACTCAAGTGTAACTTTAATGGTTCTGTGATGTCACCAAACCCCTTGGTGTCTGTCCTAAAAACATGTACCTGCAAAATCATTTTGACTTGTCAGCAGCACCTAGTCATCAAACAGCAAGAGCAGATAAACAAATGTTTTGTATATTAATTCAAGCTACTTCTCATAAATCTTTGGGATATGATGTGTATAGAAAGTGTTATATTAATGCTAATTATAATTCTTCTTCATTTCTCTAAATAGCCATCTTTCTTCTTATAGTTCAAACCTTTTTCAATCATACTGATGCATATGTAGTCTTGGTAACTCAAATTCTTTCTAGCATGTCTCAAAGGTATTTTTGAGCATTGACAGTATTTGGAGAAAGGTGAACAAAGCCAATAATGTTCCCTTTGCAAGTAGGCTGATGCATTAAGTGTAGATATAGGGTGGGATATTCAGACATGCACCAGAGGCAGGCGCAGGAGCAGCGCAGTGCAAGTCCACTATGCCATGGCACATGGAACGCGATATTCAAAGGTTTCACATGACGGCAAGTGCCAGCGCAACATGGCTGAATATCGCAGGGATGCACCAGGGAGCAAACCAACATGCACCATAGCGCAATCAGGGCTGTGCAAGGGGCAGAGTTGCATGCACCAGGACACAGGACAACAGGCACAGCAAGGAGCATGCTACCAGGGTGGGATAGACCACCACATGCGTGCAGAGGATGCCAGGAGGGAGGGAGGGAGGCATGGCAGGTACATGGCAGCTGGCACCAGACCATGTGTACCACAGTGGTGCACAGAGGCAGGGTGGCACCAATGGCCACTGGCAAATAGCCACTGGCAATCCCCACAGGAAGGCACGTGACATGCCACCTGGACCACAGCTGGCAACACACAGGTCAACAGCATACAACACACACACCACACAACATGGACAGAGAGCCCACGGCTGCCCCAGGTCACAGTCACCAGCCAATGGGTGGAGACCACCAGGCACAATCCCAAGTCCACCCCAGACATACCACTCAGCCACCATGCACACCACTGCAGCATGCTTCGCACACCAGCCGCAAAGCAGACACAAACACTGATGGCTAACCATAGAAATGTGTATTAAAACGGGCATAAAACAACTATATACATATTAACAGGTAACTGGGTACAGGGAACAAGGAATGGGGAGGCCACATACAAACTGGGAGACCGAGGAAGGGAGGCAGGGGGACAGGGGACATGGCTAGACAAGGGTACAAGGGAGGGCAAGGGAGGGGGGATAGGGAAGGGGAACAGTAGCAGGCCAACGGGCCCTATGGGCATCCACACCCCACCGGTGCCTGATGCTGATGTCTGCACTGCGGCCTGCACAGTGTCCATTGTAGCAGCCATGCCACCTGGAGCATGACAGTGGTGACCCAAAGGATCCACCTCAGGAGCCTGGTGTTGACATCAGGGCAATGGACACCTAGGACAAAGGAGGGGACATGGTATGAGTGCATGGCCATATGACCATAGCCCACTCACCATGCACAGCGGACAGCGGTGACATGCGCCCCTGAGATGGCACACAATCTCCTGCAGTGTGTGTGCCCACACGAGCCACCGACCCGACTATCCACAGCCATGCAGAACACGGCACACCAACACCACCCATGGTGCCGCACACCACAACCATGGCAGCCAGGAGACAGGGCTAAGTGGTGGGATGGCAGTAACACAGCTGGAATCTGGGTGCACCCACAGCACACCTGCGGCAGCCACACATGTGCGACAGCCATGGTATAGTGCAATGGACACTGCGGGCGGTGCACAGCAGGAATGGCCATGTGCACAGTGGGCTATGGCCCACCGCCACCCTGCACAACATCATACCTTGGAACAGTGCCTACCTGCATGCTGCGGTTCACCCTGAGCCTGTCCAGCAGCACCACCCATGCAGCCTGCTTCCTGCTCCTGAGTCCCTGCGTTGGACTGCCCTGGTCCACCTGCAGTGCCAGCCAGCCATGCCCTCCTTCTATCCTCAGGGCTTAGTAGGGAAACATGGAGAAAGACACATCAGTACCTGGCAACACCATATGGCCCCCAGCACAGCATGCCCCCTGGCCCAGCACAGCTGCAGTGTGGAGGCACAGCACACCCATGGTGGGCCGCCATGGCCAACAGAATGCACAGCCCCAGCCACCCCTCCCACAGCATGGTGTGCCACCCTGATGGTCCCCACAGAACATTGGATGGGCACGGACATGGGCGTAGTGCACTTACCTGGACGTGGCACAGCACCCCTCCGGATGAGTGCCAGTAGTGCCTGCAGCCTCTCAAGGTCCCTCTGCTGCAGGTCCCCATAGTGGTGGTAGCATTGTTCACTGCTGCGCTGTGCTCCTGTGGCCTCCTCCCCCATCCCCTCAGCCACCTCCTGCCACACCTCTGTCTGTGGCCGATTCAGGGGCACCTGACCAAACAGACTGCCTGCATGTGGCTCCACAAGGGCCACAAGGTTGACTAGCTCCACTTGCGACCAGTTAGGTGCCCTGGCACTGTGGCACGGCATGATCATATTGGCAGTAGCACAATCAAAATGGTGCCCAGTAGCGCATGAGCCACACATGCTGGGGATGCACATCTCACATGGTGATGCACTGCTGGTACAGCACTGGCACACGCCGCAGATCACCCGGATGGTCAAAGGGCAATTGTGGGGTCAAGGTCGGCACATGCACCATGTGTGACAGCGCAATTGGGCTTGCCATGCATGGGACGCAATGGGGCATGTGGGCCCCATGGTCCATGGACCAATAGCACCTGGGCATCATAGGGCATAAAGCACATGAGCGCCACATGCCCAATAGTGGAAGAGTGCTGTATCACATATAGCGCAGTGTGCATAGGCTGGGCACGACACAATGTTGCGCCATGGCTTCTGCATATGCAATACCAATGCACCATGTGCAATTTCACGATATTCAGTTGGCATATGCAGATTAGCAAATCAGCATATCTGCGGCGCATCAGAGGAATTTGCATCTCATTATAGTTGTGCATCTCCTCATTTGCATGTGATGCACTATAAAGGCATCACGGCACTGCACAGGCTCTAGACTGGAATTGCATCCTTCAGAGGTTAGCCACCAGACTGTGGGTCTGTCGGGACTGTGGAATGGGAGGGAGGTGTGGGTTGCAGCCATCACTGACCACATGTTTATTCCCACAGGACTAAGCATGACAGATCATGAGGAGGGTGAGAGTGTGGGCCTGCATGGAAGTGCAGGCCCAACTTCATGAGGGCAGAGAGCAATGCCCAATTCGAGGCCTACCGGGACTAGGAGCATCTCCTGAGTGGCTCAACAGGCACCTCACAAGCCCGGTCAATAGCATAGGAGGGTGTGGCCAGGGCCATGAACCAGCAGGGCATCCATCAAAGAACTGCACAGGAGTGCAAGAAGAAGGTCGGCACAGACCGGAGGTGGATTAAGGAGAAGGTGGCCGCCATCCAGGCTGCACATGCTGCCACAGGCAGTGGACAGCCTGACGTGCCACAGCTGTCACCACAGGAGGAGTTGGTGGCAGCATCCATGCGGCACAGTGCCATCGAGGGGGTATCCGGCAGCAGGTTCCAGACAGGGGGCAGCCCATTTCTGCATGGTAGGTACTGCAGCACCTGAGGTGGGGGGGCAGGGGTGTGTGCCAGTGGCACTAATGTGACTGTGTTCCCTTTCAGCTCCAGAGCACCTGCATGCAGCGGCATGGGTGGGGGTGTCCACCATGGGGGCAGTCCTGGACCTGGAGGACCATCCTTCCACCTCTACCAGTGTCCGGGGGCCAGGCCACAGGGAACCCAACTCCACTGTCCATCCGGATGCCTGTGGTGTGGTTGCGGACGAGGCCCTGGCTGTGTTTCAGCATGATACCAGCCATGGCATCCAGTATGCCGAGACACAGATTGGGGCAGGGTCCGGGACCGATGATGACATGGCCATTTTCCTGGATAGTGGTGTTGCCATTCAGGGGAAGGCACCCATACCACACACCCACCACGGCAGTGCAGATGGTGCCCTGGTGGCAGTTATCCGCCCACCAGCCCCCACACCCGGCTTTGCTGTGGGTGTCATCTGTGTGGTGCAGGATGATGGGGGTGGCGGTAGTGGTGCAGCCGCACTGGTGCTGCTCAGCACACAGCAGCCAAAGGGGCAGCAGCGGCAGCTAGATGATGTTGAAGGGGGATGGGAACAGTGCCAGTCAATGGTGCACCACAGAATGAGCAGCCCCAAGAAGACCCTGCTGTGCAACCCCCACCAGTGCAGGAGGCTGGGCTGCGGGGTCAGGCACCACCTGTGGGTCGGCGCAATGCCCATGCCCCACAGGGGGCCAACCCCTTGACTAAGCACACCCATCTGCTACGGGCCTCTGTGGAGCAACAGGTGCTGGTCATGGCAGGGGTGCTTGCAGTCTTCGCAGAGCTGCACCAGGCTGCAGGGAGGCATGACAGGGACTATGAACAGCTGCTGGCCAAGACCACATGTATGTGAGGAAGTATTTTTTCACAGAGAGGGCTGTGGATGCATGGAACAGCCTCCCTGAGGAGGTCGTGGAGTCAAGAACAGTGGGGGAATTCAAGAATGCATGGGACAGGCATAAGGCAGTCCTAGTGGGGGGTAGGAGGAAGCAAGCTGTTGGTCAACTAGGATCTGCAGCTTATCTGTTAAGTAGGAAAATGGGCAGACTAAGTGGGCCAAGCGGTCTTTATCTGCCGTCAAATTCTATGTTTCTATGTTTCTATGCAGGAGGACACGACTGCAGTCCTGGATCGGCTTACCTCTGCAGTCACGGCCAGCCTAGCACCACTGGCCACCCTGGTGCCTGGCCATCTGCTGCAGATCCTGCGGAGTGCATTCTCCACCTCTCGGTCATGGTGTCGTTCAACCCCCTCTGTGTCATTGCTGGGATCCACTGTGGGCATTCCAGGCACTCCTGGAGCAGGCATGTTCAGGAGCGTGCATACACCTGCAAGGGACCAGTCGCATTCCCGCAGTGACACACCTGGGGGATCATCAGAGACACCCCCTGTGGCCGTCGCACAGCCCGAGTCTGCTGGGCAGTCTCAGCGGGACCATCCATGTGTCCATGGTGGCCGTGCAACCATGTGGTTGTCCTGAGTCACCATCCTCCCTGTCCGCTGTCTGCCGCTGCCCTGTGTGCACATTGGTGTGGCATGTGTGTGTGCATTCCTAGGACGTGGCATCCATGGTTGACACCGCACACAGATCTTGTGCACACACACCTGGCCGCTGGCCACTGTGGCATGTGCATGATGATGCCAACACAATGCTGGCCGCTACTGTGCACTGGTGTTCAGCATCTGACACACGCCCGGTGGTGGCCTCTGGGAATGCTCATGTAGGTGCCTGTGTGCATATGTGTGTGTGTGTGTGTGTGTGTGTGTGTGTACGTGTGCAGGTGTGTGTGGGGGTGTGTGGGTGGGGTGTGCAGTGCTGTACAGGGTGCTTCCACGGAGTCCAATCCCATGCCCGTCCACGCTCCCCTCTAGCTGTTACTGTCATGGGGCCCGCCCTTGCATGCTTGAATGCTGTGCCATGGTCCCTGGGACATGCATGTGATCATATTCACCTACCTGCATGCATAATAGTGCTCCTCTGCTATTGTGTCCTGGTGCTGCTGGGCCATCCTGTTCAGCCAGAGTTCCCTTCACCCATAGGGGCTGCTCACCACCACCTGGACCAGCGGCTGTGTCATCCCCACTGCTGTTCCCCTCTTCATCCTTGACAGCTATCCCACGGTCAGTGGCCATGTTGTGTAGTATACAGCAGGCCAGGAATAGGCCACAGACCTTTGAGGGGCTGTACTGTAGGACACCACCAGACCTGTCCAGGCAATGGAACCGGGCTTTCAGCAGCCCAGACATACGCTTGATGATGTTCCGTGTGCTGGCGTGTTCCTCATTGAATCGCTCCTGCACTGGGGTTGATGGGCACTGGTATGGGGTGAGGAGCCAGGGCTTGAGTTGGTATCCGCTGTCACCTGTGTGTTGAGATGTGTGGTTAACATGGTTGTCTGTGTAGCTGCACCTCACTGCCTTCCCGGCCACACCCTCTGGTGCCCCTGGCCTAGCATCCCCCATGCCCTGCCCTGTTGTGCCAGGCTGCCCATTCGAACGGCATACTCACCTACTAGGTGGCTGGTGGGAATGTCCCCACTCTTGAACCTGTGGCACAGTGCTGACTGGTGCCAGATGAAGGCATCATGTGCTCCACTAGGGTGTGTCGCACAGACATTGTTTATGCGCCCCTGGCATTGCACACCACCTGGCAGTTGATGCTGGGGTAGCCCTTCCTGTTGATGTAGGCTACCCCCTCTAGGCCAGGTGCTGTATGGATGCCTATGTGGGTGAAGTCGATGGCCCCTAGCATGCCAGGCATAAGTGCCACCCTGTGAAACTCCTGCATGTTTGCTGTACACTCTGCCTGTATGCTGGGGTAATGGATGTATTCCGCAGTATGTGGCAGCAGTGCATTGAGGAATTGTGTGAGGAGCTGTGACACGGCCGACTGGATTATGCCTGTGGTGTCCTCTGTTGGTCTCTGAAAGGTACCCGTGGCGAGCAGGCACATGATGGCCTTGACCTTGGTCTCCACCAACAGAGTGTAGCCCCGACTTGTGAGTGCCTGCATCTCATCACTGCACAGCTCACAGAGCTGCCTCAGAATTGCCTGGATCATGTGGTACCGGCCCACAATCTCTGTATCACTGTACTGTTCAAAGGTGGTGCGGGCATGGTACCACCTGTTCCAGGCATACCACCAATGGGCCCTTCCATGGCTGCGCCACTCTGCCTCCTGCCTCCTCACACCCCTCATTACTGCCTCCATCTGAAAGATGGCACTGGCCATGGCCTGGGCTGTCCTGCCCCACCGGGTGACTGTCTCTCCAGGCACCCCCGGCTGTGTGCCTCTGTGTGTGCCCCTGCACTGTGCGCACTCCTGTGTTCGGGGTTCCCAGCTGGCAGCCTGTTGGCTGTAGCCTCCACCTCCCACCCGTCTAGGCACATTCACTGCCCCTCCTATGCCAGGTATCACAGATACATGCTGCTGATGTTGCCCTCGCACCTGTCTCACAAGCACACACACAGTCGCTCACATGTGCAGGCACATTCAGTGTCACATGCCCAGTCCCACACTCTGTTGCACTTCCTGCCCGCCTCTAGCTCTGTCTTGCACCCCTCCTGCTGTCCTGCCTGCCCACTCGCTCTCCCTCTCTATTGCTCCCCTGTGGTGCAAGCCTCCATCCCTTGCTTGCTCCTTCTTTTTATGGGCTCAAGTTTGCTCTGCGCATGTCCCTCTTACTCCACGCTTGGGCCATTTGCTTGCTGTTGAATATCACACTGCACCGCTTATTCATGGCTACGCCCCCTGAAAATGAGCATACATTCATTAGGGTTGCACATTGATGCACTGCAAATTACGCAGCACAATAACTCCCACTGAATATTGCTCTTTGGAGCATTTTAGCAGATGCAACATCTGAAGCTAAGGCCATGCCAACTGCTCTGAATATCCCACCCATAATGTATAGTTGTTGAAACATTTTAACCCACCCACCCACTTGGCCATGTCTTACTTCTTAAACTGACCCCACAACAAAACATTATCACAAAAACTTGAAATACTTACAAATATAATACATTATCAGATGTGAAATTGATTTTCCAGTTTCCATAAAAAAATATTGTTGCATCAGCAAAATTATACAAACTACTGCATTCCAAAAGTGTACCTTCCACCCTGATACCGCTTCTCTTGCCCCTTACCCTCCTTGTTGCCCATGCACCATTGTTCAGTACATGTGGCACAACAAGGTGCTACCTCCCCCCATGCTGCCAAACACCATCCTGACACTGGTGTGCCCAATGTCCAGTGTCAGCTTCCATCCCCCTGCAAAGAGAAAACTGTGTCTTGTTGATATTTATTTTATTTGAAAATGTAAAAAAGAAAAGGGTTCCTTGCCGCTCTCACCCCCCACACCACCCACCTTCCCCACCCCATCCTCTAACTCAGCACTCACCACCCCACACCCCCACACACCCTCACTTACCTGAACATGTCCCACAGTGAAGATCCACTTTCCAACCAATGTCACATCTTGCAGCAGGAACTGTCGGCTGCAAATGAGAAAAGAACACACGAGCGGTATAATGTAATTTAATTGGGATTTGAACTTTGATTCATAACTTTATCTTTTTTGAACATTTTTATAACAGATTTTCAATATGGCCTTTTTGGAACCTCCACTTATAAAAAAAAAAATATATATGCAAATCCATCCCAGAAGATGATTTCATGGTTGCTGCGTGAAATCATCTTTCAGGCAAGTTTTGAAAATGTTCTCTGCCCTTGTTCATGAGGTGGGGTCATAAGAAGGCTATGTTGAAAATTTGGGATAAAAATACAAAACCAAAATATTTTTAAGTGTACATTGAGATTTTATAACACACACTCAAAAATTTTCAACACAGTCATTTTTTTAACATCATTCATTAACGTCACGTTATTATAACTGTCATTTTTCAAATCCTGGCCAAAATGTGTTTTATTTCAGCCAAGATTCAAAAATGTTCACCTACTGGGTTCATGAGGTGGGTTCATAAGGCAGCATGTTATAATAGTGACTGAAACTGAGCAACTCACTTGTGAGCAACTCAGTTTCGGTGCCTGTGATATGAGCTACCTTGAAAGGGTAGCAAGGCGTGGTTATAGCACCAGGTTAAGGACAAAAATAGTAAGGTACTATGAGGGCAAAGAAACAGAAGGAGAGGGTTCAGGAAGTAAAACGTATGTGAGCTGCAGTTTGGCGGTGTGCTGCCAAGTTACCGTTCTGGTGTGGTGGTGAGAGTGGCGGGCTGCAGTGAGGGAGGTTCGGGGCTGGGCAGGGTTTTTTATTTTGTTTCATGTGTGTGGCACTTAACATTTTTTTTTTATGTCTGGGTTTTTTCCCCTCCCCGACATGCACCCTACTGGAGCTGAGAATGCTAATTTGCGGACGGGGGCAAAGCCCCCCCCCCACAGGAAAGTGCAAGGGGCACAGACCTCTTTCATAGATACATTGTTGTTGGTTTTCATCACTGTTGTCAGGTTCAGTGGGGAGTGTACATTGCCATTTTGATTTTTGGCAATGTACACTCACTGTAACAGTGATCACTGTTTAGTGATCACTGTTATGACATGGAACCAGTTTGTAACAAGCCTACAAGCCTATGTTGACAATTTGGTGTCAGAATACAAAAAAACACAGTTATGCAGGTATGTTGACATGTTCTATTCCTGTTCATAGTTTTGGTAATTTTTGACATTTGATGCTGCACAGAAGTGCTGGGTCAGCAGAGCCCTGCACTTCCATGTATGAATGGAGTCTTCCCTAGGCACCTGGCCCAGATGGCCCTGCATGTCTACATCTGTTCACACAGGTCTTGAATGGACCTGTGTGAATGAGGTAATTTTTTTTCCAATTGTTTAACCAGGTGAGACACGCTAAGCTGAAAGCTTGTTTACAGGTGCAACCTGGGAGCACAGGGAAGTTAAGTGACTTGCTCAGGGTCACACAGTATGCAAGTTCATACTGGAGTTCATACTGTAGAGCATAAGGAAGTCAAAAGGAATTAGCCCATAAAGACCTCCCCCACCATTCAGTGGCGATGACCTAAGTCACCAACTTCTGTAAGAAATCTATCTAACCTTTTTTTAAAATACTTATACTTTCAGCATCAACCACCTCCTGTGGCAAACCATTCCACCATCTAACTGCCCAACTAGTAAATCCATTCCTTCTCCACTCTGTTCTCACCATTTCCTCCCTCAATTGTTTATTATGACACCGTAAATAATAAGGTTTTTCTATCAACTCCACCCCCAAGTCAAGCTTTAAAACTTCATTTTTCAGGATTTTAAATAATAGCAAAAAATCACCCCTCTTCCTTCTACTCTGTAATGTCCACAAACTCCATCTTTCCAAACTCTCATCATAAGATCTATCCTTCCCCCCATTTATCATTCTTGTATAGGTTCTCTGCAGCCTCTCCATCACCCTAATATCTTTTACAAGATAAGGACAGAAAACTGCAGAACAATAATCCAAAAATGGGCCTGACCATTGTCTTATACAAGGGCAGCAGCACCTCCTCACTCCTAGATTGGAAGTCCCATCTGATGCAATTTACCAATTGCATAGCTCCACTGGAAGTTTTTTTTACTATGCGCACCACTTTTAAGATCATCCTGTACATATACTCCCATATCTTTCTCCCCTCTGATATCTTTAATTTTAGTCCAAGTATGCTATATGACTGTTGAACGTTATGCCTCCCAAAATGCGTTATAGTGCATTTTTCCTCATTAAAGGTCATGCCATTGATCTTTGCCCATTCCAGTATATAAATCAGATCTTGTCCAAAATCAATCTGTCATCAAAGGTATTCATTACTCCCCCCATCTTGATGTCATCAGCAAATTTAACCAACTTATTTTTACTTGATATACTTAAATCACCAATAAAAATGCTGAACAACAGTGGTCCAAGCACTGACCCTGCAGCACAACACTCATCACCCGCAGTGGATCTAATAAGTGACCATATAATCTGACCCTCTGAAACCTATTTGCCAACCACTGTTTCACCCATCTCACTATGGCCCTGTCCACTCCCAACCCTATCAGTATTTCGACAATTTTACAATGTGGGACAGTATCAAAAGCTCTACTGAAGTCGACCATTACCACATCCACATTTCTGCCTTCATCAATGTGTTTACTAACAAATTCATAAAAAAACACCTGGTTTGTCACATATGACATATTAGCCACAAATCCATGCTAATCTCTGTCCACCAAGTTCTTACTCCTCATACATTCCAAAATAGATTCTCTCAGAATTCCCTCAATGATCTTCCCTATAATGGAGGTCAGACTCACCCGTCTATAATTCCTTGCCTCAATTCTACTACCCTTCTTGTATGTAGGTACCACATATGCTAGCTTCCACATTTCTGGGGTCCGTGGGATTCAAACCCAGGTCTCCAAATTTGCAGCTCAGAGCCTTAAACCACTGTGCTATACTGCCTCAAGATAGAGAGGTATATATTATACTGACATGATTCCACTATCTCAAAAAGAAAGGAAATACTATGAAAAACCTGTGTAAATGCACCAGTTAGGGTTCAACTTAAAGCAGAAAAAGTAGGTAAATGTGTCATTAGGGTTTCCAACCCTAACTACCCACCCCCACCTAGCTGCAACAGTAGAAAACATTAGGGTTTTGGGTCCCTGAGTCTTGGCAAATCAGTGGTGGGTCTTCCTTGGGTTAGTCAAACCTAAGGCTCACCCCTTCCCCTGAACAAACCAGGTCAGATGTGATCTCTTTTCTTCATGCAGGGTCCACAGTCCCTAAGTGAAGAAAGCTACAACACAGTTTGTTGGCACCATATGTCAACACATAATTCTCTACCTGTGAAGGGAGCCTCAGTATGAGGCACTGGCTTGGAGCTGTACCTTGTGCTTTGGACTGGAGGCTATGGGCTGTGGTGAGGGGTGAGTATTATGGTTGACAAACCGAAAGGCAACCCCACCACTAATTTGCAAATACACAGGAGACCCAACACCCAAATTGTCTTTCTTTCTTTTGCTGAATGGGGGTGGGGAGTTGTGGTTGGAAACCCTAATACCACATTTCCCTACATTTGTTGGGCTAAGTTGAACCTTAACTGGTGCAAAAATGCAGGTTTTTGCAAGGAAGATATATATATATATATATATATATATATACACACACACACACACACAGAGAGAGAGAGAGAGATTATATTGGCACAGTTGCGTCAGTATAGTTAGAGTGAAAGTGCACGTCTATGTTAAAGTCTTTGATGGTTAATAACTTTGGAGCCATTCAATGGATTTGCATGAAATTTGGCATGCATGATCCACATTTGGTGGGACTCTGTAGAATGGTTTCTGAGATATAAAGTCTTGAAAAAAACAGAAAAATTTGGATTTTTTGACATCTTTTTGTCATCCTGGGGCTGATGGCACAAAAGGTCTAAGTCCTGATTTAAGTCTGGTTTGGGTCTTAAATCTGAGGCTTAGACTTACCCGCTTTTAAGTCAGTTGCACAAAGTAATTTAAGTCAGCCTCTGAATTAAGACTTAGACCTAATTTAGCCTACCTAGTAGTAGACTAAAACTGTGTGACTTGATATTTGTTTCTATGGATACATTAGCAAATGTCCAAAATGGCTGCAAGAAGGATGTTTGTTCTGAGTCATCTCAGAGAAAGAGCTATTAGGAGAAAGAGGGTTTTTCTAGACAGACAAAACCCACTTGAAAATTTTACAGATAATTCTGTGTTTGACAGACTGAGGTTCAGGTAGGAGAATATCCTGACTTTGCTGGAAGAAATCAGGCCACAACTGGACCCATCAACCAGAAGGAGCTGCAGTATTCCTGCAATAATACAACTATGTTTAGCATTGAGATTTTATGCCACAGGAAGTTTCCTTACCATGGTTGGGGATTTTGTTGGTGTTCACAAAGCATCTGCCTGCCGTATTGTGAGGAGTGTGTCAATTGCACTTGCCAGTTTACTGAGGAAGTATGTCAGTTATCCAATAGACAATCAGTGACTTAGACAGATGAAGGCAGCTTTTTTTGATGTTGCAGGATTTCCCAATGTTGTTGGGGCTGTTGATGGTACCCACATATGGATACAGGCTCCAGTGTTACAGGAAGCCATATATGTAAACTGTAAGGGATTTCATTCTGTCAGTGTTCAGATAATATGTGATGCATCACTCACCGTCTTAAATATTGTAGCAATGTGGCCTGGGAGTACGCATGACACGGATTCTACAGAATTGCGAGATATTCAATTTATTTGAATCTGGAACAGTGAAAGATTTTATTCTTGGTGATAGTGGCTATGCTTTGAAAAACTGGTTGTTGATGCCATATATAAACTCTCATGGAACTGCCCAAGAGAAATACAATGAGGTTCATATGAGAACCAGAAACTTGGTTGAGAGGTGCATAAGAGTATGGAAACATAGATTTCATGTTTTTCATGTGGAAATTTGTATGACTCCTGCACGCGCATTTACTATTGTTGCTGCAACCGCTGTTCTGCATAATTATGCTAGGTACGGTAAACCTTTGTTTGCTTGCATATTTACAAAATTGGAATGGTGACAGCTTGGCATTGATTTGTTAATGTTTTCTTATTTACAGATATCTTTAATAGACCCAGTGATGCTGAGGGTTGAGGCGTTGGATGCCATAGGTGGCGCCATGCTGGTGACCAGGTTTTGGAGATGGATTCTGACTACTGCGTGTATGCAGGGGAGGGACAAGATCGAGCACCAGGAGGACTGCTCTGTTTTCCCATGGAGGACTCCAGATGATGAACTGCTCAATGGTGGTCTCAAAAGAAACCCCATTCAGTTGGAAGGTGAAGGCAGGGTGAGTAGGTTGAGCCCACACCTTCAATGCCAGATCCCTTCCCCTGTTCCCAGTTTGCATCACTGCACGACTATTCATGGTCATGCCTCTCCATTCTGTGTAGATGGGAAGGAGGACTTAGCATTTGATGTCTCAGTCATGGAAAAAGCATGCTGGGTGGTAGAGGCAACATGTCTGACTGCAGTATCTGGAGAGATGCCTGCATGTACAGTGACTGGATTGTGAAAGAGATAACAGAAAACCAAAACAAGAGATTTGTAATGAAAAAGTTATTCACTCAGTCATGTGAGAGTGATGGTTCAAAACAAGAATGTATCGTTTCAGTCATTCAGCGGTGCTAGATGATGGAAAGCTGACAGGATTAATCCATGTGCCATTGTTATCATGTTGTATATGACAGTGTTACTTGGATTAATGTTGGGATTATGGTATCATTACAGCAATTTCGAGTGTGACATTATTGAGACCATTTTTGGTTATAAAACATCATTTATAGCTCCCCCTTTTCTGTATACACACTGCACAGAATAGGTGATAATTAAGCAATAAGGCATGATCTGTGACACATTAATAGTCTGTTAATCACCACCAGGGATGCAATGTGGCATGAGGTGCTGTCAAGTGCCATATTGTCACTATGGGGTGATCAACTGACTGATAAGCTAACTCCTGGGAGTGCCTTATTGCTATCATGCATCTGATTACAAAATAAAAGTGTTAAAAGTATGCCAGAGAGGCAGTATAGCACAGTGGTTTAAGGCTTTGAGTTGCAAATTTGGAGACCTGGGTTTGAATCCCACAACCTTCACTTGCATTCTGTGTGACCCTGAGCAAGGCACTTAACTTCCCTATGCTCCCAGGTTGTGCTTGTAGAAAAGCATTCTGCTTAATGTGCCACTCCTGGTTAAGCTATTAAAAAAAAGTATACCATTTGAATGTTTTCCTCATTTATAGTGCTATTTTTTTATAAAATGGTTATTCAACCAACAGTTTAAGAATGGCAGTACAAAATCATAGTGCATCACTTCACATATTCAGCAGTGACAGATGATGGAATGGGTTCTATGTGATGACGGTATTCACAGATGGGCAACAGCCGATATGGTGACATCATAGTGTCAAGAATCAATTCTTGCGATCTGACTACCCAGTGTTCAGCAAGACAGAGCCAGCTACTTAGTATTTATACTGTTATGCAGGTGGGACTGCTGTCTCACACCCACCCCCTCCAGGTGACGTTGCCCTATGCACAAATCAATGAAATAATTCTCAACTACAAGGAGGGTGCATGTGTGTGGTAGGGGCGGAAGCAAAAAAAAAATGTAAATTCAGGCTGGTCAGCAAAAAAAAAGAACCTGTGTCTGGATCCGAACCTACCTCTCTATTATCTGATGCCACAACCCAATCTGCTACGCTGTCGAGTCACCTCAGCAGTCTACCCCACCGTCATCCCTCACATACCCTCCCATCCTGTGCCATGTATGCTTGTCCTCACACTCAGCAGTAGTTCAGTAAGAAAAGGAGCTCATTATAATAAACCAAATTGAAAATGTTTGTATATTAACACCATGAGTGTTGCGGTACGAACATAGCAAATCAGGTAATGATCACATATTGTGACTATGATCTCCACAATGAGAGAAAGGTGTCTTGCAGAGAAGCCTTTCAACCCCATTAACCCACCCCAGAAAAAAGTTGAATATTAACTACACGTATAAAAAATATTACTTCCTTATCGCAGGGATAAGGGCCATTATGACAAAACCTTGCTCCTTGTTACTCTATGAATGTGAAACTGCATATGTGCATGCTCCTTCAGCAATGATTCTATACACTATAGTTACTTGTCAGTCATGGGGGGGCATCCACGGGTGAGTGTGTGGGTCAGGTCACCGCGCCCAGGGTGAGCCCGCTATCGAGGCTAGGGATGTCGGCTGGGCAAAAAGCACAAAAAAAAAGAATGACAGTGAAGTATTGTGACGCCAACTCCATCCCACTATGTAGAGACTGACATGCATTGGGGTGTGCCATCGAGCCATCTGCCATAACAGTCATGCCATTTCACCTCACTCTACCCTGCAGACACCAACAATTGTCGGGGTGTGTTGTGGGTTCCTCGGGTCTTATGCTCACCGCAGTATTTAATGAAATGCACTGAGATAGGTGCAGTACAGGAGAATGGGGTGAGCTTTGGGGTCAAATAGTCCAAGGCTCACTGTGATGCCTGTCATTGACTTCAGGCTGTGTTGGGGGTGGAATGATGTGAGCATTACTGCCACAAAACCATAATCACACTCCTAATGACTGCCAGTCTCTACGGGTGCCAGTGGTGCAAAACTACATTCTGGGCAGGATGTGAATAATGACAAATGTACTGTTCATGAGCAGACAGTGTTGTAGAAGGAGACAGGATGAGTGGCAAGTGTTATATATTTTACCTCCCAAAATTGCACTGGTTGCTAATATATTAGTTTAACAGGTAAATTACTTTGCCATTATACATGTATGTGTGATGACTTTTCATTCAAGTTTCAAAATGAGCCAAGTGGCTAATAAGTATAAATACATTGATTTGCTATACATACATGTTGTACAGTGAATATGTTTTATAGTACCTGTCTAATTTTTAAACCTAGACACCTTCATCTGCCAGATCCTGCTGCAGGAACACCTTTTGATGATGATGATGAGGTCCCAAGTGACGCAGCAGTGTGCTCTGAAGAAGGAAGACATACTCGAGCTGTGGTCACTAACAACATATTTTATTTATTTAGTTTTTGTTAACCGGGTAGGTGCACTAGCCAACAGGTGACTATTTTCAGGCACGACCCGGGAGACACAGTTACAGTACAAGATAGGACAGTGTAGGTATACACAATACACGCAAAGGTACATTGGTACAAGTACAGGCATACAATTGCAAAGGGCAATTTACACAATAGAATACTGTGAGTACTATTTTACTATAATCCTGTGTTTATTTTCACAAATGTAACAGTCCATCTTGTCTGAAAATTTATAATAAAGGATGGGGAAGGATGTGACATGCAAGCAATAATGCCTGACAGGGTGAGCAGTATTGGGAAATACTGGACCACCCAGGGGTGTCATGAGTCCCAATGTCACTGGAAGAGGGTTTTATAGCCACTGGAAGTTCCAATATTGCCCATATTATCCACCTTGTAGGGTATTATTGAGCATAGGAAGGTGGCTTACTATGGCAATTCAGTGTGTGTTTTTACCAAATTGAAAAATATATATATGTATATTTAAAAATATAGTTCAACTGAGTGATAAGTCTTCTTCTTATCAAGTTGTCTATTCCTTTCTGTGGTATTCCATATCTCGATTCTACTTCCACCCACTCCCCATTCACAGAGCAATTCTGGTACTTGCCACATCTTCCCAATCTATGGCGAGTGTATGTAATGTTTATGGAAGCTATGTCTTTTAATTATGTCGTACATACATTTATGGCCTGTCCATCCCCCTGTCCCACTATAAAACCCACATCTCAGCTGTGCAGCAGTCCCCCATCCCACTCCCTCTTGCCCCAACAGTACCGTCCAGCACTCTGAGCTCCCAGATTCAGAACTTGATGCTATCTTTACTTTAGGAGTCATTGCATGTTAAGTGATTCACCTGTTTATTCATAGAATCATGGACCTTTGATGACAGACAAGGTCATTCCTGGTCCAATTGAGTTTGCACATTCCCTCTGTTGTCCCTCTCCCTACCCAATATTCTTCTTTTTCTTCTGTTTTTCAGCATAGTTGATTGTGGATGACCAGTCATACAAAACATAGAGGATAGTGTATGGGCAACAGTGATCAACAACAGTGTTGTTCACTTTGAGAGGTTGTCATGACAACCGTTGAAACCTCGAGAGTGATGCTCAAGAGGTTTGAGGGTGTCATGACACCCCAGAAGTGAATGAGCTAGTTGGAAAGTTAATTAGTGTTGCCCATACACCGTCTTTTTATAGTGTATGGGCAAAAGTAACAAAACAACTTGTGGATTATTTCACAGTCACGCTGTGATGTTGGGGAACCCCAACCCCAGCCGAACCCATGTCAGTGACAGCACTCCTCTTACTCCGGGTCCACATTTTATATTAAATAATTGGGCTCTGCTGTGTGCTGGCTAAGATTTGAAAAAAACAGCACTTACTTTTAAATTAGGCCGTCCTCCAATGCCTGCGCTGAAGTGCCGTGACCATTTTATCAATGAATACGAAGCACGACTTCACATGCACAAATGTGGGCAGAACTGTTGTACCATCAATGTGACATACTTGCGATGGTACAACAACATTGTGACGTCACATCGATGGTGCAACAAGACTAGGTAAAGTTAGATTTTCAATGAATACAACATTCTAACATACACTATAAGGATATTATTGCATTGAGAGGTTCCCTTGCTGACTGATGCACTCCATTAATGCTTCCAAAGCTACCCTCTAAATTTCCATATTTCTGACATTTGTGGAAACTGCATTCTATCTACATAGATCCTGTTTAAATAATATGGCTGCTATATATTATCGTGTCATCACCTATGCAGATAGACTGTATTTATCAAGTATTTGTGTATATTTTGTAATCACCTTTTTCTTTATTTTTCAGGGTGGACAGTCCACACACAATGTTGACAGCTGGTCCATGGTAGAAGCTAAAAATAAAAATCAGAAATCATAAAAAAATGCGTATGGGAGACAATTTGTAATTGTTTGACTGAGTGAAGATTTGCGGATCGTTATCTAATTCTTAATTACTAAACTATAATAAAATGTTTTTACCTTTGACAACGTATTGCTGTATTCAAGATTGTACATATAGCATGTACTGTAATGGGAGTGGTTTTTATATTTGTTCATGTTACCTGCTCTGTGATATAAATAAGAATGTTACATTCCACAGTGGAGCATACATCTTTTTTTTTATCTTGATTGTGAACAGCACAAAATATGTGCTCCTTCTATCTGACAGCTTACCATCCAGCATATACTGTATCTGACCAGAAAGAGTGACATTGGTGTGTGCTGTAATTTGCTGTATTTTAATGTTTACGACACAGGAATCCAGAAGTATGGGGTTAGAATGGAACACTCCATTAGCTGAAAAGGTGCAGTGACGTACCACTTGCTTCAATTCTTTTGTATTGAAGGGAGCAGTGCATCACCACACCTTTCAAACAAGTGGAGCTACCCCTGCTCTCTTCATATTACTGGGTTACATATTTCTTAAATGTAAAGTACATCAAGTTGAGGCACACAAAACTGCCGCTCATGCAGATCAGATCTAAAAAGGAGGTTTAGCTTTATGTGGATGGATTTCACAGTATGGGCAGCTATCCTTTAAAAGGCGCATGAGCTGATATAATATTACAAATCAGCTGATATTTCGGGTATCTGTAGCTCAACAGTCATCACAAAATTTCACTGAGTGTCTGCAACAACTAGTCCTTCCCCTTCTCTGATACCATTGAGGAAAATTGAGACATTTCCCCACTATTCTAAATAGCGTTGTCATTATTTTTAAAATTTCATGACCCCAACTCTACTGATGACAGTCTGTTCCTATGTGGACCATTGAGTAGTAGCATTGCATGCTACTGCCACTATTGTTTGTGCAAATGTTCCAACATACCTGTACTTTTAACATACTTGGTGAGAAAGATTCCTAAAATTATAAAGTTGGGGACTGATCATGCAAAATATTATTAAAATACCCCTTTAGTCCCTTTACCTGTTCCTTTTGATTTCTGACTAACATTTTTAATTATATATAAAGTATACGTAATCAGTATATTACCATTTTATCAATCATTTACTTAGTTGACATTGAATAATGAATAACATTGTGTTAAATAAATGTTAGCGATACATTTTTTATTTGATAGAAAGTTTTAACAATAAAACACATGACTTAGCATATATCTCTCAACACGTAGTGGCATAGATTTGATCATGATTTTTTTAATTTTTAATATTTAATTGGGAGACAAAATCAATATAAACATATTAAACATTAAACAGTAGATTAATTCAGCTTAGAAAATGGGCTGGGCAAATTCTAGAAGTTGCAAGATTAAGGCAACCAACCAACTGGTCCGGTATCAGGAAACAGAGACCAGAAAATATTAAGTCCATGCCTCTGCTACCTGATTACCTTCCAAATCCTTGTAGCAATTGAATTTTCCACTTGAAATTGCTGCCATGTTCTTCTCTTGCTTAATGAGAGCTACAGCACCCAATGCTAATTCTTACTCTCACTTAGCGATAGGCAGCAGTTGCCTGTTTCAATAAATAGCATGCAACATAAATAATTCAATCACATGTACATTCTTACATATGTGTGCAATAAGAAGAAATGTCAACAGATGTTTACAGTAATGATTATGTTCGGTACATATGCATCAGTTAACAAATTAAGAATAATTGCATAGCTTCATAATACATCAGAATTCATTGCATTTCTCCTCAGTTTCTATGCATCTCTTTAGAATTATTATTTCTAGGTTAAGTTTTTTAATTTCTATCTGAAGTTTTTTCTTCTCCAAATCTGAGTTTATGCACTGCTTTTCTAGTAATTCAGTTTACTTGTCCATTGAATGTTTTCGCTTTCGCTGTTTACTTTCCGAACCAGAAGGCATATATGGTAAAACCTCACTATTGCTATCTAGAAATAAAAATAAAAACCATAACATGAGTCTTTAAACAGCATGCATTACCTTACAATTATTTAAATACCTTCGTAACTATTCTACTTAAGTGACACATTTCATTCAATATTATATTCAGGGACAATTGATGGTGCAGTATCCTAATACCATTGAATATGGCACTGAGGGCACACATGCCATGCTGCAGCCGTCAGTGACTGATGGCCTGCAGTCCCATGGTGGTCCCCCACTCCCATATGCCTGATCACAGGTATAAGTACCATTACATTCCCAGGTGGTCCAGTGGAAACCCCCCCATTGCCTGATTGCGGGCATTTGTACATCAAATACCCTGATGGTCCAGTGGAAACCCACCCCATCACCCTATCGTGGGTGGAAATAGCAGTACATACCTGGTGGTCCACTGGCACCCCCTTCCCCACCCAGCCACTGAGGTCTCCCACTAACCAGCACCCTCCTGTCATCGGTGGGGGACCGCACCATGCCCACATGTTGACCCGTCATCCACTGAATGACAGCACATGGTACAGTCTCTACGCCTATTGGTCCCCTTGTGTGCACCAATGGGCATGCAGACTATACTGTAGTACACAGGCATGATATGTGAATGAACAATTGATATAATGGTGTGCCTTGTAACTTGGCATACAAATAAATGCTCAGGTTTATACAACACAATGTTTGATCATTAACATATCATGCCTACCGTAAAGGTCAACTTGTGTACTGCTGTCATGTTAAGAGTTGTCAATGGATGATGCAAGGTGTAGGTCTTCTTGAGGTGCTGAAATTGAAATAAAATACATGCTATTAATTACAATGAAGTTCCATTTTCTACAATTTCTGTCATCTTTTTTTTTTTTCTGTGCCCATCACCCACTCCCTAATAGATGAGACTACTGGGTGGGATACCCATCAACAAGGTCACTGTAATGGTAACTTTGCCTACACCACATTGCAAGAGTATAATACTGGCACCTTACTTGTGGGTACTGTAGGCAGCAGTGAATGAGATGGTACAATGAATAATGCTCAGGAGGCAGTGATTTTGACTAGATAGTGCAGTAGTATCTAGGGTGGAAACGTGCAATGATGTCATGAGTCTGAGCTGCCACACACACTCAGGTAATGGTACAGTTACAATGCAGCTACTCAGTTTTCACATGGAGGCCGCAGTTTGATATACACTCTACTCCTACTCCCCTGCAAAGAAGGAGAGCAGTCTTTTTATAACACTCAACTCCATGTCCATCAATCGGTCATCCAACTTCCTTGACCTATTTCTGCAACTGGAAATTAGGATTGGATGCAGGTGCCCTACCTCTGCATTGGCATGAATGTGTTAAGTATTTCTATGTATTTTGTTTTTTCAAAAGAACAGTAGAGTACATTACACATCATGCTGGAGTTGAAAAAAATAATGTGGTCAGATTGAATACATCACAAATATGAAAGGATCTCAAAAAGATAATGATGGCTTCACATACAACTCTAGTCAACAACAATACGCTACAAGGCTGGCCCAGTGGGGATGACAGTTTGAAATGGAAGGAGGTACTGATGGAGAGACAAAGTGATAAAGCATTGTTTCACATAGAGTGTGGTGGACACATGAACGGTTTTCCTTATGAAGTTATGGGGTCTCAAACAGTTGGGATATTCAAGAATGAATGAGAACTACAGAAAGTAATTCTGAAGGAGGTTATGATGAAGTAGGCTGTTACTTGACTAGATTCTTCAACGTATCAGATATATAGGGGAAATGTGCATACTAGGGTGAGAAAGTGGTCCTTATTAACGGCCTAAATGAATATTTCAGTGTTTCTATGGCTCTATACAAAGCAACAATTAAAACATACCATGACATTTCGACTACTCCAAAGGAATATCTGGAAAAGATTAAAAAAAAATAATAAAACATCATCAGCTGACATAGTAATAAAATATTATTAGAAAGTAAGAATGATTACAGTTACAGGTCCTATAACTATACAGTATATTCATCTTCCAGACCATGCAGTACATTGAACCTGATGGAGAGTCGTATCACGCTGCCTACATTGAATGTATTAACTGTTTCATGCCTTTCATTTCCTCCACAATGTCATATCTCAATTTACGTTCTGCAATCTGCCACCCTCCCTCTCCATGTCTCCCAAATCCTTCCTCCCTGATCTAATGGACTGCATTGGAAAATTATGAACACTGCCAATTGCACTCATCCTGAAACAATCCCTCTTCTAATCACCTGAACAGCTGTCTCATCTCTTTGTTGACAACATCAAAGTCAGCCACTCTATTTCATCATTAAGTTGGCCAGGTTGTCTGCATACAGTAATACTACATACAGTTCCACACAGAAAGTTGATTACAAAGCTGGAAAGGATCGGAGTGAGTCAGAGGTTGGTCAACTGTATGGCAAACTGGTCAGCGGGCAGAAAACAGAGTGGTGTTACAACGGTGTACAGGTATAAGAGATGCAAGTCACAGGTGGGGTACCTCAAGGGTCAGTCCTGTGGCCAGTCTCTTTCAGTATCTTCAGAAGTGACATTGCAGATGGACTGGAGGGTGAGGGTTGTCTGGTCATGGAGGACACCAAGATCTGCAACAGAGTAGATAATCCAGATGGGGTGGACAGAATGACAAGATATCTGGATAAACTGACATTGTATGATGGGTGGCTACTGGGGTTTTCAGCAAAAAAATGCAGTATCATGCACATAGGTGTAACCTCTAGGTGGCGCTACCCCCAGGGCTACTACCCTTGCCTGCTGGGCTAGTAGCAGGTTAAATGGCCTTAGTTTTGAAACAGGTGCCTCCATCCGGAGGTCAGGGTTGGTGGTGGTCAAGCTAGCTGGGCACAGCCCTCTGAGACACTGTAATCCCCCTGTTTCCCTGCTAGTGGCCAGAACAATACCCAATAGTCACTTTCACAATACCCCTGATACACCTTACAAGTACCCACACTGTTTACACTTACCACCAGGGCTGGGTCCTCTGGCTCGACTCTGGGAACCCCCTGGAAAACAAGGTTGGGCACAGCAAATAGCAACAGTATGGTACTATTGGCACAAAATAAAACCATAGTCATGTTATATGCAGAAAGGGTCAGATCTGATATATTCAGTGAACTTGAACAAGGGAGGGACATATTCAGGTTGATCTGCCTAAATGCTTTATCAATCAAACAGTTATGCATGCATTCAGAGTCCCTACACAGTCACACCCTCTGTGTACCCAGGTGGAGGAGAGATGGGCTTACCAGGTCTGTAGCCCGGGTAGGCCGGCATCACAGCTTGTTGGGGCCCAGTGATGGAAAAACAACATGCACAATACACACTATTTGTAATCCAGAACCAGATGGCTCAGTTCATGAAGAAAGAGAATCAGCAAGACAATCAGATGACACACTTATTTTAAATTGTTGTTGCAGGTAGCTACCCTGGTCATTACTCACAATACCCAAGACTGGACACAGGTGGATGAAAATCGAGACAGCAGGTACTGAATCTGTAGTGCCAAGAGAAGCAGGACACACACAATTCAGTGATGCATCATTCCTGTTCAGGCATGAAGCAGGGGGCTGATCCACAGTAGGTCTATCATCGATGGCTTTCTCTGTGCAGTTGAGTAGTCTGGCAGGGCCTGCGTACATGGAGATAACCGCATATTCAATCTGATTGGGCTGGATGCAGCTTACAGCAAGCAAAACACAGTTCACACAATGGGGAATCAAATCACAAACCATTAGCAAAACACAGCACATTTGTATGTAAGAACTTCAACAGTTCCAGGCAATCCCTCTCAGGTCACAGTCACACAGTCTATGTACAACCCAGGATTTCAGAGGTGGCTGGAATTCCTGACAGGTCAATCACATTCCACACAACCCCTGTAAGCAGGTTCCATTTTAGAATCCCAATATACTGATTGGTCCAATTCAACAATTCGGGACAAAGTTGGTAGAGATAGGCAGAACATCCCTTGCTGCAAAGAGTGCAAGTTAGAATGAACTACCTTATTATCATTTCTCTAATAGATAATCAGTTCACAAGCACATCTTCTAATTGAGCTCCCTCTGTGCAACAGCCAGTGGCAGAAACAGAGCGATTATCAGGCAGCCCAGGCGGGAATCAAGAATGGGAATACTCAGACACTCTCCCAGTCCTATTATAACTGCAACCAGTCATGTCTCAGACAGACTGTAACTTGAGGCTCCACAGGCACTCACTAGAATTGAAACATTTAAAAAGCTAGAATGCCAGACACCAGCCTGGCAGAGAGCATTTAAGCATGCTCACAGAACACTTTTCAGGAACCCCCATTTGTAAGGGAGGGGTTACATAAGGAAGAGAAAATCTGAAGTCACTCATACGGTGGGAGGGAATTATTGGTACTAACAAGGGAAGATGGAGACTTGGCCATCATTATGCAACATGGCCTGAAATCAGCCAATCAGACCACTAAAGCAGTATGTAAGGCTAGTGGGAATGTTGGGCATATTAGTGAAGGTGTCACTAGTAATAAGCGGCAGGTAATAATCCATATTTACAAAACACTGTTTCGTCACAATCAAGAGTAATTTGTGCAGTTCCAGATGCCACACCGGCACCAGGAAGTGTACAAAATGGAGGCAGTCCAGAGAAAGGCAACCATTATGGTGCAACGACTGCATCAGAAAACATATGTGGTCAGAGTACTGGAGCTCAATATGTATGCCCTTAGCAAAGGAAGGAGAGATAGGTGATATGATTGAAACATTCAAACACCTAAGGGCATTAACAAGATGAAAGAGTCTAACATGTCACAATATTAAAAAAACAGCTGGACACGATGACATAGCATGAGGTCAGAGAGTGGAAGATTAAGGGGCAATGTGCGGAAATTCAGTTTCAGAGAAAGAGTGGTGGGTGCATGGAACTTCCTACCTCATGAAGTGGTAGGTATAAATACAGTGCAGTACTTCAAACAGGCATGTGATAGGCCTAAAACAGCAATACAGATTATAAAAGAGACAAACAAATGCACCCATAACTGAAGAAATTAAAATAATCTTCCTTTCCTTTACACATCTCAAACTTCTGGAAAAAACTCTGATGACAGACTTTGTGTCCACACACCAAGCTAACATGGAGTTGTAACAGACAACCATGGATGCCCTTATCCTAAGCAGCTCCTCCATCCCGAGAATAGACTGCACTGCCATCAAGGACCGAATTATTTACTCTACAGTTTGCCAGTAACACTCTGCTGCTGACCCCAAACTGTGGTCTGTACATCAAAAAGATCTAAGGTAGCAACAGACACTGTACTGACCTCCCAAAAATATGAATGGGTGAAAAAAAAAATCTGGGAGGAGAGGGGACCACTGTGATAGCTATGTCCCCATGTGGACATACGAGCCAAGAATTATTTTTCCTTAGGGTTGACTCAACAAATGGTCAGTGGTCTGGTGTTTTTGGTGTTGTGTGTGGCACTCTGGGTGTTCATGAAGAGCTAGCACAGCATAAACAAACATCACTGCAATCATAGCTCAGGAGCCATCATTCACTGATTTATTATACGACCTTGTGCTAGTCACCACACCTCCTCTCTGTGTTACAGCCCCCACCCCATACAACCAGGTGAAAGAAAAAAAGAAAGTGCTGTTACTCATTTGGGATATCCTGGTAAGATCAATGTAACTAACAAAATGTCAGCTATTCACAACTTACTAGAAATAGCTTTATGTGAATAGACAGTGCAATACTACACGACAATAAAAACTTACATCTTAAATAAAGCTAAATCCTGATGCACACCATCCTAAATTACCCCTCAAGCATAGCAAATAAGTGGTTGCTTACCTGTATTTTTGCCAAGTACAAGGTCATACAGACAGATTAAAATGCTCATAAAAATACTACATAAAATAAATGTTCATCCTACCAACAACCCTACAGAATAATAAATGTTACATAAACCACAGGTCTTGCAGTAAAAAAATAACACAACTTCTTTTTACATGACACATTAGGCAGTTTGCTTATAGTACCAGCAGTGCACAATAGGGAGAAAACATTCAGTTCATGAAGCAAGTATTTTCTTCCTCAAAGCTTCTACTTATGAGCATCTATCAAGAAAGGTTGCTCCCAGAGAGAATAGTTGCAGCTACAGGCTGCCAGAAGGAAAAAAAAATATAGTCCTAAACGAGTAAATTTTTCTCTTGTGTCTGATTGTGTAGCTTTCTATGGGGTGTGACTATTATTCGGTTCTCTCTCTGTAAGAGAAAGAGAGCAGTGCAGGGCTTACTTGAGGAGAGGCTGCATAATTACTTTTTCATGACATTATTTGAAACACTAATGTTACCGTAGATTTTATTGATCCTTGCTGACTGAAAACGTTGCTGCACGTGCCCCATCTTGGGACATTAATCAACTGCTGAGCTGCTTTGGGGGGGGCTGTAGTTCACAAGCACATCGTGAAGCTGTAAGGTTTCAGCATTGGGCGATTCAAAAAACATATAGCACCGTCACTATTCCTGCTATTTCATCTCATCACCCGTCACTATTTCATTCAGCGAGTAGTGATGTAGTGAGACAGTTAACTCAATTAATCTCCTTCTCCAGACAGGTGGGCCATGGCTGCTGCTGAACCAACCAATGCATTTTAAACACATTAATTTAATCGGAAAGCACATAGGCAAGCCATCCATTGAAAGAAATAATGAACACCCACTATGGTATAGAGACACTACCAGGATGATGCTAGTTCAGCCTCGGTTGCTAGAGAACATTTCAAAACAGCTCTATGCATGCTGACATGACGTCCTGTTACAAGGATTTTTTTTTGGTGCCATGATTACCCAGGCACAGTCCACTACCATACATTGCAAAAAAACACCACCAAAAAAAAAAAGGCAGCACAGAGGCAAACTTAATATGTGGAAAACATCCATAATACATTTAACTATGGGCAATTTTAAAAATAAATTTGCAAACCATCACTCTTGACCCGGCCTCTGTCATGTTAACCGGAAAATAAACAGAAGGGGCCAGTTGCACAAAAGTGTGCTTTAATTTAAACTAATATCACTAACCTTCACATTGAACAGATAGAATTTTCCAACAAGGTACAGCTCAACAAAATATTACTAACATCTTCTGTGATGGGACAAATCACTCCACTTTCAAAGCCACCATCAATGCAGTGAAAAATTTCAGATGTATGACCATATATGTCCATAATTAGTGATGTAAAACTGGATAAAGGCTTAAAAGAGCCACCTCCAGTTTTTTTTTTTTATTTCTTTTTTGGCATCCGCTAACATGTTTTTCCATTTTTTTCGTATTTCGTCCTCAACTCTAATAACAGAGGTATTAACTGAGTTTGCCCTTGAAGTAACCTCCTCCCATGCCTTTTTTTTGGCAGACTTTTTCAGGTTTGGACCAAGTTTGCCCAGAATCACATCTTTTCTTAATAAAATCTCCTCAATAAGGGCTAATTTTTCCACCTCAGAGAAATTAAGTTTCTTTGTTTTGGCAGCCATCTTGAAGGACCGTGACAGTCCACAGAAGTTAAACCTTGCATCAATTCCAGTCTCTGTTGCTAGGTGACACAGGCTTGGGACTGGTCTAGCATAAGTCTTTCATTTTTTATTATCATGAAATGGTCTTAAACAAAGGTCTTACATTAGCCTTTTTTTCAGTACTTAAGTCTAGTCTTTGGACTTAAATCAAAGCACACTTTTGTGCAACCAGCCCTTGGATCTCAGAGATGGTTTTATGTTGTGGGCTAGAATTTTCAGACTATGAAGGACTTGGGTCACAGACGGTTTGATGGTTTGGTGAAAAAATATGAATCCATTCAAAAGCTATTAAACTTTTAATTTCCCATTATTTCCTATGGGAAAAGTGAAGTGTTCAGCACGAAAATTGAATTTTTTTTTTTAAAAATTGTTTTGAAAACTGGGCATTTTTGTTTGAAAATTGGTCATTTCTGTTCAAACATTCGGCATTTGTTGCAAAAATGGGTAATTTTTTTAGAACATTTTTCATATTTTGCAAAAATGTGGCTTTTCTTTTCCAAAAATTGGGCATTTTTTCCAAAAATTCATCATTTTTGTTTGAAAATTGGTCTTTTTTTTAAATGGGGCATCTTTTTTCAAAAATGGGGCCTTTTTTGCAAAAATGGGGTGTTTATGTTTGAAAATGGGGCATTTTTGTTTTAAATGGGGTATTTATTTTCAAGAATTGGGCATTTTTTGCAAAAATAGGGCATTATTTTCTGAAAATGAAGTACTGTTGTGGAAATGGAAGTGTCCCATTTTCGGAAGCAAGGGCACCTTTTCGAACATTTTCATGTTGTTTTTGGAAAAAAGGTGCTTTTTCAAACATTTTCTCCAGTTTTCGCATGGTATGAAGTATTGTTTGTGGAAATGGAAGCATCCCATTTCCATAAGCCAGGTAGCATTTTTGAACATTTTAGCATTGTTTTCGCAAAAAAAGGTGCTTTTTCAACCATTTTCTCCAATTTTCACGTTATCAAGGACAGTCTACAGAAGTGGAAGTGTTCCATTTTCATAAACAAGAGAGCATTTTCAAACATTTTTATGTTGTTTTTGCAAAAAGCGGTGCTTTTTTGAACATTTTCTTCCATTTTCACATCTTTTCCAAAGATGTGGTGTTGCTTATGAAAATTGTCCAGTCTGCTTTCAAAACCATTCTGTTTATTTTGAACGTTTCTCTGCTTCCACAGTGACAGACACTAATACATAGAAAAGCAGAAATCAATGACAGTGCTGCAGTGGTGTGGTGGGTGGTGCACAGAGCTGCAGTTTGAAACATCCTGGGTTCAAAGCTAACAAGTTACACTTTTTTTCCTAACTTAAACACTGGCAAAATTCCTGCTTTTTAGCTTACAGTACTGATGTTTCTTAATAACAAATGATGTTTATATAACAGAAAGAAGGTACAAAATTGTACTATCTTGATGGAAAGATGGGAGCGCAGGGTCCAATGGACCCTGCACTCCCACTGTGACATATGGACACTGTTCTACTATCTGGATGTACGGATGGGAGTGCAGGGTCCTGTTGTACTATCTGGATGGAGGGATGGGAGCGCAGGGTCCAAAGGACCTTGCGCTCCCACAGTAAAATGAGGATACAATTATACTATCTGAAAAAGAAGGGAAATTCTTTACAAAAACTTTGTCAATGCATCAGTTAGGGTGAATACCATAGTGACAAAAGCAAGGAAATGAGGCATTAAGGTTTCCAACCCTAACGCCCCACCCCCAGGGTTCTTACCCCTACCATCCCACACCCATCTCCCCACTATCCACACACCAACACGTATTGGGGTGTGCATTGGGTCATCAGGCCAACTCTCACTCCATTGTCCTGTACTGTAGCATATCAGTTTGTTTACAAGTGGAGTGGGGTGAGAGATGGGCCTGATGACTCAATAGCACATGTTGATGCCTGTTGGTGTGTGGAGGGAAGGTGATGGGGTGGGGTGATAGGGAACCCTAGGGTGCTGCAGTGCTAGGTTGGAAACCCTAATGCCTCATTTCTCCCTGCTTTTGTCACTATGGTATCTCACCCTAACTGAAGCATTAATGAAGTTTTTGCAAAGAAGATATATATATATATATATATATATATATATATATATATATATATATATATATAATCAAAATCACACATGCCCCCAATGCAAAGCATCATGGGCTGCAGATGCAAATCACCACATAATGTTATGCTGGTCCAACTTTAAGCAGAATTGCATGGTGCCGAAAGGCCTCTCAGATTTTGTATTTTCTTGAAACTTGGCTTCCCAGCCAAATGCCCTTTGGGGTAACCCTTGCCTCAGTGTTTACGCACAGAAGTTCTTTGTCTTTTATATATATATATATATATATATATATATATATATATAGATAGATATGGATATATTATAGCCACTATATTTAGGATTGAATAGCCATTTCTATGATAAACCTCAAATTTTGCACTTTAATAACTTTGGAACTGTTTGTTCAATTTGCCTGAAATTTGGAATGTATAAAGATCTACCATAGATCTCCAGATCTGGAAATTGCCATATTGGTCAGATGTACTGTTGTGGAATCGTAGCGTCCACAAAAAGTGAAAAATCCCCAAAGTGGTAATTTCTTTGTCCGCCCATAATGCACTGAAGAATGCATTTGAATGGGTTCAAACTGGGTTGTCTGCATGGATCCTGGGCTGCACTGGTGCCTTTTGAAGATCTGGTGAAAAAATATTGCTCCGTTCAAGTAATTGCAATTTTTCTGTCCCATTATAACCTATGGGAAAATTTATATGTGCACTCTGAAAACAATCGCTATCACATTTTTTCAGTCAAGCTTGCCAAAAATGTTGTCATGCTGCCTCTATCTTGTTTTCAGTTAATGGAGAGAAAAAACATTATAATTCAAAAAATACTGCACTTTTGAACATACCAACCATTGGGTTTACCTAATATGGCCCCGAGGGACATGCCCCTGGCATTAGTTTGTGGCCAACAAGTCCAGAAATATGTTTTTTCCATTTTTTGATCATGACAAAATTTTTTGTGTCACACAAACAGTCGTGAAAACTAAATATGGTGGCAATAAAAAAATGTTTATCGCGATAACATCATTATAGAGATCGGAGAATTTTGCTATGTGTTGCTTTTTTTGTCATTTGATTGTGGCAAGGCGGATTGTGCTATTGGCTTGGAGTTTCAGGGTAGGAAGCCCTAGTGCCACAGATGTGTCTTTCAGTGGTTTGGTGCAGAAAAATTCAAGAGGCCCATACTTACTGTACAGCACTCCAAAGTTCAGAAATTTCCCCATAGGATAACATTGCAGAGGTTGTTTTCTTTGTCCCTTCATTGTGGCAACATGAATTGTACTATTAGTCTGAAATTTTCAGGGTGGAAAGCCCTAGTCCCAGAGGTGTGCCTTTTGGTGGTTTAGTATGGAACCATTGAACACGCCCATAGTTACAGCATTCTAAACTTCAGAAATTTTCCCATAGGATAACATTGTGGTGTCTGTGATTTATTTTGGGACCCATATCTTGAAAACGATTCGAGATACGGACTTTTTGTTGCAAAATGTTTTAGCCCCCCCACAACGACTAAGTTCAAAAGTAGGTTGGAAAGCCATGAAACCCATGAAATGTTATTTTTTTTTCTAGCTTGTAATGTTCCTGAGATATTTGCAAATTAGTGTTCCAACTGCTCATTTTCATGGCTGTAGGCCACTATTATGCCTTCAGACTTAGCACTCATATTGCTTTTTGTTGCCTGTATCTCAGAAATGATGCAAGATATGGATTTGTTTGATTTACATCTTGAGCACTGCTCATTGTCATGATTACATTGGCACTTGAATTTTTTTCCTAGCTGCTACGGTTCTTGACATATGGGCACGTTAGTGTTACAAGGGCTGCTTGGCTTATAGAGCTGCTGTATGGCTCCATACTTATGTGTGAGTGGGAGCACAGGACCCGGAGGGCCTGTGCTCCCACAGACACATATCATTATGCACAAGTGGGCACCAAGACATTCCATTTGCTACTTACATTACACTTTTTTAAAAAAAAAGAAAGGAAATTCTTTGCAAAAACTTCATTAATGTATCATTTAGGGTTGTTTCCACACCGACAAAAGTATGGAAATTCCACGTTAGGGTTACCACCCCACCACCCCACCCCTACGCCCCCTCCTCAAAATCCTAACTCCGCATTCCCCTGAACCCCACTCACCCCCACACACACATGTAAGACACATACAACATTGTACAACACTATACCACTCTGGAACATCTGTAAGCCCAATTATCCCAACGCTGTACTAATTTCACATAGCAGTACATAATGAAAAAAACAATACAGTATAAGTGACTCTATACTGCCAGCACAGAATGATGACACATTACCGCTGGCATAGCTTCCTAATACAATCACACTTAGTCTGTACACAGTTTTAAAATATTGATTTATATGTGTCATAATCCAACTATTGGGTCACTGCAAGTATAGTCGTTACCACATAGGCATACGGTAGCAGGACAGATACACCTGACACTTACACAGTACTCAGAGATACTGCTCCAGTGGGAAACTACCACCAACACATGTTGTTATACTGCTGCCTTGCCTGGAAATACTCTTTAGCTGAATGTAATGGTTACCTTTCCATGTTACAACTTTTGCTTTTACACCTTACTTGTAAACTATGCTATAAGACATTACTTCAATTACTACCATTGTTTGTTATTAGGACTGACTAACTGTATCACAAAACAAAAGGGAAACATAAAAAATATATGCTCCCCTCGAAAGCACTTTTTACTTTCGTGAAAGTACCACAGGCTTTCACAAAAGTCCCCCATGTAAATCAAAGTTTCACAGGTAAACAGCCCCAAAAAAATAGTTTCTTTGTCACTTCATAGCAAAACAATAGATAGGGCTTTTGGCCTGGGATTTGCAGGGTGGCAGGGTGGCAAACCCTTGCCCCACAGATGTGCCTTTTGTTGGTTTTGTGAAATAATTTACACTGGTTCCTTAGTTACAGCACTATGAATTTGCAGATTTTCTCATAGGATAACATTGTGGCAGTCACAGCTCATTTCAGTGGCTATATCTTAAAAACGGTTAGAGATACGGATTTTTTGCTGAGTGCAGCTTAGGAGTCCTGAGCATGCATAGAGATGGCCAGGTTATGAATACAACAGCAAAGGAATTTTTTCCACAGTTCCTATGGTTACTAAGATATTGCAACTTTTGCAGCACAAGGGTTACCTGGAATGTCTCTACACCTGCGCTATGTCTCTATACTCATGCGGGCCCTGTGCTCCCACATATGGATCCCATTATGCAATAATGGGAGCGCAGACCCTATATTTTGCAGTACTGGGAGCACAGGGCTTGGACAGCCCTGCGCTCTCACATGGAGATGCAATATCATTAAAATACCTGTACACGTATGTATATATGGGAGCTAATCAGAGTCAATTACAAAATGTATGCATGATGGGCGTGCAGGGCCCTACAGCCACATACAAGTAACATTACACTTTCTGAAAAAGCAGGGAAATTAATTGAAAAATAAAACTCCATTAATGCTTTAGTTAGGGTTGTCATTATAGCAACAAAAGCAGAGGCAGTATAGTGCAGTGCTTTAAGGCTCTGAGCTGCAAATCTGGAGACCTGGGTTTGAATCCCACATCCCCCACTTGCATATACTGTGCAACCCTGAGCAAGTCACCCTACTTCCCTGTGCTCCCAGGATGCACCTGTAAACAAGCTTTCAGCTTAGTGTGCACTCCTGGTTAAACAACTGAAAAAAATAAAATAAAAAATAAAAGTTTAGAAATTTTATGTTAGGGTTACCAACCCTACCCCCCACCCCAAACCCCACCCTACACACACCAACAGGTATCAGGGTGTCCCTTTGGGTCATTGGCCCTACCTCTCACCCCATTTCATTTGTAAGGAAGCTGAGATGGTACAGTATACAAGAATGGGGTGAAACTTAGGCCCGACGACCTAAAGGCACACCCCAATGCCTGTTGGTGTGCGGAGGGTGGTGGGAGAGGGTTGGTAACCCTAACATCGAATTTCCAAACTTTTGTTGCTGTAACAACAACCCTAACTGATGTATTAACAGAGTTTCTTGCAGTGAATAGATATGTATACATATACAGTCAGGGTAGTGCACCAATATTAGGGTTGTGTTGAGGTTTATGTCTAAAATCTGTTTTTTTTTACATTCTTTTATATTAACCGTTTAAGACAGTAGGCTTGCAAAATGTGGAATGTACCTTATCAGTCCTAGGGTCTCAACCTTTCAAATTTCATAAAGATATGTTTTAATTTTTGAGTTAATAGAGGCACAAATTATGTATTTTGGCCAGATTAGCTACCTCAGTTTTTGTGCACAACTAGTAAAAAACAAGCATTTGTTCATGCCGAATGTTGTCTCTCTGGCATTGGGTTTGGTAGTGCGAGAGGTAGAGATGCACAATAGTAATGGCAGTAAAGTATTGAAGTGATGCCAACCCCATCCTCACCCTGTAGAGAGCAACAAGCATTGGGGTGTGTCTTTGGGTCATCAGCTATAACGCTCATGCCATTGTACGTCACCCTACCCTGTAGACACTGACAAGTGTCGTGGTGTGCTTTGGGGTCTTTGGGCATTATACTTACACCATTCCATAAGGAAATACACTGCGTGGGTGCAATATAGGAGAATGCGGTGAATTTTGTGGCCGAACAGTGCAAGGCACACCACGATGCCTGTCAATGGCTGCAGGGTGGGGTTGGGGGTGCAATGGCACAAGCAGTAAATCCGGTGATCCCAAGTCACAGCCCTGGCGCCTGTCAGTCTGTACTGAGCAGGGTGCTACAGCTGGAATCCCTAACACTGTAGGGGTGCGGTGGTATTTTCACTCCAGATTTTCAACATGGGCTGTTTGAGAGGCCAACTCAAGACAAGTGGCACAATCAGTTTGTGAGCTGAAAGGTGGTTTTGCACAGTGGCTATGCCATTTGGCAACACAGGGATGAAAACACATTTTGGGCAGGATGTGGAGAATGACAACTGTATTGTTCATGAGGAAGCATAAAAAATGGCAACACTGAAAATCTGGAATGAAAATATGAGAAAGTGGTGAAGTCATTAGCATGCATAGAAACTGCGCAACACACGGCCGCAACCCAATTATTTGTGGGAGCTTGTTAGCCACATTTTTAATATAGGCATTTTGGGACCTCCTCTCATGAACAGTGATGCTGTGATTTTGTTAATCAGTCCTAAAAGTTGATTTCCCACAGCAACCATGCCATTGTGGGCCACAGGTGCAGAAACACATGTTGGGCAGGATGTGGAAAATGACAGCTGTACTGTTGATAAGGAAGTGTGAAAAAATGCCAGTGTTGAAAATCTGGCAAGAAAATGTTTCAAATCTGTGAACTTACAAGGGTGCGTGGAAACTGCGCAATGCATGCTTGCAATACAGTCATTTTATGGACTTTTGGCAGCAAGTTTTCAACATAGGCATTTTAGGACCTCTGCTCATGAACAATGTCACCGTCATTTCCTCACACTGTCCCAAAAACTGATTTCGCACAACGATTGTGCACTTCTGCACCGGACATGCAAAAATACATTTCAGACAGAATATGTAAAATGACAGCTGTACTCTTCATAAGGAGGTGTAGAAAAATGCCAATTGTGAAAATCTGGAGTGAACATATTACAAATTCACAAAGTTACGAGCGTGCATGCAAACTGCACAACGCACACCCGGAAAACACTCATTTTTATGGACATTTATCACCAAATTTTCAACATAGTCATTTTAGGACCTCTGCTAATGAACAGTGTCACTGTCATTTTCATAATGTGTCTCAAAGATGGATTTCCCACAGCAACCACGCTATTCTGCGCTGGAAGTGCGAAAACACATTTCGGCCAGGAGGTGAAAAATGACAGCTGTACTGTTCATAAGGAGGTGCAGAACAATGGCAATGTTGGAAATCTGGAGTGAAAAAATTACAAATTCGTGAACTTATGAGCGTGCGTGCAAACTGCACAATGCACGCTCATAACACAGTCATTTTATGGAGTATCGTCACCAAATTTTCAACATAGGCATTTTAGAACCTCTGCTCATGATCAGTGCCACTGTCATTATTGTAATCTGTCCCAAACATTGAATTCCCAAAGTGACCACGCAATTCTGCCCTGGGAGTGCGAAAACACATTTTGGCCAGGATTTGAAAAATGACAGCTGTACTGTTCACAAGGAGGTGTGGAAAAATGCCACAGTTGAAAAATCTGGCATTAAAATATTGCAAATTCACGAAGTTATGAGAGTGCGTGGAAACTGTGCAACGCACGCTCATAAAGCAGTCATTTTTTGGATTTTCCCCACCAAATTTGCAACATAGGCTTTTTGAGAGCCCACCTCATGAATTCTGGCACTGTCATGGCATTAATCGGTCCCGAAAGGTGATTCCGTGCAGTGACTGCGAAATCACCTTTTGGGACCGATTAAAACCATGACAGTGAAATAATTCATGAGGAGGGGTCCCAAAAATTGCATGTTGAAAATTTGCTGCCAAAATTCCAAAAAATGCCTGAGATATGCATCAGAGTTGAAAAAAACCCTATTTATTCCATTATACAGCTTACTGGCATTTCTTCAGTTCACGGTCTGCTTTGAAGAGTGCAGACATGTTCCCAGTCCACCAAAGAGCATTGTGCCAGACTCCAGAGGTAAGTATGGGGTGGGTGGTGGGTATGGGGAGGCAGGTGCGCAGTGCGTGGATGCGGGTTGTGGGAGGGGCAAGGAGTCGGCGAAGGACAGTTTTTGTTTTACAGAGTTTAAAAAAAAGAAGACATCGCAGGACAGTTTCCATTTTTCAGGTGGGATTTCCTCAGCATGCCACCTCAGTGTTTGTGGGTGGGTGGGTGCTTTAGCCGATGGGGGATTGGGCACCCCCGTCGGCACATAACAAATGGGGGGTTGCATGATGCTGATGGAGAGTGGGCTCCCCCATCGGCAAAGAAAAACTGTTGAGGGGGGGAAGCATGATGCCAAGGGGGATTGTGCACTCCCTCTCAGCAATCAACAAAAGGGGGAGACAGATTATGCTGACGGGGAGTGGGCTTCCCCATCGGCGTTGTGACAGGCAGCAGTGGCGGTAGTCACTGACGCCATGTTGCCTGCACCACAGGAGGTGTGTAATGGTCATGCTGCATGAGAGCTTCGCTTTCATTGCAGCGGACCTTTTCTTTGTTGTGATGGCCACATTAGGCATGCATGAGGTCAGTGCCTCCTGCTGCCTGATTGGGGAATGCGGGACACACCTTCTGATGCATGCCCTGCATTCGCCCAATAGTGGCCGCGCCTCCAAATCTACTACTATTGCAATATGTTGGCTGCGCAAGCGTGAGCCAACATACAAACAGCAAAGAGTTCAGATATGAAAGTTGCAGGTTTTGTACTGTAGGTATTATATGGGATTGTGTCCTTTTGGAGTCTTTGTTAAGAAAAATAATTAGTTTTTCAGTTAATTGTGATTAATTGGTTGTACATTTATTTATTTATTTGTTTACTGGTAGGTACACTGATCCAATGGACCATTGTCAGGCGTGACCCAGGCCACAAAGATAGCACATAGGTGATACATACAGTACAATTAAAATAAATGAGAATGGTGCAGGAAGTAAAAACACAAAATTATACATGGAATACATTGAATAAAGCCGAATACCAATAAAGTGCAAGAATACAATTGGATGCAAAATAGGATAAAATAGATACACTAGCTTACAATAGAATAAAATAGATACAATAGATACATATAAAGTGAAGTGCAAAATGAGGTACAGGCAGGCTATGTTAAGAATGCTCAGTGTAGCACAACAGGAAAGTATTGACGTGTTTTAAAAAAAACTCACCAAGAAAAACAGCTAAAATCACATGTTGATCTTATTTTCATGTTAAAGTTCTACACAAACAAAAACTTTATGGCAAGATAACTTTTCAAATTCTTAAAAGTAAGGGTGACACTTTGTTGTTGATGAGGTAGGATTTGTATGAGTTACAAAACATATTTTTTTGTATTAATCACTGATTAGTTATGTTTGATTGAAAATGAAAATGTCCATACAGGAATCCTTCACAATTTCTTTTCTGTAAAATATACAAAGGGTGTGCACCAAGATGCCTAATTGCATGCTGTGCAACTGGCACCAGCCAGGAATGTGGGGCTGGGATTTATTATCCCTAGCTGGATGGATGCATGTTTCTATAGTTCTAGCCAATATGTTGTGCCACTGGAGGGGGCTGACCTCTGCTGGACTATTGAATTTCAAGTAGAAGGCATAAATGGTCCCTTGGTCCATGGGAATGGTGTATCATGAAATAGGACAGTCCATGGAAGGACTGCTGTGTATCCTTCAACAGAAGTGTGTCTGTCTTATGTCAGCCCAGAAAAGGTCCTGTCAAAGTATGTTATGTGTTACCTCCTGCTTTTCTCAGCATTTCAAATGAAGTTACCATAGAATAGGCATAATACTTGTCTAGTGTACTTGCCCGGTATACAAAAGCTAAATAAATAAATAAATTTCTTGCAGTGTAACACAAGGAAATCACTCTGTCTGTAAAATTAAATTTCCTCATGTCCTTCCTGAATCTCCCCTTCCCACAAGATTCCACTCATGATTCCATGTTGGTCGTTACAGAATTTTCAAATTCTAGTGGAATGAAATTTTGCAGTATTTTCGACATTCTGATGAAATTCCGCTGAATTTCATCAGAAGCAGAGAGGTAGAATTCCATGGCGCAATAGTGCAGAATGAGTTTTCTGCTACATTTCCACAGAATTTAATTCTGCAGACTCAATGTTTTCCATGGAAATGGTCGCAGAATAATTTTCTGCAGAACAATGCTGTTCCATGGAGTATTATTCTGCAGATCACAGCAGGTAGAATTTTGGAGGACTAATAACATTTTGGAATTGGCATTCTGTGCTGATTTCACTGAAGGAATTCTACATTCCACACAGCACTAATCTATGTTCTAGATTCGCTATTCCTGTTGAATTGTTACTCACTATTTAGCTTGTTCTTTTCTTTTAGGAACCTGAAGGTCTCAATGATATTGCCTCTCTCTCATCTTGCATCCAATCAGTACATGTTTAGTGCCCTAAACCCATCCTAGTAGCATTTACCATAATGGCCCTGAATTATGTTGGTTACCCTACACTGCACCATCTCCAGCCTGCCTTTGTCCTTTCTTAGGAGAGGTCTCCAGAACTGGGCACAGAATTCCAGCTTCACCTGTGATCTATAGAGAAATAGTAATACCTCTCTTCTCCTGCTATGATAATCCCCTCCCAATACACCCCAACATCCTGGTTGCCTTACTCTAGGCCTTGTTGCATTAGCTAGATTGTTTAAGGAAGTCAATTATGATGACTCCACGGTCCCTTTCCTCAGAAGTAGAATCCAGGCTAACCTCTCCCAAACAATACTCAGTCCTGGGTTCTTGCTCCTTATGTGCATTAGTTTGTAATTTCTGGCACTGAATTTCAACTGCCAAACCATGCACCAACTCTTCAAACTTTGCAGGGTCCTCTGAAACTCCCTTACCCCCTCTCCACTGTCTACCCTACCACAGAGGTTAGCGCCATCTGTCAAGAGACATATCTTGCCCTGAATTCCTTTTCCTATGTTGCTGATGAACATATTGAAAAGGAATGAACCCAGGACTGGGCCCTGTGGCACCCAACTAGTGAACTCCCTCTCCCTGGATTTGACTCTTTTTACCACTTCCCTCTGCAGTTTCCTCCCCCAACCAACTTCTAAACCATCTAACTGCATCCTTCACTGCATCTAGACCCTCTAGCTTTTTCAGCAACCTTCTCTTGGCACCAGGTGTACCAGCATCAATGGGTCTCACTCCTCTACTGTACCATCCTCTCTATTCTATCCAAATCCTGAATGGCTGAAGCACCAGGAAAGCATCTGACCACCCTCTTTCCCTTTCCCCTTCTGCCCCCCAATAACTCCACTCTTCTAACCATTACGCCCTCTTTGACTAAAATACTCCTTGATTTTTTCCTCTTTTTCCCACCCCCACACCCGACCCCAGTACCACCACATCTTCCTATCCACTCTGTCTGGCTCCGTGTCACCCTGTCTGAGTCAGGGACCAGCACCATCTTCAGAGGTGCAAAGAAATTTGCTGTCAGAATTTTATAGATTGTGACTGGCCTTGTCTCTGTTCCACCTCCCTTCACACCACTTTTCAGCCCCCTCAGCCAGTTGACCTCTGGGGGAGTAGGGGTGTGGGCCCCGAGTGCCAGCTCCGCTAGTGTTGCAATTGAGATATCTTGTCTCTTGCTGCTATGCATTGTGATGGAGCTCCCCAATGATGTTACATACAGGGCATTACCCCCCTGAGCATAACCATATAGATGAAGACCCCACAGTCTTTGCAGCAGACCACCTTCCCACTACATCTATGCTCCTTAGTGTTAGCTGTCTTCCTATATACAGTAACTGACTTGTCTCCTGGAATTAACCTCAGTTTCCTTCTACCTCCCTATTACTTTTTTACTTAACCACTAAATGCTGTAGGTTAATCCTATTTAGGACATTTTGACAAATATTGATTTAGATGGCTACCTGCCTGAAATCCTTTTGGATGTTTTCTTTATATCCCTACCTTAGATAGTACATTTGCTCAGCTGCTAATTACTCTAACTCAATTACATGATGTAAATGTAGGCACTTACTATATTAATAGAGATGTTGCAAAATCAAGCTTTGTTTGCAAAGTCACCACAAAGCTGCTGGAATTAACCTTTTTCAAAAATTAAGTGGACCTTAGGAACTTCAACGTTGCTGAAATTGCTAACTTTTTACTGTGAAGTGGCATTTTTTAGCTAAGTGGCCATTTTGCAAGCAATACTTTGGTCAAATTACTAAAAAAATGGCACCCTTGCCTGTGAAAACTTCTCAAATTCATTAAATTCACACCTCAGGAATTCTGCAGAATTTGCAAATTAATACAAGAAGCAAAGTTTATCAGATTCACCCACCACTATTCAGTAATTGCACAGTTAATCTACCCCAGACAGGGAATCACTAGGATCCCTGACTCTATCTGCTCTTTTGTGGTTACCAGATACCTGCATTGACAAGGCCAGCTGTGAACTCACCTGAAAACTCCCTGAAGATGACCCTTAGGCAAATGCCATGCTCCTGCTTTTGGGCACTCACATGATAGGACACAAATGCGATGAGATTTTTTTTTTGGTTTGAATTTACATCAACTGCCTCCCCTCCTACAGCTCTGTGATAGGCTACTATTGGTCACATGGTCCTAAGTATTCCATCAGCTAATTGAAACAACAACTTCCACCTACCTTTCTCCAAAAACAGCCTAGCACAGTTACATACTGTGACATTTATCAAATGACTGAAACTTCAGTTTAACACAGAAACCCCTGCACTTCTAAATAGTATCTATCTCTTTACCCCCTCCATGTTAAAAATGCTCTAGCTGCCTCAGTCAGGTGCCCCTTTGATCTGATAACAGTGAGGTCTAAATGCAGACAACTACTTTAAGTCAAAGCCCAAACCACATATTACCAGCCATCTCCCCACTAATTGTAGTTATGATTTTCACCTATCTTTCCCCTAAACACAGGCCAGCACAATGTTCAGTACTGTGCCTATTATACCATGGCTGAAGGATATATTATGAGAGACTGACAGACTCTTCCTCAACTCCTGTAATCCCAAAGCCAAGATCCTGACACAGAAAATCCTGACAGTGGTATTTTGCCTGTTCCAGATTTTTTTCCATGTTTCGGGCGGAGGCTTCATCCCTGCATCCCCCTTAATTATTATAACAAACTCCACCACAGGCAAAATCCCACTGTCAGGATTTTCCATGCCAGGATCTTGGCATCAGGATTACAGGTGTCAAGGAAGAGCCTTTCAGTCTCATGAAAGTATCCCTAACTGAAAATCCCAATTTAATTTACAGACACTACACACTTCTAATATGGTATCTACCTACTAACTCCTCTTGGTTAAAAATGTTCTAGCTGCCTTAGTCAGTTGCCTTTTTGCAGTGACAAGAAGAGCTCACAGTTTAATTTAAGTCTAAATGCTGATAATTGCCTAATTTCTGCCTAAACACACCCACCAATTAAAAGCTATTTGCCCTAACAAATTGCAGGGATAAATTTTACCAGCCTGCTCCAATACTCAGGCCAGCACACTGTTAAGTATTGTGCCATCTGTACCTTGACTGAACATCCCAATTTAACATCTCACTGCAGGAAGCCCAGCTGATCCTAGTTAAAGCATTGAATGCCACCAGCCTTAGCAATGACCCGCTTAACCTTCTGCTCCTCCTACTAGCCTTTGATGTAATGCTCTTACCACTCACTGCCCTGCTCAATCACTCCCTATGCTTTGGCCAATTTCCCCAGGCTTGGAAAACAGCTGTCATCTATCCCATCCAGAAAAGCGGTGACAGCTCCTCCCCAAACAACTATTGACCTATTTCTATTCTCCCCCTACCTCAAAAGCCCTAGAAAAGATAGCGGCAAACCAACTTACCAACTACCTTGCCAGCTTACCAACTACCTTGCCACCCACAACATACTCTGCTGGGAGCAACAAGGCTTCAGGTCAGGCCATAGTACTACCACCACTCTCCTTGAGTTCTCTACCTTCCAACACTTTGCCGTGGACAAAGGTCACCTTGTGGGCATCGCTTTCATCAACCTATCAAAGGCCTTTGACACTGTCAACCACTCACTACTGCTAGACACCCTTCTACAATCTGGTCTCTCCCAAGGACCCATTGACTGGTTCACTAACTATTTAACTGCCAGATCCCAATTCGTCAAACTTAACACTCTCTCCAGCTCCCAACCGGTCCACTCTGAGGTCCTCAGGGCTCCATCCTTGGTCCTCTTCTTTTCAACCTTTATCTCAACTCCCTCCCCAGCTCCTGGCCTGGAAAGATCCCTCTGTATGCTGAAGATGCAGTCCTCTTTGCCTCTGACCCAAGCCACACTACCCTCCTAGCTTTCCTCCAACACTCTTCAATTGGATTGAGTGCTGTTTCACAGAGAGAAAATTGGTCATCAACCTAAAAAAACCAGATCAATGCTATTTGCCTACCACCAAAGCAAACATAAAAACTACTCCATGCAGGTCTCCTCCAGCTCTCTCCATCCCCTAGAACAAGTATCCTCCTATAAATACCTGGGCATCCACTTTGACTCTGCCCTCACGTTCCACTACCATATCAGTACCCTCACAATGGACACCAAGTCACAAATTGGTCTCCTCTATCAGCACGAGGACTGCCTTCCACCTGAAGCACTCAGATTAGCCATCACCTCATCAGTCCTCTCTTTAGTTAACTATAGCCTGCTCATCTATAGCGCAGCTGACAATACTGCCCTCATCAAAACTGAATTGTCCATAAACAAGGCCTGTAGGCTCCTGACTGGTGCTGAACACTGTACCCATTCCTGCGTACTTTACTCCCTCACAAATGTGTTTATTTTTGAAGAGAGGCTCAAATATCAGTCCTGCCTCATGGCCAAAAAAATATTCCTTGGTCTCACCCCTCCAGGTGTCACCCCGCTCTTCTCCCAGCCATCCCCTCAGTCAATACCTGCAGTGCCTGCAAATCCTCTCTCATAGTCCCTAAGGTCAGAACCTCCCTAGCCCAAAGGACATTTGGCTACAGGTGCCCAACCTGGTTTGACTCTCTACCCACTTCAGTAACTAGCCTGTCCAAGCTAGGACTATTTAAAGAGGCCCTCAGGAATCATATACTCTCTACTTGCTCTTGCATGTGTACCTCCCGGTGAACCCAAGTCCACTGGGCCCCTCCTCTGTCAGGACTCTGAGTCTATAACAATGGCTTCCTAGCCAGCTTAATCAGCCCTCAGTCTCAAAATTGGTCAACTGGCAAGTTTGGTAAGTGTCCTTAGCTACCTCAATGTATAGGCCTGTAACCCCACCTGTATACAATTTGTGACAGTTTTTAAAATCCTGCTGTGTTCCTACTATATTTGTACCTTGCACCCCTGTATTGTTTATGTCTATAAGGAATGCTCATAAGTAACTGACTGTACTTCTCTGTAACTCTGACGTGGAGCCTTTGGAAGTTAGTCCCTGACTCAAAGAGTTGTAATTCTGATGGCTACAATAAATAAATAAAATAAATAAATAAATCATACGGACTCCACACTTCTAATAGAGTTTCTATCTACTTGCTCCTCTTGGTTAAAAATATTCTTGTTTCCTCAATATGCTACCATCTTTGCTATGATAGCAAGAGTTCACTGTTTAAACAAGAGCATCACCTTCCTTCAATGATAGGATTGGTGACCTTAATGGTCTTATTTAATGAACAGTGACTTTTTGTGAGCAGCACATCACACCTGGTTATGTCCAGCTTTCTGGAGATGGCATTGTAAATGGTTTGTTTCTGATGTGGGCCACAGGTATTCCTTTGTTAAGATCTACTTGGCTGCACTTTCATTCTCTCAGCAGTGGCAAAACAATGGCCCAGCTAGAGATTTCTCACAGGTTTCTCAGAGGTATTCTGCTTCTTCACCTCTTGGTCCATGATCCAGTTCTGGTGCGGGATTTTTATTTGGTTCTAGAAACCCTCTCTTTACCTCCCTTTGAGCCTACAGCTACTTGTGAGCTGTGCTACCTTTCCTGGAAGACCTTGTTCTTCATGGTTTTGATGCCTGCTACACATATTTCAGAACTGCAGGCTTTGGTTGCAGAGCCTCGCTTTCTTCTTTTTCCACATGTATATGGTTATCTTGTGTACCAGTCCTTGGTTTATGTCAGGTGATTCCTGAGTAAACACTAAACCAGGCTATTGACCATCCAGTTTATTTCCTGACTCTCACGAATAGTGGGGAACATAATCTGCACACGCTTGGTGTCCTACAGATGTTGAGTTAATACATCAATGGTACTAAGGATTGTAGAAGATCCCTTCAGCTATTTGTGGCTTTTGCTTAACAGGATTGTAAACTCCCCTATTTCTCAACAGGGTCTTTTCAGATGGTTGGCCTGCTGCATTTCCTTCTGTTACCAGAAACATGGTAAGCTGCTTCCAGTTCCTGTCCATGCTCATTCCACCCTTGGGGTGGCTACTTCCATGGCTTATTTTAACAGTTTATATGCCACTTACATTTGTGCTGCTGCCAAACAGAGTACTGGTCATACATTTACTAAACATTACAGTCTGGACATTGACTCTTGCAGATGTGCTAGTTTTGCTCTTACTATCCTACAAGACTTGCTCACTGAAGGTTCTTACAGCTTTCATTCCTCCCATAGTGCTTTGGTACTGCTTGGGAATGGTTCTATGATGTGGATCAATGGAGGTAGATCACCACAAAGATGATAGAATAGCTACTTACCTTAACAGTAGCTCTTTAAAAGAATCTCCTCCATTGAACCCCAACTCTCCCTCCTTCCCTCTTTTTTGAGTGATGGGTGGTGGTCCTGTGTGCTCTTGCATGCAGGTTGTCCTCTTATGGTTGAATTTGGCATATTTACTTAGGTTTCCATATCCTCTCCTGTGTACCTGGTTCCTTTAGTCCCTGCTGGTCCGATGATCCTCTGAGCTTGTTACTGGAGCAGAACTGGGGCATAATGAGGCCACCCACATAATATAGGCAGTGATAATGCCTGTGGAAGTGGATGGCCCCAGCAAACAAAGATGCCGATGGCTTATAATTTCATGATGTGGCTCAATGGAGGAGATTATCTTAATGATTTACTGCTATGGTAAGTAACTATGTACTATGTCTTCATGAGGACTTTAAGTGGAGGTATGAGTTATAATACGTTCACTGTCAGTGCTACTGGGAGTAGTGTGCTACTTTGTGGTGCTGACAGTGTCAAAGGGAGTCCAGGGAAACTTTTCCAGAAGAAGGTATAGGAGTTCTAATTAGCAGTAGATTTGATTGCTTGACATGGATACAATCAAACTGATTGCTGAAGCTGATAAATGGTAAGTTGAGTTTTAGAAAGGTTAGATTCAATATTGTCAGGCTCTAGTCTGGAGTCATGTGGCAAAGTCATATAACCAGTTTTACTGAAGCATCTTTCTAAAGCATCTGATGTGTGAGGGCATCTGAGAAAATACAAAGCCAGTTTAGCCAGTTAAAGCCAGTTGACTTCCCTATTTTGTATAGTGTAATTGAACCACTACTGTGGTTAAACAATGGCTCTGCTAGATAAACCTTCATTAGTTTTAGTTTAGTTTTTTTTTGTTGACTGGGTAAGTGCACTAGACAAATCCTGCCTATTTTCAGGCACGACCCTGGGGAGGGGGATACAGATGAATGCCAACTGACCTTGAACCAGATTAAGCTGTTGGTGGTATTTTTAGTGAATGAGGGAAATTTGGCCAGGACACCGGGGAAATTCCCCTACTCTTTTCAATAAGTGCCATGGGAACTTTAACATCCACCTGAACTACCACCAGTCCAGGCAGATGGGACCTTGGTTTAATGTCTCATCTGAAAGACGGCACTTCAGAAGTGCAGCACCCCTCTCATGCTGCACAGTGTCAGTACTGGGATATTAATCCAAGTGCCAGATGTGGGAACTGAACCCACAGCCCTCTGATCGCCTGGTCTTAGAGGCTAGTGTGCTACCTACTGAGCCACTGACACTAGTCAGTCTGCAGAGATGTTGTGCCCTCCTCAAAAATGTTGGTACAACACCAGAAGCCAGTGTGAAAAGTTTCCCAAATTTATTTTGTTGTCTCTGGATCATCGCTATCCAACTTATACTATGTCAACTGAAGAAGAGGAACAATATGAGCAGGAGGAGGTTGATTCTTGGTCGCTTCTTCACATTGACTGTGCTTCTCCATTTGAAGTGTATGAACTGCTTTCTGCTTAACATAGTTAGTGTGTCCAGGAAAATTCAAATATCTTTATATCTGGGATACAGCAGTGTTGCCATGCCAAATGTTATGCCTGATCTAACACCTTCAAATCTATCTGCATTTTATTGCCAGAAACATCTCTGCCACTTCCTTAATGAGTATTACATCTTGATTGTGCTGCTGCTGAAATGACACAGATGAATTATTATTAATTCCCTGATGTGTAATGCACTAATTATTGTTCTAATGCCAAGCTGTACCCTGAACAACCATGATGTATTTACTCAGCTGTCATTTCTTATATCTACCATGCTGTGTCACCCTGCTGTGGAATGCAATATCACTTATCATTGCAAATATGTATCATATATTTGCTGTATTTATATTATTTAACTGTATCTATGCTTCTCTGTTATTTTACCCTAGAATCTTTGCAAATAGGCTCTGCCTAAAGGATCTGATGTGTAATAAATAAATAAATTAGTGTCACCACCACCACATCCTCCACCACCATCACCACCACTGTCATTATCACTACTGCGACAAGTGCCACTGCTTCAGTGAACACAGTAACACCACTAGCATTGCTTTATTGGGTTGCTGTACAAGGTGCCAAATAATGACATGTGTGTCACTCAAGTAGACTCACCAGAGGAAGGATCATGCTAAGGGTTGCTGATTCAGTACTGATATTTTTGATGGCCTGTTCATAAGGTATCAAAAGCAAAACAAGCTATTGAAACACACACCAGTGCAGGTAGGAAAAATATCCCCCACAGGTCACATCATCAAATTCCTTAGCTCAGACCAGAATTTTCTGTTTTACCCGTCTCTACCATAAAAAAGAGAGAGTTTCACCTTATCACTGCATCTTTAATTAAGCAGTGTTGTGGACCATTTTACTTTTGCTGGTACTGATGGAGGGAATGATGGAAATATCTAGTATTGTCCCTAAAGTGTTGAGTATTTCTTTTAGCACATGACTCACACCAGCTGTATATTCAAAACAAGGCAATGGCAGAAATCCCCATCATTCATGGCCTTCAGCAAATTACTCGTACTGTCTGTCATAAACAATAACACTCTAAGTCATAATGATATATCTAGCTGTCCAGCAGTCACTGCATGAACAGCAGAATGTTTTCCCCACTGTACTTCTGTTCCATGACAGACACATTATGTAAGGAAGTTCATCTATCCATGTGCCATCTGCTTCAATATAACTCCTGCAGAGACTGGTGGTGGTAGAGGTGGAGCAGGAATTGTGGTGATGGTGCCTAATGTGTACTTATCCCAATTGATAGTGAGACTTAGGAAGCTTTTTCATTTGAACTACTGATCCAGATATCACTACTGAAATGCACATAAACCCCATCTGGTTTCTTCTGAAGTGTCAACATCTACATGCTTACTGACTGACATTATTCACATGTTTTTGCCTTCTACAATGGAGAACAGCAAGGCAAAGCAATTGTATTTGTTTGGCCTCCATCTCAAAGATTCTGGCACCACACAGCATGTTATTAAACACAGAAATACAAATTTCAAAATGAGACAGATGAATAGTTCAATATTAAAATTAGTATGACTGATATGATAGAATAAAGATGTTTTTAGTAAAGCCTTAAATATATCAACTAGGGTGTTCTCTTGGAAATGAGCTTGCAAAAAGTTCTACAATACTGGAGCCACAATGCCAAACACTTGATCTCCAGATAACTGGAACTGAAAATGGGGAACATTAAGAAGCATCTCAAACAAGCCTCACACTCCTCCTGACACTCACCTTAAGAGGACAATTACAAGGTAATTTTGTAAAGCAAAATGTTCATTACTTAAACTGCATAAGATGGTAAAGTGATGTGCATATCCCTAAGGTAAAGAATCTCTGAAGACTGTAGCAAGCTATCACCCAACACCATTTCATGCCAGTGCAGGTACTTTATCAAATTATGCTGTATTACAAACATAAGCATTATGTAAGCTATTACTGATGGCATCACTATCTGTTCATAGGCCACATAATATAAACATCTGCATAATTTACATGGCTACTTGTGAATGGGTGTGCATTTTCTATAGGTAAGACCATCTGCCTATTCAAAGTTAGAATAGGAGAACATATTAGAGAAATTCAAACAGAAACCACAAATAATATTTTGGCAGCCCATGTTAAATTAAGAGGATGGGGATCTTATGCTTGGAAGTTTAAGAGGATCAACATTGTTTTCCTTCAGGGTGGGAATTTAAACAATCTCCTGCTGAGGAGAGAATTTGTTTGGATGGTAAAACTAGGAAGCCTGTATGCTCCTGAACTAAATGTGCACTACAGGATAACAAGTTTTCATGTACATTAAGGACTATCAGTCGGGTTTACCTTATGTTAACCAATATGTGTAGCAGCTGTATATACAATATTCAGGAATCATTATATAATATTGTCTGTTTCAAACTATGAGCTCTCAAGTTTGCTTGTATATGTATATAGGTATACTTAAGTTGCTGTTTCCTATGGGCAGGATCGACTCTTGTTTATATCTATGAAATATCGAACTGCCCATAAATATACAGTGGAGCCAACGCTGATGCAACACAGTAATTTGCAGGTAATGGCATGTTACAAAATACTGCATGACAGAAGGGCTTGATTTGCCAGTGAATTACAGATGGTAGTGTATTTAGTCTGGAGGTCTTTAAGGTAGCTAGGATACAAAACCTGCAGAGCTTTGTCAGCTCACAAACATATCTTGAAATTGATGTGCCACCATACTGACAGCCAGTGAAGAACATGTGGCACCAGGGGATAAGTACAGAGAGAGGATCGAATGGGCTGCTGCATTCTGGAACAGCTGCTGGCAATGCACCAACCCCTCCCTGCTACCACTCTTGTGGAGCAGGATCACATGAGCTCTTCTCCTATCTTCTGAGACCTCTCCTGTGCTCAGAGACTCACTAAACAGTGCTGATAATGGCTCTGCTAGTTCCACCCTTAGCTCCTTTAGTACCCTGGGATGTATGCCATCAGGTCCCATTGTCTTGTCCACCCTGAGCTTATTGAGCCCTTGTGGGACACTTTCTTTTGTGAAGGGACTAGTGCACACCTCCCTTCCCCCTGTGTCCATGGTACTGAGCTGTGGGCCCTGCCCTACCTTCTCTTCAGTAAATACTGAGCAGAAGTATCTATTTAGGATAGATGCTTTTACATGGTCTTCCTCTTCATATGCCCCCTTATCCCCTTTGATCTTAGCAATACCCCCTCTGGACTTTCTCCTTTCACTGATGCATCTATAGAAAGTCTTTTCACCTTTTACTGTTTGTGCTAGTGTTTCCTTGGTTTGGGAACTTTTCCTGCCTTACTGCCTTCCCTGCTTCCCTTAGGGAAGTTTGGTATGCCTCCCTATCTTCATCCTGCTGCATTCCCTTATATTCCTGAAGGCCGGCCTTTTGGCTCTGACCCTTTCTGCTACTGTTTTTGAGAATGAAAGTGGTTTCCTTCTTCTTTTATACTTCATTTTCTCTCTAACACAATGGAATGTTGCTTCAAGTATTGCATCTTTAATGCTTGCCAGCTTTGCTTGTACCCCTCACCTGTATTTCTTTTTGCCAGGGCTAGCTTAACTCTGTTGGCCATGTTATCAAAGTCAGCTCCTCTGAAGTCCCATATTTTTGCCTTGGAATGGGATGATTTAGTTCTAGTAGCCAAATTGAACCATACCATGTGATGATCATTGGCCCCCAGGTGACCTTCTACCTGGAGATCTGTGATCCTTTCCTGTTAGTCAGTATTAGGTCTAGGATAGTCCTGTCTATTGTGGGTTATTGTACCAGTTGTTTGAGTCCCTCCCCCTGCAGGGAATCTACCATGTGTCTAGTTCTGGCAGATGTTCCTGCTGGTATTGACCAATCTGCATCTGGCATGTTGAAGTCTCCCATTATCAGAACCTCCCCTTTAGCTGTCATGTTTTGTATATCTTCTAACAGTAATGTGTCTATGTCCTCCCCTGGTCTGGAGGCCTGTACACAACCCCAGTTCTTATGGCTGTCCCATTTCCTGTTTCCAGGGTAACCCACAGTTCTTCTTGCTCCTTATGTGTATTCTGAATTTTTGTAGCTTTGATATTTTCATTGACATAAAGTACCAGTTCAGCCAGCCCCTACACCAGAATCTTGGTGCCCAGCCTGCCCTCTAATTGGTTACAAGTCCTCATTTTCAATTCAAATATCCGTCACCATTCTCTGTTGCTTAGCAAGTAGCAGTCGCACACAATGGTCTGCATTTCAGTGCAACCTACTAACGGTAGGCACGCACATGTCTCTTTATTATTTTAATTGAACATCAATATCATGAGTCTGTAATACTTGACTGTCCTCACTTACTTGTTCTCCCATCAACTACGGTCTCTCATTCCTCCTCCCATTGACGACGCTCTCTGATTCCTTCTCCTGTCAACCACACTCACTGCTGAAAAACAAAACTGCTTGTAGCACACAATTGAGTAATGCAGCCTCACTTTCCTGTTAGATCTCTACCATACCACCCATTTTACTTCAGACACTGTAATATGCCAGATCATGAGTCAGCTATCAAGACTGCTATCAATTTAAAAAAAAAAGTCTTCATTTTCCTGTCTCAGAAACCCGGTCATTTTAAACCAGTTTACTCTCACAACTGCACTCTCATATTGACGAGAAGGTTATCGCTGCTTTTTTTTTTAAAGTCTTTATTTTGTGGTCTGCATATCTCGGAACCCAGCTCATTTGAAACAGGTCCACTCTCCCGACCATGCTATCATAACGCTGTTGCCCAGTAACAGTCACTCTCTTAAAAATGCATAGACATCCAAGTGGTCAAACAGCCACTGCAAAACAAAATAATAGCAAAATAAAATGCTCTCCTCATCACAAGCACAAAGAATGCTCAGCAGAATAAAACCAGCAGTATCCTGTACTGGCAGATGTACTACTACAAGGACTACTTTACCAAACATAACTTTTCTATTCATTTCAAGATCTTTTTTTAATTAATGTTTTGACATTTGTTAAATAATTTTACAAAGCTGTTACATATAACCTATTTTCTAAGGACAATAATACCCTCCAGGGTGGGCAGTATGGGCTATACCCACCCTTCCAGGGGCTATAAGGCCCTCCGCCTGTGGCGTTGGGCCTCATTACACCCCTGGGTGGGTGGATATAGCTCAATTCCACCCACCCTACTGGGTATTATTGCTTGCATCTGTGTCAATTGTTGATTTTGCTATCATGGTTTTAACTATTGATGCCAGTCTGTGTATTCCTACTGGCTGTTTTTTGTACCAGGCATTTGGTGGGCCTTCCTTAGTATGGAAATTTGTTGCTAGGAAGAATGGGGAGTCTTCTGAGAGGCATCATGATGGCCTTTTGTCTTTGTATATGACATTGTCCTGTACTGGGCATTTGTGGGGGTTACTGCTGCGCTAGTAGGCTTTAGGTTTTACTTTATGACAATCTTTAGGATTTGCTCCAGTACGGGTTTTGGGTTGCCTCTCCTGGTCTAGCTGTATGTATTTTTGACTATTCTCATCAGTTCTTAGGATTATGTCTCCCCATTTGAGAGTGCGCATCTCAGTGTTCCCCCTTACACCAAAATACATACTTATTGTGAGCCACATGGTAGTGAGGAGTGACTCAGGGTGTAGGGACCCAGTAGTTATTGTTCGTACAGTTTCTCTATCATGGAGTCTGTCAGCTAGTCTCTGCTTTTGGTTTGGAACTTTTGCCCTGGCTTTTCAAGTTTTTTTTTGTTTGGAGAGCAGTACCTGACGTGCCTTTTCAAAAGCTGGTGATGTGGAGAGGGAGTTGCTGTATTCTTTGTTTTTAAAGTAGTGTTCAACACTTTGAAACATTGCTCTTAAAAAGAGAGGTTCGTAGTTTGTGCCATATTTCTTAGAACAGTTGATGAAATAGTGCCAGACGTAGCTGTTTAGTTGAGCAGGAGGAATGTCCTGAAGGTGGCGTTGTTCTCCAAAGGTTTTGCTGAGGTAATTGCTGAACATTTTTGCATCTATTTGGGTTTTCTTTGCTGTGTTAATATTCTGGGCTTTTCCAATATAGAGGTCTATGTCTTTCTGGTCTATAGCCTTTGCATAGGTTCCAGTGGTTGATCTGGAAGAGCTTGTGCCAGGTTAAGGATGTCTGTCTTCACTGGCTGGCAGAAGTACTGTGGATGTTGTTGGCTCAGTGGTATGTATTCCAGGTGGGTCTTCTAGTGGGTCTGTATAATTTTTGAGCCGTGTCATTATTTGATGTATTTCTAATTCGAAGTTTGTCATTCTGGCACCGTTTCTGCCATTTTTTTATTTTATTTTTTAAAGTGATATGGCTTTGTAGTTTATTGCTGCATTTGCATGTGTTCACAGTGTCTTACAGGCTGTTCTGTGGAGGAGCTTGAGCTGTGGGTTCAGTCTGAATGAGGTTTTGCTGGGTTTGATTAATGGCTTATGTGGGGTAAGTGTGCTACACAGGTGTATAATTTGGGGTGTACTGGTATGGTGTGTGCTGTGGAACTAATTTGGCTGTGGTAATGTATGATGTAATCACTATGAGGATAAATGAGTGATAACATAATCATGATGTGGATAACTCTGAGTTATTCTCATAGTGATTATGTCATGGCCATTTATTCTCATAGTGACCAAGATAAATGGAGTTATGTTACTGTTTTTATCTTGACATCTGTTGCATAAATATATATATATATATATATATATATTCATGTCAAAAAACATTGTTTAATGCATCAGTTAGGGTTGCCCCACAGTGCCAAAAGAAATTGAATTGTTAGGGATTGCCACCTTGCAACCCACACTACCCTGCCCCCACCAACAGGCATCGGGGTGTGCATTGAAGTTGTCAGCCCTAACTCTCACCCTATTCCATGTAAATAAGCTGAGGTGGTACAGTAGGAGAATGGAGAGTTAGACCGACGACCCCAACGCAAGACAATTGGCGATGCCTGCTGGTGGGCAGGTGGCATGGGTTGCAAGGGGTGGCAACTCTAACACTGAATTTACTCACTTTTGTTGCCGTGGAACTACCCTAACTGATGCATTAAATAGATTTTTGTTGCCATGAATTTCCCTTCTGTTTGAGAATGTGCACTATAAATAGTGAATGGTATGTGTGCGCTCCCACCATGCTTCCCATGTGTGCATAATAACCTTAACAGCAATGGTAACACTAACAGTAATAGTACCTGCAACAGTAATGGTAATCCTAATGGTAACGTTAATGCTAAAAGTAACACCAACGCTAACGGTAATGGTAACAGCAGCAAGAACAGTAACAGTAATGGTAACACAACCACAAATGGCAATGTCAAGAGTGAGGAAAATGAAAATAGAAAAGCAAATGGTAATGCACATGGTTATTCAAATGGAAATGGTAATGCAAACGGTAGCTGAAATGTAAATAGCAATGGTAATGCAAACACAAATGCAAATGTAACAGTAACGGCAATGGCGATGCAGAAGGAAACAGTAATGCAAGTGACAATGTAAATGCAACTGCACATGCAAACGCTAATGGCAATGGAAATGCAAACAAAAACGGTAATGAAAATGAAAATGGTAACACAAACGCAAACAGAAACACAAACATAATGACAACAGCAATGCAGAAGGGAACAGTAGCGCACTCAACAATGGAAACACAACTGGAAATGCAAATGCTAATGCCAAAGGAAACACAACCGGTAACGGTAACACAATTGGAAATGCAAACAGTAATGGTAATGCCAAAGATGATGCCAAAGAAAACAGTAACGCAAACACAAGTGCAAACGCCAATGCAAATGGTAATGCACACGGTGATGCAAAAGTAAATGCTAACACAAATGGTAACAGTAATGCAAATGGAAACAGCAATGGTGACACAAAAGGAAACTGTTACACAAACAGTAATGCAAATGCAATCGCAAAGGGTAATGCAAACTGTGACAGAAACGCAAAGGCAAACAGTAACATAAACGCAAGCGGAAACGGCATTGGTCACAGTACCATAAATGCACACAATCTTTTCCCCAAAAAGGTGCATTCAGAAGCACAGTGAATACAAAGAATGTGTGCATAGTAATGGTCCTCAGAGCAGAAAATGAGCACTTGGAATACTAAACTGTTTCTATCTCGGCAGCCGTACGATGTAGAAAAAAAATTAAAATCTCATATTATTTATGACTGTCCCAGCTAGTTTCTTGCTTAGTCCCACCTAGAGGGGGACTATACATTTTTCCAGTGAAAAGTCTGTATCTCGAACAGTTTTCGAGATATGGGCCCGGAAAGGCACGGCGGACACCATAATGTTATCCTATGGGAAAAATCGTCAACTTTGGAGTGCTGTAACTTTTCAGCCCTCTAATATTTTGGCACCAAACCACCAAAAGGCACATCTGTGGGATCTTGGCTTTCTTCACCCAAAAATTCAGCCCAAAAGACCAAAGTGTTCTTTGCAGCAGGGTGCAAATATTCCCTATTGTTTTAGGTATAGTAAGAAATCCAATAAGAAATCATGACACGCCTCCAAATAAAATTACGAAAGTGTTGCATATGCGAAAGTACTGTGACACTACTTTTTAAAAACATTTAAAAAACATATTTCTGGGGTGTTTTACACCCAAAAAAAGACATGGCTAGCATCCTCAGGGCTCTACTAGGTGAACACAACAGGAATTGTGTCCTTAGAGGGTCCCAAATTTAAATGCCAAGCATTTCTCTGACCACCAACTGAAAATAAGATGGCCAATTTGTGACACTACAAATGTCATGTACGAAAGTAAAAAGTGCATTTACAACACTTTTGCATATTTTGTTAACTTTTCCCTTAGACTATAATGAGAAACTTGTTTTTTGAATAACTTTTGAACGGTTTAATATTTTTTCATGAAATCTTCGAAAGGCACATCAGGGACCTTGGCTGCATGTTTCCTGATGGTTTTGGACTGGTCGCCAAATTGTGTGGGGTGTAGGCATGAGCAGAGAATGCACAAAAATGCTTAATTTATGCATTTTTTGGTACTCTGTAGCTCCAGAACCGTACATGCGACAGTAACACAATTTTGCAGGTCCAGAGACCTATGGTACCAGACTATGAATGCCAAATTCCAGGTAAATCTGTCATACAGTGGTAAAGTTATTAAGCTGCCAAATTTCAGATTTAACCTTAAATAGAGTACTCAACCCTAACTATAGTGGCACTACCGTGCCACTATAATACAGATTATATATATACTGTATATATATATATATATATATATACTGTATATACATATATATTCATGGCAAAAAACTCCGTTTAATGCATCAGTTAGGGTTGTTACACAGCGACAAAAGTGAGGAAATTCGCTGTTAGGGTTGAAAACCCTAACTCCGAATTCCCCCCCCCCAGCACGACACACACACAGACACACACACAAACACACATGCAAGTATGGGGGAGGACCAAGTCAACACAACCAATGACAGACATCCAGCAGCAGGTGACAGAAATAACAAACAATTGTCTAAATGTACTACGAGACATCCCCACCCCCCCGACCAGGTACTGCATGCTCAGTGGAGATCAACAGCAAAACTGAGGCCATGTACACTAAACGTACACATCCCTGATTGCAGCTGCACACAACGTACCACACTTAGTAGTTGCATGGCCTTACCTACCGATGCCCCACACCACACAACAACTGGTACTGTGCCATTATTCAATATAAATGCTGAAGGTGCATGATGAGAGTTGTAGAAAGGTTTTAACACTAGTGAGTATACATAAATTAAGAGAAGCACGTAAATTAACTACAAGACACTAGCATGCTCAAGATAAAAGTAGTGATACATTTAGTAGGTGATTTACATAGTAGTACATTTACTGCAATGGTTTACTCAACATAGAGAGGCTGATGTAAATGTATGTAAAAGCATTCCTGTTCAACGCTGTGAAATTTGTACTGCCAGTATGACATGCATTGTTACCGATGAAGGTGCACTGCTGATGTACATACATAGACCTTCAGTGTGTTTTAATACTAAAGATGCAGTAAGTATTCTTTGTAAGAAACATTATATTTGCATGGATCAGGCCAAGCAACTTCTAAATATCATAGCACTACTGATCCAACAAAGATGTACCTGTATCGGAGATGTATATAGGAGAGATTTTTGCTGTAGGCACTTACTGAGTATGTTGTACCTGATAAAGACAATCTCATTGCATCTGTGATGACTAACTTATTCAAATAGTAATACATTTACTATTGCTGCAATGAGTGATCTATGCCACTTATGGACATAGTGTGATTTTTTTTTTACAGTTGTTTCATACTCAGGCTGTATGCTTACTATTTGGGTTTGCCACACTTCTGTCATTGATGAGATCAAACTGATAACTATGTTAATTGTGGTACTACAGGAATCAAGTAGGTATGCTGTAGATATAAACTGAATGTATTTTAGTATTGATTTAACTCACAATGGGGTAACTGTACTAGGATAGCAGGGGTTATCCTCTATCACTGACTCTGTCAGTTATAATCACACTAGGGTTTCGATGACTGTAATCATCAAGTTACACTGTTCATCTTCATGAGTTCATATTGACAGCCATTCTTCAGTAACTAGACAGTGTATGGTGTAAGTGGGTGGGACACTGTGTTGCAAAGCTGCTGCAGTGCCTAGCAGAGGGAGAGTATCTCCTCATAAAGACAATTAAGCAATAAGGCATGACCAACAGTTATGTTAAATGGTCTGTTAATCACCCTGTAGGGGTTTAATGTTGAATAGCCGAGTGCCACATGTCACTAGACAGTGATAAACTGACCATTAACATAATACCTGGGAGTGGCTTATTGCTATCATAATAAAACTGTTTTTTAAAGAACATTAAACCATGTTCATCATATGGTTAGGCTCTACATGTCTGTTCATAAAAACTAGACATAAGAGTGTTACAATGTTTACAGTCAATTATAAAATGGGTAGGCTAAATCAAGGAATCTGATTGGCTAGTTACCCATGCATGAAATCTGTTACATGCATGGGTAAAAAAAACAGCTGGCAGTAAAAAGGTCAAGATTCTGGTGCCATAGAATGTTGGCATTTTTACTGGCAGACATTTTTTTTTTAAACAGAAGAGAAGACACCCACTTGTTCAGAAAAGCATTCCCGAAGGCGTTGAGCTTCCTGAAGGGCTTATTGTGGTCCAGCACGAGCGCGTTGCCTTGGATCTCTTGGAGATGGCAGCCGCCACCTCTCCGGTTATTAAATCTTTACCGCAGGAGATGAGATCGAACAGCTGTGCTGTCTTAACCTTGCTACCCAAACTGGGTTGCGCTCCTGCTCGTGACAGTGGTGGTGGTACGGGAGTTGAAGAAGCACTCATGGTCAAATCTCTCTCTCTCTCTCTCAGATATGCGTCGTTCATCGAGACATGCCGTTGCACCACTCTGGGACTTGCAGTGGCGTACGAGCATTGAGTGTGAGGGAGGAAGGGCATCACAAAGAGTGTAACCACACCAGGTCGTGGTTCACTAATCTCAGGCTATAAATCGCGAGTTGAATGTCCGCTTTTATTTAACAGTCTCCCCCCCCCACCGAAGCACCTGGAGTTTCATTTCTGGTGCGACGGCATGTCTTGATGAATGACGCATATCTGAGAGAGAGAGAGAGATTCGAGCATGACTGCTTCTTGAACTCCCGTACCACCACCACTGTCACCAGCAGGAGCGCAACTCAGCTCGGGCAGCAAGGTTCAGATAGCACAGCTGTTTGATCTCGTCTCCTGCAGTAAAGATTTAATGTTAATTGTGAGTTGAATGTCTGCTTTTTTTAACAGTCCCCAGCCCCCCCCGAAGCACCTGGAGTTTCATTTCCACTCACTCCATAATGGTGGGGGAGGGGGGACTCTGGTAACACAACCAGCACTACTGATGCCACAGAAAGACAAACTGTGTATAGCACCAGTATTATTTACCCATTTTGTACTGTTCTCCTTACCTGTATGTAATTTTTACCCCTGGGTCGCCACTGAAAAAGGGACCTCCAGGGCCCAGTGAGCCTACCTGGTCAACAAAATTCAATAAATAAATAAATAAATAATGTCATTCTGTATTAGGTGGAAGGACTATTTTATCATAAATCTGAACATGCACATCTGTTTTTTCCACACATTAAAATTATTTTTCTTGCTGTAAAAAATAAAAACAGAAAGTAGCCCATTTTATACATGCAATAAGACACTCCAGGGTTGTGCATGGAACAGATTTTACTGCATGCCAGGGGCTAAAGGCACTCGGGCCAAGGCCTCGTGCCTTATTACGCCCCTAGCCATGCGCTAAAATCTGTTCCATGCATACCCTGTCATGTCTTATTGCTTACTTAGAAAGCTGCATTTCTCAAACCCTTGTTATAATCAGAGATATAGCTGTACAACTCCTTGGTTTTGCTGAACTCTGTTGCTCAGGTGGACCACCACAAGTGGTGTGGTGTGGTGTGGGGCATTGGTAGGTAAGGCCATGCAACTACTAAGTGTGGTACGTTGTGTGCAGCTGCAATCAGGGATGTGTACGTTTGGTGTACATGGCCTCAGTTTTGCTGTTGATCTCCACTGAGCATGCAGTACCTGGTCAAAGGGTGGGATGTCTCGTAGTACATTTAGACAATTGTTTGTTATTTCTGTCACCTGCTGCTGGATGTCTGTCATTGGTTGTGTTGACTTGGTCCTCCCCATACTTGCATATTGTGTGTGTGTCTGTGTGTGTTCGTGTGGGAATCGGAGTTAGGGTTTTCAACCCTAACAGCGAATTTCCTCACTTTTGTCACTGTGTAACAACCCTAACTAATGCATTAAACAGAGTTTTTTGCCATGAATATCCTGTCTTTTTCAGAACTATTACTCACCATAGTATATGATTAATAGTTGTAAGAATAGTGCACACATTAAAAAAATGTTCCAATATCAGAAATATTTCAAGTCTTGTGGTTGCATTTACTGTTATTAACAGTAACAGTAGTCAACTTTAATCATATTGTTTTATTACTTTATAAATTGTAATTTGTCATTGTTATTCCATGTAATAGTTTTATGAAAAGTGTCTTACTCCTTTTGTTTGTGACCACATATGTAAATGAAAAGATGTACATAACTAAAAGACAATATGACATGACATGGACACCATTAGTTCATCTACTGAACAAATGGATATGTTACTGTAGTAACTTGAGATTTGATAGAGTGCTTGTACTACCAACTGAGCTGGTACCACCAATCATGTGAACAGCGGTGGAAGAGGTTTGCTCATACTGAATACATAAATTTGTTGTAAGTATGGCAACACAGACATTTCACTGTTGTACTAGCACATACATACTTATCTTCATCATGATACACATACACACATTCTGTAGCACTAGTTGTATGAAACAACAACAGTGTGCCACAAATAGTGTAATGTAGCATTGTCACACATCTAACTTACTTCTATAGAGAATCCGAACTCTAATACCACAATAGTGTGGTATCAGGTTTCACCAAATGAGAAAATCACAGTTGTATTAATCTTGTTAAAACTATTTTCAAGAAACATCTGTACTACACAATAACACACCAAACACAAGAGAGTATAAATAAACTTTTTTTACTATAAAAATATATTATATATAAAAAATTACAAACAAAAATATCTTTCTTCATATAAAAGTACAAAAATATATATTAACACAAATAATATTCAAACAGGGTAAGAAAAATAATTAAACTGTGTATTCCATCATACACAAAAAAATTATTCAAAAATGTTTTTGTCACACAAATAAAAATATCTATTAAAAGTCTTGTCTTTTTTTTTCAGTTGTGTGCAACACTTGCGAGAGGTGTATGCACTGCTTGAGGCAATCCAGGCTAGGAACTGGATTCGATGTGGAGGCGCAAACAAAGTGGAAGCTGTTGCGCCCTCTGGAGGAGATACCGGACCGCTACGAAGGGTGGCCAGTTTTGCCCAGGGAAGCTGCAGGTACAGATGGTGGCCGTGGGTGAAGCACTGCTACTCGGCACAGCACCATCACCCTACTGCTGACCGGCTCCTAACACGAGGTTGACAGTCTGCTGCTGTGCATCCAAGAGACTGGATTTTGTCCAGCCTCTCAAGGATGACAGCATTTTCTTTACACAGACTGACAACCTCGCTCGTGAGCTGTCTGTAGCAGCGGCAGTGGGCCGTGCATTTTCGCAGTCGCCGGCGCCCTACAAAGATTTAAAAAAAAGTTATGATGAATATACAACACAAATTCAACAATTACGACTTTCAAATATTTCACTTCAAATATTTCTTATCTATTGCAATATCAGAAATGCATTCAGTTCAAAGTTATGATAATAGTTTTAAGTATGATGCTAAACTATTTAGTATCTTATTTCTGTCTCTGTCATACTTGATTATCTATATTATCTAATAAGCTGACAACATAAAAAAAATGTATAGTTAGCTGTGGCTTAGAATGCTACTCTTATATTTTCTTTCACTACTCATAAATATTCAGTATGTACATACTTTTGCATTATTGACACTATTATACCATACAATTGAAATACATCCTCATCAAGTGTTAGAATTTTTACTTCACCATGTCTACCTATAATGTGTAGTCATGTCTGCAGTGAAAAACAAAGTACCTTGACATTAACACTATCATAATACACTTTTCATGTGTACACAATCATGATCAGTTTAATGATACTTTGAAACCAAACAGCTTTTTAGCTGTGTTTCAGGCCCTCAACACACATCACTACTTTAAATAATTAAGTCACTAATATGACATGCGCTCCAAAAGCATACCAGATATTCAGCTGGGCTGTGCAGACCTGTGCAGGCGCAACCCCAACCTGCGCCTGCACAACTTTGAGCAAAAAAAGGATTGTTGAGGGCCACCATTGTAGTGAGCTGCTGCATTGCAGGATGCAACACAGCAGCTGCCACCTGTGGCTGGCCCTCAACACACTGTCTCATACCTCTCAACCTTTTGTCCCCAAATGTGTAACATTGCCTCTCAAAATGTGGAAAGAATGGGCAAACGTGGAACACTTTATCAAATTGTTAAATTAGAACTCACAACACTGTGAAAATGTTGCATTTATGTTCAGAAAGTCTGCTATTAATCAAATTTATATATTTAGCATCATTTACTATGGAGTTTTGCTTACAAATGTTAACACTGAATGTGGTACAAGTCCTCAAATGTGAAACAGGAGCTTTGTGAAGTAAAATGAGAGCGTTCCTAGTAATGTGGTATACTTGAGAGGTATGCACTCTGTGCTCCCCTCACCAGCCCAATCACGGGCAGCAATGTGTGCCCCAACACACATGTGTTTTGGGGTTGCCAACCACATCCATGTACGTGATTTTCAGGATATGATCCGGGGAGGTGGGAGGTGTGTTGAATACTACACCCGTAATGGGGTTATTGGTCCACTGGACCACCGGGATATATTGGGAGGTGGGTGGGTGTTTAATTACTTCATCCCACAATCGTGGTTATTGGTCCACTGGAGCACCAGGGCTGTGTTGGGGACACATTGCTGCCTGCGATCGGGCCAGTGGGGGGGTGGTGGTGGGGTTTTTATGCTCTTTTGCCCGTGATTGGGCTGGAGGGGGTGTCCTTCCCCGATGGCTGCTGCCTGGTAGGGAGCCAGGCACAAGTCCTCAGGGGATCGGCACACCTGCATGCTAATGGCATGCAAATGGGGCCATAATCAGATGCAAATGGCCCCCCCTGCGCCTTGCATGAATTATAGCCCCATTTGCATATCACCTTTTGAATATCGGCATTTTGCCACCGCAAGTTGAATGCTCCACTTTCTCAACTTGCGGTGGTACAAGTTCCACTGCGCCATGCACAGTGGCTGTGTGGGGGTGATATTCAAAGGAGTTTCTCAATAGCACAACTCCTTTGAATATCGCCCTGGACACACCCCTGCGCAACTATTTTGCACACGCAAGGGCTTGCGCCTATGAATGGCGCAGTTTGAATATCCAGCCCTTAGTATATAAATACACAACATTTTCAAACCTACTACAGTGTATGGGAAATATGTAATACCTGATTGTAATGATAGCATCGAATGCTCATCTCGAAACAAATGTTTTAAATAGACATATTACCACCTTTACTCACATAATCTCACTGTCATGTCCTTACACTGTCCCAAAAAGTTATTTCACACAGCACCCACAGCATCATATAGTAAAGTATAAAAAACACAGTTTTACAGCATAGGTGCTCATTAAAAGTATGACACTGTGTGTCGCAAGGCCATGCAGCATTGAATAATGTACCAATGTGATGTATGTGGCCCAATATTTAACACAGTTTCACTACGCAAGTACATGTGCAGAAAAACATGTTTCCCATGTTGTAAAAAATAACAGCTCCAACAGTGATACACAGGAGTACAAAAAACACAATGTTGATAATATGCAGCAACGATATTGAAATTTCGTTAACATGCAAGCATACTTAGCAACTGTGGTACACACACTCACACAACAGTAATAGTGGCATGTCCTCCCTCTAGTTGTAAACATACTAATTGTTACAGATTTGGTAATGCACACTATCACTCTCAAGTTTTTGCACTACCATATAGGAAATTATCATACTAACTATGCCATCACATGCTACATGGTAGAAAACACATGTTCGTCCACAGATAAAAAATCACACCTATCCTAATCATAAGAACACATGTGAAGAAAAAAACTTTTAAATGTGTACTAAAATATTGAGAATGAACAAACTTCTGATATTACGTAGCAGCTGCGCAATGCACATTCATAAAAACTATCGTTTACTTATGTTTTTACCAAATTGTTAACATACTTAACGTACTATTCTATCAATACACACTGTTATAAGAAATTTACTGAAGCCTATTCTAAAACTTTTTTTTTTCTTTCTCATACAGGTGCCTGATACTTCTGTAAGATTGCTTACTGTCACTGTCAACCATTATACCAAAAAATGCCAGCTAAATACAGACGTAGATGTGTCTCAAAATGAGAGCGGTATAATAGTACTACACTGTTGTATAAGGGCAACAAACAAAACAGTAAAGGCACACCGAAAAATGAACATCAACAGACCTTTACTGCAACAGTGACTCCTACATCAAGTCACTGCACAACCAAACAAAAATCCTTAACAGAAAGCAAAAATGTATACCATCACAAATCTTGTGTCGATCTCTGAGACGAAACACAACTATTTTGAGTGCAACCATCAAGTGACGCTCAAAACAACACCGTAAAATCAAAAATAGTGACTTACAAGTCAGAAAGAGAAAGTATTTCCAATCACTAGCAAGTAAAGCTAAGATCGAAAGACTTATCACAGCTGTGCTACGGCACACCCGCAAAACAGCAAGAGTCACCTTTCTCTGATGAATTTACATCTGAAAGTACGAACTTTTGTCAACAGAGCACTGTTTGTACTACAACGATTGTGGCGTAAGATGTGTCATGTGCTTGAACAATTCAGGAAACTTGTATATGCCATTAAAAAAAGGCTTCAACAGTATCCTTGTTTGACTGTTGACAACTTCTGTCACATTTTCACGGGACAGTGGCTGCACACACAGCACTCAGAAGCATATTTCTGGGAAGAGTCTTATCATTACTTTACAAAAGAACAGACGTTCAGTATTGATGAGTCCGCCAAACTAAAAAATGTCCTCAGTATCTCTGATGACAATCAGTTGGATAGTGATGATGACTGTGGTCCAACCACACTGTTCAATAAACGCCATTGCCTGACATGGTCATGTGATGATACCTGCAACCGTAGGCAATCATCATTTCAAAAAGTAGAACACTTTGTTAACCTATTCATAATAACAGATCGCAAAGAGAGACATAAACTGTTTACAGAAATTGACCATTGTGAAATCCGGCCACATACTGGACTCATGGGTCACTCACTTGCATGTCTCGATAGTGGTGTTTGTGATAGTATTTTTCACAACACGCAGATGCTTGCAGTACATCAAACAGGCATGCGAAACTTTGTCTACAGAGTATATGAAGTACAGCGAGCTGTACATCAGTACACTTGTTTAAATGACTTATTGCAGTCAGGTGACATGCAGGGGTGCCATCACTTTCCTAAAAAAACTGCAACACATTCCTTCTGTACCAGAAACAACTAATTTTCAGTGTAACACTTCTGTAGAAAAATCTGTTTCAGTGTTAGAAAATGACATTCTGAAACAGTACGGGAAGGAAATTGCTAAGTTTGAGGTTGCAAAGTCTCAGAAGTTTGATTCTGTATGTGTGTCATGCAACCGTTTGTGCTACATGAAACAAACAGTCACAGTCAACCTAGAAACCTTGTCACCATACAATGACATGTGGTTCCGCCTGGCAGCATTCTTGCTGCTGAAATCTGACTTTCACTTACAAGACACCATTGTGCTATGCAAACACTGTTTTTCAAAACTAAAGTGTAACACTTTGCCAGTAAGGTCAATGCTAAACAACATGGAAACAGATGTTACACCAAGTGAGATTTCAACATTGAATATGTTTGAACGTATTCTAATTCAGACAATGAAACCATTCCAAACGATTCTATGTCTGAACACAAAGACACGGAACATTCCACAGAAAGATCTTGTTAGATCTCTAAAGGGTTCTGTGATGTATCTACCACTTCCTCTACAGGAAAATGTTCAAGCATCTCAACTGAAAATAGCTTGGTAATTCTTGTAAATGGTGTGCCTACAAAGGCCAAGGTCATCTGGCAAGATGTTGTCAATGTGCAAAAGGTAAAGCTTGCTCTTGCTTATTTAAAGAGTAACAATTCCTTTTATATAGACCTTGACATAGATCAGATGGCCAGTCTCTCTGTGCAACATGATCTATTAGAAAAAAGTAAGCCAATCATTGAGAAGAGCAGTACACAGACAAGTGACAATGTGTATGAACAGTACACAATTCACCCACTACATTGCAGAGATCCATTAGGAGACAACATTGATCTCTATCAAATGAAGCAGGTGGAAGGTGAGCCTGTCAGCATTTGGGAGCAACACTAGAAGCACGCTGTTTCCTAGACCTATTTCCAAAAGGGTCAGGTGGACGCCTAGATGAAAGAGAAGTAAGGGTACAGGGTGCTGAGTACCACACTAGCCGTGTCCTGAGCAAAGATGGCAAATTCAGATGTAACATACAGTACCTGTTCCATCTGCTCTGGGAGAGTGAACTTAGCATTCTATCTGCGTGTATAGCACATACCATTCATCTAACAAGTCCACTAGATGGAATAACAGCTGCTCAATTTCTAGAGAAATTAAAGTAGAAAGATGAAAATGTGCAAGTGAATCTGTCTTCCATACTTTCAAGTCTACGTGGCACCAAAGATTATTGGTATCGCAGACACTCGGAAGTGATGACAATGCTACGAGAGTATGGTGCAGCTACATGGTTTGTCACACTTGGTTGTGCTGAATATGCCTGGGACGAACTCATTGAACTGTTGAAGTGGGCAAATTCTGATGTCGAAGGCATCTCATCGATGACTGTTGGAGAAATGTGTTCACTTGATCCTGTGTCTGTCACAAGACATTTTCACAAGCGGTTCCATGACATTCTCACTTTCATCTTGTCAAAGGACAATCCTCCTCTAGGTATTGTACAACATTACTTTTGGAGGACAGAATATCAAGCATGAGTTGCCCCTCACATCCATATGTTATTGTGGATCAAGGATGCACCACGCATTGGTGAACATGAAGCAGCAGAAGTGCTATCATTCATCAAAAAATATATCACTTGTCACATTCCAGACAAGTATGACAGTCCTACACTATGGAAGTTGGTACAAAAGTTCCAGCGACATATTTGCGCAAAATATTGCCGGCGAGTAGTAAAGAACAAATCTAATTGGTACACACGATGTCGCTTTGGATTTCCTAGACGAGTTTGTCAGAATGGTGCCATGAATGACCTTTTCTCAGCAATGCGACACCACTTGAAGGCAAAATCAACCAAGAGGGTATACGAGTTACCCAGGGATGAAAAAGAGGTGTACATCAATGACTACAACCCAACTCTTCTCCTAATGTGGCAAGCAAACATAGATGTTCAGTTTGTGGCTGACAACTCATTGGCCCTGGTTCGGTACATCACTTCGTACATAACCAAACATGAACAGACTAGCTTGCAAGATCTTTGGGAAGATATTGCCACTTCAAGCAAAAGCCTGACATCTGTGGTCATTGGGTTTGAAGACTCTTTCACACAGAGAATGTGGAGCTTACGAAGCCAGTGACCGGTTAATGGGTACACATCTGTACGGGAAGTCTGATGCTGTACGTTTCCTCAGTGTAAACTACAAAGAGAAACGGAAGCGTGTACTGATTCCTCATGCCGAAATTGAGGAGCTCGCTGTCAATACACCTTCTTCAAAACATATCTTGAAGAATAACCTGATAGACACATACTACCCACGTAGACACAATGACATGAATGATATGTGTCTGTTTGAGGTGGCTAAGTGGTATGACTACAAGACAAGTGCAGCACCTGACTCAACACGACACATTTACAAGGTCAATGGACTAGATGGCTGTCTTGTGAAGAGGCACAAGCCTTGGCTTATAGATCACTGAAAACTGCATCTAGGCACATCAGAGAGCACAGAATATTACTACTTTGCTCTCCTATTCCTATTTAGACCTTGGAGGAGTGAGTCTGAATTAAAAGGTGACTCGGACACATTCGAAGACCAGTTCAATCTCACTTATGATAATTTCCAAACTGAGTACTCACAGACATATATACAAAGACTAAAAGCTGAGAAAGAACAGCTTGAGAAGGCAGAGAAGCAACTTCAGGAAGACGGTCCAGTTAGTTCACAAGACAACCTTGATCCAGAAGGACAAGGTGTTCTAGGTGACCCTCTGCCCTTAAATGCCCCAGAAGTGTTAATGTCAGAAATTGAGACAGCCATGCAACATGGCACACACTCTATGGTCAACCCAGCTGACTTAAGAGAAAGACTAAATCAGCTGCAGCATACAGTTCACTCCCAAGTGGTTGAAGCTGTCCAACATGGTATACTACATGAAACAAAACAATGTGACTGCACTCAGTACAAACCACTACTAATGTTTGTCAGCGGTTCAGCTGGCACAGGAAAGAGTTTCCTGATTGAAGCCATCACTGCAGAAGTATGAAGTGTGACTGTCTGTTGCTGTGACTGCTCCCACAGGACTAGCAGCATACAACATTGGTGGAGTAACATTACACCGTCTCTTTATGTTGCCAGTCGAACATGGGAGAACTGGAGAGTATCGTAAACTGTCATTTGAGGTTGCATCTCAGCTCCGTTCCATGTTCACAAAGATGCAGTTACTCATTGTTGACAAAATCAGCATGGTCTCCAATGTCATGCTTGCCTGTATTCATCTACGTCTACAGCAGATCTTAGGTACTGACGATGGAGTGCCATTTGGTGGCAAAAGTATACTTGTGTTGGGAGACCTTTTACAACTTGCACCAGTCAATGCAGAGCATGTATTTACAACTCTGACTGCCAAGCAAGCTAGAATATCCTTGAAAGTTGCATTGCAGGCTATAACATATGAGAATTATTTACCTATGTTGAGTTGTCTGAGAACATCAATGCCAAAGTGGTGATCTGTACAAATCACTTTTAGATGAAGCTCATACAGGTTCTCTATCACCAGAACATGTTTGTATGTTAAATGATCGAAAATCACAGTACATAGTACATGCACATAGAAACAGCATGTAATGTCTTCAATGATATATACTCTACTGGCAGACACATGGTGTGTCTTAAGCATGACCAAAGAAATGTGCTGAATTCAACAATCTAATGCTACAAGAAAACCAAGAGATTCTAACTCTGCATGCAGTTGATACAGTTGATGGCATTATTCTTGATCGAAAGCTAGTAGCAAAGATGACTGAATGACTAAGTGAACTGAAGTCAGATGTTTCATGAACAGCTGGCCTAGAAGCTGTTCTCACAGTTTGTAAGAATGCACGTATCATGCTGTGACGTAATCTAGATGTAGAACAAGGTATGGTAAACGGTGCCATGGGAAACATCACTGACTTTGTCTATAATGTCCAGAAGACATATATTGAGACATTTGTAGTGCACTTTGACAACATGGAACACTCTGTACACATAGATCGAACCTGCGTTAAATTCCTGGTTTTTAAGGATATCTACGTAAACAGGAAACAGTTCCCATTATGTGTTGCATATGCTGTCTCCATTCACAAATCTCAGGGATTGAGTTTGGATTCAGCAATGGTAGACATAGGTACAGACATTTTCAAGGATGGCATGAGCTATGTTGCACTTTCATGTGTACGCAGCCTTTCTGGATTGCACATCATTAGTATAGCACCTCAGAAAATATGAGCTGACAAGCAATGTATTCTTGAGTACAACAGGTTCGATACTCTACATCAGCCACAAATGTCTTTAATACCACTGCCACATATCTGTCTGTCTCACAATTCAGTCACAGCTAGAGGTAGCAACAAACAGCAACAAGCTTCCAAAAGTGATTCAACAAAAAGAGTTCTGCAAAGGCCACAACTTGCAAATAAAAACATTCACAACAAGCAACTCATCATAAATTCAGTTGGTGTAGCTGCTGTACCAATCTTTGGACAACAGCAGTAGAGTAAACTGCTATGCTAACTCAGCTATGCAAGTTTTTACACACGCAAGTTTGTGCAGGCAATATCTGCTTCACAAGACAATCCCCTATCAAATGCTTTGAAGCAGATTATCAACATGAATTCTGACCACTCTAACAATATCGCAGTCACTAACACCACTACGACAGGTGTTAGCTACATATACAGGATGTAGTACATTTGCTGCAGACATACACAGAAACACTACTGAGTTTATGATGGCTGTCATAAACAACCTGGATGAACGGCACTTAATGCGGCTGTACTTCACAGTAACATATGTTACAAAATATGTATGTGTTCATGTAGCAATTCGAGTGAAACCACATAAGACATGCTGTGGATAACTTTCTTTGTCCCTGAAACCAAAAGTGTCAAATTTCGACAGTTATTCACTAATGCTGAATGTAGTCATGCCTGTGGAAGAGTGCGGAGGTAGATGCACTCGAGTCCATATGTCTAAGGAGTTCATCTCAATATCTGTTGCTTATGTTGCACAGATTTGACCAACGAGGCTCAGAGTTGATACTCTATCACTAGATTACACAGCTAGTAGAATAGTCTTCAACCAATCAGTGTTTGACACTCACAGTATAATCTATCACCATGGTCAATCCATGCATTCTGGGCATTACACCTCGTTACTAAGGTGCAGAACGGGCTGGTTAGAGTGTGATGACTCTACAATGACTTTTAAACAGAGACTGCCACGGCACTTGAAAAATGTATATCTTCTAATATTGAAGAATTATGACAACCTTCATATTTCAGAAGAATAGGACAAAACATGTTGCATTTTAAAATGACTACTTTGTCCCCAAAAACATTCATGCCTCATTACAATGTTGTATAATGTATGACTCTAAATAAACAATACAATTTCAACAAAATGGTATTCTAATACAGACTTACATTACTGTAACATGTTAGATCTTAGTGGCTCAGTGACTACATGAAATTGTTGTAGTTGCTTCAATTGGCGCCAACAATATTCACAGTCACTAGAAAACCATGATTACATGTCTATCAAAGATTGTACATCTAAAACTGAGGACTTACTACTCTCTCCTCTGTACATCTCTTTAAAATCCATGTATCAACTCATATATAACAACAAATTGATATGACTTATAAGCTCTTACTGTTTGCAAACAAAGAGAACTTCCAGTTATTATCGTAGATAACTGAGCTACCCTTATAACATTCAGCAAACATTCTACTCTGTCACAAGTTGTCTATCAAGACTTCAATTTGTCTACTGACTCTTGACATATTGAGAACATCATTCAATCACCATGCAACAGTGAGAACTATCACGCTTTCATCGTAATACTAGTATTGTACATATGTAAAAACAACTACAACTATTGATAATGCAGAAGCTGATTACACAACTGTAAATAATTACCAATTGCTGAATCTCATTTACTGACTCTACATGTGTTTAAAATTACTTGTACATAATATAAAATTTTATTCAAGTAGTACATTGTTAATAGCTAGTTTGATACTTGTATTAAAAATAGTAGTGTAACACTAAAGGTACAAGTCAATGTTTTAGATATTATTAAGCACTATAGTAACAACATTTAATTAACCATAAGTTTGTTAAAAATGCATTTCATGACAGTTTAGTATTTACAACTTAAATTTACATGGAACCAATGTAAAATTGATAATATGTCATTTGTTCATGTAAAAATATATTTTTAACTTATAAAGTAATTCTACCATAAGTAAAAAATATTGACATTGTAAATCAGGCACTGTTGCTGATCACAACAAACTGCATACCTGTTCCTCTACAATATTTATGATCGCCTCCAATTGAGGGTCGGGTGGGAATTTTCCATTTAGCGCCTGAGTCAGTGACATATTGTCAATAATATCAATCAAATGTCACAAAACTTACATTTGTGTAAATTGTACTACTTAACAGTCAGCATATGGTTTTTACCCCAAGGAACATCCACATTAGCATCACACAATTACAACAACACTTGTCTATCATGTGTGTAATCACACTACACAACCTACTGACATTGACTAATTAACACAACACACAAATAATGCACTACACAATAACTACAACAAACAACCATTTTTAAAAAGTTACTTTTTACAAACTCCATTCATTCAATAGTAAATATATAATGAACACCACAGCTTCAGACAATATTAGAATTCAGGTCGAGATGTCCAAACTACTTCCTCATAAAAGTAGTGAGTACTGAAACATAACTAGAAAACACACAACACCTGATTGGTTTCCTATTATATCACACTTACTCAAATCATATTATACAGTTACTATTATTCTTACATTTACATATTTGACAAGCAATGATTACACATACAAAGATTGTATGGTGAGACTGCTTCTGTTGACTAAAATTTCCTCTTAATTGGACCTTTCTCCATTTGACAAATTAGCGTAATTTTTTAAAACCATAACCCACCTGTATCGACTCCTTACCTTAAAATACCATTATGACTAAAACTAAGGTCTATGACTTAAGCATACAAATCAGGTTGCGATATACTGAACAGGTTTAAAATTGTTTAAAACATGTTTTTCATTATACCATGGCGGTCTCCCAAAATTGTGTTAATGGTCAGTCAATCACCCTATAGACACAGTGCCTCAGCCACATCAGGCCACAGCACACCCTGTGTGTCTGTGTGTGTGTGTGGTGCTGAGGAGTGAACTCAGGTAATGGTTTCAACCTAACAGTGAATTTCCTCACTTTTGTCACTGTGGAACAACCTAACAAATGCATTAAGCAGGTTTCTTGCCTCTAATTTCCCTTCTTTTGAGAATGATATTGAGAAATAGTAGAATGTAATTACGCTACAGACACATGATGTCTTGTAGCATAGTAACAGGAGCAACAGCATAAACAGAAATGCTAACAGTGGCACCTTAGTAACCCAAGCGAATGAGAACAGAAAGGGTAGCGCACTACGGTGGCGTGAGCCGGGAATGGTGTGCCACGTGATGTCTGTCATGTAGTAACATGGTGCCTGTAAATGGAAATGTCAATGGGCATGGTGACACAAAGTAAACAGAAAGAGAAACGAGTACAAGTACACAAAATGGCAAAAAAGTAACAAGCATAAGCAAAAATGAAAGCATAAAGGATGATGGCCTGCGTGGTGGCATTGGGGTGTGCATTGGATGATCGCTAACTCTCACCCCATGACATGTAAAGCAACAAGTATAATACCATGGGGTGAGAGTTAGGACCCATAGTCCCAATACACCCCCAATGCGGTTGGAAGTGGGTGCGGAGGTGCAAGGGGTTTCAACTGCCTGGCCAATTTCCTCACTTTTAGTCAACATGAGAACAACCCTAACTAATCCATTAAACTGAGTTTTTGGCTCTAATTCCCTTCTTTTTGAGAATGCTAACAAGAAATAGTGAATGCAATGCAGCGGCGAAGCCGTGAGGCCACTGGGCCCCCACTCTCCACCGCATAATGCAGTGGCGGGGCGCAGAGGCCTTTGTACTTACGCTCCCACCACATGATGTCTTGTGGCATACTAACAGGGACCTCAACACAAACAGAAATGCTAACAGTGGCACACATGGTAACACAAGCGAATGAGAACAGAAGCGGTAGCACATGGTGGTGATGAGACGTGAATGGTCTGCCATCGCTGTGTTGTCACATACTAACATGGTGCCTGCAAACACAAATGTCAATGGCCATGCTGATGTAACGTGAAACAGAAAGATAAACAGTACTGTACACAGAAAATGAAAAAGTAACAAACGCAAGCGCAAATGAAAACGCAAAGGATGACGCGCGATGCTGGCATTGAGAGTGCATTGGGATCATCAGCCCAACTCTCACCCCATGACATGTGTAAAACAAGAAGTATAATAGAATGGGATGAGAGTTGGACCACGATCCCAATGCACACCCCAATGCGGTTGTGGGGTGGGTGGGGGGTGCAAGGAGGTTTTCAACCCTAACAGCGAATTTCTGCACTTTGTCGCTGTGGAACAACCTAACTAATGCATTAAACTGAGTTTTTGCCTCTAATTTCCTTCTTTTGACAATGATAACGAGAAATAGTGAATGTGATGCAGCGGCGGAAGCCCCCTCCCACCACATAATGGGGTGGCAGGGCCTTGAGGCCCTTTGGGCACCACGCTCCCACCACTGATGTCTTCGGCATACTAACAGGGACAGCAACGCAAACAGAAGTAACAGTGGTGCACAGAACACAAGCACGAATGAGAACAGAAAGGGTAACATACATGGTGGCGAGACAGAAATGGTCTGCCATGTGAGTGTTGTCAGATAGTAACATGGTGCCTGCAAACAGAAATGTCAATGGGCATGGTGATGTAAAGGAAACAGAAAGATAAACAGTACTGTGAGACAGAAATGGCAAAAATAACAGAAATGCAAGCGCAAATGAAAGCATGAAAGGATAACGCACATGGTGGCGCAGGCGTCAACGGTAAGTGAAAGCGGTAATGGAACCGCAAGCGAAAGGGCAACAGTAACAGTATGTAAGCGCACAGGCTGGTTTTCTCCCAAAATCTGCATAGAGAAAGACAGTGAGTACAAATAATGTATGCATAATAATGAGTATCGGCACAGAAAATGAGATCTTGGAATACTAAATACATTATATCTCAAGAACCGCAAGACGTGGAAAAAACATTTAAAAGTCATATTATTTACAACTGTCCTGGCTAATTTGATTCTTATCCTCCATTGGGGCTAAGAATTTTCTGACGAAAGTCCTATCTCACCGTTTCGAGATATGGCCCTTGAAAACGAACAACGCCATAATGTTATCCTATGGAAAAAAGAATATTAGACCACCATAACTTTGCCTCTCGTAATATTTTTCACCAAACCACTGAAAGCACATCTGTGGGCTGTTGGCTGTCTCCTCAAAATCTCAGGAAAAAAGACCATACTGTTATTTAGCAGCAGGGTGCCAAAGGATTTCTGTAATGCGTTGGGCACCGCAATGTTATCCTATGGGGAAAAAACGTCAAATTTGGAGTGCCGTAACTTTGCCGCCATGTAATATTTTTTCAATACAACACTGAAAGGCACATTTGTGAGATATCAGGCTCCGTTCCTCAAAGTTCAGCCCAAAACTCCCAACGGTTCTTTTGCAGCGCAGTGCCAAAGAATCGCTCTCACTGTCCCACAGATGAAAAACTACTATCGACATTTCATGGAAGTTAAGAAAAATTGACACTTTCGTGAGGCAGAAAGTAATTTGCATGAAAGCACTTTTTCCAGAAATTTGAAAAACATATTTCTGGGGTGTTACCACAAAAATAAAGACATGGCAAGCATCCGCAGGGCCCGACTAGGTGAATACAAAAAGAATTAGGTTGCTAGAGGGTCTCAAATTTAAATGCCAACCATTTTCTGATCACTAACTGAAAACAAAATGGCGGATTCTGGAAGTACATGCCATTTGTGAAAGTAAATGCATTTATGTACACTGTCGAACTTTTTTAACTTTTCCCATTGACTTATAATGGAAACTGTTTTTGAATAACTTTTGAACCGTTTAATATTTTTTCACCAAATCTTCAAAGGCACATGGACCCCAGCCACCACGTTCTCTAAAGATTTTGGACCAGTCGCGCAAACTGTATGACCTGTAGGCGCGACCATAGAATTCCAGAAAAAGCGTAAACGCGCGCACAGATCACACTTAATAACTCCACAGCTGTATATCCAACCACTACAAAACTTGGCATATCCTAAGGCTTATAGTTCTTGGTCATATATTCCAAATTTCAGGCAAATCCATCAAACGGTTGCAAAGTTATTAAGGTGCAAAGTTTTGGGGTTTAACATAGAAATGGCTCCTCAACCCTAACTATAGTAGCACTACTGTATACATATAATATATATGTATATACACACATCACACACACACACACACACACACACACACACACACACACACACACACAAGTTCTTTGTCTCTTAGAGATGGCTCCTATAACAATAGCACCCACCTTCTTAAGTAAGTCCCAAATAAATCTGAGACCCAAAGTTCAACACAGCAGCAAGGAATGAACTGGGGGGGGACTGGCAGTACAGACATAAAGGTATTACAAACATCTGTAGTGCAAGAACACAAGTACAAAATGCACAATACATAGGTAGTCCAAGTGAGGAGATTAGATAAGAAGCCCCACAAGAGGTAACAACTCTATGACATTATATAGTACATTAAATACAATGAATAGCGAGTAGATTCAGTACTTGGAAATACTGACCAAAGCATGATAGGGTGCATAAATAATCCTCATACTGAATAGAGAACAGACAGAGGGCTGGGAGCACAGTTCGTGCAGCTGTAGGGAGTCATTGGCAGGCAAGGGGGCTGGAAAAACTGTAAGTGAAAGGACAACAGGTTCAAGAGGAGGAGTGCCAGGTACAGGGGACAGCAGGAATTTGCCTTAGCTGGCATCTAAAGGTATGGAGAGAGGAGAGAAAGATGAAGGGAAGAGGGGAGCTTGTTCCTGAGGGAGGGGAGATAGTAGGAGAAGGCAGCTTGCCCAGCACAGGAGTGAGGATAGGGAATAGAGACTGTGAGGTAATTCCTGGAGCATAGAGAGTAGACAGTGGAGGGGGTGGGGGAAAGGAGTGAGGAGAGGTAAGAATAAAATGAACCAAACCAGGATTTGGTGACAAAGTTGGAACTGTGGGACTGGCATTGTGAGGATAGCATGAGTATGGAAAGGGAGGAGCAGAGGGAGTAATAGTTTGTAAAATGATTACAAAAAGATGATTTCATTCTTTCTACCAATATGGAAAGACAAAGCTCAACTATATGCCTTGACAAAACAGCACTGGCAGAAACACTAGGGTTTCAATTAGGCTGATTTTCCTGGGGCTAGGGGCAAGCCTTGTCTTTTGATTTCCCTGCTTTATCAAAGTTCTTTCTTTGTTTTCTCTGTTGCATTTTTTTAATTTGGCAACTTTCTCCCATGACTGCCTCCACTCCTCTGTATCACAGTCATTATTAGAACATGTTTGTGTAACCAACAGCACACCTTCATCAACTTCCACTTTGTCCACCTCCTCTCCTGCATGTGCTTCCTCCTTTCCTGCTTCATCCTTCTCTGCTTGCTCCACTCCTGCATAGTATCCTTTTCAACTTCTTCCCCAACCCTTTCCCCTCCATAGAAACATAGAAACATAGATTTTGATGGTAGATAAGGACCGCTTGGCCCACCCAGTCTGCCCATTTCCCTACCTATTGGATAAGCTGAAGATCCTAGTTAACCAGCAGCCTACTTCTTCCTACCTCCACCCCCTAGAATTGCCTTATGACTGTCCCATACATGCTTGAATTCCGCCACTGTTTTTGACTCCACAACCTCCTCTGGAAGGCCATTTCATGCATCCACAACCCTCTCTGTGAAAAAATACTTCCTTAAATTACCTCTGAGCCGCCCCCCTTCTATCTTCACATTGTGCCCCCTTGTTCTTGCACACCTCTTTTTTTGAAAGATGCTACCCTCTTGGACTTTGTTGATTCCCTTGAGATACTTGAAAGTTTCTATCATGTCCCCCCTCTCTCTCCTTTCCTTGAGGCTATACATATTCAGCTCCTTAAGTCTCTCTTTATATGTCTTCTGGTGCAGGCCCTGCACCATTTTAGTTGCCCTCCTCCGGACAGCCTCCATCCTGTCTATATCCTTGCGGAGATTGGGTCTCCAGAACTGCACGCAGTACTCCAGATGGGGTCTCACCAATTGTCTGTACAGAGGGATAATAACTTCCTGTTTTCTGCTGGTGATGCCTCTCCCTATGCATCCCAGTATCCCCCCAGCCCTCCTTGCTGCCCTCTCACATTGCTTTCCCACCTTTAGGTCATCTGATATGACTACCCTCAGGTCCCTTTCCATTTTTGTTGTTGTTAGTATCTCACCACCTACTGTGTACTCTTCCCCTGGGTTTTTGTTTCCCAGGTGCATTACCTTGCACTTCTTAGCATTGAATCTAAGCTGCCATACATTTGACCATTCCTCTAACCTTGCCAAGTCCCTTCTCATCCTTTCCACCCCACCTTGTGCATCAACTCTGTTGCAGATCTTTGTGTCATCTGCAAAGACATACTTTTCCTTCAGTCCCTCTGCAATATCACTTATAAAGACATTGAAGAGGACCGTCCTAATACTGAACCCTGTGGTACCCACTAGTAAACCCCTTTCTTCAGAGTGGACTCCATTTACTATTACTCTCTGTGTCCTATTCTCCAGCCAATTCTTTACCCAGGCTGTCATCTTGGGACCCACCCCCAGGCTGCGCTAACTTGTATATTAATCTTTTGTGGGACTGTGTCAAATGCCTTGCTGAAGTCTAGGTAGGCCATGTCCACAGCCCTCCCTGATCTACTACTTTGATCACCCAGTCAAAGAAATCTATCAGATTTGTCTGGCATGACCTTCCGCTGTGAATCCATGCTGCCTTGGGTCCTGAGCCCCTCTGGCCTCTAGATACTCAACAATTCTTTCCTTCAGAAGTGATTCCATCATTTTCCTACCACTGAGGTTAAACTAACAGGTCTGTAGTTTTCTGCTTCTGCCTTGCTCCCACTTTTGTGAAGGGGAATCACATCTGCCCTTCTGCAGTCCTCGGGTACCACCCCATCCTCCCATGATTTGTTAAAGAGGGTAGTCAGTGGTGTCACTAGTTCTACCCTTAGTTCTTTTAGAATTCTGGGATGGATCCCATCAGGCCCCCATTGCTTTGTCCACCTTCGGTTTTAAAGAGTTCTTTCAGAACCCTTTCTTCTGTAAATGGGCTGGTATCAACTCCTGTATCCAGAGTGTTTCTACAGTTTGTTTTAGGTACCTCCCCACTTCCTTTGTAAATACTGAGCAAAAATATTTATTTAGTATCTCTGCCTTTTCACAGTCACCCTCTGCCCACCTCCTCCTCCTTTATTAAGCCTCACTAGCCTCCCTTGGTCTTCCTTCGCTCCCTGATGTACCTATAAAAGGTTTATCCCCCTTCTTAACAGAGTTGGCTATCTTTTTCGGTTTGGGCCTTTGCTGTTCTGACTGCCTTCCCAGCTTCCTTTTGCTTTAACTGATACAGTTCTCTGTCCTGCTTCTTCTGTGATTCCTTGTACTTCCCAAATGCTCTTTTCTCTTGAACCTTCACTGCCACTTTTTTGAGAACCATAGTGGTTTCTTACATCGTTTCATTTGTTAGTTTGCTTCACACAAAGGCTTGTTACCTCTGTGATGGCAGTTTTTATTATTCCCATTGTTCTTCCACCCCTCCTTCCTGCCCATTTGCTAGGTGCATTCCTTAGGCACTCACCCATTTTGGCAAAGTCGTCCTCCTAAAGTCCAGTACTTTTGCCTTTGTATGGCTTGACTCTATTGCTGTGTTTATTGTGAACCATACTGTTCGATGGTCACTAGTTCCCAGATGGCTACCCACTTCTACATCTCTGATCCTCTCTTCATCTCCATTTGAGAGAACCAGGTCTAAGATTGCTCCCTCTCGAGTGGGCTCCAATACTAGTTGTCTAAGGCATGCCTCTTGTAGGGCATCTAGAATAACCCCACTCTGAAGTGGCTGCTGCAACTGTATTCCAGTTAACATCTGGCATATTCAGATCACCCATCAGCAATATCTCCCCTTTTTCTGCCATTCTAAGTATTCTTCTATCATTTCCTTGTCCATTTCCCCCTGAGAAGGGTCTATGTATAACCCCTGTGCGGATTGTGGTTGCCATTGCCGGTCTCCAAATTTACCCACAGTGCTTCTTCTCCTCCCTGTTTTCCCTTTTGTTCTGTTGCCTTGATTCCTTCACTTATGTAAAGAGCTACTCCTCCTCCTCTTTTACCCTCCCTGTCCCTCCTGTAGATAGTGTATCCTGGTATGTTTATGTCCCAGTCATGGTTTTGTGTGTACCATGTTTCTGTGACTGCCACTATATCCAGATGTTCCTCCTCCATCAAGGCCACTAATTCAGGAAGCTTGTTACTCAGACTACAGACATTGGTACTCATTGCTCTCCATTTTTTGATGGCTTTACCTTCTTTTGCAGCATCCCCCACTGACCTGTCTACTTCGGTCTTTTCCTCATTTAGTACCCTGTTTTGTAGGGAGAGGTTGGGATTTTCCTGCTGTCTTAGCATCTTAGCATCATGTTATTCCTCAGCTTTCCCCTGTCATTTTGCTGCATCCTACTTGTGCACCTGATTCCCCCTACTCTTCCGCATTATTCCCATGCCCCCTCATGCTCCTCAATAACAATCTGCTTTGGTGGTGGTGCTATTGCTTTTATAAATCTGTGAGGTTGTCATGCCTCCCCTAACTCAAAGATTTCCACTTGTCCTTCAGGTGACAAGGTAACACTATTATCAGTGCCAGACCCAGCCTCAGTTTCACATTGCTCACTCAACATCTGAGCTGCAGAACTGGCTTGGATTTTTTACTGCTGCTGAGTCCTTATTTGTGGACTGGGGTAGAGTTGGTGGATCATATAGTGCCTTAAGACAGACAGGCAACTGTTAATGTCATGGTGCAGAGGTGGTTGTGGAGGTGGTGCCACTGGCACTGGCACCTGGTGTGTTGATCATGCAAGACAAATAGGAGGGGATTGCCTTTACATATTTGCATGGTTCTCTTATATCCCCACAGGTAGAGGGCCTCAAAGTACTTGTAGTGGGAATGATGGGAGACCTGTGTGCCTCTGGTTTTCTCAGCGTGTTCATCCCCAAATGCACTAGATGGCTGAGACTAGATGGAAAAAGCTGCTGCTTGCAGTGGGCATAGAACAAGTTAACTTCTGAAGGCTAAACCCCTGCCCCACCACTATGAATCTAAGTCTCTTTCCTCACTCCTTGTCCACTAACACCACTCCTGACAGAACTGGTAATGTAGTTGTACTGTACTTGGAGGAAGTGGCATGTCAGAACCATTCACTGCTCATTTCCTCCCCTGCATCCCTTTCTCATCCAGATCTTTTCCTCATGTTTTTTTCGGCAATTGCAGATCTGCACACAAGCTCATCACCTTGCTCAGTGACAGCCTCTCAAGTCCTCCTTACCCTCACCCTCACTGACACACCTGCTAGATGGTGAGGGAATGTTGACTAACAATTTTTGCACTAGCCACTGAGCCACTAACTGCATTTTCTAATTGTTATGATACACCCACACTGACTAATTCATACACACATATATGCATATATATTCCCGTATAGCATAGCAGTACACCGTCTAAACACACAGAGCATTACCCCCCCACACACACTAACACACATACACTGCCTTATATGGCATTTATTTACTTATACATCTAACCCTAACCTTTACTGTATTTATGGTAGCACTGTATTTTGCACAGACTCTTTGTACTAGTCTATGACATAACTGGATAACTAAGGTAGAGGATCAGGGATGTGCAGTGGATGTGGCCTAGATGAATTTAATTGGGGACATTGCAGAAGGACTGGAGGGGAAGGTATGGCTCTTCACAGATGACACAAAGGTATGCAATAGGGCGGACATGTGGGGGGGGTTGAAGGAATGAGGCAAGACCTTAAAAACCTGGAGAAATGGTCTGAAGAATGGCAGCTGGGATTTAATACAAAGAAGTGCGGGATCAGTGCAGGTGTGATAGTAAAATAAGTTTTGTGTAGACTGTCTTGATGGTAATATGAAAGAAATACATAGCAGAGTTACAGTTGCAGGGTATTAATGGCAGAGATAAAACCATATACATCAGATATTAAATGTTCAGAACAACACAAAGTTATAGACAGAACATGTTTAAATAGTGCAAACTTGAATATTCATAAATAATATTGAAACTGAGCTCACAGTTTAGACAGAAACATACGTACACAATGCCAGCATTGAAAATGCAACTGAAGTGTGTCTTTCAGTTTCTCTAGTTTTACAGACTTCAACACTGGGATGTTGTATGACCTCGTATATCAGCATAGCATTCCTTTTGTGGCTTTTGACCTTCAGACTGCCACATCTTATCTCTAGTGCTGTGCTTCACAGCTAATTATTTCTCTAAAACTTTGGCATTCATGTATAGAATAAAACTGTTTTTTTTTTGGTTGTGTGTTTGTTTGTTTTTGAGAATGCCTGCTATGGCATCTATGCAGATGATGCGGTGGTACTCAGCAGCAGTGTCCACATTCAGACCCTGCAGGCTGAGCTGCAGTCCACCTTCCAACAACTGGAGGTATGGTTCAGCACTCATAGGCTGTTACTCAATTACAAAAAAAACAAATCCATGCTCCTTTCTAGCCCTCAGCTAAAGAGGAGTTACCCCATACTAACAGTTACCAACAACAGGTCGACCCTTCTAGAGCAGGTTATTCCTTTACATACCTAGGGGTACTTTATCAGCACAGGAAAAGCCTCACTACCAATGCTGTCAGGCTCTCCATAAACAGCTCCATTCTCTCCGTGGTTGACTACAGCCTGCTTGCCTATGGAGCAGCAACTGATACCTCCCTCAAGAGAGTAGGCACTGCTCTAAACAAGGCATGCAGACTGTTACAGATGCTGTCTGGCTCACACACACCTGTGTACTCTATGAGAAAGCAAACATATTAAGGCTGAAGAATGCAATCTTATACCAGACGTGTCTCCTAGGTAGGAAAGCCATGCTAGGCCTAACTCCTCACTGTATCATTGAACTGATTACCTTAACCAACTCCATGTACAGGACCTGGAACAAAGAACTACACCTGTTCTGTGTCCCTTTCCAAAGGACAGCTCTTGGACAAAGATCCTTCTCCTACCATGCCCCACTGTGGCTTAATGAAATCCCAGCTAACACTTTAAATGCTGCTAAACCTAGAACCTTCAAAGCCGAACTTATGCAGTTTCTACTGCAAAAGAATGTCTGTAAGTGCTAAACTGTTCAGAGTGGATCTCCAGAGCCTGTACCAACCCTGCCTACCAGCAACTACTCATGGACTCACTCACACAGGCTACCACTCCCAACTCCCTACCCCTACACCCCAGACTCTGGCACCTCATGCTACATAGCTCTTATTCTGCTACTGGTTGCGCTCTCTCATTTGTCTCATGCCTTATTGCCCCATCTCTCACTGTCTCCACCTTCCCCTCACCCCCTCCCACCCCTTTCTCCATCAATCTCTACTCTCATGATACCTCCCTCCCCACTTGGTCTTTCCCTCCTTCCCTCCCCTCTCTCTCTCTCCCTCTCCACTTTCTCTCTCTCTCTCTCTCTCTCTCTCTCTAACCACCTACTACCACCTTACCACACACTCTCACATGCACTATCCCCAGCTTCTTAGCTCCAAAGCTGTAATGCAATTGATAATGCTCCTCCTGAGCTGCTCTATCACCACACTCCATTCACTAACCACTCTCTCCCTATCCTACATTTTCCTCTCTCTCATATACTTCCTTATGCCATACAGCACTTAATATTAAACCCTTAATGAAACTCATAAGAAACTCTTAGCTGTTTTTTATGTTTTTGCTACTTCCTGTACGGATAATTCAACTATATCTGTATTTGTGCTGTGAATTCAATTATGTATTGATATTTCAACTACTGTATCTCTGTATTTGTACTGTGAATTCAATTATGCCTGTATTTGTACTGTTTAACAGATGTGGACCCTTTGTAAAAGAGTTCTTACTCAAAGGTTGTTTCTGAAATTCAAATAAATAAATAAATAAAACATCACCCATTTTGTGCAACTCAGTGCAACACAGGCAAGAGGAAAAAGTTAAAAAGAGAGGGAGATATCAATCTCAATTACAGTTGAAAGGCTGATTAAGTTGACATGTTTATGAGCTAAATAATGTTTTCAAGACTGCTCAGCTTAATTCAACTAGTGCAGTGATTCTACAAAACCTCCAATATTATCTAGTCTGTTGGGTATCTGGAGAGCTGCTTTTCTCTGCTGTGATAGTATGACAACTGCAGCCATAAAAATTCAGCCTTGAAACTTAGTTTTTGGCCACTGTCATTGTTAAACTTCTGACTGTGAAGATTGTAGAAACATGGACTAAACAGCAATACACAAGTAACTCCCTGGATCCCAGAAACACACACGTACTGAGAATCAAGTAGTAAATGAGGAAGAGAAACTCTTATGAAGGTTCAAAAGCTGACAGATTTCTTCACAATTGCAAACATTCAGTGTGTTTAATCATTAAAAAAACTCAATCTACTGTGATACAAAAAGGACATAACAGATGGCTCTAGAATGAGGGTCATGTCCCTGTATTGGGGAGGTGTAGATTTTTGTTTAGCCTAGGGCCCCTGATAACCTTAATCTAGTACTGACAGCCTTGAGAAAAGGAGGGAAAGTGGTGACATGACTGAGACATATGAGTAACAGTACACAATAAATGGTGTGGATGCCACAGAACTTTCCTCCTTGAGCTGAAACGCAGGGATGAGAAGGAACTCACTTAAAGTTGCATGGAGAAGATTTAAAAGGGGATGTCAGTAGCACTAATTCACAGGGAGAGTGGTGAACAAGTGGAAGAAGCTACCAGAGAAGTGGTACATGCCAAATCAATGAGCAGCTGCAAGCAAGGATGGGACAGGCTTTTGGAATTAATTAGACAAGGGTGACAGAAACAAAGGGAAGGGATTGCCACTAGGGCCAGGATATCAAAGGAGAGGCAGGAATGTAAAGAATGACAGCTGGCATAAAATTAGCAAAAACATTACATAAGAGGCCAGAGCTGCCCAGAATAGCAAGGATTGTGGATCCATTGCTGGCTGGCAGTATAGCCTACAGGTTAGAGGAATGAGGTGTGAACGAGCTTGATACATCCAGCCAACCAAACCTGAGTTTGATTCTCACAACCTCCTTTTGCACACTGTGTGACTCCGAGCAAGTCACTTAACCGCCCAGTGCTCCCAGGTCACCCCTGAAAACAGGCAGTTATGCCTAGTGGGCCTTACCCAGTTACCAAAGACTAAAATAAAATAAATGAAAGGAAGTGAGGTTTTTTTTTTTTTTTTTGCTATTTAAGGGCTCCATGGATGCAGTTTGAAAAAACAGTCACTGTCCACCTTAAGCAGCTGTACACTATAGGGTATCCATTGTAACTGGCACACAGTACTAAATAATTTTCCCTATATGGGCTATTACAGGAAAACATTGGAATAGTCTAAATATTAAAATAAAAATATCATCCATCCCCCAGGCTGGCAAGGCCTAGTCCCATGTCCATCCCTTACCCATCCCAGTCATTTCTTGCCTTTCACCTCATCTTCCATTTTGACTCAACTGTTTTTTTAAAATATGCTGCCTCCTGGCACAGTGCCTGAAGCCAACCATATATTTTTTATGACCTCCCCCTTTTAGCGCGACACTCCCTGCCCTTCCCCCAAGAAAAAACTGTTTGTATTTGTCAGCCCTCAAAGTCAAGATCTGTGACGTGGATGGCAGATATTGTCTAAGATCTGAATTGGTTCATTCGTCCTCCTCCCTAAACCAAAGCATGCCCATCTCCCATTCCTTATTACAGTGTGCACAGTATATCTTGATCACATAGCACATTCCTAAAAAACATTTACACTCACCCCATGTATTCCTGTAATCACACAACTGTGATAACTGAAGGTACAATCTAGGAAAAATCAATGGTCCATTGTATGTGTTGCTCTTATAAATTACCAGAAACACTTTATGTGTTGCAGAAAATACCCAATATTGTATAAACAGTTTTGTTTTATTACATTACAGTTTAGTTAAAAGGAATTCACCAAAAGTGAAATAAAGAGGGGAGAGAGAGAGAATATTAAAAAGGAGTAATGGCCTTCCTGTGAATCATGGCAGGAATAATTGAATGCCAAATACAAGGACTATACAAACTAGAAGCAGAAATAAGTACATACTTAACATGTCATTACCTTTATGAGAAAGAAATATCAAATAATTTATAGCATATAGCAGTAGAAAAAGGCTGAGCTATAAAGCCCTTGATTACTGCATTTGTTTATAAAGGATATTTCACCACAGAGTGAGAAGTAGATGCTCAACCAAAAGGCACGATCAGGGAATAATTGTAAAATCAAGTTTATAAGAACCTCAGAGTTAAATATCTGGAGCACCAACAGACATGGCATTTCACATACTTCATATGCAGTATAATATGAGAAGAATTTTTGCAATGCTATGACTTCAGCTTTTCCTACTTTAAGTAGCTTGAAGGATTAAAAACATTTTACCAGGTTTACTGTTGATTTGCTGTATTGTAATGTCTTTATAAGTCTCACAAATAATTTGATAGACTTAAGATAAAAAGACTGAAGTTCCTAATTTGCTTCAATAAGAAAACTGATTTTTATTACATGGCAAAGAAGAGGAAAGGTATCCGACCAACATGCACATTTCTCTTAACTGAAGCGTTTTTCTGATAGCAAATCACACAGAAACAAGCCACATGATGGAATAAAAGTTTGATTTCATCAGTGTGGATTGCTGACTTTTATATTGTATAGCATGTTATAATATTTCATTTTCAAAGACAGTTGTGGATGTGGACATCCCTTATTAAAAAGTATTAATTTAGCACATAGTCCACAAACAATACAGTATTTTAGTACTTGTCAGGTGTAGAAAGGACAGTGCCACCATGTGGTGTCCCTTCTGTGCAAACAGAGTACTGCAGGAAAACCATAAACTGATATATGCCACAACTCTGCACCCAATCTGGCTCTGCACACATAGCTATGGCTGTGGTTAGGTAGGTGGTGAGCTCAGGGGAGGGCAGGCTCACATAATAAGGATTATCATGAATAGTTCTGTGTCATGACGGGTGTTAAGGGCACTAACATTATATGAGGACTGACCCTGCAGTAACATTTGCACCCACTCCATAAACAGCCCCCTCACCAGATCGTCTGAACCCTATCAGCCCAGCATCATGCTGCCCCATGCACTCTGAGCTGGCATAGGGGACCATGGAACCCTTTTAGTTTGAAAACCTTCGATCATAATTACAGTTCCTTTTAAGTAATATGCAGTCCTTGGAGAATGCCAGTTCCCACAGTCCCCTACTCCTTACTACTGTTTGAAAAGCATGGGATCCACTTTAGTTCTGGCATAGGCAGCAGAGTAAATGCTGGTTAAGGACTGTACTCCACCTCCAACTTTGGCATTTCCCCACCCTTCCACAGTCCATTTTATACATATATTGAGATGCTAGAAGTTGTGGATGTCAGCATGTGTGCTGGTTCCTATGGGTGTGGTGGGTACATTCCCAGATATGCAATACTGGCATGTATTAGTCCCTCTTTGTGGCTCAGTCCATTAGTGTACTATAAATTAGACACTATGGCCCCAATATTCAGAATTCCACCTGGCAAAGGTGCAAGTGGTGATGCAGTGCAACTGAGTTGCACTGGAGCAACAAAGGGATATATTTAAAAGAGATGTGCCATGGTACAGCTCTTCTGAATATAGCAAATAATGTGCATGGTGCAAATACAATGTGCCAGCGCATCCCCCAGACATGTCTGAATACCAGGAATGGGAATGCTGCTGCACAACTGTAGCTGTGTCAGGCTCAGTTCCCAGATATTCAGACCCTGACATGCAAATGGATCCTTTATGCATGCAAGATGCAAATGGGGCCATTTGTATGTCATCATGGCCCAATTTGCATGTATTGTGCAGGAATGGCCAGTGAATGTGCATGGCACCCTGCACGGCATGCAGTCCCTGTACCAGGGACTGCAGTAGTTCCCCCACATCTCATACCACTGATTGCTGTAATATTTGTAATTTCATCTTCCTGGTAGTCTAGTGGTACCCCCCCCTCCCATACCTCAGATCACTGTAATATTTGTAATTTCATCTCCCTGGTAGTCTAGTGTTATCCCCCTCCCAGCCAGTAACCCTGATCACCTGTCCGGTTAGTTACACAACTTCGCTGGTGGTCCAGTGACACTCCCCACCCACACTGGACACCGGGCCAACCCAGGTCCCCCCCATCATCAGCATGCAGCAAACCCACCCGCATACCTCCACAGCTACCCACCGAATGACGGCTTACAGTATCAGCTGCAAGCCCATTGAGTCCACACTGTGGACCAATGGGCTTGCAGTGCACTACTGTAATAGTCATTCACAACATTGTGACTGAAGTCGTTCATTCGCAAAGTTGTGAATGACTATTACAGTATGCACTGCAAGCTCATTGACCCACAGTGTGGACCAATGGACTTGCAGCTGATACTGTAAGCTGTCATTCGGTGGGCAACCATGGAGGCATGCAGGTGGGTTTTCTGCCTGCCAATGGCAGAGGGGGGAGCTGGGTGGGCCAGAGTCCTGTGTGGGTGGGGAGTGTTACTGGACCACCAGGGAAGTTGTGTAACTAACTTGATGGGCGATCAGGGTTACCAGTGGGGAGAGGGTACCACTAGACTACCAGGGAGATGAACTTACAAATATTACAGTGATTGGAGGTACAGAAGGGGAGTTGGGATACCACTAGACTACCAGGGAGATGAACTTACAAATATTACGGTGATCAGAGCTATGGAAAGGGAGGAGGGTACCACTAGACCACCAGAGATCAGTATGCTATTTTATTACGGCGATTGGAGATACGGGATGGGGGAGTGGGGAACTACTGTACTAGACCACCAGTGAAATATTTGGGTGCTTTTGTATGGTGTTCTTAGGGGTAGCCACCCACAGCAGGTGGCTGCTGTGTTGCACATTGCACTACAGCAGCACGCCTATGGGTGGCTAGCAGTTGAGCCATTTTGTATGGGCTCAACTTTGTGCCCAGGTATGTGACACATCTCTGGGTTGTGCCGGCAGATGTGCTGCACATCCCAGGCTGCATATCGAGATGTGCCGCATATGCATGGGCACACCCCCTGGAGATGTGCTGCATACATTATCTTTGCTCCCCGGCACATCGGGAATTGGGCTGTGCAATTCCCCTTTTGAATATTGCCCCAGGGCTCATTTCTGGAGTTGCACTGGCACAACTCAGTAGTGCCAGGCGCAACCCCTTTGAATAAATCAGCCCATGTATATTGTGAAGCATGAAAAAGTATAAAACCTATGAACTACCTAAATGTACTTCATGTACTGAATACTAGACAGTCAAGTGAGCCAGAAGAAGGTGAGCACACCCAAATGAAGTGTTAAAGAAATTTTGTTATGAATGTTATTTTATATTGAAGGTGCTGCTCATATAGTGATCAGTATAGAACCATTCATCAAAAGAGTTGTTTTCCCACAATTCCATATCTAGTTTTACACCAAATCTTCATCTTATGGCACATACATGATAGCTCACTTTTAGAAATTTCAATAGGGGTGTATACAGTATAGTGCAATAGTTCATCCAGTTATCAGTTGCACACATGTCCCTTTAAGATGCTAATGAAGTGCAAGTTTTATGAAAGCATGCTTCAAGCCTTTAAATTTCACATTCCATTATGCTGTACATGAAGTGAGCCAAGAGATTCTTGTGTCTGGGTTAGAAAGAGATGAACCAACTTGTGGGTAACATGTGTTTTTGACTATTTAGCTACATGGTGGAAGTTTCACCAAAATGGAGAAGCAGGAGGCACAACTCATGAAAAGTACCAGTTTACTGAGCAACTGAACCCCGGAATTCAGAACAAAGGAAAGAGGTGATCAATAATATATTTTCACTTCTAATAACTCTGTTATCCCTACTAGGTATTGAAGATCACTACTGTAACTACGACTAGTCTATGACTAGTAAGGTCACTATTACTTTAAACCAAATTAAGCTCTGCTGCAAAATTTCTATTGCTATGAATTTGTAAAATTTTCACCCCGGAGTTCAAATGGATTTGTTGGGACAATAGATGATGTGTTACAGAGGAATGCAAACTAAAAAACCTCTGCACATGTGTTTCCATTGGCCAGCTTGTATAGCAGATAAAGAGAAGGAATTTATCCACTGGGTATCGGCAGGACCCAGGGATATGAGCAAAACACAATTGTATTCCACAGAGGACCACTGGATCATCACAATGGACTCTGGGAAAGAACAGGACAGCTATACTGCCAAGGACATGTTGTGCACTGAAGAGCTTCTGGGCCATCAACACTGACCCTGGGAAGAGATTTGAAGAACTGAAGCACTGGAGATCTGATAGACATCTGGGCCTTCACCATGGACAATGGGAAGAGATTTAAAGCATTGAAGATCTGGAGTGTCTCCGGATCATCACGCCATGGGAGAATTTCTGTAGAGCTGAACACCTGAAACACAAACCCTAACCTGAAATTCATTGGATCCCTATCTGTGAATCAATGCAGTTCCCTACACTACCTATCTCACTGTTATGGAGGGGTTGGCCTAAAGACTATGTAGGAAGCAAGTGACAGGAAGTTTCTTAGATGACTATACTACTCCTATTCTGATGATTAGCCCCAAATTATCATGATACAGATGGGAAAAACAGTCTCTAGATCATGCAGAAGGAGTTGCGAGCATCCAGTTAGGCAGAAGTACAGCTTAATCTTTACACAGACTGTCTTTTCACTTGGTGGTTGCTGGTTTCAGCAATCTTTGGATCAAGCAACCATTAAAAGGATAATTAGCAACAGGCAGGGTAGTTCAATGACATGCAGGGTAGTTCAATAACACGCAGGGCAGGGGGCACTAGAGAGCTGGGCACTGAACCAGAAGTGGTTTTCTTCAGCTCCAGCAAAACAATGACATTATTGTCATTAAATGTGTAGAAACATTGCCTATGCCACTGAAACTGTGCTGCGTTTGTATTGTTGGATTGCCTGACTCTTGTTTCTTTTGTCGTTACCATGACTGTATGTTCTTTTGGAAAATGTGCACTATTTGTTATCTCATTATTTTATTTGTTGTATTCACTGTTGTTTCCCAACTATTGTATGTAACCTCCCCGGTCATGCCTGAAAATAGGCAACTTTGCTGTCAAGCACGCTAACCCGGGCAACAAAAACGAAATAAATAAAATTAAAAAAATTATGCAGAAGTAAATCAGCAATTTCTCTCTTTTGGTTGGATTTTTTCCTTGGATTCACCACTGCTAGTGTCAGAGCTACAGACTGATAACAAATTTTGCCATGGGCCACGCAAAGGGAACAACAGGAGGCCAAGCCCAGAAAATCATGCAGCCCTCACAGCAACCTGTGCAGCAGCCAGACCCAATCCAAACAAGAAACGTAGGTGAGCCGCCACCCTGGGAACAGGTACTAAAGGCTGTGGGCAACATAGACAAGAAGATAGAAAATATACTGAAACAGCTGGGCTTCCAAGATGTGAAAATTGAGAGTACAGCAGCCACTGCTATGGATGTGGAGGAGCACTTCATACAGATCCAAGTGACGGTCACACAGTTAACAACTATGAACTCTCATCTTCGCACCCATCTCGAGACCATCGAGAGTGGGGCCTGGATCATGAATCTGCAACTGACTGGCTTATCAGAAAGAGTGGAGTGAGATGACTTGGTCACCTACATCAGGAACTGGTTATCAGGTGTTATTCCTGATGAACTGAGAATCAACTTGCAGAACATTAAACAAGCTTATAGGGTACATTTTCACACCTGACAGTTTAACTTAGGACTCTCCCTGCATGATGCTGATATTCACCACTGTGATGGAAGTGTGAGGCCAGATTCTACAGTGGGCAAGACTGAATCCTCCACTACAACTTGAGGGTATGGGTGTCTGACTATTTCCAGACTGGTTGTTTGCCACCCAGAATTGTTGTTAACAGTTTGTTCCACTGTGACAGCAACTCCGAGCCCTTGGGGTTGTGCACTCACTCAGCACAGAAAAGTCACTGAATTACTTACAGTGCTAAAACATTTCAATTTACAGACCCCAAAGAAGACAAGAAATGGGTGGATAAAATAGTGACTGAATTTCAATCAGCAGCATCAGAGAGTGTAGCAGAGGAAGCTGAATCAGAGACTGAATCCTAAGGTGATCTAGTGACGTTTATATTTTTGTTATAACCTTTGAATTGGATACCTGAACTTGACTATGGGTCCTACTTTAATGACTTAGTTCTGCTGATTGCAGTTTCATCCTGTGTAATGATACTTATATGGGCCCATGACTTGAAGGGGGGGGATTTGTTTTCACGTAGTTATAGAAATTGCTGTTTTCTTCATTATTTGATTATGTTTATAGACTACAGTAACCATCCCCTAATGCTATTGTGGACTTAAGATGACCCTGACTTTATATCTTTACAGTTCTCTATCCTGGACTTTTTGCAAGAACAAGACATTCCAGCCACTAAATGGTGGGGACATTAAATCTATATGGAGTATACATCCTTGTTTACTTCTCTGTAGAATCATGGAATTGCTCTTTGTTGTAGTCATTATGTCTGTGTGTGGGGGGGAGGGTTCTGTTAAGGATGTTTACAGTTTTGGCATCTGACATGGTATTTGTTGGGGATCTATTAGCAAAACCCTTTTTTCTACCTAACATTTTCACAGATTAGTGGAATCAGTGCCTGAAACAGGGTCAATTCCACTGTTTACCTTTACATTAATACCTGTATTTCCACAGGTCATGGCTTGGTTAGCATATCTGTACAAAATGTTTCATGGTTCTTGTATATATGGTAGATTTCCCTATATGTTGTATCTCAGCTAATAGATTGCCTTATCTGGATACAAAAATGAGTGTTGTTACATTACTACATGCTGTCATATCTATGATCTATTATTGCATTCACTACTGGTTTGTTCAGTTTAAAAGCTTAATAAAAATAAATAAAAAAAATCCATGCAGGGCAGTTCACAGGTTCTGAATAAGTGTTTTCTCACTTTTAAAAGGGGCTCACAGCATGCATGGGAAGTAACTCAGTCTCACAGCATGCAGTGACCAGCATGGCAACTTTAGGGCAGTATAAACAGTCTCAGAGTAAAACAGGGCAAACTCAAGGCAAGCAGGGAAAATTTGGTATATGTGTGACAATTACACAGTCTTGGACCATGCATTTTCTTTGAGGCTGTCCCATTAAATATCAGTCTTGTAGCATAACAGTTCTCACCTTTCACAGCTGTTTACATTGATTTCTGCACTATCACTTTTAAATGTTTGTGTCACTTTAAACAACAGTTGCACTTGGGCAGGTATTGCATAAGGGGAAGCCCAGCTAAATGCTGGATATACCTAGCTATACAGAGACCATGCACTATGTCCTCCCACCCACAGGCATATGCTTGGGTTCTCACAGTAGACAACAGTTCAGTGTTTGTGGAATAGCAATGGGGTATATAGTGCTTGTGTAACTTGTAATATTTTTTGTGGTTTTACTCTATTCCTACCCTTGAGTAGTAGGTAGGTAGGTAGTAATCTGTAGGGAATATAAGGCCCATGAACGAGGGTGAGAAGAACACTGGAGAAGGAGGAGGAGGGGATGGTGGTGGACATGAAACACTCCCTAAGCAAGGGAGGTGCTTTAATGGAGGGCTTAAGTAGAGGTTGTAGGAGGAGCTATTCCCAACATTGAACCTTGGGCCAAGCCTCCCATTCAGTGTTTATGGAATAGGAATGGGGTATATAGTGCTTGTGTAACTTGTAGTACTTTTTGTGGCTTAACTCTTTTCCCACCCTTGAATAGTAGGTATGTAGGTAGTAATTTGTAGGTACTAGAAGGCCCAAAAAGATACCTCCTCCAACTCACTGAGAGTATGACCCCCTGGCACTCAGGAGAGGAAAAACCCCCAGGTGGAGGAAACCTCTGAGGACCCATGGCCAGTGGTTTGCCCATCTGCTGTGTGTACTAAGAGGAGAAGGACCTAGGTTCTAGTAACCATAGCTAATTTAAGGGAGGTGAGCTTCTTGGAGTGATGAGGATCCATCCTCGATCCATAAATGATGCAGATTGAATGATGATCCTGAGGTTGGAGAGTAAGTCTTTTCTGAAAGACAGATAGAATCCAAAGTGAGAAGTAGATCTAGGTGAAGGAGGGCGAATGAAGTTCAAGTTTCCAAGATTATGAATAATGCTTGTTCCAGGTAATTGCAAGGGTGTAATGAGCAGAGGGAGCATGACTTGCTTGATAAGTTACTGGACAGAGAACAGTGGAAATGCTATGGTACAAGAAGTCAATGATGAATGATCCAACTTGTAAAAGGTTTGACTGTTAAGGTATGGTATGGAGGCGAAGAATTCAGTAACGAGTGAAGAGACACTAAGGGAGCTTCCATGAAGTAGAGAATGGGTAGAACAGAGTCTTTGAGTGTCCTGAAGATGACGGTTCATTCTCAATCCATAGACAATGCAGACTGAATGATGATCCTGAGGATGAAGGGTAAGCTTTTTCTGAAGGATTGGTAGAATCCTAGGTGTGGAGAAAATCCAGTTGAAGAAGGGCTAATGTAGTCCATATTTCCAAGGTGATTAAAGATGCATGTCCAAAGGGATTGTAGGGGCATAATGAGCCGGGAGAGCATAATTTGATTGCTATACAACCAGACCGTAAACTATGGGACTTGCAATGATTTGTAAAGTCATGGGTGAATGATCTAATTCATGTAAGGCTTGACATTCGAAGTAGTCTGGAGGTAAGGAATTTATTAGTGAGCGATAAGTCGCTACGTAAACATCACGGGGTAGAAATGAGTAGAGGACAGTTCTGAGTGACTGATGGGAGTAATGCCATAAGTGATTAGTAAATGAATAGAAGAAGATCTGCAGAAGCAGTCCAGATGGAAGCCTAATGTATATAGGGAATGATTGGCAGTTTGGTATGAGAGATGGATAGCTTCTTTTGTCATGATGTTTATGACTTTATGTGTAAATATTTTGCTGGTACACTGCTTGAAGTACATGCGGGTATTTCTGTGGTATGATTGTCCAGGAGATGCACTATAGTGGCATATGGTTGGTTAAGATTACAGGTAATCAGATGCCGAATTACTTGAGAGAAACTTAGAGTCGGATATAAGGAAGAGTCTATAGGCTGAATTGGCAGTGAGGTAGATTAGTGTAGGATGCCATCAGATGTTGGAGCTACGGCTGATTAAGACTGGTTGAGAGGCAAGACTGAGTCAATGAATTTGCCTTGACTGTTACAGATTTCTGAATAGGTTTCAGGAGAGCCAGTTCTTGGTGATAGTCTGTACTGCATAGATTAATGAAGGTAAGTCATGAAGAAGAAGCTGTAAAGTCTGCTGGAAGAGCGGTCAACTTAGTCAAAAGTACTAGGTGAAAAGGTGCAGATGATTGTATAAGAAATGGTGATGTCCAGGTGCGAAGGCGATGGTTGGATGGCGTGGAATTAGTAATTAGCTAGGCAGTGAAAGTCCCAAGATGCATTTTCTGGAAGGCACCTGTGAGAATCTTAAAACAAGCAGTGTCTGTTGAGAGAAGCAGGAGTCGAGTAACTTGGTCAACAGAGTCGGTGTTGGTAGAAGAGGCTGCAGGAAGTAAAATGGATGATGCCTGTAGTTGAATGGGTTATCCTGTGATTCCCGGTATCCATAGAAGTGATACTGAATATGAAGTCAGAGCATGGCAGAAGGATTTAAGTCCTTTTCGTGTAGGAGGATAGCCAGTGAGACAAGGTAGACAGGAACGCCACTGTGATTAAATGGACAGGAATCGGAGGGTATATCCAATAAAGAGAGAGAAGATCTTCCTATTGTCCAGGCAGATGGGATTCCATGAATGATCATGAGGAGCTCATTGGGCAAAATATAAAACTCTGTGATGACGTAAGAGTCTATGAGGCATATTAACCAAGGGATGTTTGCTGATGATAGTATTTCTCCAGAGTAATGAACGAGTGATCCAATAAGTAGTGGAAAGTTACTGTTAGAATGGCCAGAGTATGAGTATGAGAGTGATAATATGGAAGAGCAATGACTGGGTAGGAATACTGGTCAGAGATAGGGTACTAGGCCCAAAAGAGCCACTGCACAGGATGAAGCCCCGAGCCTGCAAGGCAGAGTTGATAGGCACCCAGTCAAATGGAAACTAAGTCCTGATCAAATCCCAAGGACCGAAAGAAACGATCTGGGAAAGGCAGTGGGCTAGGCAAAGCTGGATGACAAACTGTGCAGGAAGGAACAGGACCGGGCAGCCCCTCAGCAAACAACAGCAGGATATAGGAAAGCTGAAGCAGTCATTAGAATACAATCCATGGAGGCCAATAAGTGAAGTGTAGTATGCAGAGCAACTGGGTTGAGGTACAGAAGTCCTACATCCAGCTCTGGTGGCAGCTAACTAGGGAAGGGATTGCGGATATGGAGTGAAGAAGGAGTAAGGTCTCATATCCGAAGAGAGAAAGAAACTCGGCCATCGACTGGAAGGATGACCCATGGCAGGGAAGTCCCAGAGGCAGGCAAACTGGATGAAAATAGATACCAGACCAGCTAGCAGAGTAAAATCACGAGGGAAAGGAGACCAAGGGGTCAAGTATGATGGTCCATGGAGGAGTGGTATGGCGAGTGGTGAGGAAGGATGAAAGTTTGTAAGTAAAGGATCCTGGGCCTGGATGGAAGTGGTAATCAGGGAGGACATGGAATGTGCATGAGGAGGGACCTGCATGTACATATGTAGGCTCCCTTATGAAAGCAGGTGAGGTGAGATGGTGGGCATGATGCTCCAGAGAAGGTTGGAGATGAAGGCACATATGGGACATGCTCAAGTCCAGGAGGGAATAGCAAGAGATGGTCCGATGGAGAGCAAAGAAGGTCAAACGATTGTAGAAATGGGCATCTGGGCTTGGTAAACGAGGAGAGAGAACTAGACTTCAATACCACTCTACAGAGGCAGGAGGATGGATGCAAACAAGGTATGGAGGTCCTTGTCCTGATGGTAGTTACTCCTCGAAATCAATAAGAAGACATACAGTCACTGTCGATATTCAGAGCCGAGGGTGGAAGGCTGAAGGAGAGTGGTGGTCCCGATCCTGAAGGGAAACTGCGACCTGTACCCAGCGGAGGATGTAGAAAATGAAAGTAGTGAGGCAAGCTGAGGCTGTTGACCAAGTAAGTTAGTGCACTGAGGTTGGAGGGAAGGTTGTAGGCAAGGAGAAATGGAGATTACTAGTATAAGGAGGTCCAGTTCTGGAAGGGTTATGGCATCTGAGAGCAAGTGGAGATTGGACATGTGTGAAGCAGCAGAATGGAACTTATGCACCAGGTATGATGGATGAGGAGAGATGATCCTGACTGTAGGCAGCTAGGAGAGGTAGGATGATGAGAGGACATGGGTGAAGAAGTTCTGTTCCTGAAGTGAAGTGGCAACCCACATCAGATTTAGGAGTCTAACAGTAGAAAGAGTCGAATACAGATTCAGGCTCCCAGCCATGGAAGTCAGCGGGGTAGGACTATGAATCGAAGCTGCAGACTAGGTACTATGTAGAAGGCAAGTCAAGTAAGGTCAAGTTCCTGAAGGAAAGGAACATCTGAGTATTGGGCAGAGAGTGCGTCAGTGAAGCAGTAAAATGTATATTCAGATACCTGTTGGGGACAGCTGAGACGAGATGATGTTGATGTGAGGCAGCCATTCATAGGTGGGATGATGAGGACATGTGGAGCACAGAAGTTCCATTCCTGAAGGGAATCACAACCAGTATGAGGTAGAGGAGTTATGGAATGACTTAGTAGATTGTAGACATGGCTCCCATCCCTGGTAGTCGGGGCTAGCTAAGCTTCACTTGATGCTGTCCAGCAGAGTTAGGGACAGAGAATGTCAAGTTGGCAAGTGAAATGAGGTAGTGAATGAAACAGAATCCCATCCCCGGTAGATAAGGGAAGCCTACCTTCACTCAGCACCTCAGAAGGTGTGAGTTAGGGACAGAGTCCAGAATACTGCTGGTATGGGCTGGCTAGAGGCACGGAACGTTGCTGAAGAAGAGTATAGAGTAGGGAACTGACGTGAGACAGACATGATGAATAATACACTGGTGTGAGGAAACATAAGTAGGATGATAAGAAGGGTAAGCACCTGGACAAGATGAAGAGAAGAGGTAGAGGCAGCAACAGAGGTGACTAGGTGCGGTGGAAAGGGAGCACATGGCTAGAGCTACCGAAATGGAAAGGGAATGAATAGGATGGGGCAGTGGGATCTCAGTGTAATGGAATTGATGAAGGCAACTTGTAGTATGACACCCTTCAGAACCATGAGCTAGCTGAGTGGTGGTAGACACAGAAATACAGGTATCTGAGGATACAGGTATGCAGGTGATGAGGCAGAATTGTATGATGCCAATCCCTCCACCCCCCCAACCAATACATTGTGGGAAGGCACATTGGGTAGTAGGGTAGCACAAATGAGATAGTGAAAATGATAGGCAATAGGCAAGTGAGAAATTGGATGTCTGGGATCACCCAGACACTGTTGTAGAAGTGGGTACAGCAGCAGTCTGCAGAGAATAATTAGAAAGGGGAAGCTGAGGAACTGGGAAGGCTGGAAAGCCAGTGATTGATTCCCATTTTGAGCAGGGGCAGATGTCCTGGATAAGGAGGAACAGCAGGGTAATATGAGCGGAGGCAGGCTCTAGGAATGAGAGAGTGAACAGTCAAAATACAGGAGGTACATGGACGGAGCATGATGCCATGGCCTGGATTAAGGCTTGTGGAAAGGCAGGCAAACAATGAAGTAAGGTACTCACTTGGAGGTAGAGTGGACATGTGCCGCAACGGCATGGAGGAGCAAAAATTAAGGAAGCCACTGGAGACAAGATCTGACATCATTGCTGTTTGATATGTAGGTGCGGGCTGACCTGGTGGCTGAGGAGTTGAGGAGGAAAGAGGGACGGTCACGGGGATTGACAGGAAATGGCGTGCCCCAGGAAGGGGATTAAGGAAAATCCCCAAATAACTGAGTGTAGGAGCACACGGCTTTGGGTCTGTCCGACAGCCCTAATTTCATGCTTCGATGTCTTCTGTGGGCCAGGTCCAACTATGAATCTCAGCATTGGGTTCTTGGGGGTCCTTTCATGCAAATTCATCTGGTTCTAAGGAGAGGCATTCTTTGCACTGAGAGATAAAGACAAATGCACCTAAAAGCCCAAAAAGGACATAGACAAGGGAAACCCAGGCACCAGGGAAAGTGGAGAGGTGGAACAAAGCTGCCCAAGAGAGGGGAGACTGGGAAGGAAGCAGGACAACAGGTAAAGACAACAGCAAAGGGGAGAAAGAGACAAGGAGAGGGAAAGGAAAAACACAGGGAAGGGAAAACAATCAAAAAGGAGCAGCAACAGGTGCAGGAAAAGCACAGCCACACAAGCCATGCAGAGAGCCCAGGGAACACCCCGATTTTTTAAAATGTTTTAATGATTGATTTTATTACATTGTTTTAATTTTATATATTTGATTTATTTATTGTAAAAGCACCTTGGCTTTGGAAAGGCACTTTTTAAAAATAAAGTTGGATTGGATTGGAGTTGGAACATGAAACACTCCCTAAGCAAGGGAGCTGCATTAATGGAGGGCTTAAGTAGAGGTTGTGGGAGGAGCTATTCCCCACATTGAACCTTGGGCCAAGCTCTGCCATTCTAGTCTTTTACTGAGGGATGTTTGACTTAGCCTGTATACAAGGGGTCCCAAACTAACTGTCCCTCCCTTGCTAGTGGGCTCTGGGTCATGTAAACACTTTTGAAGTACCAGTTATTAACCCTTGGCTAGGGCAGTGCCAACTAAGCTGCTGGGAGACTAAATGGCTTGCCCACTCCTTTCCCCTTGCTCCTGACAGAAGCTGGCATCAAAGTGCATTTAAACTATTAAATTATTAAACTATTAACAATAGTCCTTAGCTTGGACTACAGGTTGCTATGTAGCTACTAGCACATCCTTATTGTCCTTGGGTTAAAACAGGACCTACTTTACTCCTACTTGGTGCACGGGGTGCTGACTGATTTAAATAAGACAAAAGAAAAACAAACCACACTACGAGCTTACTTTACCCACCTAGCCAACCTGTGCATTTCTTTAAAAAACTGGGGCCTGTCTTGTAGTTTAATTTGGAGTTTGCTTTGCCTCTGCTCCTACTAGAACCCTTTCCTAGTAAAGATAGTGCCTGCTTTGCTGTTTGCTCCTCCATGAGAAGTTAATTTATATAAATCAGCCTGCCTACCTTCAACTCCTTCCAGAGCTGCTTTTACTTTAATAGGGCACATCTTGCCTTGTTTGCCCACCCTCGGGTGATCATTTGTCCTTGGGTCTTGCCCTTACCTCCTCATGGCCATGACTGTCCTTTTACTGCACCATCGGGTGCATGAAAAAATTTTGTTTTTAGTTAATAATTCAGGTGGTCAGCACCTGCCCATTGGTGTTGCTGCCAACTCACCATGCCGAAATGGGATGAAGTAACTGCTGAGGAAGGAAGGGTCTGGTTTCTGGTTACAGACAGAAGTGTTGCTCTCAGGGGTCCTCACTGGGCTTGGTCAAAGGCTCCTCCTTCCAGCACTCCTTCTTGCTGATGCAACTGCTGCTCCCACTCTCTGTCTTTCTTAACCACTGCAGCCCTGCTTCACGCTGCTGTGACTGAGGGACCTTATTGACTATTTAGTTTTAATAAAAAAATAAATGGGGCTGAACAAAGTCATCTGACTGCTGAGCCTAACTGTCGAGGGGACCGCCAACACTGCAACCGCACAGAAGAGGGGAAAACAGAGGTAAGATCCCCTTTCTGTGGCTTTTTCCTTCCACCGGCTGCCCTCCATTGTACTGACTGCACTCTGCTTTTCTTCAACAGCTGATAGCACTCCCCAAATGAACTGCCCTTGATGGCTGCTGAAGGCCAATCTTAAAGCCCCCCAGCATTCGAGACGCTGAGTCTCTGACAATCCTGGGGCAACCAACAGTCCAGTACAAGCTGGATGTTTTGAAAGAGATACAGACTTGTGACATTCTGGCTTGGGTGGAAAAACAGCTGCAGAGGACGAGCATAGAAAAAAAAAGTTTTAAAATGCAGGTAGCAGTTCACCGTATGGGGCCCCTGCCTCTACAGTCACTTTTCCCCTGCCACCTTACATTACCAAGGGCACCTTGTCTGAGGCACCTCACCATACAGGGGACACTATGGAAACTGGGGGTACCTGCTTTTGAGGTATTATACATTCAACCCTGCTAAAAGGTACATGTCCCCATGTATCTGCTTAAACCACTTGGTAGGACACCATACTTTAAAAATTTAAACATTCTTAACTTATACATTTAACATTCCTAACACCTATGCTTTAGCCAATAAAATGACTATATCTTTGTTATGTGCTTTTGTTTTATTTACAGGTTGCCTTTACCAGAACTACTGGATTTCATCTATCCAACGTTTGGGAGGAATACCTTTGTTTGTATGGTAGGATCTATGTACAAGACATTCGGTAGAGATGGCAGTAACAGGACCAAACATACTGACATCTGGTAGCCAAGGCCATTCTATAGGATTCCCAGGGGTAACCATGTATGCTGTGGTGTGCTCCTGCCTATTACATCTGTCATCTTTGATATCCTGAATGTTGTCTAGATCAGTTGTTTGGAATGTACATGACTTCAACATATTCCAGTGCACTACTTTACTTGTGTGTCCTCCCATTTTGCATTTGATTCTGAACACTTGTAGTTCTTGGTATGGAATGTCAGTGATTACAAATGGTGTGAGCAACCACCTGGTTGTGAGTTTCTGACCAGTGATTTGAGTGTTCTTTAACAGGACTCTGTCTTCTATGGACAAGGGTACAGCTCATGCTTTGAAGTTGTACAGCTCTTTCTGTCTCTGTTGCACATGTTCCATCTGAGTTGACACAATGTCAGTTGCTTCTTTGAATCATCATTGGTGTTCTTCCACCCATACTGTGGTTACCTTTTCTACCTTTTTGGATTCTGGCTGTACATCCAGGACTGTGGCCATCAGAAGTCTTCCATGCCTGCAGGACATTAAGTAGTAGGGTGTATACCCCATGGAACAGTGGACAGTATTATTATAAAGATAGCTGAATTCAGGAAGCAATTCTGGCCATTTTATTATCTGTTGCTCAGACACAGCTCTCAACATTTCAAACAGTGTGAGGTTTGCTCATTCACATAACCCATTTGTTTGTGGGTGGTAGGGGCTGTTCTCAAGTTTCCTGCTGCTATACATGGGACACAGTTCTTTGAAGAGTGTCAATTCAAGAGCACTACCTTGGTCAGTTAGTATTTGTGATTGTTACCCATATGGGTGAACAAACTGTCTCCAAAAGGCTTTAAGGGGTACCACCACCATGAACTTTGTGTTGTGGTCAGTGATCATTAGCTCATGTTGGAGCCCACTTTTAATGGGTTCTATTTTCAAATGGTCAAAAACAATTTCTTGTGGAGCGTGAGTTATGGTAGGGTGCAGGGAAGCTCTCTGTTTATTGTCTGTTTCTCTTCTTAAGCTGCAGAACAAGCAATCCTCACACCATTGTCTAATATCATCTCTCATGCTGATTCAGTAGAATGTTTGTCTGACTGTTGTCTGTTTTCTGGTGTCCAAAGTGACCTGATCCATTGTGATAGGCTTCTGGAATGGTATCTGCCTCTGCTTATTGGATGAGGATCTGGAAAATCTCCTCTCAGGTTTTAAGTCTCATGTTTTTTGCAGAACTCTTTTATTTTCCAGGCAGAGGTATTCTCGCTGTTTTAGCAATCTGGTCATTCCTGGGGAGAGAGTCTTTTGTTTCTGTACACGTGTGGTCCTGCCAGTCCTGAGAATTTCTTTTAGTTCACTGGTCAGAGGACTTGTCCTGCAATTGCATCCATAGACCTGTTCTTTCATCTGTCAGCAATTTGAGTTCTGCACCTGGACAGGGCTGTGATAACTTCTAAAAGTTCTACCTCACAAACTTTCTATGCAGAACCCAAAAACTTTCTACCAGGTAGAATTGGGTTCTAAGAGGTAGAACTAGGTTCTACCAGCTATAACCAGGTTCTACCAAATATAACCATGTTCTACCAAGAAAAACTACATTTTCTACTGAGTATAACCAGGTTCTACAATATATAACTAAGTTCTACCTGGTTCTACTTAGGAAATCCACATAAGAATACACATATATGAATATATATATATTATGGTAGCACAGTAGTGCTAACATAGTTAGGGTTGAGTAGCACATTTAAGGTTAAAGGGTCAAACTTTGCACCTTATTAACTTTGCCACTGTTCAACAGATTTGTCTGAAATTTGGAATGCATGATCAAGAACCATACATCTTGGGATCTGCCAAGTTTTGTACCAGTCGGATGTACGGCTGAGGAGTTAAGTATGATCTGCACGTGCGTTTACTGTTTCTGGTGAATTCTTTGCTCGTGCCTACAGGTCACATGGTTGGTACGACCTGTCCAAAATCTTCAGGAAACATGTGGCCAGGGTCCCCAATGTGCATTTTGAAGATTTCGTGAAAAAATATTAAACGGTTCAAAAGTTATTCAAAAAACAAGTTCCCATTATAAGTCAATGGGAAAAGTTAACAAAAAGTTTGACAGTGTCGCAAATATACTTTTTAGTGTTGCAAATGGCCCTAGTAGTGTCACAAATCTGCTATTTTGTTTTCAGCTGGTGATCAGAAAAATGCTTGGCATTTAAAATTGGGACCATCTAGGGACACAATTCTTTTTGTGTTTACCTAGTTGAGCCCTGAGGATGCTAGGCATGTCTTTATTTTGGGGTTAAACACCCTAGAAATATGTTTTTCAAATTTCTTGAAAAAGTAGTGTTGCAAAGTAGTGTCGTACTCACGACACTTTCGCAAATGTTTGCGAAAGCTGTCGCAAATCACGACACTACTTTTTAAGACTATGGCCAAAATGACAGCAGTTATTTGCCACCCTGCTGCAAAAGAACGGTTTGGTCTTTTGAGCTGAAATTTAGAGGGAGTGCAGCCAACATCTCACAGATGTGCCTTCTGGTGGTTTGGTGAAAAAATATTGCATCGCTGCAAAGTTACAGTACACCGAAGTTGGTGTTTTCCCCCATAGACTAACATGGTGGCGTACACTGCACCTTTCGGGGCTCGTATCTCAAAAACGATGCGAGACGCAGACTTTTTCTTGTGAGTTACATAGCCCTATGGGCTATGTAAAAACAAAAACCTAGCCAGGGAAATCATGATTTCTATGAAATTTAAATTTTTTTTCTATATTGTGCGGTTGCTGAGATATTAGCAATTAAGTACTTCCAATGCTCGTTTTAAGCTTTGATGCCCATTACAATGCATACATTCTTTGTACACACTGTGTTTCTCTATGCACCTGTTCGGCAAAAACAGGGCATGCGCTTCTGTTACTGTTACAGTTATTGTTTCCACTTGTGTTTATGTCCCCGTTTGCATTACCGTTCCCATGTATGCCACTGTGTGCGATACCCTTTGTGTTGTCATTTGCGCTTGCATTTTTGTTACTGTTACCATTTTCATTTCCACTATGGTCTTTGTTTGCGTCACTGTGCGCATTGCTATTTGCATTTCTGGCAGCCCTTTCATTTGCTTTTCCATTTCTCTTTCATTTTGCATCTTCCTTGCTGTTACTGTTACCATTTGCATTTGCAATTGCGTTACTGTGCCTGTGCGTATTATGGTTTGTGTTTCCATATGTGGTTGCATGTCCTTTTGCGTTTTTGTTTCCTTTGCTGTTATTGTTGCTGCTACCATCACCATTTGCATTTACAATTGCAGTACTGTGCCTGTAATCATTTCGGTTTGCATTTCCGTATGCGCTTCTGTTCCCGTTTCTGTTTCTGTTTCCTTTGGCGTTATTCTTCATGCTAACTTTACCATTTGCATTTACAATTGTGGTACCATGCCTGTGCGCATTACAGGTTGCATTTACGTGTGCACTTGTGTTCGCATTTCTGTTTATCTTCCCTTTTCGCATTCTTTTCACTTTGACACTTAACATTTCCTTTTATAATACCACTGCCATCACTGTCCATGTTACCACTTGCATTTTCGTATGTGCTTCAATGTCCGTTTGCGTCACTGTTTGCTTCGGTGTCACTTTGCGCTTGCATTTCTATTAACGTTTCCTTGACCATTTATGTTTGTGTTACCATGTGCGCCACTGTTGGTGCTTCTGTTTGTGTTGCTGTTCCTGTTACTATGTCACAAGACATCACCCCCATGCTACCGCTGCTGCATTACATTCACTATTTCTTGTTATCATTCTCAAAAAAATGGGAAATTAGAGGCAAAAAACTCCATTTAATGCATCAGTTAGGGTTGTTCCACAGCAACAAAAGCGAGAAAATTCAGTGTTAGGGTTGAAAGCCCCCCCCAGACCCCTCCAGCCCACCCCCTCAACCGGCATTGGGGTTCGCATTGGGGTCGTTGGTCCTAACTCTCACCCCATTCTTCTATTCCTCAACTTCTTTACACATGTGATGGGGTAAGAGTTAGAGCTGATGACCCCAATGCACACCCCCATGCCAGTTGGGGGGTGGGTTGGAGGGGTCCAAGGGGGGCTTTCAACCCCAGCATTTCTGATTCAGTTGCATAGGTGTTGCTGGATCCAGCACAAAGCTCTGCAAAAATGGTTTCTTAAAAGCTAAAACTCAGATTTGCATTGCACTATGACTGGACTGTAGATACATTCCAAATGATTTGAAAAACATTATATAAACATTGCTCTTGAGCTGGTTAAGCACTGAAAAAATAATAGAGTATGAGTTGCCAGTGCATTGCCAGCTGTGAAAAATAATGCTAAACCAACTCATTGAGGTAACAGTTGAATGTGACTTGTACTGTTTATACACATATATGTTTTTCATGTTTGGAATACAGTACTAAGAATATGTTTTGCAAAGTTTTGGTGCATAGGATTCTGTCTCAGTGCACCAACACTTTGCAAAACTTACCATTCTTAGATTCTTAGTACTACAGCACATGTACTTTCCCAGACATGCAAAATATGTGGATTTTTTACTCAACCAGAACCAAGTAGAACTTCTTTATATATTATATTGTAGAACCTGGTTATACCCAGTAGATATTATAAAATAGTGTTTAAACAGATTTAGAAAGCAGTAGAGGTCAGGGAAGATATATTACTTATATCTCATCCCTGATATCTTTATCTTTCTAAATCTGGTTATAGCCCAAAGGGTTAACCCACTGAGCTACTCCCAGTTACAATAATTTAAATTCTTCTCCCATTGTTGGATCAAGGTACAGTTAGCCCCCAATGGCTGTGGCCATGGGCTATAATGAAATGCATGGATGGCTGGCATCCAATATTTGTTTTAGGTTTTGTGTTATTTTGAGTAAATATCAAAATTACCTCCCTGTTCTCTCCTGTCCTTCTAGTACAGTCTCCTGCCCTGCTCCCCTTATGATCCATAAGTTAACTGTGTCAGTATTACCCCCATTTGTGCCACCCTCCCTAGCACCCCTTCCCCACCTCTCACTCTAACAGAACTTTTCAGCTTATATCATATATTGTAGTAGTGACAATTGGCAAGTACTACTTCTATATATGAGGGAGAGAAGAAGTAGTTTCTGACAAATGGATCAGGTAGTACAACCAAGAAAGGTGGGAGAATGTCCAATGAAGTGGAAGGAGGAATTCAACGGATGGAGGAGGAAAAATGGAGCTAACTTGATGTTTCACTTGTTTGGTAGCATTCATTGAATAGTGAAGAAGGGTTGCATACATTTTCTAAAAGCCAAAGGGCAAGATGTTAGCAGCATGGTGCAGGGCTTGCTTCCAGCCCTGCGCCACAACACTTTTCTTTTGGCAGTATGCCAAACCCATCACTGCAGCTACACCTAATTTTCCAATCTTGAGTGCAGTTATGACAGTTTTCATGAGTTTTGGCAGTTTGCACCACATATCTGGTGCAAGCTCCATAACACAGGCCCACGGGATTGCAGCAAGCTAGACCAGAAAAAGTTGGTCTAACTTGCGGCAATTGCTGCACGGGATAAAAAATCCTGTTAGATCACTGCAAGCCCTATGCACCATATAACTGATACACTGGGGATTGCAGCAATCTAAGTGTTTTGAAAATCCTGCCCAAAGTGTTGGGGGAAATTAACTATGTTATATTACTACGGTATGTGATATTGCTACGGAGAAGGGTGTGAGAGGGATGTGTAAGGGTAGATGAAGGGTGAGGTACTGACATATTTGGGCATCTGGTTGAAGGAGGATGAGATGGGAGTCAGTAGAGTCAGAGTGCACTTGTTGGAAACAAGAAAAGGGGGAGCCAGGATATATTCATCATCTTTACTCAAAATAATGAAAAAACCCATAATAGTCTACCATCAGTAATTTTTCTTTAAGATGGCCGCATTGAGTCGAGTAGTTTGACTAGTGAAAACATAGGGATTGTTATTCCCAAACTACAGTAGGGTCAGTGCAACACTGCTGGAGGCATTGAGTCAAGTAGTTTAAGTAGTGAAAACACAGGGAGATTTGTTCCAAAACAGGTCTATACGTGACTTCTGACTCCAATTAGTCAAATAGTTTAAGAAGTGAGAGCACACAGTGATTTATTCACAAACAGGGCAGTACAGCACTACTGACTGTGTGGACTCAAGTAGTACAAGTCATGAAAACACAGGGAGATTTATTCCCAAACAGGTCAGAACAAAACTGCCAGCTGCATCGACTCAGGTATTTTCAGTGGTGAAAGCACAGGGAGATTTATTTTCAAAACGGGTCAGTACGCAATTGCTGGCTGCATCAAGTCAAGTAGTTTAAGTAGTGAAAATACAAGAAGAATTATTCTTAATCAGGTCAGTACAGCAATTCTGGCTGTGTCAAGCCTAGTAGTTTTAGTGGTGAAAACACAGGGAGATTTATTCCCAAACAGGTCAGTACACAACTGTTGGCTGCATCCAGTCAAGTAGTTTAAGTAGTTAAAATACAGGGAGAATTATTCCCAAACAGGACAGTACAGCACTGTTGGTTTCATCAAGTAGTTGCACCAAAAACAGGGAAATTTATTGCCAAACAGGTCAGTGCACCACTGCTGGCTGCATTGAGTCAAGATGTTTAAGTAGTGAAAACACAGGGATATTTATTTCCAAACAGGTCAATCAGTACAGCACTGCTGGCTTCATCGAGAAGTTGCACCAAAAACAGAGAAATTTATTCACAGACAGGTCAGCACAGCTGATGACTTCTGCTTCCAATGAGTCGGGTAGTTTAAGTAGTGAAAACACAGGGATATTTATTCATAAACAGGTCTATACGGCACTGCTGGTTGCATTGACTCAAGTAATTTAAGTAGTGAAAACATAAGGATATTTATTTACAAATAGGTCAGTAAAGCACTGCTGGTGGTGTTGAGTAAGGAAGTGTAAGTAGTGAAAACACAGGGAGATTTATTCACAAATACTGTAGGTCAGAGCAAAACTGATGGCTGCATCAAGTCAAATAGTTTGAGTGGTGAAAACAAAGTTAAATTTCTTCCCTAACAGGTTAGTACACAACTGCTGGCTGTATCAATTCAAGTAGCTTAAGAAAGGAGATTTATTCTCAATCAGGTCAGTACACAATTGTGGCTGGGTCGAGCTAAGTAGATTAAGTAGTGAAAATACAGGGAGATTTATTCCCAAAAAGGTCAGTACACAACTGTTGGCTGCATCAAGTCAAGTAGTTTAAGTAGTGAACACACAGAGAGATTTATGCCCAATCAGGTCAGTACAGCACTGCTGTCTGTGTCAGATAGTTTAAGTAGTGAAAACACAGGGATATTTATTCATAAACAGCTCAGTACAGCACAGTTGACAGTGTCGAGTTAAGTAGTTAAAGCAGTAAAAACACAAGGATATCTGTTTACAAACAGGTCAGTACAGCACTGCTGGCTGCCTTGACTTAGGAAGTTCTAGAAGTGAAAACACAGGGAGATTTATTCACAAACAGGCCAGTACACAACTGCTGGCTGCAATGAGTCAAGTAGTTTAAGCAGTGAATACACAGGGAGATTCATTCACAATTGTGTCAGTACTGCACTTCTGACAGCATCAAGTGAAGTAGTTTTAGTCATGAAAACACAGGGAGATTTAATCCCAAACAGATCAGTACAAAAGTGCTGGATGCATTGAATCAAGTAGTTATGTAATGAAAACACAGGGAAATCGAGTCCCAAACAGGTCATTACAGCACTATTGGCTGCGCTGAGTCAAGTTGTTTAAGAGGAGAAAACTCAGGTATATTTATTCCCAAACAGGTCAGTCAAAACAGCACTACTGGCTGCATCGAGTAGCTGCGCCAAAATTGAGAAATTTATTCCCAAACAGGTCAGCACAACACTGCTGGCTGGGTCAATTAGTTTAAGAAGTGAAGCCACAGGGATATGTATTCATCAACAGGTCAGTACAGCACTGCTGGCTGTGTCGAGTAAGTAGTTAAAGTAGTGAAAACTCAAGGATATTTATTTACAAACAGGTTAGTACAGTAGAGCTGGCTGCATCGAGTCAAGTAGTTTAAGTAGTGAACACACAGGGAGATTTATTCCCAGTCAGGTCAGTACAGCCCTTCTGGCTGTATTGAGCATAGTAGTTTGAGTGGTGAAAACACAGGGGGATTTATTTCCAAACAGGTCAGTCAGTACAGCACTGCTGGCTGCATTAAGTAGCTGTGCCAAAATTGGGAAATTTATCCCCAAACAGATCAGCACGGCACTGCTTGCTATGTCAAATAGTTTAAGTAGTGAAAACATGGGGATAAACAGGTCAGTACAGCACTGCTGGCTGCATTGACTCAAGTAGTTTAAGCAGTGCAAACACAGAGATTTATTCACAGATAGGTCAGAACACAACTGTTGGCTGTATCAAGTCATGTATTTTCAGTGGTAAAAACACAGTGAGATTTATTTTCAAAACACGTCAGTACACAACTGCTGGCTGAGTTAAGTCAAGTAGTTTAAGAAGTAAACGCACAGGGTGATTAATTCTCAATCAAGTCAGAACAGCACTTCTGGCTCTGTAGAGTCAAATAGTTTTTGTGGTGAAAACACACAGATATTTGTTCTCAAACAGGGCACTACACAACTGCTGGCTGCATCAAGTCAAGTAGTTTAAGTAGTGAAAACACAAGGATATTTATTCATAAACATGTGAGTATAGGACTGCTGGGTGCATCGAGTCAAGTAGTTTAAGTAGTAAAAACAAGGATATTTATTTACAAACAGGTCAGTACAGCACTGCTGACTGCATTGTGTCAAGTAGTTTAAGAAGTGAAAAAACAGGGATATTAAATTCCAAACAGGTCAGTACACAACTGCTGGCTGCTTCAAGTCAAGTAGTTTAAGTCATGAAAATACAGGGAGATTTATTCCCTACAGTGTTGCTGGCTGCATTGAGTCAAGTATTTTAAGTAGTGAAAACTCAGGGATATTTATTGCCAAACAGGTCAGCCATTCCAGCACTGCTGGCTGCATCGAGTAGCTGTGCCAAAATTGGGAAATTTATTCCCAAACAGGTCAGCACAGCACTGATGGCAGTTTCAAGTAGTTTAAGTAGTGAAACCACAGGGATATTTATTCATAAACAGGTCAGTACAGCACTGCTGGCTGCATAGAGTCAAGTAGTGAATAATGAAAACACAATGATATTTATTTACAAACAGGTCTGTATAGCACTGCTGGCTGCATCAAGTCAGGTAGTTTAAGGAGTGAAAACACAAGATGATTTATTCACAAACAGGTCAGTACAGCACTGCTGACTGGGTCCAGATAAGGACTGTAGTTTTAGTAACAAAATCACACAGAGATTTATTCCCAAGCAAGCCAGTGCACAACTGCTGACTTCGTTAAGTCAAGTAGTTTAAGCAGTGAAAACACAGGGAGATCTATTCCCAAACAGGTCACTACAGTACTGCTGGCTGCATTGAGTAACTATGCCAAAAACAAGGAAATGTATTCATAAATAGGTCAGTACCACACTACTGGATGCACTGAAGTACTGAAAACACAGGGATATTTATTAGGGCTGGTAGAATTCGGTGACATTCTGACCCTTACTGAATAAGAACCACAACACGTTGAAGTTCTGATTTGTTCTGATTAGTTCTGATTTATTGACAACATTTTTTTAAAAATGCATACACATGGGCAAAGTCGGTCACATTTGACACAGAGTCCCAAAGGAAATAATTTAATGGATTATTTGTATAAAAATTAATGTAATGTAAAACAGCTAAATAAAAAGCAATCACTCAATACTAGCCCCTTCTTGGCTGCCCTGTAATGGTGGCATATCCTGCTTGGGTCTGTGACATGAGTGTGCTCGGAGAGACAGAGGGAGGTGATGAGAGAGAAAGACAGACAGATGCAAATACCTGTATCATTAGTATTCTAACCTGTAATAAAACTAAGATCCCTCTAACTAATGTGAGGTCCTTCCGATGACTCCCACCCACACCCACAGACCAGGGACAAATTTACTGTCATGACTTGTGACTGTACACAGCACACCAACAGCACAGCAGTCCACCACCACTTCCTTCCAATATTACCCGACTGACTCCTACAGTACAGTTACTGTTAAGTGACCAAATTCAGCAACTGTTAAGTGTGCCTCAGAATTTGAATTGGAGATGCCAACACATCTGGTGCATAGCCACATGCAGAACAGTCCCACACTGTGGGGGGTTAGTTAATGCTTTTACATAATGTAACATGATATACTATAAAATTAATGATAATAAGGAGGAATAATGGGGAATGTGTGGTGATGTACTGTAGACAGCCTGCTACAAGTCACAAAGTCAGATTATCCCTTGGGCCACACATACCCAACAGCACATGCACATTACCTTGTATGTTGTTTGTCTGAACAGTATTTTTATTAATGCATGAAATCATGAATGAATGTTAACATGTGATCGTGATTCATGATTGGATGGCACAAGTCAAAGATTTATTTTGCCACCTTGCTGCCCTTGCCCAATATGCACAGCCACACTGAAGCCAGGAAAAGTGATTTTATTTGGGATTTCTAGGACTGTTACATTTATTGTTGGCCACCCTGCAGTCTCTCTCTCTCTCTCTCTCCTCTAGATGTCACAAGTCAAAGATTTATTTTGCCACCCTGCTGCCCTTGCCCTGAACACACAGCCACACTGAAGCCAGGGAAAAGAAATGTTATTTGGGATTTCTGAGACTGTTACCTTTATTGTGGGCCACTTTGCAGTTTCTCTCTCTCTCTCTCTCTCTCTCTCTCTCTCTCTTCCCCCTGAACATCACAAGTCAAAGATTTATTTTGTAACCCTGCTGACCTTGCCCTGTACACACAGCCACACTGAAGCCAGGAAAATAAATTTTATTTAGGATTTCTGGGACTGTTACATTTATCATCAACCCCCGACAGTCTCTCTTTCTTCTCTCTGGACAAGATCATGAATAAATGTTAAAAGTGATTGTGATTCATGATTGGATGGCACAAGTCAAAGATTTCTTTTGCTATCCTGCTGCCCTTGCCCAGTGCACACAGCCACACTGAATCCAGGATAAAAACAAATTGGGATTTTATGTAATTGTGAACTTTCTCTTTGAACCTCAGCATTCTCTACCTCACTCCCCTGGATCAGGAATGGCACAAGTCAAAGAATTTGCCAGCCTGCCCTTTCTCAAATACACAATCAGCTACACTGTCTGAGGCCAAGAAAAGAAAAACAAAACACTCATTTGGGATTTTCTGTAACTGTAAAATCTCTCTTGGGTCTCCAGTAGTCTCTGTCTCTGTCTGTCTGTCTGTCTCTCTCTCTCTCTCTCTCTCTCTCTCTCTCTCTCCTCTGGATCTGGAATGGCACAAGTCAAAGATTTTGCCAGCCTGCCCTTTCTCATGTACACGCTGCTAAACTGTCTGAGGCCAAGAAAAGAAAAGAAAAACAAACATTCATTTGGGATTTTCTGTTACTGTAAAATCTCATTCCTCTTTCCTCTGGATCTGGAATGGCACAAGTCAAAGATTTTGACAGCCTGCCCTTGCTCATATATACAGTCACGCAGTACTGCCACACTGCCTTAGTTTGCAATTTGTATCCCCCCAGCAGCCACCCAGGCCACCACTATCTCCCCAGTCCAGAGTCCTGACCCACCTTCACCCACCCCTGATGATCTATTTCTCTCCCCCTCCTTTCTCTCACTCTCCCTAATTTCTTCTTTTCCCACTCCCTCAGCTCATATATTTCTGGTGTGTTTTTGCATTCTTTGGGGGGTTTGGTGCTTTTATTTGGTGACTCTCAGCTGGCTGCCTGGTTCTACTGAACATGTGCCCCCTGTCCTCCTCACTCATCTGGGGCAGCATTGCATACTCAGCATGGTTATATACTGTGAGTGCATCTTGTGACCTTCTGTTGCCTGATTGGATGCTACCAGCCACCTGTATGTGCTGACGGCATCCCCATGGCAACAGACAATAAAATCATGGAAATAGCATCTCCACAGACCCGAAACCGGACTTCTACATCAAAGTCCATATTTATCAGGGCCTTGGATAGCAGGTTCAATCCAGGGGCCCAGATCTCCCATGAAACAGTCTCCCCAGCCCAAATATTTATTCCCAAACAGGTTAGTCAGTACAGCACTGCTGGCTGTGTAGCTGGGCCAAAATTGGGAAGTGTATTGCCAAACAGGTCAACACAGCACTGCTGGCTGTCTCAAGTAGTTTAAGTAGTGAAAACACGTGGATATTTATTCATAAACAGGTCAGTAGAGCATTGCTGGCTGCATCGAGTCTAGTAGTTTAAGTTTTGAAAACTCAGGGAGATTTATTCCCAAACAGATCAATACAGCACTGCTGGCTGCATCAAGTAGTTGTGCCAAAAACAGCAAGATATATTCCCATACAGGACAGTGCAACACAGCTGACTGCATTGAGTCAAACACTATAAGAAATGAAAACACAGAGATATTTATTCCCAAACAGGTCAGTCAGTATAGCACTGCTGGTTGCACTGAGTAGCTGCACCAAAATTGGGACATTTATTCCCAAATAGGTCAGCACAGCACTGCTGGCTGTGTCAAGTAGTTTAAGTAAAGAAACCACAGGAATATTTACTCATAAACAGGTCAGTATAGCACTGATGGCTGTGTCAAGTCAAGTATTTTCAGTGATTAAAACACACAGAGATTTATTCAGAAACAGGTCAGTTTCAAGTCATGTAGTTTATGTAGTGAATACACAGGGAAATATATGCCCAGTCATGTCAGTACAGTACTGCTGGCTGTGTCAAATAATTTAAGTAGTAAAAACACAGGGATATTTATTCATAAACAGGTCAGTACAGCACTGCTGGCTGCATCAAGTCAAGTAGTTTAAGTAGTAAAAACACAAGGATATTTATTTACAAACAGGTCAGCAAAGCACTGCTGGCTGCTTTGAGTCAAGTAGTTTAAGCAGTGAAAATACAGAGAGATTTTTTTCCCAAACTATTCAGTACAGAACTGCTGGCTGCATTTTGTGAAGTTGTTTAAGTAATGAAAACACAGGGATATTTTTTCTCAAATAGGTCAGTCAGTACAGCACTGCAGCTGCATTTTGTCAAGTTGTTTAAGTAGTGAAAACAAGGATATTTATTCCCAAACAGGTCAATCAGTACAGCACTGCTGGCTGAATTGAGTAGCTGCACCAAAATTGGAAAATGTATTCCCAAACAGGTCTGCACAGTACTGCTGACTGTGTCAGGTAGTTTAAATGTTGAAACCACAGAGATATTTATTCATAAATAGGTCAGTACAGCACTGCTGTCTGCATTGTCGGGTAGTTAAAGTAGTGAAAACACAGGGAGATTTATTCACAAACAGGTCAGTGCAGCACTGCTGAATGTGTCTAAATAAGTAGTTTTAGTAGTAAAAACACAGGGAGATTTATTCCCAATCGGGTTAGTGCACAACTGCTGGCTTCATCGAGTCAAGTAGTTTAATTAGTGAAACCATGGGGAGATTTATTCACATAAAGGTCAGTTCAGCACTGCTGGCTGCATTGAGTCAAGTAGCTTAAGTACTGAAAACATAGGGATATTTATTCCCAAACAGGTCATGCAGTACATCACTGCTGGCTGTGAGTAGCAGCGCCAAAACTGGGAAATTTATTCCCCAACAGGTCAGCACAGCACTGCTGGCTGTGTCAAGTAGTTTAAGTAGTGAAAACACAAGGATATTTATTTACAAACAGGTCAGTACAGCACTGCTGGCTGTTTCTTCCCTCCTTAACTTTCTCTTTCTATCACATCAAGAAAGTTAATCAAACTCACAGAAAAAACCCTCCAGAAAAGCTTTATTTTTTATTTTTGTTGTTGTGCTTGACTGCAGCAGAGCAGACTACACTGTTAGCCACTGTGCCCCACTATCACACACAAGCCCAGATCATAACACACAAAACTGCAAGAGTCTGAGCAGCAGAATAAGTCACAGTTTACTCTGGAAAATGTATTTTACCACTAGAACTGATCCACTGACTCAGCCAGAGCAGCTGAGTAAACTGGGTCACAAACTCCTTTGACCCTGTCCTCCTTTCTGTACTTTCTCCTTCCTCTCTAGTCCTGCCATCACAACTTCCTCCGACCCTGGCATTCACCCTCCCTGTTCTCCCTTCTGTACTTTCTCCAGCTTCCCACCCTCCCCTCACAATGACGGAAATTAATTCAACTATTAGCTTTTGGGGTTGCCCTTCCTGAGTTCTTCTCACAAGAAATGTTCTTTCTGGGTTTTTTTTTTGGGGGGGTGGGGGTTTGTGCTTAATTAGACAGATAGCAGATTCAAAGTTAACTCACACACCGCGAAGCACTGCAGTCCACCATGTTCACTCACATAGTCCTTTACGACCGTCAACCCACTCGACCTGCTCCACCAATCATCATTAGTGTTGTTCCCTGTGCATAGAGGGAGAGGTGGAGAGATCCTTCCTCCAATGAAAGGATGCGGTGCTGGATGACTGACATGATATCCCAATTGACTTTCATCAGCCATCCAACTGCTTGTTGCTTGCACACTATCACTGGCTGGGTACCATACTTGAGTAGGCAAATAGAGACCTTGCCATCCTTCACTGTGAACAGGATCTGAGCCACCATAATCAGGTCTTCCCATTTGACCCACTCTAGATTCACCAGGGCTATGTAGTCCTTGCCTCAAAATTCACTTTGGCCCTTCACATCATGATTATCTCAGCCCCTGGTTTCAACTAAACTAGTTGCTTGTCCAACACTCGACCTTTACAATTTCTCCCTTTTCCATTTGCAAAGTGCTGGTGGCACTGAAGCAGCTTAACTGTCTCCTGTAAGGCTTGTTTCTCTTTCCATAAGAGTGGACTGGTCTGTTCCCTGAGACCTTGTATTACATCCTTTGGGCAGTGCTGGAACAAGTTCATGCCCAAGATCATGGGTGGCAAATTTTCATAATAGAGATTGCTGATCAATGTCTCCTGGTTCTGATGTTCAGTTTTTCCCAGATTAATATTTGCTCCCATGTGGCCTATGATAGGAATGCTCAGGCCATTGCCAGCAATGAGATTCCTCCACCTCTTAGGGAGTTGTGCCAGTTGACCCCTTGTCCAAAGCTCAATGAAGCATCTGCCTTGTAGCATCATCATGCACGAGCCAGTGTCAAGTAGGACATTCCTTTTGATTCTGTTCATCTTGCTGGTTGTGGTCAGGGAATTTCCAATAAATCTTGTTCAAGTCAGGCCTTTTGGTAGACCTATTGCTCACTGTCCAAAGGTTTGGTTCACCACCCTGGGGACTCCCTGTTTAATGCTATGGCTGGTGTGTTTACATCTGAGTGCACCTCCTTTCGATATGACCACCGACTCCAAACCTTCAACATATTGGGTTCCCATTCAAGTCAAACTGATCACATGGCCTTCTTACAGTGCTTTTAGTTACCTGGAGCCCTGACAGGTGCCATTCAGCTCCTCTGGACAACTGATCTCTTACCTCCTATCTGAAGTCTTCCTTGATATTCTGGAGTTCTCTTTTCATGTCCTGCTACATATGTGCCAACAGCTCAGTCTCTGAGGGTCTTTTTCTCTCTTGATTTGGTTCATGATTGGAGGTCCTTGGTGAAGGAGCACCTGTATTTTTTCTCTAGTGTGTTGATGCATGTAGGACCCCTGAAATCTTCCTGGGATTTCCCATGTCTGGGCCTCTTTTGACATTCACTCAGATTGGTTACTCATAACTGAAGTCTGGTGGCAAACAGTATGTCCCGTCCAGCAGATCTCTGTTGCAGTCCCACAACACTGATGGAGACTCCATGTGTTATATGAATGTTCTGACTCCAGAAGTTCAATGGCTTTCTCCTTGAAGTACAAAAATTGCAATTCAGGGTTCTGTTTTGACAACAATCTTAATTATCTATGGAGAGCATTGCTCCTTACTCCTTCTATGAATCAGTCTTTTAACAGTTTGTCAGGGTCATGTAGATTATGGGGTTCCAACCTTTCAATTGCTTTGAGAGCCTCTTACAAGTTGAAAGCATACTCCAGTAGAGATTGATTAGCCAACTGCACCCTGGAGAAGAATTTCATCTTCAGGTCTGAGAGCATGTGAGCAGCGAACATTCTGTGGATTATGTTAAAAATTTGTTCTGCCTGTGCCTTTTCACACTCTGGCAAAGCATTAACCTCACAGTGAGCCACACCGGTGAGTTATCCAATCAAAATTTCTACTTGTTGTTGCTAGGGAATTTCATAGAGTCTGAAATTGGATTACATCTTACTTCTGACCTCTCCCAAATTAATAGAGGATGGGTCTGTGGTATCTCCCAAGAAGTGTGGCAACCAGAGTGCTCCAAAGTAGTAAGCCATGGTAACTGGATTTAGTTGTGCCCCTTCAACCGCTCCTCCTTCTGCAGCTCCTGGTCTTCTGGGTTCCATTTCTGCTGTATTGTTTCCTGCTTTGAACTCCAGTTAAATAATCTTGCAGACTCCATCATTGAAGTGAGCCTCGTGAGAGAGAGAGAGAGAGAGAGTCTTGTGTCTGGGTTAGAAAGAGATGAACCACTCGAGGGTAAGGCAGTTATTTGATTATTTGTCTACATGATGGAGGTTTCAACAAAATGGAGAGATAGGAGGCAGAACTCATGAAAATGATCAGTTTATTGAGCAACTGAAGCACATAATTCAGAACAAAGGAAAGGAGTACTCAACAAAACAGTTCAATTCTAATCACTCTACTATCGCTACTAGCTATTGAAGGTCACTACCATAACTATGATTACTAAGGTCACTATTACTGTAAACCTTACTAAGCTCTATTTTAAAATTTCTGTAACTATAAATGTGTACAATTTTGTATCCCAGAGTTCAAATGGGTCTGTTGGGCGCAATAGATGAGCTGTTACAGAAGAATTTGAACTATGAAACCTTTGCACACATGCTTTCCTTTGGCTGGCTTATAGATCAGATGAAAAGCAATGAATCTGGCCACTGTGCATGAACAGGATCTAGGGATATGAGCAAAACACACTTGCATTCAACAGAGGACCACAGAGTTGTCACAACAGTCTCTGGAAAAGAACAGGACACACATCTCCAAGGACTTGAACTGAAGAGTTTCAGGGCAGTCACCACTGACCACAGGAAGAGAGTTGAGGAACTGAAGATCTTGAATACCTTTGGGCTATCACCACTAACTCTGGGAAGAGATTTGAAGAACTGAAGCACTGGAAATCTGGAGCACCTCTGGGCTGTCACCACTGACCCCAGGAAGAGATCTGAAGAACTGAAGAATAGGAGATCTGGAACGCCTCTGAGCCATCACCACTGATAATGGGAAGGGATTTGAAGAACTGAAGATCTGAAGCACCAGCATGGCCTGGAACCAAGCAAGATGGCCACTTAATCCCTTTGCCCTTCACCATGAACCTATTTGCGTAACTCTGCTCACTGGATCCACTCCTAGCCCTGATCTAGCAGCAGTACCAACCATAGTACCTCCCGCACTCTCAATCAACCTAATTTGAGGAGGGAAGAATGGCACAGAAGGCTAGCACTGCCACTCAGTGATCTCTCCTAAGAAGCAGCCTTTTTTTCAGCAATGACTGCTATAGTGGGAAACCTGTCTACTGAACCGAATAAGGCAATGTTTAAGCAACTTTTACAAGGGATGACTAATATTAAGATCTCCATTACCACCAACACAAAGGTGATTGGGACCTTGATCAATGCCTCACAGCTGCTGAAACCCCATCTAAAGTTACTGGAGACTGATACCTCCATCTTCACACTCAACTGCTTGAGCAAGCAGCAGTTTTCAGACAACTTTGTGACAAAATAGATGAACTAGAAAACTGGGAGTGAAATAATCATTTGTGTTTTGTTGGTTTTCTGCAGAAAGTGGAGTTGTCAGAACCACTAGTATCCTGCAACATGGTGCTACCATCCTTCATGAAGCTGTGTGAGGATCCCCAGTTGGAAGCAGACAGGGCCCATCGGAGGCTGGTACCAATGACCAGAAAAGAGAATGGCTACAGCCTATTCTGGTCATTTCCTGAGATACCCCATAAAGGAGACTATCTTATAGTGTGTTCAGGAGCAGGGGAAGTTAAAGTTGCAAGGACACCCCATCATGATCATACAAGATTTTTCTAAACAGCTTACCCAGAAGTGGAGAGCCTTTACTGAGATCTGCCACCAACTGCATGATTGGGGGTGCAATTTACACTATGTTACCCAGCCACATTGCCACTGGTTCACAACAGGGTACTGTTAATCTTCCACATGCCAGAAGCCACCAAGCACTTCCTTGACAGCTGACTTCCTACATCCACTCATCAGGGACTACCTCCATCTCACCAGCTCATGCCTAGGAGATGCACATCCCATGTGGAGCCTACCCAACCCATGGATCTGGCCCCCTGCTCACAGACTGTTCCACCTGCCTCGCAACATCCTTCACTGGCAGGAGAACCATGGCTCCCATTGCTATGACCCAAAAGGAGGAACAGAGGCAATAACAGAGTTAGGAAAGATAGACATAATGCAGATCCATTCCAGAAGCCTCAGCAAGAGTGATGTCTCAGATAAGAATAACCCCAACTTGACAGATTTACTTGCACAGAAAAGGTCTGCATTGCTTGCTACAGAGTCCTTGGAGTCCACTCTGATGGTGAGCCACCCTCCAGATCCCTCACCAGACCAGCAGAGGCTGCAAGGTACTCAGTCTTTGGTCGATATCAGCTCCACAAAGAGCCCTGCAAATGCCTCTGTTTGTTTGACAAAAGTCATTGCAGCTGTAGCCCCCCTTCCCTGCACCTGCATCCTCAAGGCTAGAAGACTCACATCCATCCCCTACACTATTCACCCCCAAATCACTGCTTCCTACTCCCTTCTTCTACGCACTACCCCCCCAGGTCCAACTAACAATTGCCTCACAGGCAGCTAACCTACTACTACCTCTCACTTCTTCATTAAGCAACCCCTGCTCTCTACTTCTTTAATCCTCTACTCCTACCCCCCACTGCTCTCTAGACAGAGCCTTCTCAGGCTGCTTTTCTTCTGCTGCTCTGTGTTCTCTTAAGAAATCCTTTTTATCCTTTACCACCCTTATCCCCTTCCCCACCCTCACTTCCACGTCTTATGATACCTTTAATAAACCAGCACTTTTGTAACTATTCTGTCTTTCTACAAAATGTATGACCACCATTTATGTCTTTACTTGTTTGTAACCAGTTGTCTTGTCCTTTGTAAACCTTGACTTGGAGCCTTTGTAAATGAGCTCCCCAGCTCAATGGTGGTAATCTAAAACTGAAATAAATAAATAAAATAAATTAAAACAGACAAACCACCACCACACAGCTCAGTCGTTAGATCCATAAGGACCCCTCTACCAGTTGACCAGGTAATGGGTGAATTGTACTCTTTATACTTATAGAATAGGAACAGGCTGCTAAGTCCCAGCATGCAGGTTTGCTCAGTCTACACTTAAAACAACATCTTTGTTCTCTCTCTGGATATATTGCTTTTCTTTGTTTTTGCAATTAAATTTACTTTACTAAATTTTTGCAACAATAATAACAAGGATAAAAAAACAACCACAATAATATAAAAATACAATAACCAGCACTAAGGGAAGAAGAAAAAACAAGCAGGAATAAAAACACTAAAAACCTCTAAGACAAACAAGACACAAACCATCCCACCCCCACCCCCAAATCCCACCTCATCTTGTGCACTCTTATATACTTAACCAAATAACATAACCCAGGTTATACAAATAAGAAAACATGTAACATCTGACTTGAGAAAACTGAATATGGCCAACCCTGAAGTAACCTGAGAGAGGGATTACCCAGAACTAATTAAGCCTTCTGCATAACATAAGAGTACAATGGGAACCAACAGGCCTGGAACTTGTGCCACATATGGTTGAACAAGACAATTGCACACTCTGCATTATAAGCAGTTAAAAATTCCTGAAGCCATTCGGAATATGAGGGCATCCAATTCCCTTTCCAATGCATCATAATGAGCAACTTAGCGACTGATGCAATCAACGCCATATATGTTTTATCCCTGACTAACCCAATAGAAGTATAGTCTCCCAAAAGACAAACCTCTGAAGTAAAAAAGGTAGAATGCCCCAAAAAATAATAAAATACCTTTTGTATTAAAGCCTTGAGAGGTTTTACCCTAGGGCATATCCATAACATGTGATAAAGGGTGCCACTTTGTTTGCCACAAAATTCACATAATGGAAAGGCTAACTTGCCCATCTGAAATAACTCATAGGGAGTGTAGTACAGGACATGTAAAATGTCAAACTGTAGCAATATAAGCTAATCTTGTTTGACAAAACAATATGTGTCAGACCAAATATGGGACCAATATAAGTCTGTGTGGTCAATATTAAGAGAGTTCTTTCAATAAAAGGTGGATGGCGAAACTAAGTTCCAGACCTGTTGACTGATCTCATGATAAATGTAAGAAATAGGTTTGTCCTGTAATGAATAAGAAGTTAATTTCTGAAAAAGGGGACACACTGTATTAGATTATGGAGGGGGCCCTAATTAATGATTTTAAACAATGATGAAATTGTACATAGCTAAAAAACTGTTTTGAGGAAAATGAAAACTTTAATTGATAGTCTGCGAAGGAGATAATTTTATTCCCTTTAATAAGTGTTGCAATTGGGTCTACCTCCAGTCCCTTCCATCATACTGTCTACAAGGGAGAGCCTGAAATACAAAAATTGTAATTATTAAAAAGAGGTTGGCTAAGATCCCTTAGACAAGGATACTTTAGGAAATTACACAATTGAACATGGGCCCTGATGGACCATGCAATGGGGTGGATCTAAATTCCTTGGGTGTACCAGATAAAGAAATGTACAACGAAGAGGACAGAGACAGATTATATTTACTGAGTAAAGTATGTCCAATGGAAAGCCAACTGGGAATGGAGAACTATTTTTATCAGGATTGTCCCACTGAAAATATTTGGCTCCATGCAGGGACAAATAATGGCAATAAAAATCTGGTAACTGGAGTCTTCTTAACCGGTGTGGCCTACGGAGTTCATAGATGGCTCTATGAGGGGGCTTATTTTGCCAAAGGAAGGTAGAGCTCATGGAGTTCAGTTTTAAAAAACAAGATTTGGGGAGGAAAGTTTTAAGCATGTTAAGGGGATACAGAAGCCTAAGCAAACCACACATTTTGATAACATTGACTCTACCCCATAAGGAGCGATGGAGAGAACTCCATTGGCTGAGATCTTGTCCTATTTAAGGACAGGGTCTAATTGTAAGAATTTCAATGATTTTAAATCATGAGGTAGTCTAATGCCTAAATATAGTAGAGCTTAAGATTCCAATTGGAGGCCTAATTTCAGGATATTAACTTTAGGACAAAAGGGGGATGGGGTATACCTCCATTTTGTGCAGATTCAATTTGTAGCCTGAAAATTGGCCAAATCTGGAAATTTTTGAAGAACTGCAGGTAATGAAGTTCTCCAGTTCAATATGTGAAACAAAATGTCTTCGGCAAAAGTTGACAACTTAAATTAGGGGGCAGTATAGTACAATGGTTTAAGGCTCTGAGCTGCAAACCTAGAGACCTAGGCTTAAATCCCACAGCCCCCACTTGCATACTGTGTGACCCTGAGCAAGTCACTTGACTTCCTTGTGTTCCCAGGTTGCACCTGTAAACAAGCTTTCAGCTTAGTGTGTCTCTCCTGATAAAAAAAAAAAATTCTTGGTCACCCACTTTGATTCCTTTAATATCCTTCGATAAATGTATTTAACATGTCATGGGCTCAGTGTAGAGATTAAATAAATACGGGGATGGGGCAAACCAGACGTGTCCCTCTAGCTAAAGTAAACACATCAGAGATCTCATTATTGCAAAGGATATGGCAGAGGGGTATAGAATACAATATTCATATTCTTTGAATAAAATCAAGGGGGATCTTATATGTCTTTAAAACTTCAAATAGATAAGGCCATGCTACATGATCAAATGCCTTCTCTGCATCCAGGGAAACCAGCACAGGATCCTTGCTAGCCTCCCTGGATGCAGAAACGAGATGAAATAGTTTTCGAAAATGATCACTAGAATTATGGCCTGCAACAAATTCAGCCTGCTTGGGGCCAAAAAAGATGATCCAAACCTTTGCCAAATGCGTGGCCAATATTTTTTCATATAATTTGATATCCACATTTAGCAAGGATATTGATCAATAGTTTTCTGCTTTAGTGGAGTCTTTCCCCAGTTTAGGAAGGAGAATAATTTGGGCCTTGAATAAGGACAGGTCTTGGGGAGAGGAATAGCCCCAAAAATTAAATAGATTGATCAGAAAAGGGGTCAACTCTTCTTTGAAAGTTGTATAAAAAAGAGAGGAGAAGCCATCTGGCCCAGGGGCTTTGTCCAACGGAAGGGAAGAAATAGCTGCTGCAACCTCTGAATCGGTTACTGGGCTGCTCAAGGGGGCCTGTTGTTCCCCAGGGATGCTAGGGAGTTCAAGATAGGACATGAACTCCTCTCGAGCAATAGAAGAAGAGGTGTCAAGGGGGGGGGGGATCCGAGTATAGATTCTGGTAAGAATCTTGAAAAATAATTGTCATTTTTTTTGTGTCGCTTGTGAGAGAGTTAGATAGGTGATCAATCAGGGCTGGAACGCAACAACTTGCACTCTGGTGTTTCAGGCAGACAGCCAGAAGCTTACTCGCTTTATTGCCCTGGCCTATAGTATAAGTGGCTTTGATAAGCGCAGCAGCTTTGTTAGCTTTATCTAATATATGTGCTGAATATTCTGCACGTAACTGAGCCAATTCTGTTCCATTAGAGTAAGGGGGAGAAGTGGAAAGTGACCTTTCCAAGGTTTGAATTCTATGAAGCCAATTCTCTATCTGAGATTGTGTTTTCTTTTTGCATACTGTTGCCAGGCAAATGAATTTACCTCACCATACAACTTTAAAGGCTCCCCACAGAGTGTTGCATGCCTGGATCATACCCTGGTTGTTCTTCATGGACCAGTTTAAAAAAGATCTAAAATGGGAAATTGTGGGGAGGTTTTTCAATAGTAGGTTTTATTTTATTTTGTTTTAGTCTTTTCTAACCAGATAAGGCCCACTAGGCACAAGTGTCTGTTTTCATTGGTGACCTGGGAGCACTGAGCAGTTAAGTGACTTGCTCAGAGTCACACTGTATGCAAGTGGAGGTTGTGAGAATCAAGCGCAGGTCTGGTCTGCTGGATGTACAAAGCTCAATTATAACTTGTTACTCTAACCTCTAGGCTATACTGCCAGATTATTAAGGGACAAGGTGTGAAGCCTAACCTGCAAGTGGGGGGGAACATGGAAAGCACCACTGTGGAATGATCTGATAGGACACATGCCTGTATTTAACAATCCTGTAAGAAGGGTAATAATTGTTGGATGACTAAAAAATAGTCAGTTCTGGAGAGTACCCCATGTGAAGCTGAGAAAAAAGTATAATCTAAAGAAGTAGGGTGTAAAACTCTCCAGGGGTCAACAAACCCCAGATAGTCCAAGAACTCCCTAAGTGCCCGCTGAGCCAGGAACAAGCCTGCCTTAGTTTTGCATGTCCTGTCTAAGTAATTTGCAAAGACCAGGTTCCAGTCCCCTCCTATAATAAACGGAAGATGATTATATCGGGCTAGAGCTGAAAATAGAACTGGAAAAAAAGAGGGGTTATCTAGATTGGGGCGATATACAACACCTAGCACCAGTTCCACTTGGCCCAGTCTGCCATGCACAAATAGGTACCTACCCTTCTGGTCCTTAACTTCATTAAGAAAGGGAAAAGGGACAGATCTGACAACTAAAATAGCCACTCCTCTTTGACAGGTGTTATTTCCCACCCCAAAAATGTGTCCAACCCAGTTTTACATAGGTGTTTAACTTGATTTTCTGGTGGATGAGTTTCTTGAAGAAAAATAAAGTGGGGGTGAAAAGTATTCAAATGATGAAGGATTGCATATTTTTGAGGTTATCCCTCCCTCCTTTAATATTCCTAGTGACTAGGGTAAGTATGTTAGCCATGAAACATTAATAGGATCATAATGGAACTAAAGCGTCCTGGGATCCACCAAAAAAGCATGGGAAGAAACCATCCCCCAAGACCACCCAACCCAACCAAAACCCAGAGGACCCCATGTTCTCCTATACCAGGTGCCAAACAAAACAACCTAAAATACAGAAGATATACTGTAAAAACCAACTCCCTGGGCCAATTACCCACTCCAACCCATGTGTTCCGTGTACTGGACCGAGGATGTCCCCCGTCTGGACCAACATAATAAAACAGGTCAAAAGAAGTAAACACCCACTCCCCCTCCTAAATAGGAAGTCAAGACAAAAAAAAGAAGTAACAACAGCCCAAGTGATTAGGTAGCCATAGTAGCTAAGTAATAGCTGACTGCCAACTCTTGAACAACAACATTTACTATTTAAACAGAGTAAAATAAAGGTAACCTTTTAACTGATGCCAGGTAACCATCATAGAATGTTCCCCATAATACTAAGTTAGAAGGCTAAATAAAGGTGCCTTATAATAATGTGTAAATATACCAATACGTAGCTAGAGTCATCCTATTAAGGGAACAGGCAAATTAGGATCTAAAATCATATATACCCAACCCCCTTGAAGGGGGGAAAAAAGAACCCCTTTGTACCAAGGGTATTAGTGCCAATAAAATATAAGATAAATAAAGTATGTCAGTCAACTCAACAGTATACATAAACTAAAAACAAGAAAGTGGTATGACATCATCAATTTAAAAATGACTGAAGGTAGCCCTTCGAGTGGCTTTAAGTTATATGTGTCCTTAGCAGCTGGCACCCGGAAAAACAAAATATTAGTAAAGGGGAAAACCAACGGCAGTCACTTTATCAAACAAGGAATTTTTAAACAGTTAAAATATGTAAATATATCATATGCATTCCCCGCTGCCATGTGAGCTTTATGTCAGCCTAAAAATTAAAATGAACTCAAAAATGAATGCCGGTAGATATCCAGCAGGGGGAACAAAATTCTACCTTATGTGGCAAACCATATAACTTTTGTCTGTGTTCAGAATAATCTGGAAGACAATGTACAGTTAAAACAGAATTGTAACATATCACTAAACATCATGCTGAAATACACAAAGCAGATTAGTGGAAAGGCATCAGGTGACCAAAAGCCAACAGGTATTAATCCAGCAGAAGAGCCCACTCGTTAGTGCATGTTGCAGCAATAGAGCCCGCTCACTAGTGCATGTTGCTGAACACGGGAATGCAGCAAATCAGCAACCAGAAGAGAGCTCATGTCGGGGGCTTGCTGTTGCACTACCTTTAGACATCACCTTCAGATTGCCATGAGGGAAATAAAATGAACAATCGGGAGCACGCTTAGTAAGTCTGGGACAGAGAGAGACACAGATGCAGAGTGAGACACTGAATAGGTGTCTCTGACACGCAGTGAACTGAAGTAAAAGAGAGTATAGTATAGAGAAATGACCATTTTATTCACTGTTTGCTAGGAGCCACCCAGCATGCTTAGTCAATTGTAGACAAAGAGTCTACACACTGCAAACAGAGAAAGAGCACATAACTGCTCTCTAATTTGAGAGAAGCTTGCATCTGCCAAAGTGCCCCACATTATTATCGGAATGGTACTAAGTCCTACCTACCGATCTACCAGGCGGCGGGACCTGTCACTATAATAGTTTCAGTGCAAGACCACATACACAATCAGGCTAGAGTCACACAGCACAGAAAGAGACACTGAGGCAGAAGAAAAATGTGTATTTATCGGTTTGCTGAGCACACTATCGGAACTGCAGCAGTCAGTGTTGGCGCACAGAGGAAGACCCATAGACAGAAAAGTAAGCAGTATTGATGATCTCTGTGTGTTTGTAACTGTAATGTAGAATCTGTGAAGTGCAATGTAAGATCGTCAGGCTGCAGATTTTTATGAAAATAGCAATGCATTGTGGGGAGAGCACAAATAAATGCCAGATATGCAAATATTTGTACTTTGCACATAATACATTGATGAAGCAGTAGTAAAAATGAAAGAAATGAGTGAACACACCACTCAATAGGTACAGAGAACTGCATAAGGTTTTATATTTCTGTGTTCTGCAACCAAAAACATAACTGTGCAAAGTGTATTGAAGCAGCAGTAACAATATTAATGGATATCGAGTACTGAACATGCACGCACACATTCGCACATTTACACAGCCTATCTTGTAAGTCAAAAGTGCTCACTTGAGAAGTATAATATTGCATTTAGCAATAGTGTGAGTTGGTGTTCATTTTTGCCTCACATGTAATTGAGTTATAAAATTATTCATCTTGCACTTGTCATGTTACAAGAGCATTAATCCCCTCCAGAGTCGAGCTCTACTAGTGGATTAATAGTTGGTGGCTGGGAGCACGAGGCCACACCAGCCCTCCCAAAACCAGGCATTAATCCACTAGTAGAGCCCTCCTCTGTTGGGGATTAATGCTTACTTATGTGTGGCTCGATGAGAAGAGTCATTACAGAAAATTATCGCCATAGTGCAAACCGAAGTAAAATAAGTCCTGAAAATCCTGTAATCTACAATCGTTGGTGCGCAGAGTCCTTATAATAACCAAAACTAATACACTATTGTTCAACAGAGCACAAGCACTGTCCACCCTTTCAAGTAAATATAGAATCTAAAAACGGGATTCAAAAGAAAAAAGAAGGGCAATGGTTTTATAGCAAAATCCTGGGGTCAGAAAAGCAACCAAAAGTGCCATCGCATAACTGTACTTAAGGATGTATCTTAAAGGCACAGTGTCTCTAGCCCACATTACAGTCTCTAACAGTGATCCCAATGGAAATAGTCTAGAAAGTTCTGTTGGACAGATTGAAGAGTGTTAAACAAATCAAGTATCCTAGTGATCAAGTGGTAGAGCCAGACATATAATAATGAATTGCTGACATCCGACAAGAAGACCTCAAGAATTGGGTTCCCTCAAACAAGTGTAAAAGCTAGAGACCAAATCCAAGGTGGGTACCTAGGGCTGTGCAATTTTTTGGCTTGTATACATCCAGGTCTATCATTTGCCAAGCAAACAGGAAAACAAAATGCAGCAACACAAACAGTTTAGGGAATGTAAAAATTATACTGTGGACTTCACAGAGAAGTAAACTGATGAGCAGGGCCACTCCAAGGAAATATTATTACAACCTTAGGGATAAACCATACAGTCAAACCCCTTTTTTTACCAAATAGATTTGGAAACAGGTCTGGGAGCTCTGATGTAGCTTGATCTGCTGAAACAAATGCTTGATATCCCCACTAGTATGAACGTCTAGGTTTGCAGGGTACAGCATTCAGTGTTTAATTTGTGCTGCCCATAGTTTTGACTGCAGTGGATGATATGCCACTCTTGCCTGTCTCACCTTAAAGGTGAGATCTTGAACCTAGCTGAGCTTAATTCTGGCCCATTGTAGTGAGGCTAGCTTTCTGAACTCCTTCATAATGTTGTCCTTATCCGAGTAATTAAGTAATTTAAAGATTGGGGCCTGGGAGGGTCACCTTGTGCCGGCTTTGCCCTGAGTGAACAATGTGCCCTCTCAGTCACATAACAGGGTCCATTGGGGGACAGGTCGACTATTTTTATATAAAAATGGTGCATAAATTCTACAGCATTAGGCCCTTCCTCCCCCATTGGGTAGATCTAAGAGGACAAGATTGTTTCTTCTGCTCCTGCCCTCCAACTTGTCTACCTTGTCCTCCAACTTAGTAATGGTCCATTTCATGGTAATAATGTCAGGCTCCAGATGATTCTGTCTGTTCTCAACAGATGAAATACAGACTTCTGTGTCTGCAACCCTCCGAGTTAGTATCTGCAAAGCTGGTTTGAGCTCCTTTAAGTCTTCTATAATGAAAAAACAGCATCTTTTATTGTTGCTAATTCAGTAAAAACTTGTGCAGGTGAAAGCTATACAGTATCAGTCATATCAGGGGAGACCAGAGATGAGCTGCATTGTGGCCATTTTTGTTCCAACACAAGGGCCTGGATCGAATCTGCAGTGGGAGAAGATGTTGATGCGGGTTCAGTAGAAGGTCAAAACTCCATGTTATTGTCTGCCATCGCTTCCAGTAAGTAAAATAATCACAATTTGCCACAAAGAACAGGTGAAAATCACTAGGGAGGGCAACAAAAAAAAGAGTTTTTAAAGCAGTCCAGATAGAGCTCCTGGATTCAGCTCCCACCTCAGTGCCTGCACCATGTGATGCAATATTGCTTTTCATACTTTGCTTGGTAACTTGCAGCCTGATTGTGACCCCATCTCCTCCCTTCTTGTTCCAGGCTGCACCTATTCTCACACGATTTGTGCAGTCTTACACCCGAGGCTGGGACCTTACTCATTTATATATACTCATTGTCTAGCTTTCCTTAGATATTGTACTATGCCTCAGTATTTACAGGTATATGTATTGTGTGCTAGCTGTCTATACCCTGATGTTAGACGGGTGATGTGTGCCCATTCTTGTTTACATCCCCACTCTAAGGGGCTCTCAAACTGGATTCTCCCCTGCCGGGGCTCCCTACAGTGTCTTTGGAGACATGCCCTGTTTAACCCATGTTTGAGTTACTTGGACCATAGCAATCAACTCCATTTTTTTTAAATGATTTTATTAACATCTTTTTATATAATCCATACAGTGTGGCATCAGACCATAATTATTCTAAAATCATTTTCATATACAGGGTTATAAAGCTTCCATATATAAATAATATGCAAACCTTCCTATGTCCATGTTCTTATTGTTATTCAATCATCAATGAACAAATTACCTACAATATATACTCTTTGTTTTATATTCCATAACTATATGCATAAGCTTAATTGTATGTATAGACTTGTACAGGAAGTTACTAGATGCTCATATGATGAAATTATTGACACCTACATGAAACTCTTTATCCTGTTTTCCAAAAACCGCAGAACAAGGAAAAGATGTAGCAGAGATAAAAGAGAGATGTGACAGAAAACATAGCAGCAAGTAAAGAAGAAAAACAGATAAAAAAAAGAGTGTGAAAGAGTAAAGAGATAAAAGACATAAAAAGAACTAGAGTGTAAGCCGATACAAGTGAGCAGAGGAGGCGAGGAGGAGTGGACCCGACCAGGTCCCAGCGTGAAATACAGTACTGTAACTTACTAGTTTTATTGGCACTCAACCTTAATGATTTATGACATGTATCAAGACAGTTCGGCCAAGATTTGCAAAATATCTTTATGCTCTCTGAGGGCTCTAAAATGCAAAAAAAGCAACATCTGGCTTTAAATCTATCCAAGCTTGATTTCAATTTAGATGTAAGATGTTCCATCTGCACAATACTCAAGCAGACGGAATACCATAAATGCTCTGTTGGTACAGCCGGAGATAACCAACACTTAGTAAGGGCCTCAAGGCTGCTGCCAATAACATTTGGAATAAGAAAGTTTGAGATTTTGTCAAGGCTATATGAGATGTTAAGCCAAATAACCAGATTTCTGGCAACATAGGGAACAATATCCGTCTTTCAGATGAGACGTTAAACCGAGGTCCCATCTGCCTGTTCTGGTGGTAGTTCAGGTGGATTTACTGGAGTTACTGGATGGAATGGGACAAAAAAAGGCACAAGGCCTATCGAGATTGTCTCCCTCATCAGAGGATCATTAGTTACTACAGTAATGAGAATTGATCCATAGGTCTAAGTGGGATTTGAATAAATCAAAACTAGCTAAATTAACCAGGTCTTGTGGTAATGAATTCCAATATTTAGCAACTCTGATAGAGAAGAAATGATCACGTTTCTTTGTATTTGCCCACTTTACAACTAATTGTAGATTATGGCATCTACCCACTATTCTTTTGTCAGCAAAAGTGAGTCCACAATGATTTGTTAGAGTGGGAAATTGAAGTAGTTTGTAGACAAAGAGAATATCCCCAAATACCTACGCATATCTTGGGGAGAGAGTCCAGTTTCTTTAAGTCAAGATTCGTAGGTAAAAGACTTCAGCCGTGGTACCATTTTGGTGAACTGTTCCTGGATTTGTTCCAAATGAGTAATATCACCTTTGAGGTGAGGGTTCCAAAAGGATGATCCATAGTCCAGTTGAGGTCTAATATAAGTCCTATATAGAGGTAGTAAGCAATGATTAGACTTACTGACAAATGGTCTTCTAATTTGCTTCATTAAGACATTAGCTGATCTAATCACCTTATTATAATGATATTTAAGAGATAACTTATTGTCAATTATGATGCTTAGATCTCTTTCTTTAGTGGAGGATTTTTAACAAAATATTATTAAAATAGTAATTAGTCTTTGAGTTTTTGTTACCCAAATGAAGGACCAAACATTTGTCAGTGTTAAAGGTCATAGAGTTGTTCATTGCCCAAGATTCAATACAGTGAAGATCATTTACAAGAGATCTAATGGCAGGTATGGTATCAACCCTACCACCCAATTTCATGTCATCAGCAAATTTAGATAAATGACTGTTTGGAGAGACAGGCATGTCACTTATAAAAATGTTAAATAACAAGGGGCCCAACACAGAGCCCTGAGGGACTCCACTTGTAACCTTACCAGTTTGTGAAAAGAAACCATTAATTTTTACTGTTTGGAACCTGTTTTGCAACCAGCTTGCAGTCCAGTTTACAAGACACAGTGAAAAACCAAATTTGAGTAATTTATTAATTAGGATAGACTGAGATAGTGTATCAAAAACCTTGCTGAAGTCTAGCAATATGACATCAGATGGAATTTTATTGTCTAGGTATTTACTAATATTATTATAAAAGGAGATTAAGTTAGTGGAACACGAATGGCCTTGTTTAAAGCCATGCTGAGTATTATCCTTAATACCTAAATTGTCTATTTCTATTTCAAACCGATCTTTAATTAGATGCTCCATTACTTTCCCTAATGTTGGTATAAGGCTCATAGTGCTATAATTCTGAATGTTGGATTTATTTCCTTTTTTATAAATAGGGATGACAGTAGCAGAACGCCAGTCATCTGGGACAGCTTTTTCAAGTAAGGACTTATTAAACAACAACACTATTGGATGGCCAATGATTTAGCAGTTTCAAATATAAACCTTGGGTAAATATTGTCAGGGCCTGGACTTGAAGTTGTATTAAGCGTTAGTAATGTTTGTAGGATCTCATCACAAGTAAAGGAGGGAATTTGGGAGATGTCATTAATAGTTTCAGGACAAACATCTGGTGGATTGAAAACTGAACAAAAATAGTTATTAAAGTGATTAGCTGTTTCAACATAATTTGAAATAGGATTCCCATTGTACAATATTGGGCCCATAGTTTTATTATTACCTTTCTTACTATTAATGTATGAGAAAAAGGATTTTTGACTTGTCTTTGAATGAGCTAAATTAAATTCAAATTTTAGTTAGCACGTTTAATGGCTGATTTTAGGGAAGAAACCACAGTTTTATATTGAAGTTTGATATAAAAATTGGAATTCCTTTTTAAGTTTTTTGAACAATGTCTCCTTTCCTTTAATTAATTTGTTAATGGATGTATTGAACCAGATAGGGATTTTACATTTCTCATATTTTTTTATGGTGTTGATAAAATTATTTTCCAAGTAATGAATATAGTCCTTTAGTTCAGTCCAGGCACAGTTAACTGTTTTTTTCCTAAAATTTTTGCTCCCAATCAATTTCAGTGATTTTTATATTAATTAAGTCAAAATTTGCATTGTTATAGTCTTATATGTAGAATTGTTAATGGGTTTAGGATCCCATGGCACTTCTCAAAAAGAGTAAGGGAATTTCCTCGGTGCCCTGGCCAAATTTTCCCCATTCACAAAAATACCTCCAACAGCTTAATCTGGTTCAAGGTCAGTTGGCACTCATCTGTATCGCCCTCCCCGGGCCATGCCTGAACATAGGCAGAATTTGTCTAGTGCACTTAACCGGTCAACAAAAACTAAATAAAAATAAAGTAAAATAAATAAAATATTTCAAAAATTTGATTAAAGTTTAGTCTCATTTAGTCCCAATAGAGTTTTATCTTATCACAGGACCAAAAAATGTGAATATATGATCCTACTTCACCACATTGTCTCCAACATAGATTAGTAGTAGATAATTTAAGGTGTTGTGTGTCAGTGGGTGTCCAGAAAAATCTGGTTGCCACCTTCCATCTAAATTCTCTTGGCCATAGCACTGCTGAGGTACTATGTTTTCCCATCCAAATTTGGACTCACTCCACATCCTGTAGTTTAATATCTGTTTTGTTTTCCCACCAAGCCACCAAATCCAATGGGCATGAGGGGTCTTGAGCTGCTAAACAATGTATTAATTTAGAAACTAATCCCTTGTCAGTTCTCCGTGCCACCAAGTCTCTTAAAAGGTCCACCATACCATCTGTGTTGTTATTAATGTGAGGTCCCAACCCAATGTTTGATAGATAATGTCTGATTTGTAAAAATCTAAACAAATCCTGTATAATGAGACCATGATCTTTACTTAGTTGCTGGAATGATTTAAAATTTCCTTCAGTGAAAAATTGCCCCACCTTTTTTAACCCTTTTACTGTACCACCTGGTGAAACCTGTGTCCAATTGAAGTGGGCTGAAATCTAAACAAGCACATATAGGAGTGGAGGGGCCCAGCCCAAGTGTGAATTTCAACTTTTTGGCAATATCCAACCAATCCTGATTAATCACCCCTGACTAGGGATTATTGAAGGATACCCTGGTGAGTCAAATCATATCCATATGTAATAAATCTTGAATCTGTATCTGGGGGTAGAGGTTCTTTTCAGGAGAGTCCATTGGGGTGGGTCATCCAGCTCGTGAAATTTAGCTACTGCCGCAAGTTGGGCTGCCCAATAATATTTCTGAAAATCTGGCATACCCATTCCTTCCGTAACCTTAGTCTTTTGGAGAGAGGACCATTTGATCCAGGGTGGATGATAATTCCATATGAAATGCAAAGTTGCAGACTATAACCCTTTCCAAAAGGACTTAGGGAGTGTCAGGGGTAAAGCAGAGAAAAGAAATAGAAATCTAGGTAAGACATTCATGCGTATAGATTCCAGTCTACCTGACAGGGAAAGAGGTAGAAGGTTCCATCTATTATAATCCTCTTGAACCTTCTGCATTAATTTTCCATAGTTTACCTGATGGAGTCTAGATATATCTCAAGGTATCTGAATACCAAGATATCGGAAACTGTCTTTTTCCCATTTATAATTTCCACATTTGGGGAGAGCTAAGGAGTTTTTCACCAGGATTGGGAACATCTCTGTTTTTTCTTCATTAACCTTGAACCCAGATATCTTTCCAAAATCCCCCAAAATGGTACCCAGTAGCGGAATGGTGTATTCCAAGTCAGAAATGTATAAAAGTGTAACATCCTCATAAAGAGAAATATGAATATCTGCTCCCTCCACCCCGATCCCTTTATAATCTGGAGATTGCAGAACCAAGGTTGCAAATGGCTCCATACTCAGAGCAAACAAGGGGGGGGCAGGCTGCCCTGCTAAGTTCCCCTCACCATCAGAAAAGTTTCTGATAAGACTCCATTAACTTTTACACAAGCTTCTGGGGCATTATACAAACTAGCCATCCATTTGAGAAATTTTTCTCCAAAGCCAAATTTTACTAGTGTGTTTTCCAAATACTGGCAATCTAGCCTATCGAAGGCTTTCTCTGCATCTAAAGCTATGTCTGCATGTAAAATACCTGGGGGAAGCGAATCAGCGAGTGAAGTGATATTACGGAGAAAGCGTGTATTGTCATGTATATGACGACCGGGTATAAAACCCATCTGGTCTACATGAACAAATGATGAGATAACAGCCTGTAATCTATTGTTAATTAGTTTGGTAAAGATTTTTGCATCTTGATTAAGAAGAGAGTTCGGTCTGTATCCTCCACATTCAGCTGAATCCTTGCCAGGCTTGAGGATTAGGGAAATGTGAGTGTTACTCCATGAATCCGGGGCAGCCCACGGCTCATGTGCAGTGTTGCGCACTTTAGTTAGTAATGGAGTGATCTCAGGGGTGAAACATTTAAAAAATTCTGCCAGGAATCCATCTGGCCCTGGGGACTTTCCAGTTGGTAATGATTTCATTAACGCGAGGACTTCAGATTCTGTAAAAGGGAGTTCAAGGGCAGTTCACTGAACTTCATTCAGTGAGGGTAAATCAACTCGCTCTAGAAAACTAGCAATATCTTGCATATGACTAGGGCCTCTTTCCATTTTATATAAAGAAGCACAGTACCTTGCACATTCTTTGGCTATTTCTTGAGGTTCAGTGGCCTTATTTACCGATCCTGGAGTCAGGTTAATTTGTGTGATATAACATTCGGCTTGCTGTTTTCGGAGCCTCATAGCTAGTAATCTGTCTGCTCTCTCCCCTCCTTCGTAATATTTTTGATTCGTATATCTCAAGGTGTTCAAGGCTCTGCCTGTCAGTAACTGATCCAGAGAGTCCTTAGCTTGGTTTAAATCAGTCAAGGTCCGCACATTCCTAAGCTTTTTATGCTGTGCCTCAAGGGAACGAATCTCCATATTTTTCTTTATTTTACTTTGATGTAATTTATGTAAATATGCGAAGTGACTAATGAATTTACCCCGAAGCACAGCCTTTAACCCATCCCAAATAAACATCAGGGTTGACCCTGTTTATAGGCGTAATTCTGCAGGAGGTAACTGTGTCACCTGATGAAATAGGGAGGTGAAGAAGGCATCAGAGGAGGGAGAAGGGGCATATACCAATACTATGTGAATTGGTCGATCTCTGAATTCCCCTGAGAGGAAGACCCATGTGCCCATACCCTCTGTCTGGACTCCCATCACCTTAAAGGGTAGACCTCTTCTGATTAATATGGCCATTCCTGCCCTTGTTAAAGAGGGGTGAGAATCTGCATATATTGCCCCAACCCACATGTGGCACAGATTCTCATATTCTATTTTTGATAATTTAGTTTCCTGAAGGCATCCAACATCACATCCCACCCTCTGAAGCTCTTGAAGAATCTTGGTACATTTTATCACATTGTTTATACCTTTTACATTTATCATACATGTATTAAGAGAACCCATTGTGCCATTCTACAATATGTTTCCCTTCCAGTATCTCTCCCTCAACCAACTCCCACCCTGGCTCACAGAAAATAAGAGAAGAACCTTCAGAAGAATAAAAGAAAGAAATTAATGATATTATTAACTTTGCCCTGTTGAACCCTGCAGGGAAAACAACATAACTGGTACCCGAATATCTGGGGGGGATAAGATACCCTCCAGACTGATACAAGTGCTTCAGAGAACTTTGAAGAGCTCCTCTGCCTAAGGGCAGATGGATGCTCAGAACAGATGATCACTCCAAGATCAAAAGAGATGAGAAGCAGAGCACAAATGTGCTGGAAGAGAGTCCCCGACCTATGCAGAAGCTTCTAACTCCCCTCCTCTGTGAGGCAATTAAGGACTGAGCAGCAGGCCACAAATCCACCACCAGGTCTAATGTAAATAATGAGAGAAAAGGAAAATCCCTTAAAATCTGTGCCATCAATATATATATATATATATATATATATATTGCATTCTTAATCATAGCCAAGAACTAAGGTATGCAACAATAAACAATAATTATGCTGCATTCAGCACATATACATAGTTGTCCAAACCACAAGATGGTGCAAGCCCAGCTCCATGAAAAAATAAAAAAAGAGAGTTTATCTTGCTATGTGCTAGTTCCAAGAAATAATATAAAAATAGTAATAAACCTCCCATTTCAGCTGCACCAGTATATTGCCCTTATAGGTAGGCCTAGATAATCCTCCTCATGAGTAAATGTTCCTTTAGAACCTGTAGAATGTCTGACAAACATAAGATCACTCCTGGGAATATTCCTTGTATAATCAGAGAGAAAACACACACACAAAAAAAGGAGCAAATAAATTGTTACTTGCAGGTAATGTTAGATGCTGTCTGGATCAGGAGAAACATATCAATTGCTGCAGATCCATTACCCTGTTATGTTGTGAATGGGGGGGAAAAGACAAACAAGCAGGACCTTCCTAGGAACGTTCAGGGGAAATCTCTCCCCCGGGAATCATTGACTCACCATTCATGTTCTCTCCATGTCATCGGCTCTGCAAATATAACAGTTACTCCTATAGAGATGGGAGTGAGGTAAAGGAGAGAGAAAACCCTGCTAAGAGCCCTCCCCTGACCACCGATCTTCCCCTGATGTCTCTCACTCACCCATTAAGATCCACAGTAAGCACAGCAACCATCAGGTGGACAGATTCTTCCTGAGTCTTCATTTATGTATCTGTTTAGATAGCGCCATTTTGTATTGTCGGCATGCAGGGGGAGCAATGTATCAATTCTTTGTCAGCCTACCTTCCTTGTACCCGGGACTAGCTGCCACAACCTCTCCTCAATTTTCTGATCCACTATCTCCTCGCTGATGTCTGGAACAGGAATGTTCAAGGCATTCAATTTAGGTGCTGCCTACATTAGTGATTTAAATACCTGGATCCCCTCTGCATCTTGCAGCCATAGATGAGCTGGGTGATGCAGCAATGCCTTGTAGCCCTTTTCCCGAAGGGCCTTTACCACTGTGAGGACCTTTTTGTGTTTAACCATCATGTGAGGGGGGAAATCCTGGTCAATATGCTCACGTTGACGATCTATATTTAGATTTGTTTTGTCCCATGCTTGTCTGATGATTTTCTGCTTTGTAGTATATTTCAGCAATCACACCAGTATAGGTTGTGGGGGAGCCCCAGGTTTTGGCTTAGATGCCAAGGTGCAATGGGCCCTTTTGATTTCTAAATTAAATTCCTCTGGCAAATCCAGTTCTTGATGCAGCCAGGAATCCAGAAAAGCCACCATATCTGCCTGTTCTGACTCCTCTGCCATCCCTGAGATACGGATATTCTGCCGATGAGCTCTAGTTTCTGCATCTTCTGCTCAAAGTGTGAGTTCTTTTTCCTGTAAGTGGAGGTAGGGGAGCGACTGCCCGTAAGCCATATGCTCATTTTGAATAAGTTCTAAATGTGACTCCACTGCAGTCGTATGGGCTTTGAGTTTTTTTAAATCGGTCTGCAGACCTGAAATCTTTGCATCAATTCTGTGTAGGATTTTTAACATGCGGTTACCATCTGCTTTGGTAAAAGTAGAAGTTGAGTTGGAGTTCAAGTCAGAGCCCTAGTCATCTTCATACGCTAAGGCCGTCATCATCGAGGAGTGTGACATGGCGGTGCTCTCTGGCCTGGAAGGCAGTTGTCTTGTAGAGGTACGATTAGGAGTACTCATTTCTTTTTTTCTAGTTTTACCCATCTATTATGTGTTTCTTGAGTTTAAAGCTGTGGGCTGGAGTAACTTTATGCATCGGATGGCTAGAGATGCACTTAATCGATCAACCTGGTATGGAGAGTAACAAAGTTAAGCCGCTATTCGGATCGCAGAGGAACTGGAAGTCCCAACTCCACTTTTTGAGAGGGTGCCATTTTGACCAACTTGCAAACCTTCCACATGTGATTATGGGTGCACTACCCGTCAGTTGTTCCCATCCTCTATATTGTAGATCCCCCAAGACAAGAATAACTCACACATCACCAATGAATGTAGAACTTGCAGTCTGCTCCTTATTCTATGCCACCTGTTAAATCGCTTACTTGACTGTGGGGAAGACTGTTTTTATAACATCCCATGTCCAAGTTGCTTTTCTTTTTCAGGCTTTTTGGGTTGCACACAGAAAGTGTCTCATTGTTTACAGGTGCATATCCTGCCTTGTACCCCCTATCAAACTGCGTATGGCTGTCTGTGCTCCCATGCCTGCTGTTGGCATGTCCCTCCAGAGCACATTTTTGTGACCCTTCATGAGCAACAGAGGTGCCAGCTCCCTATCCCTCACTATCTTTTCAATCCCTGTGATGGCCTGCATACTTGCTCATGCAATATGACTCAGTGAGCTTGCCTGCTCGCACGTTCATGCAGCCCAGTATCAACTCACCCCAGCTGCTTGCATGCTCAAGTTGATAACTCTCTCAGGTGCCCACCCTCTCACACAGTCATGTAGTCAGCTCTCTGCATGGACAGCCTGTTCCCCACAGAAAGGGAAATGGCCCTGTACAATGTCTGTGCATTTAGCCTATGCACTAGGGAACACAACTTCCACATGATTTGCCAAAGGATCTCCCCTACACAGTGGTACCCCACTATTATACAGTCTTATTATACAATCTCATTACCAGTCTATGTTCTTCCCACACACTGTCTCTCACTCAGTACCCCCATGCAATCATCAAGTCTTCTAATCTCAAAGTGGTCCCTCCTCCATCCTTCCCCCAGGGTCCTGCCATACAACATCATATGAGGTCACACCAACACTGCAGCTATGTGCCCTCAACTTTCTCCCAGCTCTCTTATGTTTTGTCAGACTGTCTGAAGCATAGCTATATAATGATGAAGTCTCCCAGCATGCCACCATGGGCAATAATGCTCTGTAACCATTTAAACCCTCCATTAACTATTTTACACTGCTCTCCATATTGTATTTATGAGTAAAAATGAACTTTTGCAAAGCCTTAGGGACCACTACTGTGATTTTACATTATAATACCTATATGTGTAGATGAATATGTTTAAAACCTTTTTGGACCAGACAGAAATGTATAGAAACAATGTGTCAACTATTGGACAATTAAGGATTATGTGTACTGTCATGTAGATAGATGTTTATATGTACATGTTTTAGTTGCAACGTTAACAACAGGTCTGTCTTGTAAACTGGGTTATCAACCCAAATGACACATATCCTGTATAAAAATAAACATTTTTACTACTACTACTACCATAGCTCTTTATCTGTTATCCCTGTTTGGCAGCCTAGCTGAGGTAGTGGACATGAACTATTTACTATGCTCAGGACTTGGTTTCTCTCTGCTCCCAACTCCCTGCCTCATCTGGGGGGTAGGTGGCCATACTGTGCCTAGGGCAGAGTCATGGACCTGTCCAGGATACCACCTCTATATAGCCATAATACAACTAGATAGGCTATTGCACCCTTGGCACCTCAAAAAGCCTTTGTTTGCTCTACCCAGCAGGTTGGGGGAGAACAGGAAGTTCTTCTGCAGGTAAGCAGACCTGCGAATCCAGCAGAAGAATCCCTAATACACAGCACTAATAAAATGCAGATGGAATATCACAGACTCGGCTCCTCCTTAAGCCCCTACCTACCCTACCTAAGTAGTTAGGGAGAAGTAGGCAGTGTTTCAGCTGACATTGGTAAGGCTGCCACTTTCTACCAGCTTTAGCCTCAGACCTTAATATAGATGCAGTCATATTATGAGCACCAGGATGATGAATAGAATGTGGGGCTGGTGACCCACTCTGTCCAAACCTAAGACAGTGCCCTGTCTAGTATCACTGGGTGTCAACCTCCTGACACCTTCTGTCATAATCCTCTTTCTCGTTGCACACACCACTAGCCTTGACACATGCCCCCCTGGGGATAACACCTCAGTAACTTGCTCCACCCTTTTTTTAAGGCTGATAAAGTATCCTGGATCCCACACTTCATTTAAGCCTATGGGTTCTGAGGTGATTCCAATGCTCAGATAGCACATTTATTACCACTTGCAGTGGAACTCCCCCAGGAGCTTAAATAGATGGCCTCGGGATACCCCATAGAACCAGGCCCTTCCTGCAAGGCTTTGATCTGATAGGTTTATGTATATAGTTCCTATGTACTGGTTACCTTTAGGTCTTATGCTGTTGACTCTGTTTGTTGTTGTTAAGCTCTACTACATACCTGCACCATACTTAATTAAGGGCCATGTTCACCAACCTCTAGTCAGATATGGCACATCCACCAATGGGATGGGTAAAACACATTGTGGACACCCCAGGACAGCAACATGAAGGCAGGACAGCACTGCTTTCTCTTTTTGGGACAGTCATCCATACCACCTCCCGATAGTTTATTCCATCTATGGCTGATCTACAACTGATTAGTTGGAATGTGCAGAAGATGAATTCTCTGGTGAAGATAAAGCTAGTGCTGACCCACCTTAAAATGCTCCACACCAAGGTGACCCTTATACAGGAAACCAAACTAGTTACAGCTGACACCATCAATCTCCAACATGATTGGTGGGACTTGAAATTCTTGCTTCAGCACCGACAAAGAAATGTGGTGCATCTATACTTATGTGTAAGTCACTTCTTTGTACTGTCCTGCCTCAGGCAGCTGATGCTGAAGGAAGATAGATCATGGGGACCTTTAGTGCCCTGTCAGGCCCACTACTTATAGTGAATATCTATGCCCCCAGTCAAGACTCTCCACCATTTTTTACCACTTCGCAGAACAGCTCTCGCAATTTAATACAGCTCAGGCTCTGGTGCTTATATACTGTAAGTGGACTTTAACTTTACGTTTGATCCTACCATGGACTGCAGCACTGGGACATTCAGCAACACATGAAGGCCATCCAAGCAGTCAAGCTGTTGCTACAAGACCAAGTGCTGATGGATATCAGGCATATACACAACCCCTGCATCTCAGATTACACTTGCTACTCAGCAGCCCACAAGTCATACAGTACACTAGACCTCTGGCTAGCATTTCAGCGTGCACTTCATATGGTTTATCTCCCACATCACAGCCCCTATATACATCTGACCATGCCACCATTCAATTAGATATTCTCTGGGGACTAGCAGCTAAGAAATCCAACTCCCGGTGCATTGGTCCTCTATTGCTACGTGACTCTCACTTTATTGAATGGGTCAAGCAGGAAGCTGCTGCCTTTTTCCAGATCAGTGATAACAATGAAGCCTCAGTAAGCACTCTCTGGGAGACTTTCAAAGTCACCTTAAGAGGGATGATAATTGGCTATGATGCCCAGCAATGCAAAGAGTGGGAACTACAGTTACACAATCTGGAGCTCAGACTCAAACTAAAGAGCCTCAGCTGAAATTTCGACCTGCTATAGATACTGGGCCACCCTTGCTTAAGGAAGTTATACAGTTGCACCTGGAAATTGAGGCCCTCCTTTCCAGAAAGACAGAGTTAGCGCTTATGAGGCTCCAACATAAATATTAGGAGGATGGGGAGAGATGTAGTAAAGTTCTTGCATACAGACTCAGGAAACAGCAGTCAGAATGGTATATCCCCAGCCTCAGAGGCCCCAACAGTGACTTTTATACCCAAGAGCTCCATATCAATCTTATAATGAATAAATTCTATAGGCAGTTGTACAGCTCCCCGTCTATAGGCCATAGGTTCATTCCTGGACAAGTTGACACTCCCTAGAATCTTGGAGGTACAGACACAGACACTAGAAGCCCCACTAACAACCCAGGATGTTGAGGTGGTGCTCACACCTTTCAATCCCCATAAAGCCCCAGGGGTGACAGATACCCTGCGAACTACACCAAAAGCCCTATGTGGAAAGACTCAGAGACCTCGATATCTATTCACTAGAGGAGAGAAGGGAGAGGGCGGGATATGATAGAGACATTCAAGTACCTTAGAGGTATAAACAGGGTACAGGAGGGAAGCATATTTCAGAGAAAGTGATGCAAAAGTACAAGGGGACACAATATAAGGCTGGAGGGGGGAAGCTCAGGGGCAATGTGAGGAAGAACTTTTTCACAGAAAGAGGGGTAGATCCATGGAACAGCCTTCCAGAAGAGGTAGTGCGGGCAAAAACAGTACAGGGATTCAAGAGTGCATGGGATAGACATAAAGGTACCCTGGAGATGGGTAGAGAAGGCAAGCAGCTGATCAAATAGTATCTGTGCTGTCGCATTAAGTAGGGAAATGGGCAGACTAGGTGGCCCATATGGTCCTCATCTGCCAACAACTTCTATGTTTCTATGGAGCTATTCCAAACACTGACTCTGAAAATCTGCCCAATTCTGATCCATCTCTATCATGAAGCCATTGAGGAGTGGTTACTTTCACAATCCCTTCACATTGCCACTATCAATGTGTTACCAAAATAAGGCAAACAGCCTACCAACCCTGCCCACTATCAACATCTCTCCCTCATTTCAGTAGACAGTAGAGTTTTCACTAAGGTTCTGGCCATAGGGTGGGAGACCCTGATCCCACAACTGATACACCCAGTGATGTTCGGTTTCATCCAGGGTCACCACAGTGCCGATCACATCCGGGCACTCATCAACCTTATCCAAGTGGTGCACACAACTGCCACTCTTAAGGCTGTGGTAGCCTTAGACTTCAAAAAAGCCTATGGCTTGGTGGAGTGGGGGTACCTTTATAAGGTACTGGAAAATATGGGTTTTGGTCCGCATTTCACGCAGTGCATCCGCACCATATACTGTGGCCCCAAAGCCAGGATCTTGACCAATTCCACCCTATCAGGTCTTTTTCCACTGCAAAAGGGATGCATCAAGGGTGATCCCATCCCGCTTGCTTTTTGTATTAACTATACAGCCACTAGCAGCTATCAGGCATGACTCACTGATAAGCAGTATCACAATAGGGTCAGAGACATACAAAAACTCCTGTATGCAGCCAACCTGCTGGCAGTTGCAGACAAAGCACAGGACTCCATTGCACAGCTGCTCCAACCACTATCCTCCTACACCCATATCTTGGGCCTCAAGTTTAATCGATCCAAAACTGGGGTCCCTCCTCTCAACAACCTCTGTACCTCCCAGCAAGTGCAGGCTCTTGGCCTGCAATGGGCTAATCAGCAGCAAATCACCTATTTGGGAGTCAAAATCTCCCCCAAACTCACAAAACTTGTTGAACTTAACCTTAGTCCCCTTATTATGGATATGAATACAGAGTTTAACTGCTGAAAACCCTTACACCTTTCAATGGTATGTAAAATAGAAGCCATCAAAATGGTCATGGCTCCAAAACTATTCCACACCCTGGTTCACCTGTTGATCTGAATCTCTAATACATGGCTCCAATGTATAGACAAATTGATAAGCAGTTTTACTTGGGAAGGTAAAAAGACCAGATATAGCCTCTACAAACTCAGATCCCATTGGTCCAGAGGTGAGTGGGGCCTACCCTGGTTTAAAGCATATCATTCAGCCTTTCTAATGGCCCAAACAATCAGAGGTTTTACCCTCTCCCACCACGACAACCCCCACATGGTCCACTATAGAAACAAATATGATGGAAGACACCACCCCACTGGCACTCCTCTACTCACCACCGTCTAAAAAAGTTGCCCTACCGATAACAGTGCAGCAAGCCCTAGTGACATGGAAGGAGGTACAAGCCAAACTACTCATCCAACTTGCTCATCCAGCCCAAACTCCCATTTGGAAAAATTTGAGCATTACCATAGCCAGTCATATGGTGAGCTAGGATGGCTGAGTGGCTAAAGGTATCAGGTACTTTAAAGACCTCCTTGTACCACCTCTCTGCTCACCTGGATTCCTTTAGGCATTACAAAGTAAATTCCAATTAAACAATACGGACTTTTGGCATTACGTTCAGTTAATGAGTATGGTCACTTCAACAATCCAGCAGGTCAAAAACTGTGGCATTCCATTACAAACTCATCCTTTATATAAATGGCTCACTCACTCTAAGGCCAGAGCTGGGAACATATATTATAGCATAAGAGTCAAAATTCCTGACCAAGCCGTGAGTGCACAATGACCATGGGCCAACATCCTGAACCACCCAATACCCATGGACGAGTGGGCACAGTGTTGGCTCCTGGCCTGCACAGCTCTTGAAGACTCCAGATCCTGCTTTATGCAGAATAAACTACTACATCTATGGTTCCATACTTCAAAGGTCCTCAACACAGTAAAACCCATCCTGTAACCCCTCTGCTGGCATTGTGGGAAGAATGAGGGTGACCTCTTGTACATACTCTGGCACTGTTCAGACATCAAGGGCTTCTGGACTCAGGTACATGCTTTTATTGAAAATGTACTGCATACAAACATACCCTTCACTCCAGACTTGCTTATGTTGGAATCTCCACATGCAACCCCCCACGTCCACTGGGGGGGGGGAAATTGCAATGGGCCGTCATAGTTGCAGTGGAAGAAAAATGCCTCCTGCTCACCTGCTGTCGCACCACAGATGTCCCATTAATGCATGAAATTATTGCTAAATTAGAATAGCCTGCCATGTTTCGGTGATTAACAGCCATTGCCACAACTCACTTTTTAGATTCTATCAAACTTGGGACCCGTTCCTTAGATATTTTGGCATCAAAGAAGGTGTGCCTCCTACCAGGTCATCCCTCTCCAAAATGGGTATAGGCTAATGCCCTCTGTCTTCATATATGACCCTGTTCTACAGTTCCAGGGATTGACATGGCTACTGCCCACCTGGGATAAGCCATGCTGAGTGTAGATGTTTGCTACAGTGGCCTTTTACTTCCCCTTAGTCAGATGAATGTGATGAGTGCAAGGTATGTTTTTTGATAGTTCTCTTTTTATGTTTGCTTGCACGCATGTGCAAGAAACATTATGTGGCTGCTTAGGAGAGAAGCAGGTTGTGGATGTGTGGTACTGGGGCAGCCAATGCCAGCACTGCATTTGTGGGCTTGGCAATGTTCAACCAATTCAGGTTCAGTGTCCTGATGACACTGGTTCTGCAGAAGTGCCACCAAGTTGAAATGATTTCACTACCGCAATCACAGGCCACCTCGTCATTGCAACGTCAGCCATTCCGCTGCAATGAGGGAACGACCCATCATTGCAGGGCAGTACCTTGCCCGGTGTAACATTCCTGTCAACATGGCTGCAGCACAGTTGCTGCCTCAGAGCCCCATAACAGCTGAAGGGGGTGCCCAATCCCCTGTTGGATACTCCTGACCCAGTTTATTTGCCAGCGGGGAGCCCTACTCCCATCGGCATAATGCCCCCATTTGCTTGTGGTGCTGAGGGTGCCCAATCCCCCTTGGCATTATCCCCCCAAACAGACTTTCTTTGCTGATGGTGGGCCCAATTCCCATCTGCTTCAGTCCCCCATCCCCCAAAATGCAGGTGGCACACTGGGAGCCCCACCCAGTGTGCAAATAACAAACCTGAAAAAAACCCTTCCCGAGACATCCTTAATTTAATTAGTGTCCCTGAAACAAAGAAAATGGTCCCTCATGGTCTCTCATGCCCCCTCTCCAACCCACACCCACCCTTTGTGCACCCCACCTCCCCACACACCCCTCACCCCATACTTACCTCCGGGGCCCAGCGCAACAATCTTCAGTAGACCGGGAACATGTCTGCACTCTTCAAAGCCGACCGCAAACTGAAGAAATGCCAGTAAGCTGTATAATGGCATACATAGTTTTATTTTCAACTTATGTGGATATCTCGGCCAATTTTTTGACTTTTGGCACCAAATTTTCAACATGGGGTTATTGGGACCCCTCCTCATGAATTCAGTCACTGTCATGGCATTATTCGGTTCTGAAAGGTGATTCTGTGGTCACTGGCGTGGAATCACCTTTTGGGACCGATTAATGAAACGACAGTGCCACTGTTCATGAGGTGGGCTCTCAAAAAGCCTATGTTGCAAATTTGGTGAAAAAATCCAAAAAACGACTGTTTTATGAGCATGCATCGCAGTTTCCACACACACTCGTAACTTTGTGAATGTGTAATATTTTCACTCCAGATTTTCAACATTGGCATTTTTCCTCAACTCCTTATGAACAGTACAGCTGTCATTTTTCACATCCTGGTAGAAATGTGTTTTCACTCTTCTGGCTCAGAATAGCACAGTCGCTGTGGGAAATCAGTGTTCAGACAGATTAAGAAAATCACAGTGACACTGTTCATGAGCAGAGGTGCTAAAATGCCTGTGTTGAAAATGTAGTGACAGAAGCCCATGAAATTACTGTGTTACGAGTGTACGTTGTGCAATTTCCACTCACCCTCGTAATTTCACGCATTTGCAATATTCTCATTCCAGATTTTCAACATTGGCATTTTTCAGCCTCCTTATGAACAGTACAGCTGTCATTTTTCATATCTTGCCCGAAATATGCATTTACACATCTGGTGCAGAATAGCACGGTCGCTGTGGGCAATCAATGTTCGGGACAGATTAAGAAAATCGTAGTGACACTGTTCATGAGCAGAGGTCACAAAATGCATATGTTGAAAATTTGGTGAAATAATTCCACTAAATGACTGTGTTACGTGCATGCATTATGCAGTTTCCATGTATGCTCGGAAGTTCTAGCATTTTTAATATTTTCACTACAGGTTTTCGACATAGCCATCTCTTCACACCTCCCTATGAATGGTGCAGCTGTCATTCTTCACATCCTGCCTGATCTGTGTTTTCATACATCTGGTGCAGAATGGCACGGTCGCTGTGGGAACTCAAAGTTCGGGACACATTAGCAAAATCACAGTGCCACTGTTCATGAGAAGAGGTCCCAAATGCTTTCATGAGGTGTGGGTCACAAAAAGGCCATGTTGAAAATTAGTAGCGCAAATACCGACAAATGCCAGTGGCATTAGAGTTAATAACCATAACTTCCCACAGCTGTACAGACTGACAGGCACTGGGGTGTTCATTTGGATTGCCAACTGTAATGCTCATGCCATTCCAACCCCACCCCCCTACCCTGCAGCCAGTGACAGGCATTGAGGTGTGCCTTGGACTCTTCGGTTCCAGAGTTCACCCCATTCTCCTATACTGCACCCATTTCAGCGTATGTCCTCATGGAATAGGGTGACTGTAAAGCTGAACACCACAAGGCACACCTCAACACTTGTCGGTGTCTGCAGGATAGGGTGAGGTGAAATGGCATGAACATTACAGGTGATGACCCAAATGCATACCCCAATGTCTGTCAATTTCTGCAGGGTGGAGGTGGAGTTGGGGTGAAGTTCAATATTTCACTGCCATTCCTATTCTGCATCTGTCTAACTCCTGCATTCCCAATGCTAATAACATCAAGCAAACATTCGGCATTGACAAATGCTTGTTTGGTTACTGTTACTCACCTACACATAGTGTTTTTTGTTTACAAAATTAGTCTCTCCATTACTCTCATACTTGGTGGACTGTACCGCCCCCAAGCAAGACCATAAATGCAGGCAACAGCTTAGTTGTTTGTTAATACATTAATGTACCTAGGCTATCAGCAGGCCATATGACCCTGTGCGGTTCCCAAGTATGACACTATATCACCTAATAACTCTCAAGACCAGACCTCCCTGAGAAACCTACTGGCTCTTAGAGTTGGCCAGTACAGTATCGTTTGATCTTGAGGCACATCTACTAAAAATATGGTTGTTTCTAGGTTACTCAGCTGCTTGCCGGTTAAGTAAGCAATAACACATGACGAGGTATCGCCGAGTGCCTTATGCCCCTAGGCGTGCTCTTATCAGCACGTAACCCACACCTCGGAGTGTGTTATTGCGCTTACAAAATGGGCTGCTTAGTATTTCATGGTAAACTAATGAAAAAAAAATTAGAGGACTGAAGAGTATAAAAAAAACAACTTTTAAGATTTGAAATACTAGAAAAAATAGTTCCATTCATTATGTGAGTTTCAATAGTGTTTCATTGGCAGGGTGGGATTTGAAGTTGTAGCCCTTCCCCCATGTTCTTTTTAGTTGTTAGATTTATTTTATTGTGTTTTTTTTTGTTTCACAGCTTCGTTTTCAGATGCAGATCATCGAGTGAAGCAAGGGTAATGGTGAGGGACCCCCACAGTTGATCTCTAGGTCACTCTGCGTTTTGCTGATTTATTACTTTATTTATTCTTTTTATTCTGATGTGTGTCATTTTTTTTAAGTGTGCTGATGGTTGTGGACTTATGCTTACTGTCTGAAAAAATTAGTTTGCTGGCGATATTTATCGCGTGACCCGGTCACTGAAGTATCACTTCCGGTTTTCTGTTAATGTGTTAGACATCGTGGTCGCGTAAAAAACTTTTTCTGTGAGGAAGGATGGATGAATAATGTAGTTTTTATGTGTTGGTTCACAGTCGGAAGGAATTACAGGTGTTTCTCTGTTCTGTTGAAGTGCCAAATTCAGCGAGAGGTCAACAGTCAGTTTCGGTTTCTTCAGCTGGCAAACAAGAAAGAAAAGGTCAGAGTAAGTTTTGAAGTAAAAAAAAAAAATGTCCGGGATTGTGTTGGCTGAGGGATAGGGCAACACAAGGGGGTAGTCTGCAGGTTAGGGGACGAATGCTTGTAGATCTGGTTAGCGTGACAGCGAGCTGCGGGTCATTTTTTCAGAATGATGCTGTTGGGGACAGTGATATTTTTCTGTGGTGTGGTCAGCTTAGCTGAATTAGTGCCAGTTGGCACAATACGTGCTGATAAGGACACGGCTAAAACTAGGTTTTAGCCAATCAGCATTCTGGATTTTTGATGCCCATTTTATAATAACACTTATTTAACATTTATTGTAACTCTTTGCTAGAGATGCAGTGAATTTAAAATATGCCGGCAAAGTGGCTGCTAAGTGACTAGTTCGTGTTAGCCTGATGCTAAGCGAAGTGGCCATTGGGAAGTGCTCACTTTGCCTTGTCATTATGACTTCGCATTGCCATTCCGCCTTAACGCTAAGTAAGGTGAAGTGACAACAATATAGGTAACTCCCCACACATCACATGGCTTACAGTAGTGTAAGTCACATGCTTTAGCCAGGCAGGAAGGAAGTGAGTCATAAAAGCAGTTAGTTTCACTTTCTCCTTTGCAGTGGTAGAATGAGGAAGCATTTTGTGTGTAGAGGAGAGTTTGAAGTAGTATATTTGTTCCTTGCCTAAAAACAAACAGCTTTTTTGAAAGCTAAATCTTTAGTTTTTATGTAGTGTGTTTTTTCAGTTCTTTTTTGCTACTGATTGTTTTGTTTTATAAGTTTTGTTGTGTGTGTGTGTGAGACTGTGAGTGTGGTGTGAAGCAGTCTTCCTTTGCATGAGGCGTCAGTTGGAGAGGGAATTAGTGGGTTGTGCGTGATGGACCCGGGAGGAGAGTCTGTGGCCCATGGACATGGGTAGAGGGGAGTGCACATGCGTGGGGGTTGTTGGGTGTCATTGGACTGCTCCCGACTGTTTGGTGTTGCCTCTCCCCCTCTGGAAGCAGCAGCACCACCAGTGGCACCAACAGATGTGGCGCATCCACCAAGTCTGCCACCACCACCAGTAGCAGCTGCAGGGGCTCCAGCAGCACTCCCTCACCACCTCCACAGATGCAGATGGAACCCCAGGTGCATGACAGTGCTGCCAGCAGTACATCTGCACCTCCTGTGCCTGGTTCCTCCCCGCAGCTCCCCAGTCTTGCAGTTTTTTAACTGTGTGGAAGGGGGACAGCACCATTGTAGTTTGTCATTTATGTGGCAGGCAGGTGTGCAGTGGCTCCCGGGGGACACATTTGGGAACTGGTGGCCAGCGCACACATATGACAAACCACCACAAGGTGGAGTGGCAGGCTGCCACTGAACAGGCCAGGCCTCCACCTGCCGACCCTCCTGTGGCACTAGCTAAAGGTGCTGGGGGTATTGTGCCTCACCACCACAGCAGGAGGAGAGCAACAGCAGCAGCTGCTCCACCACCTCCACCACCACCACCACCACAGCCACCAGCACCACTCTCACCACCACCACTACCTGGCTTTCCCCCAATAGTGGACTCTGCCACAGTGCCTGCAATGCAGGCAGACATTGCACTGATGTGGGCAGCCCTTGAGGAAAGCAATGAGAGGGGGGGTGCTGTGCAGCAGCAGGTGGAGCAGATCCAGCAACAGTAGCTGCAGATAGTGTCAATGCTCCACCTGCTGCTGCAACACCATGGAATCCCCCATTAACTTATTTTTTTCTGGACACCTCCCCCTCCCCCCACTGCTGTAGTGTTTTGTAATAATTATTTTTTTATGTTTAATAACAGACACTCATACATGCTCCTACTGCCCTGTTGTTATAATCCAGTGCCTCAGTAATGTTTACTTTCTGTTATGGAGTGGTTGTGGAAAAGCTGGTGTGAGCAGTGCAAGTATGATGTGCTAAATCGCATGTGTGCAGCCAGTGTTGTTTCATCTTTGTGTGTGTGTGTGTGTGTGTGTGTGTGTGTGACATCAGACATTGTGCAGCTTCTTGCAAACACATATTGCTGACTTGTTGTAGTGTTTATGGTATAAAGAATAGTGAGTAGAATGACGTATATTTTATTGTCACCATCATCATCAGCGGACTAAATGATACGATACTTTTTCAGAGGTGTCTGACCAGAGTGCACCTTAGTCACATATTGCACACATGACTTTTAGGAGAACATGTGCTTTGTGTGTTATGATCTCTGCTAAGTCACGTATGCACTGTGAGTGACTGAGGTGCACAGTGACCCGATACTTCTGAAAAAATATATCACTTACTCTACTGGTGCTGATGGTACAAATAAAATATACATCATGTATTCTTTGTTATCTTTATTCTTGAGATACTGCAACAAGTCATAACATATACATGTTTGCAAGAAGCTGGGCAATGTATGCACACATAGGAAAGAACACTAATGGCACACATGCAGTTTAGCACAACATACTTGCACTGCTCAGGCAAGCTTTTTGTGAAACACTTCAAATCATGAGTCCCAACACAAAGTGAACATTAATGAGGCTCCATAAATGTTTAGTTTGTGAAATAGATATTAAAGAGATTCATCAAGTTAAAGCATTATTTGCACCCGATACATGGGTGCCTTACTTCCAAGGGAATCTTCCTTGCTCCACATGACCTTACATAGTGCAATACTTTTCTGGCAAAAACACCCATAATTTTCATTAAAGTGGGTCACAGAGGACTTCCCATTTTGAAGAGCCACCCAAGTTCTGCCCGGTTGATGTGATGCCAGGGAAAGCGTACATGTATGAATGGTCGGCATTATTCTAATGTTTTTTATAGTATGAAACAGTTTTAGAAATATGGTACGCTTCACCAACAAGAGCCTTGTTAGTGGAAACGCGCCCATGTTTCACCACAAACTGACCGTTATAATATGAAGAAACATTCAGAAAGCTGCCGGCCATTCAGTATAATGGAACGTGACCCCATGCTTTCCCTGGCATCATGTCATAATGTTGTTGAGCATGGCAGACAGAACATGGGCTGCTCTTCAGAACTAGAAGTCCTCCATGACCCTCTTTAATGAAATTATTAGCATTTTTTCCAAAAAGCATTGCACTAAGGACATGTGGAGCAAGAAAGATTCTCCTGGATGTAAGGCACCAATATATTGGGTGCAATACCATAATAACTATGTAACTTGCTGAATCTCTTTAGAGCATCAGTGCAACAATCTGTTGAAAGTTCTGACCTATACTTTTTAATGCTATTTTATATCGCCACTTTACTTACATTCTGACTTCTATGATACTATTATTTCCAGTATTTGAGTCTGCTTTACTACTTTTTTTCATGTCTGAAATAATAAAAGGAACACTCCTTTTAATATGGTGCAGACCAGGTCTTTGTCAGTATTTTCCGCTGCTTTTCTCCATCAGTTGTTATATATCACTTCTGTTGTAAACTTAACAGTTATGCAGCAGGCAGTGTTTTATGACCTCACAGAACAATATTTATTCAAAAACAGCTGCAAATAGTGATACAAACCTGGTCAGAACAATATTAAAAGGCATGCTTCTTTTTTTTCTCAGACATGAGAAAAAGCAGTAAGGCAGACACAAATTGTGAAAAGAAGGGTATCATACAAATCAAGAGGTAATTAGTGGCTGACAATGTAAAATAGCATTAAAAGGTATAGGTCAAAATTGTCACCACATTTTTGCAATGCTGCTTTAATTTATAATTTAAGTATGACATTATGTGCTCACAATCACAACACACAAAATGCATCTGTCTTGTGTGCAGAAAATTGACAGGTGGTAACAAAGTGAAATGGGAGCATTACACCATATGCAAAGTCCCCCATAATTTATTGCACAGTCTCTCATGTGCGCAGTGGTCACACAGAGTCCCTAGATTTGTTCTGCATCCCCAAAATGCATCTGTCTTGTGTCCAGAAAATTGACAAGTGGTAGCAAAATGAAATGGGAGTGTTACACCACATGCAAAGTCCCCCAGAATGTATTGTACAGTCTTTCATGCATGCAGGGGTCACACAAAGTCCCCAGATGTTTTCTGCATCCCCAAAATGCAACTGTCTTGTGTCCAGAAAATTGATGAGTGGTAACAAAGTGAAATGGGAGTGTTACACCCTGTGCAAAGTCCCCCAGAATTTATTGCGCAGTCTCTCATCCGGTCAGTGATCACACAGAGCCCCAGATTTTTTCTGCATTCCCAAAATGCATCTGTCTTGTGTCCAGAAAATTGTCAAGTTGTAACAAAGTGAAATGGGAGGATTACACCACATACAAAGTCCCATCAGAAATGATGACCACGAGCGAACTGTTGCTGGTCCAATGTGTGCTGCGATTCCTGCAAATGCGATGCGATCAACTCAACTGGATGGAAGGGTGCCCTTTGTTTGTACACTAATAGTAGCCTTGGTGAGTTGATACATGTATATACTGTATATATATATATATATATATATATATATATATTTTTTTGTGTAGGTGGGGGTTGACATATATAGACATGCACTCATATTGTATTGTATCACAGGTCACAGATACTGTTGCTGTGCATATTCCAGTGCTTAATGATAACTTCTTGCATTGAAATTTGAAATGAAATACTCTCAAGCCAATGAGGGTAAGTATTTTTTTTGGGAGGGGAGTATATATGCAGGTAGGTCTCATTAATGGTTTTTTATTTGGTTACTTCTTCACAGATTTTATCTGCATCCTTCTTGAGTCTGTTGGCAATGATGGTCATGGTCATCGACTGAAATGATTTCTGCGTGTTGCATGTCTGTCCCATCCCAGGGGTGGGGGTGCCTGATGCTGAAGAACTTCTCTGGATAAGGCAACTATGCCACAACAAAGCATCTGGAATTTTCCTAAAAAAAGAAATGAAGGATTTATTACAACTTGACTGCAGCAGTAACACCTTATGTTTAAGCCATGGTTGTTCCATTGGTATCTGGATTATTAACACAGATAGTAAGCTGTCACAGTGCAGTCAGCAGATCAATCACAAGTTAATTTAGTACCAGGCTGTGTAACCAATACACTGTGCCAGTGTCCCTGGTTCTCAGTCTCAACTTAAGTTACATTTCAAAACCACATCTTGTTAAGTAACACAACCTGTGTGCAACTTTTTCAACACTGTCATGGCTGCACAACTGCAAGTTCTGAATACAGTGCATGATATCTTGCAGAAATAGTTTTTGTGACATGCGCATGTCACCTAGTTTATGAATCCTCCTCAGTCGGATTTGTTGCACTCTTTTAAAGAAAAAAATTGAACAGATGAAATAAAATATATATACTTACCAGTATGGATTTAAAATGGATATTTCATAGGTACTTGTGTACAGTACTGCTGCAGTACCATTGATACCGACTTTCAGCAAAGGAGAGTCATTTTTTGTTAACCCATAAAAAAACAAAATAAGTTTACCGTATGTGTTTGACCATTGCAGCTCAGAAAAGCAACAAAAAACAAAGCATACAGCTAAAGGAAGTTGAATAGCATAAAAACATTAGTACACATGATCACTTTATAGTTTTAATATTAAGAAGCCTTGTGCCTGTGGCTGATGGATGTGGTCTCCTGTTCGACTCCCTCTGTCTTGGCATGGTCAATGGGGAAATATTGTCAGAATGACACTGGTGGTGGGTGCTGGTGGTGATAGCTGTGGCACGTGATGACATTCCCTGTGACATCTTCCTGCATCTGGTGGTGGTGGCAGTGGCTAACAGTGGTGGTGGTGGTCCAGGGGGGCACACAAAGTCATTCTCTGGTGACAGTGGCTAACATCGGTCCTGGTTGTAGTGGTCTGGGGGGCACACAAAGTCATTCTCTGTGGTGGCAGTGGCTAACATCAGTCCTGGTAGTGGTGGTCCAGGGGGGCACACAAAGTCATTCTCTGTGGTGGCAGTGGCTAACATCGGTCCTGGTGGTGGTGGTCCAAGGGGGCACACAAAGTCATTCTCTGTGGTGGCAGTGGCTAACATTGGTCCTGGTGGTGATGGTCCAGGGGGGACACACAAAATCATGAAAAAGAAAACATGTGTCATCCAACAAATGTCACTGCCTTTTAGCAACTTCAGTTAAAACCTGCCAATATTAACCACATCATCATCCTCATAAAGAAAGCTGCCCTCACAGTCATCTATGTCTGAAGTCTGACCAGTGTGAAATTCTTTCTCCACTGTGTCATGATCTACATCAGTGGTAGGCCGTTTTATGCTGCCACTGCCAGTGCCACTAGGATGGTCCATTTCTACATCATCAAAACCACCATGACTAGGTTGGGGTATGAATACCAAGGTTGCAGTCTGTGCTGGTATGTGCCTCTCATTCATTTTTATGAATGTTAGCAAACTAACATTTGCAGAAGAGAGGTTTGTCTGATGATCCCTAACTATTTCATCTGCTGAGATGAATACCCTCTCAACACTTATACTGGAGGGTGGGCATGTGAGGTACTTCAGTGCCACTGCGGTCAACTCTGGCCATTCACTGACCTTTCTGCTCCAGTACAAAAGAGGATCATCAGTTATTGACAGATGCCTGTTTTCAGACAAATATGACTCAGCCATTCTCTGTGCCACACTAAGTCCAGTGGTTGATGCATCATCCTGTTCTCCGGAATCATTTATTTCATAAATCCCCACATGGGACAAAGCCTCCCAAAGTGGGTTGATGCCAGCCACTTTGGATGACAGACCACCTGGAACTGCAGTCCCCTTCCCCTTATAGGATATGCTTGATACTCCTCCAGGTGCACCTTCAGCCTGATTATGCTGCAGAGGTTTGCTGACCTTGGCACGTGACTTCTGTGCCCCATGAACCAAGCGCACCAGTTGCTCACTGACATTTTGTACCTGTTTAGGCCCTTCCTTCAGTACTGAGGCAATTCACGTTTGTATTGTGGGTTCAGCACTGTATTATGGCAAAGTTGTCACTACACTGAATGCTCAAAATGTGGCAATTCTGGTTGAATACTATCAGCATGTGTTTCAGCAGCATACTGCTAGCACTGTCTCCAGCAACATCAAGGCCATGCGGTACATTCACCAATGTCTGACTCAGCACCCACAGCAGTGGAATTGATTGGCTAATGGAGGCAGACTCACCTCTCACTGCCTGTGTGGCATGTTCAAAAGGCCACAAAATTGTTATTACAGAGTCCATGAGGCACCACTGTTCAGTCGTCATAGACAAGGAGGCCTCGGAACTGTCATGGCTAGTGTGGATCACAAGATATTCTGAGATGGCTTTGTATTGTTCATACAATCTCTCTGCCATGTATAAAGTGGAGTTCCACCAGGTGACAACTTCCAGCTTCAAGAGGTGCTGAGGAAGGCTGTTTTGCATCTGCAACTGCCGAAGTTGGTCGCAGGCTTTTGCAGATTGTGAAAAGCGAGAACAGATACAGCGTGCAACTGTCAGCATTTCCTTTACATCATCAGGATGCTGCAGAAACTCCTGCATCACAAGATTTAAATAATGGGCCATGCATGAAACACGAAAAAAAGCCACCATGTGTGATGCATTTCAACATATTTGACCCATTATCACTTGCTATGAACCCAGCTCTCAGGGACAGGGGGTTCAGCCACTTGTCAATTTCAGTCAATACCACATCCAGCATGTTTTCACCAGTGTGTGAACAGGTCACATTGCGCATAGCAATCATTGCATGCTGTCTAATTCCTGCAAGATTGCTACCACGACACTCCACCTTACAGCACTGATTATTCACTCTACCAACTTCACAGACAACCCCTGCACCCAGTGTGCAGTTATACACAAATATGAACTCCCTGCTGTTTTGCCACTTGTCCACATATCCATACTTAAATGGATGAATGGAGAGGAGGAATGTTGAAGTGCATGCCTTACTGAGTCAGACACAGTACGGTACAACTCGGGGACAGCACGGGTTGAAAAGTTTGTCCTGGATGGGACTTTCCATTTTGAACAAACACGTGCAGCAAACCACCAAAAACCAGAATTCTCCACAAAGGAAAAGGGCAAAAGGTCAATTGCCAACATTTCAGCTACAGCAGCATTAAGTTCATGTGACACTGTATGACTGAGTGGGCACTTCAGCTTATGCACAAAAACACTCTGTAACATGGGCTGACTTAAACGTTTTACATGGGGTGTGATGACAATTGTTTCTGCTCTTCGAATGGCAAGGGGTGGAGTGTGGACGTTTGATGAAGACGTTTGCACAGGTGATGATGACAAACCCACAAATGCAGTTATTTTGCAACATTTACCAACCAGAGTTGATGTACCACTTGCACTAGACATACTGCATTCACCACCACCAAAACTGCTACTCTTACCAGCACTGGACAACATTTCAAAATCATTATGCTCCTCCACCTCATCATGCCTGTAGTAATCCTCTGCTTTTATTTCCTCACTACTGCACATATTTAATTTCCTACTGGATTTAACACTCATGGAAGGGGATAACATGCTTGTTATGGTTGATGACGAGGGTGAACACCCCACTGTGATATTAGATGCCGTCTTATGCTGGATCCACAGTGCCATGTGCCTATTCTTAAGATGCGTATGCTGTCCTCCTGTGCCCAGATGGCTCCCCTTTTTACCTTGACTCACACACACATGGCAAACCTGGCAGATTGCAACAGACTCATCATTTTCACCTTGCACAAAAAATTTCCAAACAAGGGATTGTGATGCTCTACTTTTAACATGTCCCTGATGCTGCTTATTGGACTCCGTCCTTTTAAGCGATGAAGCGGGGGTGTGCTACATGAGTTTTCGGGCAGAAGACACTTGGACTGCAACTGACCACCATGACTACCTGTCATTATTACTGGGTCATCATCATCATCATCATCATCATCACCACCATCAACTGAATATGGTAAATCGCAAGTTTTTACAGGGTGGGGATTAATGCAAACAGACCCAGACATAGCCACCTTGAATTTCTTTTTTTTCGGTTCCCAACTGGGGTCAATTACATCATCATCATCATGTTCATCAACATCACCTACATTCACATCTTCTACTTGGATTCTGGCATGTGGACTGCATGTTGCAACCACAGCAACATCATCATCATCAGATTCATCATCATCATCAACACTATCACTTGATATTTTTTCACCACATTGTGAATCGCTGCATGGAAAATTCATGACCTGAACCACGGTGGAAAAAATGTCACATTTTATGCTATCATTGACATGATTATTAGAATCCTCATGTTTAGTTACTGGAATGTTACTGAGAAGTATGACATCATCTACTCTGCCACTCACTCGCACTGCTTCACACTCCACTATATTTTTGGACACGGTACACTGGTCAGAAGTGGAACTTGAGGCAGCAATACTCATACCACCACCAGAAACTGCACTAACACCACCAGCTAGGACAACATCATCTCCTCCAACTATGAGTGAAGCTACTGATTGGGCTGTAAAAAAACATTGTAGGAGAAATACCCTTCCTCACATCAGCAATGCACACCTGCATAATACCATGCCTACAGACAATCTTACCACTGGCAGCAGTGCCATGGCAAGAACCAGCTTTGCTTGCACATCTCTTTGCGGGCATTTTGGGGGATCAACAACAATATTCTAAACAAACTTAGATTTTGGAACTTTCACTCTGGGTGGGGGGACGCTGGATGTGAAGCCAAAAAAACAACCGTGGTTTCAGCAACAGAAACAGACACAAATTCACAAGTGAAAACAACACCTTAACTAAACAGTGGTGCTGAAGTCACAAACAATTAAATCTGGAAAACAATTCCTTTTGCCGGTGGGGGGGGGCACTGACTGCAGATTTTTTATGGCAGTGCAAGCAGCAAAACAAAGAAAAGATACCACAATGGCAGTACAAAATCACGCAGCTGCAGTGGATAGCAGGTTCACACTGCTGTGCCTGCAATTACACTGTGGCACAATAAAAGGTGTATTATTTGATGTTGCACACCGTACACACAGTCACACACACACACAACTTGTCTACAAGTAACGCATAGCAAATTGAAAAGTTCAGTAATATATCACGTATTGTAAAGAACCTGAAATTATGAACTGCTGCACCAGATCCACACAACACACAATCAGCAAAAACATTTCAGCAATTACTGACAATATTACTGTGTGTACATTAACACAGTCAGTTATATAACAAAAATATAACCAAAAAACAAAGAACTCCCTATTTCTCAAACTTAAATCTACCTACACCATAGATAGGCTCCTCCCCCTAAGCCCACTTTCACTGTCTCTTACTACACAGACTCAGTGTTGTAAATTAACATTCAAAATCCACACACAAGCAAAAACGCTCCATGATATGAGCACAGGATTTCCTACAATCGATGAACTAAAGTTTGAGCAAAAACAATTACTCAAACATGATTTTTTAACAGCTTTTAAAAGGTTTGAATCACAGACAGCTCTCAGAGCACACTGTCTCCTACAGCTACCTACACACATTACCCCGAACTGAGGCTGTGCAGATCAATATAGAGCCCATGTCACCTGAAATCCCATGAATCACTGCAAAATTCACCTTCAGAGCTTAAAAACAAGGCGAAGTGAGGTGAAGTACATTGTTCTCAATGCACTTCTCCTTTAAGATTGGTGGAGTAGTGGTCTGGAAAGGCGGAGTAATGCAAAGTCATTGTTTTCTATGGACTTCTTGTTACCCATTATAATGCGAATTACTCCGCTTCGAGTTGAGGAGAAATCCGTGACTCCACCTTGGCTTCACGAATCACTTCACAGAGCAAATTGAGGCCACTTTGCTCACCACTACTCTTTGCATATCGGCTACATAGGTGACTAGCTGTCTTATGTGCATAATGTATTGTTTTTCATTCCTTTATCTGGTCTGCTTGTGTTTCTTTTATATTTTTTTAACTGTAAATATACTTCAATAAAAAGATTAACTCAAAATAATGTGGAGTACCTTTGGGCCATTACACCCGGGGAGAATCTCTGTTGAGCTGAAGACCTGAAACAAAAACCATAACCCATGGTGTGTTAGTTCCCTATCTGTGAACCAGTGTGGTTCAGTGCACAACCTAGGTCACTGTTAGGAAGGGGTTGGTCTAAAGACTTTGTAGGGAGCAAGTGGCAGGGAGTTCCTTAGCTGAAAACACTATTCTTATTCTGATGACTGGCCCCAAATTGTCAGCATACAGATGGGTTAAACAGTCTCTGGATCAGACAGAAGGAGTTGTGAGCATGCAGTTAGGCAGAAGTACTGTAATCTTTACACAGACTGTCTTATTTTGTGGTCGCTGGTCTCAGCAGTCTTTCAATCAAGCAACTATCAAAAGGATAATTAGCAGCGGGCAGGGTAGCTCAATGACATGCAAGGTAGTTCAATAACATGCAGGGAAATCCAATGACATGCAAGGCAGTTTAATAACATGTGAGGCAGTTCAAAATTCTGAACAAGTGTAGTCACTTTTAAAAAGGCTCTCATAGCATGCAAAGTCAGGGTTATCTCAGTCTTGAAGCATGCAGTGACCATGCAGGGCAACTTTAGGGCAGTATAAACAGACTCAGAGTAAAACAGGTCAAACTCAATGCAAGTGGGGCAAATTTGGTGCATGAAGGGCAATTACACAGCCTCAGAGCATGCATTTACCTTGGGGCTGTCCCTTTAAATATCAGTCTTGTAACGCAACAGTTTTTGCCTTTCACTGTTGTTTACATTCAGTTCAGCACTATAACTTTTAAATGTTTGTTCAGTTTTCATTACAGTCACATTAAGCAACAGTTGCACAGGAACAAGTATTGCATAAGGGGTAACCTTGCTAAATGCTGGATATACCTAGGTATGGGGGGACATGTGCTATGTTTTCCCTTCCACAGGCATATGTTTGGGTTCTCAAAGTAGGCAGAAGTCCTGCTCTTACTGTGGGCTGTTTGACTTAGTCTGGGTGCTGGGGGGGGCACACTAAATACCTCTCCCTTGTTAGGGTGCTATGGGTCAGTTACACACTTTTAAAGTACAGGTTACTAGCTCTTAGCTAGAGCTGTGCCAGCTCTGCTGCTGGGATGGCTAACTGGCATGTCCACTCACTTCCAATTGCTTCTGGCTGGAGCTGGCATCTCAGTGCACTTAAATGCTAACTTGTTAAACTTTTTAACAATTTCCCTTAGCTTGGGCTACTGGTGGCTACCTGGCAGCTAGCCCACACTTATGGTCCTTGGTTTAAAACAGGGCCTGCCTTTCTTCTACTTGGTCTACTGAGTATTGGCTTTTTTTTAAACAAGAAAAAAAACAACTACAAAAAACACTATGAGTTTGCTTTGACCACATAGCCATCTAGGCATTTCTTTAAAAAATAGGGCCTGTCTTGTATTTTAATTTGGGGCTTTGCCCTACCCTGCTCCTCCTGGAGCACTTTGTTTCTTAAATTAGGCCCTGCTTTGCTCTTTGCTCCTCCCTTAGGAGCCTAATTTATATAAACTGTGCCAGCCCTGCCTTCTGCTCCTCTTGGAGCTCCATTTATTTTAATAGGATGTGTTCTGTCCGGTTTGCTCACCCTGGAGCATTGTTTGTCCCTGGGCCTTGTCCTTACCCCCTCATAGTCACAGCCATCTGGTGTGTTAAAACAAATGGTTTTCTTAGTTAATAATTCAGGCGGTCAGTACCTTCCCATTGATGCTGCCACCAACTCACTTCCCAGACCCAAGGTGAAGTAACTACTGAGGAGGGAAGGGGTTGTTTGCAGACTGCAGGTGGAGGTGTTGCTCTCAGGAGTCCTCACTGGGCTTGGCCTATGGCTCCTCCTCCCAGTATGCCTTCTCACTGATTTGACCACTACTGCTACTCTCTCCCCTCTCTCTCTCTCTCTTTCTCTCCACCATTGTGATCCCACTTCATGCTGCCACCGTTGGGTGCATTTAATAACTTTTTAATATCTATTAAAAAAAACAAGGATGAACAGATCCCACTTGGCGACCAACTGATTGTTGCTCCTGACTGTCAAGGGGACTGCTGACACAATGACTGCACAGGAGAGGAGAACACAGAGGTGAGATCTCCCTCCTCTGGCATTTTCCTTGCAGAGGCTGCCTGCCATCATGTCAACCACACATTGCTTCTCTTCAGCACCTGATATTCCCCTACCAGGCTGTCCTTGGCAGACACTGTTGGCCAATCATAAACCCCCCAGCATTCAGGATAATGAGTCCCTGACAATTATGGGGGAAGCAACAGTCCAGCATGAGCTGGATCTTTTGAAACGGGGATAGGCTCGTGGCGCTCTGGCTTGGGTGGGAAAATGGCTGCCATGGACAAGCAGAGGAAAAACAAGTTTTAAATTATATGCAGCAGTTTACTGTATGAGGCTTCTGTTTCTACAGTCACTTCTCCCCTGCCACCTTACATTTCCAAGGGCAAATGGGCTGGGGCACCTCACCATACTGGGGACACTGAGGACATCTGCTTTTAGGGTATTACATACACATATCTATGTATCTTATTAACATTCAGAAATTGTGCAAGTGTCCCTTTAAAAAACAAAGTACTTCAATACAGTGTTCATTACAAGTCCATAAGGCACTACACAACTGCTTTATAAAGATAAAACATATTGCCTGGCTTACCTCAGAATGTTACTAACTTGTGGTAGCCTTTTATAGGAAATGTATTTCTTGAGTGAGGCCCATATACCCAGAGCAGGCTTCTGGAAACACCGACCGATTGCAACACAATCACATTAAGAAATGCCAGAAAGCTCAAAAGTGTAAACTACCAGTTAAATCTTTGTCAGCTTAATGAAACAACTCATAAGCCATTCCAAAAAGCAAATGTAATAGGCATATTTGAGTATGTTTTGCAAAATTATAAGAGATTCTGTAAATATGATATCAAGTTAAGCATCACAGGTTTCATGGTTCCTTGAGAAATATAATCACTACAACACAAGGATCAAAGATGAACAATTACATAAAAAACTGTTCTGAAGTCCTATAAAGACTTTGTGCTCTAAAGGGACATGTGTGCAATTTCTAAACATTGCAGAGAAACAGTGATCTATGTATAATAGAATATGTTATTTTAAATGATTGGGGCAAACTTTTATAACCTAAGCACTGTATATACATCTTAAAGGAACAAATGTGCAACTGATTACTGGATGAGTTAAGGGGTCATGTGATGACCCAAGCACTGAGGAATAGTGCCACTGTCTCGTGAACTCTGCCATAATAAACGTTATAGTTGCTTTGTTACTTTTTGACTTCATGTTATTTATTTTCACTTCCTCGGTGTGCAGCCTTTTTGTGAGTTTTAGCTTTCATTACACTATGCTTAATTAGCCTTATATTTGGTGCTTCGGAGAACGAAAGCCTTCTCAATTTGGAGGTGCGCCTTGACAAGCTCCTGGTTAGTGATCTAGCAAGCAATCCCAAAAGTGGCCAAAAGTAGTTGGCAGGGTATGAAGGGAACAATTTTAATGGCAGATAAACTAACAGTTGCCCTGGGTAATAACATGTCCTCACCTTGGAATCTTTGGAAAAAGGAGAATCTGGCAACTTTCTATATAGCCAAAGAGGCATTGCACAGCAATGAGGGGGCTGAGACAAAGCCTACTGCACCATTGGAGCTGTCAGCATGTGTTTTTAACCGGGATGAATGAGAAAAGTCAGTTGCTTCCTCTTCACAGTGCAGGAGAGCAAGATGTCAGACTGGTGGCTGTGTGCATTACAGAAGGGCCAATCCTATGTTAGCACCTCTGTGATCAGATTAGACTTTACATGTGTGCAAGGACAAAGTCTTCTGAAGGTCTTAGGTAAGAAACTGGACTTGACGTCAGGTCAGTTAGTGTTTGTATAATATGTACTCTTCTTTTTAAACCTATGTATTTTGAATCTCCTAGTGTTGTATTCCTCATTTGTGTGCTGTATAGTACAGATGCAGCAAAGTTTAAATTCACCAGCAAAGTTGGTGTGAACTCATAGATATTCACTCTTTGTGACATTCACAAATTTGCAGCCACCCCAGCTTCACAGTGCAAATTTCTTTTAAAAAAAACTTAGAAACAGTAATAGAAAACCTACCCTCTCCCACTGGGATGTAATGCCACCTCTTCCTCAAAACTTTCTAAGCATATAACTCCCTCCCACCCCCCACTGGTACCCTACTCCCTCCTCACCCTCTCTTCCCTGGCAAATTTTAAAGTAAAGCAGAGTATAGTCAAGATAACAAGAGTGACATAAGATGGTTCAACACCATTCCCCCCACAAGTGCACCAAACACTCCCCCTCACCCGTGCTCCACCACTAGGTCAAGTTAATCATAAAACCCACAACCCAACCCTCCTCTGGTCCCCCTACCCTGACCCAGGAAAAATGTGAACTGTCATAAAGAAGATGGTCTGATGGTGCAGAACATATTCTCTGTTCAATGTCTGTCTAGGTAATGGCTCTGGTGCATGTATGAATGATGACATCATTGCTCCTAATAAAACCTAATTTAGACACCAGAGAAGTCTTTACAGTGTAACATTGGCAACTGTGGGGAGAGAGGACCACTAGCCACCATGGAAGTACCTGTAAAACTTTCAGTTGAAAGGACAAATAAATATATAAAGATCAGTGTCTCTCCCAAGATTAGAGATTTAACTTGCTGGTGAAAGTAAGGCAAGTTCACCAACTTCGACTTTGCAAAACAATTTACCAAATTTTGCTGTTTAGTCGGAAATTCAACTTTGGTAACTTCTTCTGGAAACTTTTCCTGTAACTTTGCTCTTAGGATGCATTTAGGCACATTTCTGCCAAACTGAGACTACTGGTAAACAACTTGCCTTAAGATCACATGGGACAGCTTCAGCAGGTCAAATAGTACATCTCTAGGCAGTGAAATTGCATCACTTTCATTTTTGCAGTGAGAGTTAGTGAAGGAGATAGGAGACTAATACAATAACTTTTAGAGCTATTGTACATAAAGAGCTGTACACTTTCATTGTTCAGTAGTTTAACAGCTTATGTTTAATTCTTTTCTCATTCTCATTTAATTATTTGACATGTTAGGAGAACTTACATTTTTGTTTCTGCATTACTTTGTCTGTATTTCTGTAGTTAGAACTTGTGGTTAGAGATCTCTATTTTCCCTTTTGATTCGCTTGGTTTCTCTCTGAGTGTTCCTTTGTCTTACTGTTCTGTCTGTTCTAAAGTATCTATACATGTTCTTTTTTTTTATATTGCAAAAAATGAGTTGAGAAGAGGATACAGCAGGGCAATCTGCGAGAGGTCATCACAGACCAGAGGAGGAGATGGAAGAGAGGATGATTTGTGAAGGAGGCTTACGTCTTCACCAGACAGCACTGGATCTGGGTGCAGAAGCAAGGAGCAGTAGGAGGGGTAATCCAGCAACCCTGCCCATAGTGCTGTAGCAGCAGCCCCCAGTTCTGCAGCAACATAAACATAGTCTGCACTTTAGGGATGTGTGCGTTCACCACCAGCGCCTTTGTGGCTGCCCTTTTTTCCCCATTAAGTCATGATTGACACAGCTGACAGATAGCAACTATTTCATTAGCTAAGTCCAGTATATAAAAATCCCAAACTAGGGATTTGGTACACTTGTTTTAATATGGTGATGAGAGTGACACAGGGGAGGGGAAGGAGGGGAAATGTTTTTTTATTTGGTATGCTTTATGAACTTCAGCACTGGAAGACAGATTTGTAATGGGTTCATTAGTAAGAGGAACAACTGGCATAGTATTGGGGAGACTTTGGTAGTTGTATGAGATAGTGCTGGACAAACCCCCAAATTTCAACAATACCACTTCTCCTCTTTTTTTCCACCTCACATAGGGGATCCAAATCATCATCCCACAGCTGCTGATATTCCCCTCCTACTCCTGAGCTCTGTCCTCCTCCTTATCGTCACTTTTTCCAGGTCTCCCCTTCCTATCATCCAGAGCTTGAAATACATTTTTCAGTTTAGTAAGTTCTGACTGTGATGGGTGAAGTGGCTCCATTCGCTCCTGACAGTGATTCCGGAGGAAGGCGGAGTGGAGGTGCACAATGCAAAGCGGAGTACTTATAGTATAATGGGTAACACAAAGTCCATTGAAAACACTGACTTCACGTTACTCCACCTTCCACTTCGCCTCCCTTCACCTTGTTTTTAAGCTTCAAAGGCAAATTTTGCAGTGATTCATGGGATTTCAGGTCACATGGGCTCCAGATTGTTCTGCACAGCCTCAGTTTGGGGTAGTGTGTGTAGGAAGCTGTAGGAGACAACCTGCTCTAAGAGCTCTCTGCAATTCAAACCTTCAAAAAGCTGTTAAAAAAGCATTTTTGAGTCATTTTATTTGCTGAAACTTTAGTTCATCGATTATAGGAAACCCTCCTGTGCTCATATCATCGAACGTTTATTGTTTGTGTGTGGATTTTGAATGTTAATGTACAACATTCAGTCTGTGTACTGAGAGACAATGGAAGTGTGCTTTGGTGGAGGGGTGTATCTGTGGAGTAGGTAGATTAACTTGGAGAAAAAGACGGTGCTTTCTGTTTTGGTGATATTTTTCTTGTATAACTGTGTTAATGTACACATATAATATTTTCAATATTTCTTGCCATTTTTTTGCTGATTGTTGTGATGCAGCAGTGCATAATTTTAGTTTGTTTAAAAGATGTGGTTATATTACTGAAGTTTTCAATTTGCTATGCATTACTTAGTGTGTGTGTGTGTGTGTGTGTGTGAGGATGTGTGTGATGCGTGTCATCAAATCAGACACCTTTTATTGTGCCACATAATAATTTCAGCAATGTGAAGCTGCTATCCACTGCAACTGCATGATTTTTGTACTTCTTTGTAGTATCTTTACTGGTACTAGTACTAGTGACTGTTACTGCAGCAGTACAGTACAGTGCCCCCCAGCCACGGCCCGCCCCAACCGGCAAAGGTATTCTTTTCTAGATTTGAGTTTCTGATGGTGAGCACTGGTAAGGTGGTGTGCCTTTGTGTCTGCATCTCTTCAGTGCCCAGCGCAATCTTAATCTGTCTGTGCATTTGCATCTCTTTAGGGCCCAATCTCCATCTGTAACTTAAGTCACAGTTGTTTCTTTGGCTTCCCTTTGGAGTACTGGACAGGTGTGGTGCTTAATTCTGCATGAACATTGTACTCATTAACATGCGTTTTTAAGTGAGGACCATCATCACGAGTCACTCATGATACAAATCATGTTCTTCATCATCATAGTCACAAATCATGATTCACAATCATTCACATTACAAATCACAACATTACATTTTTTTCCTAGTTACTTGAATGTATTGTAGGCCTGTTTTGTAGTATCTCTCCAGGCTTCACCACCCCACCATTGTACTCATTGATACGTGTTTTTAAGTCTGGGAGTTTTAAGCTACAGCTCATCGGGGCCCGGGGAAGTAGAGCTGTAGGCATTCACATTTCTTCATCATCACAGTCACAAATCATGATTTACGATCACGTCACAAATCACAAAATTAATTTTTTTTAATAGTTACTTGGATGTATTGTAAGCCTGTTTCATAGTAACTCTCCATGCTTCACCACCCCACTATTGTACTCATTAATGTTTGTTTTTAAGTCAGGGAGTTGGACAGTGTCTGCAGTACACTCACAGACTGGAAAGAAGACTGACTGAGCACATGCAGTTTAGCACAGAATACTTGCACTGTTCAGAATACAAAGTGTCATGCATACAGAAAACAACAAAAAAAGAGCATAATTACATACAAGGGTCGGGGATGGTGGAGGAATACATTTTATAACACAGCAAGGAAGGTGGGGGGGCACATGGTGTGAGGAAAAAAAAAACTAATGTGGGATCCCATGGTGATCCAGCAGCAGTTCCAGCATGGACATAATTTGCAACTGATGTCACTTTATGTGATCCAGCCACTGCTCCACAGCACTCACCCTCTCGTTGTTCTCCTAGACAGCACTCCAGAGAACTGCCAAGTTAGCCTGTGTTACACGCAGTTCTCTGGGGTCCACACATTCTACTGGCTGACCTGCTGGTAGTGGTGGTGGGGTGGGGTGCTGGTGGAGCAGCAGGTGCTGCTGTGGCCCTCCTCTTCTTAGGGATGCTGCAATGCACAGCTGCACCCTCTGCCACAGAATGGCCAGCAGGTGCAGACATGGTCTGTTCTGTGGCAGCCTGCCACTCCAATTGCTGGTGATTGAGCATATGGGTGTGCTGGCCCCCAGTCCCCAGGTGAGTCCCACGGGGGCCACGGTGCATCTCCACCTCACATAGGCAGCACTTGACCTCACTGCTGTCCCCCCCCCGACAGTCAAAAAACTGCCAAACAACAGAGGTGTGGGGAGAACCAGGCACAGGCAGGGGATGGCCAGATAAACTGGCAGCCAGCTAAACAGGGATGGGATCCACACCTGGGCCCTGGGGAACAGGCACATCCTGCTCCAGAGGACCTGGTGCTGGACTTGGTGATGGTGGTGATTCAACTGCCTCAGAGTCAGGATAGGAGGTGGTGCTGGTCCTGCTTCGGCGGGGGCACTCACAAGTTTTGAGCGGTAAAACAGGAATGGGTGCCCATGCCCTACACACATGCACATGATATGACGCTTACCACTACCACGCTCTCCCAGAGCTGCCCCCGCCCCAGACGTTCCCTCACTCTGGTCCATCTCTCCTACTGAGCTCCCTCAGTCCGAGCAATCACTACTCACACTGTCACACAGCACACACACACACACAGTCACAGACAAACAAATAACTACTTATAAAGGTAAGAAAAATAAAATTTACAGAAAGAACCAATTAAGTAAAAAAGAGTACAGAAAAGACAAAAAATGTAGCTTTTAAAAAAGCTGTTGGGTCTAAATCAAAGTTTAAATCTCCTCGCTCTGATCTAAAAGTATCAGCAGTCACAAAACACACTACTCTCTCTCCATCTGCACAGGAGAAAGTAAAAGTGTCTGCTTGTATGACTCACTTTTTCTTCCTGCTAGCTAAAGAGCATGTGACTTACAGTACTGTAAGCCATGTGATGTGTTGGGGGGCTGCCAAATCTGAAACACCAAGTGGATCACTTAGAATCATAATGAGGAATGCGAAGTCCATTGAAAACAATGAACTCACCATACTTCACACTGCCATTCTGCCTTAACGTGAAGTGGTAATGACAAGGCGGAGTGAGCACTTTGCATTGCCCACTCTGAATAGCAGATTAGCAACACGAAGTGCTCACTTTTCGTTCGCTTAGCCGGCAGAATTTAAATTCGCTGCATCTCTAGTTCTGACTGTGCAACAGTCAGATGTTCCTCCTCAGGCTCTGTTTCATGCTCAAGCTCCACACTCTCATTTGGCGCTAAACTTTTCATCGTCAGTTTTCAAACACAAAACTGTAAGACAAAATTACAGCAAACAGAAACCAATCAACTATGAACAACATAGAACACAGTAGAATTAGTAGCATGGATATTGTCTTGGAGAGAGTAACAGCTAATCCAGTGATCACTGCAGTTACCTGTCAGTCTCAAACAACTCAATATTGTGCAGTCTATCTGTACCCAAGGAAGTCAGTTCATGTTTGGAATCCCATTTGTAAAAGTACCACAAGCTAATAACCTAGTTCTATAGAATGAGAGATATGGTCCCCTTTGAGCTAAGAGAGGGTAAGTGGGGCCTGATGTGCAAGGAAAGGTAACCAGATCTTGTTGTAGGCCTCTAGTTTCCTAGTACTATGTGTGAATGGTGCTCTGAGGTGGAAGCATGTCCCATTACCATAAGACATTCTTGGTAAGTGTGGATGGACATCTGGTGATCTTCACCTTCTCAGGAGTAGACACTTGGCTGTGACAGTGCAGATACTGCCCTCTTTAGTAAATGAAGCAACTTGGGTATTCTGTTCTGTACCACCCCCCAGGTTGGTAAATACAGAGTTAAACTTAATGTCAGAGGGGCAGACCAACTTGCAGAACTGGAGTACAGCCTTCCAAAATTGTGCAATGGCTGGGCAAAACCAGAAAATATTTGATGGAGTCCCAGGAGATAACCTGTGAACAAGGCAACCACAATTGGGCACCTACAAAAATAGTGACTCAATTATGGCATCTGTGTTTAGGGATAACTAGCAGGGGGGTGACCGGATACAGGGGTGGGCAACATACGGTAATGGGAAGTACATGCATATACGTGCACATGCACATGCGTTGGGGGGAGAGGAAGGGGGGGATGGTATGTGGGACGGGGTGTGGTGGGCAGCTGCCAAGCTGGTCTGCTAACATGGTGGGGAGGGTGGTCAGTTGGGAGGTGCAGGGTGAAGGGTTCTGGTCCAGCTTGGTGCATTTTTTTGCCAGCAGGCAGCATTCATTTTGCAAGTTTTCAGACCCCCCTCCAACATGCACCCCCCTGGAGCTGAGAATCCAAGCCCCTCACATTTAAAAAAAAAAAAAATGTAGGTCTCAGGTGCCTTCTTTGTTCTCACTGTGAGTATTCATTTTCGGTGATGTACACTAGCCATAACAGTGACTGCTATTCCGTAATCGCCGTTTTGACATAGAACCTTCCCAGGATGAGAGTGGCACTGTCAGCAGGCATCAGAAAACAGAATACCCATAGATCTGAGGCCACTGTGTGTCCTGTACAACATATATTCAGTATTTCGAGTTGAATAAGCTGAGTCCTCATATCTCTGCAGCAGGTGTGAGCCCTGTGCCATGCTGAGTCCACTGTTGTTCTGAAAAGGTCACCCCAATTCCTCATTTCATTTCTGTCATAGTCGATTGGTTGTGTTTGGGGCTGCCTCTCTCATGGCTTTATAGATGTTTCTCACCACACCTTTGGGCATTAGAAGCCAGCTAACCAAAGGATACATAGCCACCCCCCTCTGCTAAGGGTCTTTAGGTACAGCGACAGAAGGGACTGGAGTTGGAGGTACAATCTAAAATCTTTTCTTGGGATAGGGAAGAGCATATTTGGGTGTTCAAAGGAGTGCATGTACAATTGCCCATACAGGCAAAGATCCTGAACAAAGAGCACCCCATCCTGCTGCTATGTCCACCCTGATATAGGGGACACCCCAATCTGGAGAAATTGATTGTCCAATAAAGAGGCATAGGCAAGGCCGTGGGTTTTCTGTGGTTCTGCGGCCATGGTATTTGCCTCAGATTTCTGCAGAATTTGGGTCATAGATAGATACATAGAAACTGTCAGCAGATAAGGACCTCTGGGCCCATCTAGTCTGCCCATAAGCCCTATACTTATATGCTGTCACTGACCCTAAGTGATCAATGGTTTTTCATCACTCCCTCCCCACCCAATGTTCCTCTGTGCCTACCCCAGGCATGTTTAAGCCCCTCCACTGTGCTTGCCCCCACCACCTCTTGTGACAGACTGTTCCAAGCATGCACCACCCTTTCTGTGTAGAAATACTTTTTCACATTACCTTTTAATCTACCCCCCTCCAATTTTGTATTGTGTCTCCTCGTTCTGATATCTTTTCTACATTGGAAAAGATCCACCACCTGTACCTTGTTTATGCCCTTGAGGTACTTGAAAGTTTCTATCATGTCCCCACTTTCTCTCCTCCAGTGAGTACATATTGAGGTCTCTTAGTCTCTCCTCATATGTTTTGTGATGCAAGCCATGCACCATCTTTGTTGCCCTTCTCTGGATAGCCTCCACCTTGTCTATGTCCTTACGCATGTGTGTTCTCTATTACTGCATGCAGTACTCCAGGTAAGGCCTTACCAGTGTTTTATACAATGGCTTCAACACTTCCTGTCTCCTGCTAGTAATGCCTCTGTCTATGTACCCCAGCATGCCACAGACCCTCCCTGCAGCCTTTGTGCACTACTTTGATACCTTAAGGTCATCAGTTATGATACCTCCTTGGCCCCTTTGCTCTTTGGTGACAGTCAGAATCCCCAACTCCATTATGTAGTTCTCCCAGGGTTCCCCCTACTCAGGTGCATTATCTTGCACTTTTTTGCATGGAAACCTCAGTTGCCACACCTCCAACCATCTCTCAAGCTTCTCCAGGTCCCTCTTCATTTTCTGCACTCCTTCTGGAGTATCCACCCTGTTGCAGTTCTTGGTGTCATCTGCAAACAGGCAGACCATTCCTTCCAGCCCCTCTACAATGTCACTAATGAAGACATTGAACAGGACTGGTCCCAGTACTGATCCCTGTGATACTCTGCTGGTCACCTCTCTCTCCCCAGATTGGATCCCATTTACCAGCAACTTCTGCCTTCTGTCCATCAGCCAGTTTCTAACCCAATGTATCACCTTATGCCCCATGCCCACACTACTCGTCTTGTTAACCAGCCATCTGTGTGTGACGGTATCAAAGGCTTTGCTAAAATCTAGGTAGGTGATGTCTACTGCCCCTCTCTGATTCACTTCCCTAGTCACCCAATCAAAAAGTTCTATCAAATTTGTTTGACAAGACCTTCCTGCTGTGAATCTGTGTTGCCTCAGATCCTGTGCACCATTGGATTCCAGGTGTCTGGCCACAGAAGTTGTAGCTGACCACCAAAGTTATGCTCAGCCTTGCTGTGACCCACCACAGCAAGACCTGCTGTTAATGGGAATCCTTCTCCACTCTGAGGATAAACACATAATCAATTTTCCCACTAAAACTCAATGCTTTCCTCCTCACCATTTGTTCTCTGGCAGCTGCACAAGTGTTCTCCTTTTCATTCCCCGCTCCTCGGGATTCCATTTTCATACTGCCAGTTGAGCTCTCTCACACTCGCTTTCAGCCATGTCCTCAGTACTACTTCCCTTCTGTTTCCACTGTGCTATTGCCTGATCATATGTGAGCATGCTGTCATTCGCTACTTTTCAGCATCAGTTGTTTTTGATTGTTTATAGTATCCATATTGCTAGCTTTATTTTATTTATTTATTGCACACAAAACCATTTAGGCTATGTCCATTTTCAAAGAGTTTAGGGTCAGATACAACAGAGGACAACAATTAGCCAGTAAATATTATATACATACATTCTTAGTGCAACCAGACTCAAAGCTAAATGATACAGAGTGACATTATGAATTAGGGAAGTAATACAGTCATGTTACGATCAGTCATACAGTACAATTAAATGGATGTTGTGGCTTTGTCTATGTATCTTTTAAATTATTTCCTAATGGGATTCATTTCCATTCATTGAGTGGGTAAAAGAAATTGCCAGATGAACAAGAAGACTGCTTGAAATTAAAAAAAAATTCAGGCTCCTGACAGCCCTGATTCTACAGGCAGTCTGTGTATATTAAGCCAGCTTAAAATGCTGATTAATCACTGATCATGACAAGATCCTGTTAATCTTTTTTCCTTTGATGGTACTATTCCTCAGACTCCAAAATTTCCTTAATGCAGAAGTCCAGGTTGGCATGTTTTGTTAGCTGCAGTCCTCCCTGACCTCTACTGTAGCTAAGGCTGCAGTGTTATAGCCTTGGAGGGCAGGATTTGGAAAAAAAAAATCTGTGCTCATCTTGGGTGTCCTGGGAATGTTTTGTAGCACACCCATTTATTTTTTAATTCAATATGCACTTTAAGCTTGCATATGTGTGTGTGTGTGTGTGTGTGTCTGCACGTGCATGGGGGTAACTGTGTTGTATACACTCGATCAGTACTATCTGTAAGCAGATTGAGCTCCATATGAAGTGTAAATGTAAACTCGATTTTCACAAATGTTTCAAATACTGTACATGCCCATTAACATTCATGACAAAATAGCCTGTATCAAAATGATTGCCTCACTCAGCTTGTACACAGCCCTTTAAAACTCTAAGCTATGTGTGGATAACCTGTGTCAATCAAGTATATAACAAATGACCCTTTAAAAAATACATACACAAAAAGTATGAGCATCACTTGTATATTAGGCATGCTTTCACGCAGTCTGAGCACAAAAAAAAATCATCACACTTGAATCAAGGACAGTAACAGCAAACACAGTGAGCAGTTAACTGAATATTAAAAAAAGAAAAAACAACAGCGCAGGTAAAAACTTTTAAATTATGTTTAATCAAACATTTACTTGCTTGGAAGACTGACTAAGAACTGTAAAAATGTTCATTTCCCTTTAAACCTGAAAACCAGAAAATCACCCATCAATGTTTTTTTTGCTGACCCCACCCACCCCACCCCATCCTCCCACTCAGCACCCACCTCTCAACCTCACTCACCTCAGATAGTCAACCACCACTCTGCAACAAATGCTGGCTGGGAACTAAAGAAACAAGGTATGTGCAGTCAGTGTATTTTCAATGCATGTTTAACTTTTACTCATAACTTTGTCATTGTTTCACTCATAACTTTAGTAAGTTTCAACATTTTGGCCCAAAGTTTTCAGTATAGTTCAAACAGTTCTTCTTTTTTTTTTGCATAATATTTTTATTATAAGATTTTGCAGATATAGATACAGTCACAAACAATCCATCACAAACTACACATAACATATATGACAGCAAGAATTTCAGACATTTTTTTTCAAAATTGACTGCTGTAATGTTTGGGGGAGGTAATAAAATGACTATGTTGACAATGTTGTTGTTATTCTTTGGTAACCATATAAGCCCCACTAGACACACTAGACACCCTGTTTTCAGGGGTGATCCTGGAGTACTGGAGAGGTTAAGTGACTTGCTCAGAGTCACACAGTATGCAAGTGGAGGTTGTAAGAATTATACCCAGGTCTGCTGGATATACCAAGCTCATTCACGGTTCATTACTCTAACCTTTAGATTATACTGGCAGCCCCAAATGTCAAAATGTCACATAAAGAAAAACTTAGGAAGTAATGTTGTTTGCAGAGATTACTGTTGGCCCACTGAGAATCACAATGCCTTCCTGTGCTGGTGACCCTAGTTTGAGTGCAGGATCTGTAAGCCAGCTGAATGGACTGAGGCTTAGGGGACAGATCTGCAGGTTGTGGCACCAGCCCCAGCCTGGGGGAGGGGCAGAGCAGTGTTCTGGGGCACAGACAACACCTTGTGGTGGGCAGGGGAGCCTTCTCTAACAAGGGGTTGAGTAATATTAACAGCCCACATATAGATAAATCATTGTGAGGTTTAACTTTTGCACCCCCCCTTTGGAGGGCTGCCCCTGTAGAGATGGTCAGTTACCGCCCTTTGTGGGAAGTGAGTCCTGAAGGCCTAGCGGTGGTGATTGACCTCTCAGAGTTTCCTGTGACCAGCTCAAATCCAGAGACTTTACTGGTGGCCTATAATAAGGGCATCTCAGCAGCTCTGGACTTGATTGCTCCCGTCCATGTTCGTCCTCTCCCCCTTCGCCCTCGGCCCTCTTGGTTTGATGGGTCTTTGAGGGAGCTGCAGTAAGTACGACATAGGTTAGAGTGGCATTGGTGGAAATCCACCCTGGTTGTCGACCACCTTAGATTGGTTGAACATTATAAGATTTACCAATCAACGATCTCCTGTAAGAAGGCAGAATTCCTGTCTGGGGAGATTGCTGCCACTCAGAATTGACCAGCCCAGCTCTTCCGAACTGTTGACAGATTGTGCAAACCAACTTGTCTGCAGCTCCAAAGACCTTTTTCGCAAGTGGAGTGCAATGAGTTTGCTCAGTTCTTTGCAGATAAGGTGACCGATATCAGGTCGGAAGTTCGTTCGACTCACTCTATGGGGGTTGCTGATGGTCGGTGCTTGGTCACCTCACCTCAGGCTTCCTGGAATACCTTTGCCTTACCCGAGCTCATGGATATCATGCAGATTGTCCAGGGTATGCGCCCTATGTGCTGTAGTTTGGATCCGGGCCCAACTTCCTTGAAAATGGGTTGTTGGGATATGATCATCCCGGTTCTGGCACAGATAGTCCCGTGCTCTTTGGAATCTGGTGAGTTTCCAAGCTCCCTGAAGGAGACAATGGTAATTCCCCTCCTAAAGAAAGCTTCTTTGGACCTGGATTCTCTGGCCAACTATAGACCAATCTCAAATCTTCCCTTTATAGGGAAGGTGATTGAGGAAGTTGTAGTGGTATAGCTGGATGACCACTTGACCATCCATAACATCTACGAACCTCTCCAGTCCAGTTTTCGAAAGAGGCATAGTACTGAGATGGCACTGGTTCAGTACTCAATGATCTCCTGATGGTGAGAGATCAGGGAAACTGTTCTATCTTGGTGTTCCTTGATCTCTCCTCAGCGTTTGACACTGTAGACCATGGGGTGCTGCTTGGACATCTGAGGTCCATCTGTGGACTGTCAGGTATGGTTCTTAGGTGGTTTACATCTTTCCTCACTGGCAGAAGTCAGAGAGTGGTGTCTGGGATTTTTTCCTCTGACCCTTTCTCCCTGCCATGTGGGGTCCCCCAGGGTTCATTGCTGTCCTCCATGCTGTTTGCAGTGTGTATGCTGCTCCTCGGAGACACTGTAAGATGGTATGGGCTGAGGTTTCACTGCTATGCTGATGATACCCAGCTCTACCAGTCTTTTGCCCCCGACCAGGATAGAGCTGTCTCGGTACTTAATACCTGCCTTGCTGAAATCCAGGACTGGATGAACTTGAGCTGGTTAAAGTTGAAAGCTGGAAAGACGGAGGTGATGGTAGTGGATCTGGGTCACCGGATAGAGGGGTTTAGGGCTGATCAGCCCTCTGGACTTTTTCTCGGGGGCTCTCAGATCCTCTCCTCTGAACAGGTGCGAAACCTGGGGGTAGTGCTTGACGACCGACTGACTTTACGATCTCAGGTGTCAGCCATTGTCAAGTCTTCCTTTTATCATCTTAGGAATATCTCCAGGATTAAGCACCTGGTTCTGTCTGGGGACTTGCCTACATTGGTCCATGCTTTTGTGACTTTGTGCTTTGATTATTGTAACTTCCTGTACTTAGGGCTTTCTGGGGTTGAAATCCGCTGCCTGCAGCTCATGCAGAATGCAGCAGCACGATTGTTAACTGGGGCTTCTCGAGTATCCCATATTACTCCAGTGCTGAGCGATCCACACTGGCTCCCGATTAGGTGGTGGATCACCTTTAAAGTTGGTCTACTGACTTATAAAGCTCTACATGGACTGGGCCTCGACTACTTGAAAGAGCTTCTTGTGCCTTACTGCCCAGTGTGACAGTTGCGTTCTACTGACGAGGGGTTGTTAGATATTCCGAGGGTGTCACTGAAATCTTCTGGGGCCCGTGCATTTATGCATGTGGTCCCAACCTTTTGGAATTCTCTACCCCATCAGCTTTGGGAGTGTAGAAGGGTTTAAACAGGCATTGAAAACCTTCTTATGGTGACGTGCTTGTGATGGCACCGTATAACTTTGATCCCCTGTTATTTATTTTATCATTATGCTATTTATTTTATTATTATGCTCACTGTTTAATATGATTGCTTTCATCTTTTTGTAAAATGCCTTAAGGGCCTGAAAGGCGCTTATGCAAAATAAAATGTATTATTATTATTTAAAATGCAAGGTTCCTCCTTGTATATTTCATTTTTGGAGTAGGATAGGACCTTGTGCGATAAACTATTTTCAGGGCTTTTTTAAAATATTAATTATAAAAGTTTGTGGGTTTATTTTGTGAAATAGTGATGCTGCAGTCCCCCCCCCCCAATTGTTGCCATAGCAATTGGCATGGATATGATGTCTGGATGATGAACAGATGTTGCAACAAGGGAGTTCATTGGTGCCACAGAACTTCTGCAGAAATTATAAACCTTTGTCACAGATGTTCTGTGGCAAATGGGAATCCTGCCACAGAATTTGGTATCAAAGTTATGCAGAAAAATCAGGGCACTGTGCATAGGTAACTGAGGGATCAGCAAGCCCAAGTATGAGGGACATCTTTGTCCAGTACCTGCATGAGGTAGGAATAGTGGCGTGTTTCAAATTCAGCTTAGTCTTGTCACATAGTTCACTCTGGGAGACCAGAAAGCACACACATGCCCCTCTAAGGCTACCCATAGTGGAGAGGGGACCAACTAAGGGAGAAACCATTGGACCACTTCAGCAAGAACAAAGGACATATGATTGTGAGAAAAGTTGGGAAGGCCCCACCTCCTTTTGGTCCAGTGCTGTCCGAGTTTGGCCCTGCTATGTCTGGGCTGTTTACCCTCCCATAAATGGATCCTATTAGTGTACTGAGCTTGGCAAACCATATGCTTGAAATTGTTACAGGAGGATGTGCTAAGAGGTGAAATACCTTAGGGGTAAACTCCATCTTAATGACTGCAATCTTCACAGCCAGGGACAAATCAAGTAGCTTCCACTGATCTAGGTCAATCTTCAGTCCTTCCAAAAGGGGGAGAAATCTGCTTTGCACATGTCCTTCAGCCTAGCCATGAGCTTCGCCCCAAGATAGGTGACGCCAGACTCCTTTCATGCCCAAGGCACCAGCACCAGGATTTGCCATGTACAGTGGGGATTCAGAGAGATCTCTAACTTAGAGTGGTTAATGCATACCATAGGCCTAATTCCAAGGTAAAGGGCTCGAGAAGATGCTGCTGGGGGTGATGGCAGAGGGGACATCCACTGTGATAATCATGATGTCATCAGCATACAGTAACATCCGGTGTTCCTCATACCTACCAATCCCTTAGAGACAGGGATGAGTTCAGAGGGTCATCATCAGGGGATCAGTAGCCAGGAAGAAGAGAAGAGGTAAAAAAGGGTAGCCCCAATAGGTGCATCTTTGGAGAGCAAAAGAGTCAGAGTGGGTGCTGTTAGTAAGAACCCTGGTTGCAAGCTGCTGGTAGAGTGAGTGAAAAGCTTTCAGAATGGAACGGTCAAACTCCACTTTCTTCTTGATTCAAAAATGTATCCCCTTAGTGCTCCACTCAAGTGCCAGTTTTTATAGTATGTGCCTAATGCCAGTGTGGGACTAGAACCCACAACATTCTGGCCCAGAAGTAGATGTGCTTCCAACTCAGCCATGCTAATACCTGAAATGATGGCGACCTCATTTAACTTAATCTTCCTCCCTAGCTCGACCACTGTCCCCAAAATCCTCATGTTTAATAACTGCCGCTTCCATGCCTCAGTTCTTTGATTTTTTTTCATTTAATATATGTTAATACATTTTCTTCTTATAGAAAAAAAGAACACACATAGAGAAGAACAAAAAACGAGCAATACATTAAATCCAGAAACAATAAGAAATCCTACAAATACTAAAAATCAAAAAAACAAACTCCAATAAGTATTCCCATGCAAACCTCTCCCCTCCCTAGCCCCTCCCACATCTCCCATCCCCTGGAGCATATATAGGCCAAAACAAAGGGAGAAAAAAGGGAATCTGATTAAGGAGAAAGAAGAGCTTCAAGACATTCCCAGTGATCCTGATACTTCTGATATCTGCCTTGATGGGAAGCGATATGTTTCTCTGCAACCAAAGCCTGGAGCATTTCTTGGTGCCATTCCATCAAAGATAAAATGCTATTGTTCATCCAATGACGGAGGATGACAATCTTGGCAGTAATCAAAATCAGGACCATACAGGCTTTCCGAGGACCAAATAACTCCTTTGGATAGATCCCGACAAGACAGATATGGGGAGAAAAGGAATCTTAACCCAAAAAGGGATCAAGGGAGTTACGAATAGCAATTGAAAAGGGAGTCACTTTTTGGCATTCCTGGAGAATGCACAAAAGGGATCCAATACCAGAACCACAGCAAGAACACTCTACCGGGGCTCTTCTACCCATCCTGTGTAGTCTTTTGGAGGTATAATATAAGTTATGTAATATACGGAACTGGGTAAAACAATATCTATCTTGTGTAATAAGCTTATAAAGCCTAATCCAGAGTGATTGCCACTCCTTGGAGTTTAACTGTAAATCCAATGACTGCTGCCAATAATAACAAACCCCCAATAGACTACCAGGGTCATGAAGCTAAAAATAAGCATAGCATTTAGAAATAGTATGGGGCTGTTCCACAATTGTTAGGATCTCAGTTAATATGGGAGAGAAATGTGCAGTCCAGGGGTACAGACCCATAAAGCTAGAAAGAGACCCAGAAAGTTGGATATGTTTGAATGGATGATATACTGGGAAAGTGAAATGACATTGAATAATATCAGGAGGGCACATTTTATCTTCCACCACCAGAAACTCTAGGTAGGCCAGTCAAAGCTGCAGGAAGAAATTGACTGGAATGGGTCTTTTAGCAATATGAATATTGAAGTTTCCCAAAATGGGTTGGGACAAATCTTTACTCCAATCAGTGTGCAAGTAAGCACAAAGTTGCTTAAGAGCTTTGAGTTACCACATCAAAGGGGTACAATGTAACTGAGAAGACAGAGAGGAGGAGCTAAAGTACAGCAGGCTACTCAATGCTGGCCAGATTTTTTATACATCAGAGTTTCTATGTAAAAGCCAGAGGGGATTGTATCCCAAACCCAAAGGTGGCGACTGGAAATGAGCCCAATGGAACAATTTGGAACAGTGTAGGGCACAATAGTACAAAAAAAAGTTGGGTAGTCTGAGGGCCCCTCTGTCTATGGTCATGGTTAATTTGAAATATGCCCTCCTGGCCACCCCTTTTTTCCATAAAAAATTTGAGAGAAGACTATGAAGATAAGAGATCCAAGTCTTAGTAAGAAACTGGCCTATCATATCTAATGGGTAAAGGATTTGAGGCAAAATGTTAATTTTAATGGTGTTTACCCTACCCCAGAGAGAAAGGGGAGAAGCATCCATCTTTGCAAGTCCTCCCTAATAGTTTGAAGCAGGGGAGATAAATTTAGTTTCAGAAGATCAGAAAGAGAATGAGAAATATGGATCTCCAGGTAAGTGATAGCCTTGGATTCCCAACAAAGGCCCATATCCTGAATTAACTGTTTAGAGGCATAGGCATTCAGGGGCAGAACCTGGGTCTTCCCCAAGTTTAACTTATAACCAGCAAGTACATAAATAAGGCCAATTTCCCTTAGGGCTGTGGGAATTGAGGTTAAGGGGGCCTCCACATGAAGGAGAAAGTCATCTGCATAAGCAATTTGCTTCTGGAATCCCCCACAAGTATACCCTGAATATCCAGATTATGTTAAATTTTAAGCAAGAAGGGTTCCAGATACAAACTGAATAAAAATGGAGAGAGTGGGCACCCTTGTCTGGTACCACATTGAAGTACCACTGGGGTGAAGGTAACCCCATTAGCCCTGATCCTAGCTGTCGGTTTACAATACAAAACCTTAATCCACTGACAAAAAGCAGGTGGAACCGAAACTTATTGAGAGTTGCTAAGAAGAGAGGCCAAGAGATCCTATTGAAAGCTTTCTCTGCATCCAGGGAGATCAAGACCGCAGGGGACTTGCTCTCCCCGGATGCAGAAATAAAGTATAGCAGCTTCCACTCATGATCACTGGAATATTGACCCGCATGAAACAGGCTTGATCAGGAGAGATTAAAGCATTGAAGCACCCAGTTAGCCAGGACCTTGGACACTTTTTTGAAATGAGAATTTAGAAGGGAGATAGAGTGATAATTGAAAGACTATCCCTGGGGTTCAATGGGGAGGAGCAACTAACCACATCCCTGATTGGGCCTTTAAAGGCTGCTACTCAGATCATTTTCTCACTGCAGCCAGATGCTCACTCAGCTGCTCCTTCTCTCTGCTCCTTTCTCTTGTTTGTCCTTGTTGCCATCCCCATTTCATTGCACAGTCTCCTGCTGCTCACCACACTTCTGTCTGTCACTGCTCCCTCTCTTGCTGCAGCTCACTCTTAGCCATTTTCCTGTTTCCCCTCCTTGCCATTCCCATCTCTCTGTTTGTTCTATTCCCCTGCTTCTTTGTTCTGTTGTCCCTGCCACTCACTGCAGTTGCCTGGTCCTATCTCCCACTTCCATCTGTTTCCCCCCCATCCCATCTCCCTCTGCCACCTGCTTTATCCCCATCAGAGCTGTAGCTTTCCACCGACACCCACTGCATCTGCTTCCCCTCATTCAGGCGGCTTTGCCCACTGTGCTTCCCCTCCTCCTGTCTGCCACTTCTGCAGCCCATACCTCACCTCAACTTCTCTTGCCCTCTTCAGTTCCACTGCTCACATCCTCATTACCCTTGTCCTCCATTGCGAACCCACAGCTTGTCATTTCTTCATTTAATTTAGCACGTTCTCCTTCTGCTGTGTCTGCTCAGTCCAGTGTCCCTCCCCATCTGTCAGTGTGGCTTTGGCTGCCCACACTTCCCTGACATGCTTTTGCTTCACTTGTCACCCTCTACCTATGTGTCATGTTTTAGGGTCTTCCCCTACCATCTGCTTTTCTCTACCTGTATCTTTACTGTTCTCCTAATCCTGCTTGTCTGCTTGTACCTGCACTGCATTACCTGATTTCCTTGGGAGTTCTTGCTGCACCTCGGTCCTGCTACTGCTCTTCTCAGCTTGTCCTAGGGCTTCCAGGTTGCTCCTTCCTCCTGTCCTTCCTGCCTGTTACAGCTTCTTCCCTTCGTTATCCTACTAATGTCCTGCTTCACTGCTCTCCTCCTCATGTTCGGAGCACTTTCCTCCTGTACTTGCCTGTGCTTACCATCCCCTCTGGTTCTGTATTTCACCTTGGGGGTGCCGTCTCCATTTGCCCTACTTTTGTGGGGGTCCTGCCCTACCACTCCCCTTTTACAGTTTGCATCTTCATTTCCTCTGGTCCTACGCTCCAGGCCCCTCAGCTTGTCTTTTTCTCCTCTCCATGTCAGCCAGCTACAACATTATTTTCTCTTCCACTTTTTCAGCTGTTTGGTGTTGTAGTGCCTTGTTGTGGCTTCCCTGTTTTTCCCACGGTGGGGGGACTCCATTGTCACAGCAGGCATCATGGCTCAGTGCAGCAGGAGCAGCTTATCATTCCCTTATGATTAGTCAGTGCTGGCTCACCTCACCTTCTCCTGTGGCTCCTTCCCAGCCTTCAAGGCCATATCTCTATCAGCATATCAAGTCTATTCATTCTCAAACCTCCTCTCTTCCAATACTGACTTCACAGCTCCTACCTCACTGTCAGCTGCAGACTTCACCTGGCTGTCATCATCTCTCCTACTCATACCATTTAATCCCTCCTGATTTGGCTCTTGATGGACCTGGTTGGCATGCACTCCTATGGTTACTATTTGCATTTGCCTTATGGATCCACATTGGGGTCTCCTTTGTTCATTCCAACCTCAATGCAGGTCTCCTCATCCACATTGACTATCCGAGCACAAACCTCATATGGGTCCCGTGCTACCTCGACTCTACCTTCTCTCCACTTGGAGATGTGCCTTCCATGTCCTTTACTCCATGGCTCAGGGCTAGCTTGTTTCCAATGGTCTCACTCTGCACCCATAAAGTTTGCATTTAGAGCATGCAAAACTTGGAGTGGAGTCCTTCTCGTCTGGTCCGTAGTGGGAATGTCTTCAGTTTGGGCAGAGCTTCAGTTGTCAACCATACTAACGACATCACTAGCTGTAGAATGTATTGCTTTGTAATGCTGGTTTGACAAATAATTTGTTGATTGATGTTACAGCGATGGATTTATGTTCACCACAATTGCGGTCGGCATAAATCCATCTGGGAACATTATGTTTTCTTTGGGGGGCTTTGACCCCAAACCCCTTATGTGGGGGGCACCTGTACAACAGATAATCAACTATGAGTTGGAGTTGATTTGGGGAGGTGGTGCAAGACCCCGAGGAAGCAGTGCTGGGGTCCCGCGGTGACGGTACAGTGACCTGTCGCTGTGTCGCTGTACTGTCATTCATGGTAGTTGTGTCAATGTGTGATTGGTATATTAAATTTTATGACTTCAGCTGTGAGGGGTGAGTCTCTCACCAGCAAGGCCCCTTTAGCTAACTGAGTGGGTTCGGAGGCACCCTCTATGCTATTTGCCCTCCTTTTGTCTCTGGTTCATGGGGGTCTGTTTTGTAGGCTTGTTAGGCCAGCTGAGTGCCTCTGCAATCATTTCTTTCTTTGTTTGCTTTTGGGCATCCAGTTGCAGAGACATTGCTCGCAACCCTCAAAAGCATTCCAATTAGAGGGAATGAGTGAGAGTTTCCTCTAAATTGAAATATTTTCCACTTCCCTTAATCTAGACTCTAAATTGCAGTAGCACAGCCATCACTAACCAAAATGTCCTTCAGCATGGAGTGAAGGCATCCTAGGCCTTGGATCACCAGAGTTTTCCTCCTCAAAGGTTTTTTTTTCCTCTCCTCCATCCCAATGGTCATAATACGTAGATAGGGCTTGTAATTCCATAGGTTTCATAGTTAGTTTCTGCTGTTGAATGGAGGCAGATGGTGGCCCTGTGGCAGTTCCCTCTCTCCTTAGGAAGTCATGCTCTCGTGCCTTCTCCACACCTCTCTGCAGGATGCTATTCATCTGTTATATCCTGCTGCTATACTCCAGCTCCCATCCATCTCCGCCTACCAATCTATGTCCCAGTCTTTCATACCAATTGCATTCCTCACCTCTTTGTGCTGCTCAACACTCTTTTAGGTCACTCTTTTTGGGATCGTTCCTAATCTACATTTAGCCAAGGGAATCATTCCCACTGCACCTCTAGAGGTAGAACCCTCCTCTAGGGTTCCTCGCCTTCGTACCCCTACAAAGCTGACTGTATCGCTTGCCTGTGCCTTATTGCTGTACTGTATTTCTGATTGTCTCATGTATATATGTTGTTCTGTCTTCCTTTCGACGAGGTACCTTTGTAAATGAGCCTCTGGCTCAAAGGTTTTAAACTGATGTTAAAATAAATAAATAAAATAAAATCCCATGGATAGAGAGGTGAACAGCCACAGTGTATCCAAGTCACACAAGCATAACCACATACCAAGTTGCATAAGCCCATTGAATTGTAAGGCTGTGCCTGGGGTTCAGTGGGGAGGTGCAGCTAACCATGCCCATGATCGGGCCTTAAAAGGCCACTCCTCTCAGTTGCTCATCAGATCATTTTCTCGTTGCCCCACCATCCTCCCCTCCTCCTCCAGTGGCTCATCTCTCTCCTTTGTGGGCTCCTTCCTAAGCTTTCTTTAGCCAAGGGAATCATTCCCACTGCACCTCTATGGGTGGAACCCTCCTCTACTGTTCCTCATCTTTGTACTCCTACAGGGTGGTATATCCCATGGATAGAGAGGCTACAGCCACAGTGTATCCAAGTCACACAAGCATAACCACATACCAAGTTGCATAAGCTCATTGAACTACTAGGGAGTAGTTCATTCTTATCCAGCTTAAGGATGAGGGAGATCCAAGTTTGGGTTAGAGATGACTCAGTAAGACCAGAAGAGAGCAAGTAGTTAAAAGGTGGGTGAGAAAGGGGGCCAAAATATCAGTATAAGAGATATAAAACACATTAAGAAAGCCATCTGGTCTTGGGTCCTTCTCCTGAGGAAGATGCACAATTATCTGGTGGATTTAAGACATAGTAATAGGGACCTTCAAAAGCTCCTGCTGTTTACTCGATATCCTGGGGTGGGAAAGTGAGCTCAAATACATTTCAGTTTTCTCCAACAAAGACAGAGGGGAAGGTTCCTGACTGTACAAAGTGCAATAATAATCGTGAAAAACTGCCACAATATCCCTTGACTGAGTAAGAATAGGACCTCCTGGACTAGGTTGCAGGCTGGGGATAACTTTTAGGGAATCTACGTGGCACAATCAGAGGGCTAACAGTTTCCCAGCCCATTCCCCAGCTTCTAAGTAGTATATCTTAGTATACTGCAAAGATAAATCCACTTTGGCCACCAACATACCATAATACTCTGCCCTGAGCATATTCAGATGGGACCAGGAGGCTGCATCTGTTTGTGAGGAGAGAGAGTATTCAATACTACAGATTTGCAAAAGCAGGGCATTTAATGTCTGAGACTGGGATTTTTTTGCAGTGGTGGCTAGCCTAATACTCTCTTGCCTCACCACACATTTGGCTGCCGCCCCAAAGCACATCCAAGGCCTCAACTTAACCCTCATTTTCCTGCAAAAAGTTAGTAAGATAAGTCTTAATAGCTGCTAGGGAGTACAGACTCTTAAGGGGATGGGAATTAAAGTCACCAGGTCTTGTCCTGAGCTTCCAGATCCCATAAAGAGTGATCCAACGTTACCAAAGAGTAGTCTGAAATGACCATTAGTTGAATAGAACAAGACAGAAGCCCAGCTAAACTGTCTTTACTGGTCAAAAAGAAATCAATATGGGAATAAGTAGAGTGGGGAGAAGAATAAAAATTATAGTCATGGGTGTTAGGGAATAATGCATGTCAAGGGTCAACTAGGCACAGGGTGTCCATGAGTTCCCATAAGTAGCGTTGACCTAGGAAGAAACTCTTTCTGCATGCGCCTGAGTGATCCAACTTGGATTGGAAGACCAGATTCCAATCCTCCCCCCCTCCAACCAAGAAAATAGGTAAACCATTATAAGGCTGCAGAAGTAAAAGTATTTCAGAAACAAATTGAGGGGAGCCAGCGTTGGGACCATATATAGCACCCAGTACCACCTCCTTAAGGCCTAAACACCCATGCAATAATAAAAAGCACCCATATGGGTCCCAATACTCATGCATTAAGTTAAAGGGTGTCCTTCGATCTACTAAAATTGCAACCCCCCCCCCCTTTGTGCTAAAACAACCTGCACCATAAGCTTCCCTCACCCACTCCCAGCAAAAGTATAATATATCCTGTCTCTTCATGTTGGTTTCTTGGCGGTAGACTACTCCTGGTTCAAATTGTTTTAAATGTTTAAGCACAATAGCTCTTTTCCCTTTATCTAGAGCCCCCTTCATACTTCAGGAAACAAACCTAAAAAACTGGCTCATAGAGAATAAAAGAGAGTAGAAATGGCAAAAAGAAAAATGTACCCCCTACCCTATAGATAATTCTCTTAACAGAATGTGCTCTGGGGCAACCACCCCCAAAATGAAGAAACTAAAACCACCCTCAAACTTAACAAGCATTTGTCAATGCCGAACGTTCGCTTGCAGGTATTTGCAGTGGTATTTGGCACTTGGACATGGCTTAAAAAAATCAGTGACAAAGAAGTACAAGCATTTGTCAGTGCTGAATGTTGCTTGCTTCTATGTTCTGTTTAGGTATTTGGAAGTCATTGGAGTGCAAATATTTGAAAATTCGCGAACTTACGAGCGTGCGTAGGAACCGCGCAGAACGACGCTTGTAAAACACAGTCATTTTAGAATTTTTTCACCAAATTTTCAAAATAGCCATTTTAAGACCTCTGCTCATGAACAGTGTCACTGTGATTTTCTTAATGTGTCCCATACATTGATTTTGCACACCGACTGCACCATTATATAGCAGCTACATAGTAGGAAACACATTTTAGGTGAGATGTGAAAAATGACAGCTGTACTGCTCATAAGAAGGTGTGGAAAATGGCAATGTTGAAAATCTGGAATGAAAATATTGAAAATTCATAACGTGCAAATATAAGCGTAGGAACTGTGAACGCACGCTTGTAAAACAGTCATTTTGTGGAATTTTTCACCAAATTTTCAAAATAGCCATTTTAAGACCTCTGCTCATGAACAGTGTCACTGTGATTTTCTTAATGTGTCCCATACATTGATTTTGCACACCGACTGCACCATTGTGCGCTACATGGGCGGAAACACGTTTTGGGTGAGATGTGAAAAATGACAGCTGTACTGCTCATAAGAAGGTGTGGTATAATGGCAATGTTGAAAATCTGGAGTGGAAATATTGAAAATTCGCAAACCTATGAGCGTGCATAGGAACTGCACAACGCACGCTCATAAAACAGTCATTTTAAGGAATTTTATCACCAAATTTTCAACATAGCCATTTTAAGACCTCTGCTAATTAACAGTGTCATGGTGATTTTCTTAATGTGTCCCATACATTGATTTCACACACCGACTGCGCCATTGTGCGCTACATGGGTGGAAACATGTTTTGGGCAGGATGTGAAAAATGACAGCTGTACTGCTCACAAGGAGGTGTGGCAAAATGGCAATGTTGAAAATCTGGAGTGGAAATATTGAAAATTCGTGAACTTACAAGCCTGCGTAGGAACTGCACAAAGCACGGTCGTAAAACAGTCATATTTTGGAATTTTTGCACCAAATTTTCCAACATGGGGTTTTGGGACCCTTCTCATGAATGATGTCACTGTCATGACAGTATTCAGGCCTGAAGGTGATTTCATGCAGTGACTGCGAAATCTCCTCGGTCCGAATAATGCCATGACAGTGACATCATTCATGAGAAGGGTCCCAAAACCCCATGTTGAAAATTTAGTGCAAAATTCCAAAAATGCTTGAGATATGCAATAAAGTTGAAAACCCTATCTAGCCCATTATACAGCTTACGGCATTTCCTCAGTTCACGGTCGGCTTTGAAGAGTGCAGGCGTGTTCCCAGTCCACAAGATCTCCGCCACGAGCTCGGAGGTAAGAATGGGGTGAGGGGGGTGGGAGGCAGGGTGAGGGTGGGTGCGGTTGTGAGGGGGCTGGGAGAAGCGCCGCTGTGGGACTGCTTTTTAATTTACAGGTGTTTAAAAAAAAAAAGATGATGTGGGACATTTGCCATGCTGGGGTATGACTCCCAGTGTGGCAGAAGGATAACTGGGGCCGTAGAGCCTAGAGGGATTAGGGCACCTGTCCGTGAATGACGGGACATTGCCACGCTGGGGTGAGCTCCCAGCATGGCAGAAGGATGGCTGGGGCCATGGAGCCGTGGGGGATTGGGCACCCCGTCGGCAGACGATCGCGGGACATTTGCCATGCTGGGGTGGGCTCCCAGCGTGGCAGCAAAGATTTGGGGGGCGGCGTGATGCAGTGCAAGCACACAGCGGTGGTTTTCTTTGAAGAGAAGACCACTGCTGTCATACACAGCACCATGTCCGATTGGTGCAGGACTGCCATGCCTGCTCAATGGAACAGGGGATTGCAGAGGAGGGGCACACCTCCAAAGTGTCTCATTCTCCCAAGACGTTCCTTGCGCATGCGCGCAAGCGAACGTAAAAATGACAAAACCAGCACCCTAGGCAGAACCCCCCCAAAAAAAAACAATAGTCCTTCCCCGGTCCTAATGACTGCACACCACAAATATCCTGGCCCATGATGAGTAAGAACACCCCCGCTCACAAAGCCCTGGCCCCCCTCCAACCGCCCCAGCTAAGATTAAGACCACTTATTATAAAACAAACAGGAATAATAATGCTGGCTGCAAACACTATATATATATATATATATATAAAACTAAAAAATTAAAGCAAAAATCTGAAATAGACCAAAAACTAAACATCTAACAACACTATATATTTAAATATATAACCAGCAGGTTAAACAACAATATAGGCAAAGACATAAGGGATATGGAGGTAAAGATATCGAACATGAAAAAGAAGCAAGGCAGGCCATTATGTAAATAAAAGAAAAGCCTGCATAACAAGACTAAATTAATAACGTTGTCATAATAATTACAGGCACATCATAACTTAAGGTGCCTCAGACAGCTGAACTGCATAATACAGCAGATCAGTCTTTGCCATTAACAGAGGAAGGAGCATATATCTCTGCAGAGTTCAACAGATTTTAGTCCATAATATGATTCCCCAATATAAATGTCACTCACCATAGATCAAAAATAAACAAAATGATAGTGGAGATTCACTAGATTGTCTCTATTATTCAGCTGTAAAGTCTTAAAGGCTATCCTATTATATAGCAGCCATTTGGGATATCTTAAAACAATATTCAACATATGTTTAAGAGATTGAAAATACCAATTAATAAAGGAAATCCCCAAAGTCTAAACAACAGAAAGCCCACGATTTTATGAGTCCAAGCAGCTGTCAGGTTAGCTTACAGTATACCTCAACAATGCCATTCATAGAGAAAATTGTTCAAAATATAATGACGTTGAATTAAGGGGCAGAATTCCATCCCTATCTCACCTGGGGAGCAAATACAAAAGAAATGGTCAGCTGCCATAGCAAAAAAAAAAAAAATTTACCAAGCAGAAATTGCTTTCGGTATCAGAATAATAGATCAAGTCAGTTAGAAGGAGCTTCCAAGAAGTGTCAGGCATTTGAAGGGAGCACACTGAATGGCAGCCACTCCTTTAATAATTAAATTTGGAGCATCTCAAACTCCAAAGAGGCAGTCCAGCTAACCAAACAAAGTCCCAAACTTAGCAAATCTTATCTGAAATTCTTTAGCTGAACAAAAGAACTGCGCTGAAAGCTCAATACGTACATCACCAAAAGGCGTTGGAAATCATCAGAGTGAGAAAACTCTCAACAGGATCAAAATCAATGCACGGAAAACAGATCCTGGAAATCCCCAGGAGCTTCACCTTAGTTTTGTCCACCAAATCTTCACAAATGGTCCAGGCAGCTACCAAGTCATCCTGCCATATAGCTCGATGAATCCAACACAAAAAAGAAGAGGGGAGGGAGATAAAGTTCAATAGTGGATTATTTTAGGCAGCCATGCTGTCTTACTGAGTAAACTTCTTAAAGTGAGGAATCCAGTAAGACGAGGATCAATCCAGGAAACTTAAGGGGAAAGCAAAGCCATCAGAGCAGTCCTTGTCCTCTCTAGGTGAAGCACCAAATAAGCCATCCGGGGAAGCCAATATAAGTAGATGGAAAGATATTACAGTAGAGCATCAGGGAAGCGGCATCCACTAAATCCAGCTTGAAAACAGAAGAAAAAATGCTAGACCAGATCTGGGATGTAAATATGGGATACCATTGCTGAAGTCAGGCAGGCTTTAATAGATCAGGAAATATAGACTTCAGTTCTTGGACAGCTTGCTCCACAGTGTCAAAGCTTCTCCAAGCCCCTTGGCATTGCACCTGGGATTTAACTGGCTAGAGCACCCGAAAATAGATACTGGCTGCAATAATTTTTACGATAAATGGATGGAAGGCAGCTCTTTTTTATCTCACTGTGGCTGGTAGATCCTGGACAACTCTGATCCGGATGCCCTGCCAGAGAACCTCCTGAAGATCCTACACTTTGGTCAAAAGGTGTTGGCGATCAAGGTAATTTAGAAACTTAAAAATGAATGGTAAGGGAGGAGCTGTTTACCTGGCACAGGTCTAACAGATCTGTGTGCCCTCTCCACTACATAAGCCAGTCCATTCAGAGAGGAACCGGTGAGTCTCTCACATAGCTTTTGGGTGAAAAGATTGAATTTGTGCCCTCAATAGGTTCTGGAAGACCCAGAACCATGATGTTATTCTGCAGATTTCTCCCCTCCAGGTCCTCCAGGTGGGTCTCCAATCAGGCAGCTTTCTGCCACAAGGAGACAACCTCTGGGTCTACCTTGGCTCACCAGTCCTCTAACGAACTCATCTGGGCCTCATTATCCCCAACCTAGCGGCTCAGAGAATTGACGGAGGAGAGGACAGCAAGTATCTCTGCAGTGAGCTTGGCAATTGCATCCTGAAGGGGACCAAACTCCTGCATGAACTTCTCTTCAATTAAGGTGGGAGAAGGCAAGGCATTTTAAGTTGCAGTAGCTGGCTGTGCTTTAGATTGTTTTGAGACCTTGTCATGCTCAGGAGTTGCTGGAGGCATATGGTGTGGTGGGGTTGATTTCATGTCGGTATCCATCCGGCAAGCCAATAAATGCTCCAATCTCATGTCCAAGAAGGTAAGAGAAGATACCACAACAAGCTTTAACAAGTGTGGTCCACAAGGTTAAAAAAATACAGAGAAATTAGGATGGAGAGGGAGAGAGAGTTCTGGAAATGCTGCTAGCTGTAGCAAGGCATCACGTGACTCCCCGGTTCTTTGATTTTTGGAGTCACTTAGTTTAAAACATTGGCTAACTCAGTCACTCACACCCACAGAATGCCAACTCAATTTCCCAATTTTACCACATAATGGAGTGAGTGGGCATGTGACTAGGAGGGAAGGGAGTGGTCTGCATAATTAAGGACCTTAGGCAGAACTAGCAATCAGTTTTCCAGGAGTCATCAGCAGTGCAGACTGCTACACCCCTCCCTCCCTCCTTCCTGGCAATGCACCCTCTAGCTCCATTCCACAGTAATACTGGAAAAGGTAGTGGTTGTGCTCCGGTGGGAGAGGGGAGGCAAATCAATTACCTTTGATTTTAAACTAAGTGCTCCCCCCTCAAAAAAAATCACATTTTGGTGGTCAGGAAAAGGGAAACTTTAAATATAGCTGCAGGAATAGATATAGTAAGATATTTCCAGATATTCTGTGATATCTGAAGAGATTTTCTCAGGAAGCCTTATAATGGTATTGCAAGCAGACTGGGAATTTCTCTTGAGATATGGAAATTTCAGTCTATATTTGATCATGTCAATTGCTGCAGATGTATGATGGTTTGGGGGACTGAGGATCAGGTTAGGTTTGGAAGAAGACTCTAAGTTAACAATGCTGTCAGCTTCTAGCACAGTGCCAGAGACAACTTATTTCTTTTTATAACAAAACAGTGTGGGGTATTGGGGGTGCTAAAAATTACTGGGAATGGAGAGGATGTGGCCATGTGATGGGCAATGGCCATCTGGAAGGATCAGATTTCTTTTAATTTTTTTTTTTAATTAACTAATTTGAATTGAAGGCTCCAAACTTCAGACCTCCCTTGCCAGAGCAAAAGAGTGACTGTTTCTGGTGGGCTTACAAAACTCAGCTGTAGCATCTACTCACATTTATTTTAAAGTTCTAAACAAATGCAGAATGTTTGTTGATTACTCCAGTTTGTTCATTACAAATGGCTCCTATGTCTTCAGCTGAACAATCTAGAAAGCCTCACACTGGTATACTAGCAACCTGGCATTGACCTAGTAGACTGAAGTGCTCAGATTATTGGCAGTGTTCAGCTTTTTGGCAATTAAAGTATTTCCTTAATGAGTTCTATGTCTGACCTGCATATTGCAATTCACATAGGGCCCTATACTGTAACAGGTCTGGTATCACCAGAAAAGGTACAATCAGTACCTGGCTACAAAGCTACCATGCATGCCTTGCACCCAACCATGAACAAATGCACAGGCCAGGATTCCCTGGGCCACATTTGCAGCAGGTTAGCATGGCACAAACCAGATTTGTGCCACGCTAACCTGGAATATGCCAGTTGTCAGGGGTGTGCCCTTATTCAAAGGACTCATATGTGAGGTGCACCTCTGACAGTTCAGCTGCACACAATATTGTGCTGTGCCTATGCAAATGAGGGTCCTTACATGAATATGCAGCACAGCATGGTATTGAAAGTTTTCAGAAATGCTAAATGGCTACCAGCAAGGATCCAGTTTAAGGCTTCTGAAACCCAGCCCTTAAGAGTGCACAGACCCATCTGTGAACTGTCAAGGTCTGGGTACCCTGGTGATCCAGCGGTCCCTCCCCTGCCCTGATTCCTATCCCCAAATTAAAAAAACATTATCCATGGTTGTTCAGCATCCCTCTCTTACCCCAATCCCTGTCCTCATATATAAAAACATTAGCTATGGTGGTGCAGTGGTCCTTCCCCCTCCCCCGCTCTCTGATCACCATCCCTGTGTAAAAATAGCAAGTCACTGGTATTCCAGTGGTTCCTCCCCTCTCCCCCATTCTCCGATCACTGTGCTGGTTAGAAACATACTCTAGTGGCCCTCCACCCCCACACGTAGGGACCTCCCACCCTGCTCCCTCCCAACCCGACCCATGCCAGTGACTGGCACAGTCTGCCTCACACTGCCATGGCTAGCTGCTGACTGAACTGTCACTGAGCATGCACAGTAGACAGTACATACTCATTGGCTGACTGGTTAACCAATGGGCGAGTACTGTCTATTGTACATGCTCGGTGACAGTTCAGTCAGTGGCTGGCTGTGGCCATGTGAGGAGGGCTGTGCCAGTCACTGGCATGGGTTGTGTTTGGGAGAATGGGGTGGTGGATTACTACCTGCTGGGGTGGGGGGGCTACTAGACTACCAGGGCTTTTATATTTCTAATGGGTATGGCGATCAGAGACTGGAGGGGAGGAACCACTGGACCACCATTGGTAATGTTTTTATCTATGGAGACAGAGATCAGAGCAGTGGAGGGACCACTGAGCCACCATTGATATTTTCTTTATATATGGGTACAGGGATCAGTGTAAGGGAGGGATGCTGAACCACAATTGATAATGTTTTTATATATGGGGACAGGGATCAGGGCAGGGAAGCAACAATGAACCACCATTGCTAATTTTTTTATATGTGGACAGGAATTGGGACAGGGGAGGGACCGCTGGACCACCAAAGATTTACTTACAGGGCTTGGGGCTTGGGGGGGGGGACATGGCCTGGCACACTTGGATGGCGTTCACATGCAGATGAGCCCATAATGGGCATGAACATTTCCCCTTAATGCCGTGCATGCCCAATGAGCTCACTTGCATGTTTGTGTGGAATATCACCCATGGGGGACTGCGGCACTAACCAGTGTGCATCACGATTTACCTTTATAGGTGGTCTTCAACCTAGGGCTCAGGTAGTGCAGTGCAAAGCATGGTGGCTGCTTGATGTACAGCACACTTCCAGGTCCCCTTATTCAGACAGATAGATTGGTCAGTTTGGATCACGCTGTCTCTTTGAATATGGCACCAGAGCCGGCTGGGCCTATTTTTCCATGTGGCACACCTGTTTCCAGGCACAGCCAGGCAGCTCTGAAAATGGGGCCCCCTATTTTTTGTTGGGCTGATGCATGGGTGCATAACTCCACAGAGCAGGGGCAGCCAAGGGAAACAGACTTGTACCTGACAACAGACTTCTAATCAGAAATCAGGGCAGGTCCTGAAGAAAATCTCCAGACTGTGAGAGAAAGAGGTCATGTGATACAGCACTTTACATATGGATTGCTGTTTCCCCATTGGAAAAGATGCGTGTGTTTTTTTATGTGGCCTGCAGCCATCAACCTCACCCCAGCACCCTTTGACAAAGAGGGCAGATGTAATCCATGGCAGTGGGCAAATCAAGTCCTTTCGGCATCTTTCATAGGGGAGGTTACCTGTTGTGGCAGCCCTCTGGCTGGTATAGTAAAATGCACCAAGACACTAGATCAGCAGAGTCCAAATGGTGTCATGCATGCCACACTCTACCGGCCAAATACCTGACATGCCTAATTACCACCCCTAGCCCCAGCAGTCTGCACAGCTAAATGTGCTCCAGTGCAGCCAGGGTGTTGGAGGGTAACAAACCACTGGATGGCTCTTAGTGCACCCATGGGTGTCCAAGGGACACCCTAGATGCCCATAACTCTGCCTTGCATTCAATGTATTCCGAAGAGTTAGGCCATCAACCCTTTGTGCGGAAAGCTTATAGTTTGTAACGGATACGATAAATCATGTTTTGTCCTACAGTCTCAACTAAGTCACTTCTTCACCCTGTGCTTCTTTCCATCCAGTAGTAAAATGGGGGGAAACAGTATTCACTTAGGGTCACACAAGGAGTAAATAGTAGTTGTAGGGTTCAAATCTTGGACTTCAAGTGCATGGCTCTGTGGTCTATCCCGCGTGCCAATCCCTAGAGTGAAATAGCCAGGCCCCAATGCAAGGTGTAATTGTGGATTCTCTGAAGATTGTGCTTTTGGGGGACCTCAGAGACAGGAACATTTTCCTAGAATGGAAAGAACAGGTGGCAGAACTTCCAGACAGTAAAGTTATAATAACACATTTGTTTACATGATAGAAAAGTAAAATACCCCACTAATACTAATGTAATACATTTTTTACAGTGATAGGAAAGTAAAATATGCTGAACACAGCCACTCTTACTAACCAAACTCTCTTATTAAAATTATCCTATCTGAGATGTTACATCTCTTTTTAGGGCTGCAGTGGCATAGCCCTATAGACCTTTTGCTACCATCAGAAAAAGGACTCCTGCATTCCTCGCGAACCAACAACATGATGAGGTGACAAAAGTCACCTTCACGGTCACATCTCTGGAATACTCCACATTAGCTCACACTTTTTTCTTTTTGATTTACAGTGGGCTCCCCCTCTCAGCACCCCCCCACTCCCACCTCCCCAGAAACATAACAGTTATAGTGACACTGGTGGTGCCAATTCCCCCAGTGTCTCGACGATCGCAGCGCCTCACTGCCCAGTTCCCCCCTCGTCCACTACTATGCATGCATGGTAATTTTTGTTTGTTTTTTTTCTTCTGAAAGTGAGAGAGTGAGTAAGAGAAAGAGTTTCTTTTTAATCTGGTTACAGAACTCTCTCTTTGCTCTCTAAACAGGAAGATTTTTGTAGAATGTCCACCCAGGATGGTGTGCGAACCTCTGCCACATGTGCCAGTGGATGTCATCAAGTACAGCGATACCGTCAGTGATATCCACCTTGGTAGTCTCCCATTATTGTGGCAGAAGGGTGGTCAGTGGCTAGTAGCTGCAGCAGAAAGGTACCAGAACATGCTATGTATTGGGACACAAGCTGGCAGTACTGTACAGGCAGAAGTATTACATGGCAGTAGTAGTCCACAGAGGCATAGTAAGGTTCTGCGGTATCTTGTCAGGTTGTCAGTGGCATTGGTCAGCTGTATCTTGCAAGGAATGCTTGCTGTGTCTTGTACGAGTGTTCGAAACTGCCATGGGATGGAGAGGTCATGGGGGGGGTGAGGTGAGACAGGCAAGAGAGAAACAGAAAGTGGTCTGAGTTCATCAGTATTGTGCACTGTGGCTGTGGCATGCTGATATTTCATCTCCCATTTAGAATCTTGTCTCCAGATTACACCAGTTCCACCAGTGCAAACTCCAGTTGCCAGGAAGTAAAGTGTTCACATTCTGTGAAAATGGGACCCCGATACCACTGACCCCCAGCTGACACAGCAGATGGAAAGCTGACCCATTTACTACAATGAGATTTGTTTGATTTCTGGTGTTTTAAAATGTTTGCTGTTCCTCTACTGTTGCCCTGATTTTTTATGTAATTAGTCTCCCTGCCTTTTTGTCTGGTTGGATTTTTTTTTTTTGCAGCAAGTTTCAGGTTTCTTTTTTGTCTTGTGAAATCTGCCTCCATTCATGAAACAGGCATAGAGGAATCCCAGTGGAAAGGAAGGGGGGGGGGAGGGAGAGAGAGAGATGGAGATCGATTAGTGTCTGCGGTAATACTGTAGGTAGGGAAAAATGGGCAGACTGGGCGGGCCAAGCAGTCCCTATATGCCTTCAAATTCTTGTTTCTATGTTTGAAACAGGTTCCAAAGTACTTTTACCAAAACACAAAAAATGCACTATGGCAATTCACCGATGTTTTTGTTTGAAAGAACAGCTGGAAATTCTGTGTTTTACTGTACACAAAGTATCAAAATAATTTCTTATATGTAAGCATGGTATATATTTCAGTATTTAATTACATTTGTATGCATTTACAACTCATTTATGCCATCTGTGGATTACTCTAAACCATTCCAGTTTTAATGTTTTGGTTAACTCCGTGTTGTTTTCATTGCCATAGTATAGCTTAGTCAGAAAGAAATGTATTCTAATTTAAACCACAAGTGTTGGTGCAGTTGAAAAAGAGTGTGCAGGTTCCACAAAGCATCTGTTCAGCTGTGTGTCCTACAGTTACTTTTTCCTTTCTACTGTAAAATCAATTCAAGCAAACTTTCATCTTCAGGGCTTTAAGGCTACAGTACATAGAAGCTTATTATGTATAATATTTCAGTCAAAATACAATAGACAGTTTAGACATCCTCCCATACTTAAATCATGATCTTGCATTTAATGGGCTCAGTGTTGCTAGAATAATCATGCTAACCTTATATTCTTTAACATATTTCTGGGCTGGTAACAATGAGTGTAATTGTAAGTAAGTTTGCAAACAGCAGTAAGCGTGGGTACCGGGCATCTCAGAACTTGACTATCACAAGCTTATTGCCCTGTTCCTAGCCTTGTTGTGTGTATTTAACTGCTGAAGTGGAAAACAGAAACAAAAGAAAAGAGCTTGCACCATGCAGTGAACCCCCTTTAACTCAGCTTTCCCTATGGGAATTGGGATTGATTGAGAGAACTCAGGAATGAATGCCTTTTAGATTTTTAGCCTTCAAACTTGAGCACTTTAGTTTTTCATTATCCTTTTATTATCTTTGTAAATTTTGCAGACTAACACAGAATTGTAAGGCTTGCTGCTGTGAAGAGTGAGTGTGAAATGTTGATCCATGTCTGTCTTCAGACTCCAGCCTTTAATAATTTTTAATTACTGTACTGAAATTAAATTTACAAACTGATAACTGCACTGACCGATAGACATATGGGAAGAGATTGTGTTACATGATAAGGCAGGTGTACATAGATACATAGATACATAGACAGTGTCAGCAGATAAGAGCCTATGGCCCACCTAGTCTGCCCATTTGAGCTTGTAAGTTCAGTTTGTTTTCCTAGAAGTCTGTTTCCCCTTACCCCTGCCCTCTAGAATTCCTTTATGTCTATCCCATGCATTCTTAAATCCTGTGATTGTTTCAGCCCCCACCACTTCCTCTGGCAGGGTGTTCCACTTGTCCACCACCCGTTCTGTGAAGAAATTCTTTCTCATGTTTCCTCTGAATCGTCCTCCCTCCAACTTCATCCCATGCCCTCTAGTCCTGAAACATCTTTTTCGCTTAAAAATAGTGTTTTCCTGCACCCTGTTCCTCCATATAAGATACTTGTATGTCTCTATCATATCCCCTCTCTCCCTCCTCTCCTCCAGGGAGTACATGTTCAGTTCCTTCAACCTGTCTTCATAGGACTTGTGATGCAACCCATGCACCATCTTTGTTGCCCTCCTCTGAACCTTCTCTACCCTGTCTATGTCTTACGTAGGTATGGTCTCCAGAACTGTACACTGTACTCCAGGTGGGGCCTCACTAGTGTCTTGTATAGCGGAATTATGACCTCCCTTTTCCTGCTGGTGATGCCCCTGCCTATACATCCCAGCATCCTATTTGCTTTACCTGATGCCTTGTCACACCTTGAGGTCATCAGAGATGACAACCCCAAGACCCCTTTCCTGCTTGGTGCATGCTATATCCTCACCCCCCCCAACTGATATATTGTGCCAGGGTTTTTGTGCCCCATATGCATTATCTTGCACTTCTTTGCATTGAATTTCAACTGCAAACCCTTGACCATTCTTCAAGTTTCTGCAGGTCCTTCTCATTCTGTCTACACCTCTGGTGTGTCTACTCTGTTACAAAGCTTTGTGTCATCAGCGAACAGTGAAATTCTGCCTTCTAGATCCTGTGCAATGTCACTGATGAAGATGTTGAATAGGACCGGTCCCAGCACTGATCCCTGTGGTACCCAACTCGTTACTCTTCCCTCTGTGGAGTGACAGCCATTTACCACCACCCTCTGTGTCCTGCCACCCAGCCAGTTACCTACCCACCACACTACTGTCCTGCCCACACCCATATTCCCCAGTTTGTGTAATAGTCTTCTATGTGGCACAGTGTCAAAGGCCTTGCTGAAGTCCAGATAGGCCATGTCCACTGCCCTCACCTGATCCACCTCCCTAGTCACCCAGTCAAAAAATTCAGTGTGGTTGGTCTGACATGACCTCCCCCTGGTGAAACCATGCTGCCTTGGGTCTTGTAGTCCATTGACAACCAGATGTTCCACCAATCTCTCCTTCAGTAGTGCTTCCATGATCTTTCCCACTACCGAGGTGAGGCTGACTGGTCTGTAGTTCCCTGTTTCCTCTTTGTTCCCACTTTTGTATAAGGGACTACATCTGCTGTCCTCCAGTCTTTGGGTACCTCCCTGTTTCCAGTGATTGGCTGAACAGGATAGCCAGAGGTTCAGCCACCACTCTCTTAGTTCTTTAAGACCGGGGTACCCCATCTGGCCCCATTGCTTTATCATCTCTTATTACTTCCAGTTCCTTCAGGACCCTTTTCGTGTAAAGGGATTTGTGTCCATTTCTGCACCATTCTCACCCTTGTACTCCCTTCAGACCCATTACCCCCTCTTCCTTAGTAAAGACTGAGCAGAAATACCTGTTCAATATGTCAGCTTTATTGTTGTCATCCTCCACGCGGCTCCCATCCTCCCCTTCAGTCTCACTATCCTCCCTTTGTCTTTCTTTTTCACTTATGTACCTGTAAAGGTTTTGTCCTTTACCCACTGATTTTGCAATGTGTTCTTCTGTCTGAGCTTTGGCTTCCCTTACTGACTTCCTGCCTCCTTTGTTTCTCCTGGTACTTCTCCCTATCCCCTTCTGCCTGAGTCTTTTTGTATTGCCTGAATGCAATCTTTTTGGCTTTCACTTTCTTTGCTACCTCTTTGGAAAACCATAATGGTCTCCTCTTCCTTTTCCTCTTGCTAACCTGCTTAATGCATAATTCTGTTGTTCTTATAATCCCATTTTAAATACTGCCCACTGTTCCTCAACCCCTGATTCCTGTCCCATTCCCTTAATGCCTCTTTCAAGTATCCCCATTTTCCCAAAGTCTGCCCCTAAAATCCAGGATACGTGTTTTGTGTGGTTTGTTCTGCTCTTTCTGTGATTTCAAACCACAATGACTGGTGGTCACTGTTACCCAGGTGCTCCCCCACTGTTACCCCATCACACTGTCCCTGTTTGTGAGCACAAGGTCCAGTATTGCCTTCTGCCGAGTTGGTTCCATGACCAGTTGCTTGAGGAAGGCACCCTGAAGGGAGTCCAGGATAAATCTGCTCCTAGTTGATGCTGCTGCTGGGATGCTCCAGTCCACGTCTGGTATATTGAAGTCTCCAACCAGTACTACCTCACCCTTGTCTGCCATCCTTTGGATGGCTAGCATCAGCTCCTATCTGTTTCTTCCTCCTGGGCTGGTGGTCTATAGACCACACCTGTGCGGATGGCTGGCCCCATTTTCCTTTCCAGCTTAACCCACAGTATCTCTCCCATTTTGTTCCTCCTGGATCTGTGTGCCCTTATGTCATTTTTTCACATACAGTGCCACTCCTCCTCCCTTCCTGCCTGCTCTGTCTCTTCTGAATATGTTGTAGCCAGGTATGGCCATCTCCCAGTCATGGTTATCATTACACCAGGTTTCAGTTATGGCCACAATGTCCAGGTCTGACTGTACCATGACAGCCTCCAGATCTTCCATCTTGTTGCTAAGGCTCCTGGCATTTGCACACATGGCTTTCCATGATTTGACCTCCCTAGACTGCTTCACTGTTCTACTCCAGCCCTTTCCTTGGTTGTCATTTATCCCTGGTTCTCCTTGCTGTTTGCCCTTCTGCTGAATTTTGCCCCTTTTCTGCTTATCCACCTTTTGGACACTAATCTCCATCTTTTGCACACTGCTTTGCAGAGATAGCCACTCCTCTGGTTCACTGGTTCCACTACTAGCTGTAGGGGGTGAGCAAGTAGGTACCATCCTTGCTGGCCTGCCACCCCCCTTTGCTAGTTTAAATGCTTGTCAATGTAGCATTTAAACTTATCATTGAGTGCTTGGATTCCCTCCAGGATGGATGCAGGCCGTCAGGCCTTGAACAAACCTCCATCCCTCCAGGTGGGTCCCCAGTCACCAATGAATCAAACCTTCCTCACAGCACCAGTTCTTCAACCATGAGTTAAAGTTCCTGGTGCATGCACTCCTATGCTCTCCTTGCCTCTCACAGGTAGTACTTCTGAGAAAGTGACAGAAGTAGCTACTTACGTGAGACCCTCCCAGTTTCCTAAACTCTTCCTGAACTTCCTTTGGCTCCCCATTTGCCAAGTCATTAGTACCTAGGTGGATAATGACATCCAGCTCACCCTCCCATCTTGCCTTCCCAGTGATCCCCAGTATCTTCCTTCCATCCCTCCATGCCGTGGCACCTGGTAGGCACCTCACCTCCCTGTCCTCCCCCTCCTGTGTTCCTAGCTGGATCCCTCTTACGATGGAGTCCCCCACCAGGATTCGCTTCCTCCTCCTCTGGGGTCCACTGCTTTCCCCACTGAGGTCACCTCCTTGCCTAACCTCCACATCCTTTCCTTCCACTTCCCTGGGTACCTCTATTTGGTTGTCCTCATTTACCAGTGTGTAGTGTTAGGTAGTTTGGTGAGACCCCTATGATTAGTAATCTTAAAATTGCTACATTTGCGTAAAAGGCACAGCTGCTTATAATGGGCAAAGCTACCATACACAAAGCAGTCCTTTATTTGGTATTGGGATCTAGTTACCACACTTCTATTGGTTGCTGAGCAGTGGGGAGAGGTGGCCCATTTAAAAAAATGGTGGAGGGGGGGATTCTTTAGTTAAAATGATTTATTTCATAAGATATATATATATATATATATATATATATATATATATATTAAATTAATTCATAGATTTAAAGTACAGAAATAAACTAGAGGTTTCTACATTTAAATGTGTAGAACTGGTTATTACTGCACCTTTGCGACATCATCCATATGGGTAGAGATTTATTGAAAATGATATGAAATACAGTCTGTCAGAGAACTATAACAATGAATCCAAAAAAGGAAGTGAAAAATCCCAGTCCTGAAACTTACAAAGAGGTGTTACCTAGGGCAGCATCAAATCGCCAAGAGAAGGTAACGCACATTGTAACAAAGCAATTTGCAAAGGCTACGTCAGGTACTGTATATGTTGTGGTGTTTGTTTTCTTGGCCTAAAACAGCACCCCCCCCCCAAAAAAAAATATGCGATGGCTTCCAATTTAAATCTCGTTGGGCCAATGGTGACTTTTAGGCTACCTACTGTACCATAAGACTTGTTATTTGTGTCGGTTGTGTTTCAATAGTCAACCGCTGAGTCTCACACTAGTGCAGAGCAATATTTTTTTCTAACCAATTTGTACATTTATCCTCCTGAAACAGAGTTGGAAGCAGGGCAGTTAGGGTGCACACTGCTGTGCATGCTCACATGACACTGATGTTTCAGTATTGACTGAGTCATCCTCAGAGCTGATGTTCATATCCACAGCTCCCACTTAAGTACTGTTAGTATTCATATATATGGAGTGGATGTGGTATCTGAGTTGCATGATTGCCCCAGTGCTCCCAGTCCAGTAAGAGCTAAAGGAAGCTCACAGATAACTGATGAAACACCCAGAAAATTGCAAGTGCAATAGAAAAACATGGCCATTCAGTGCATAACATGATGAGTTTAGTTGAGATCATAAAGTCATTTAAAGGATTGTGAACATAATGCAAAATAATGCTAATTATATTTTAATTTTCATCTGTTAATAGAGATGATTTAATAGAGCAACAAGAACAGTTCAGAAAGCCTGTTTGATTCATGCACTGAAAACTTAAACAATACATTTTATTGTTCATGATGTTTCTTAATGTTTATATTAAAGAGGGGCTCCAGTCAGCAACTATATGTCACCATTGAGAAAAACAGAGCCTCCTTATGCAAAATAAATAAAAGTTGGAATTTTAAGTCATTCAGTTCCTTATTATGTAGGACATTTGCAAACTGCATAAAAGCTGGCCCTTTGCTGCTAACAGCTGATCTGCTCCTCCAGATGCATATTCCTCAGCTGAGGTCATAATCCCCTGATTGTGACATCACAGTCTGGTGATGTAGCCAAGACTAAGATGTCAAAACCTGAAGAGTCAGACCTAAGCTAGGGAATAAGCAACAGAAGTAGATGAACTCTATTGGTCAAGATGCCATTTCTATGCAAATGATTATGGTAACAAAGAACGACATGATTAATAGGCCTGTAATGAAGATAGTGCATGATCTGATCTGCCATGACATCCAGAGACTAAGTCAGTGCACAACACAAATTATGTCTAACCCATTTAGCCCAGATATTGGATTCAGAAAATGCATAATCTGATTTGAATATGTGGACTGTTCAAACTACCTAAACTATCTGAAACCAAATCAATAGCATCCATACCCCTTTACACAAAATTCATACCATGTTGGAATGTTGTGTAATTGAGTTCTACTGATGCCAATTCATTTAGCTTTGTTTGTGTATGGGGACCACACCCTCTCTTTAATGTTGATGAAACCAATGGTGTTATGAATTTTGATCTTAAGGTCTACTGTCATCTGAACTAGGCAGGACAAAGAACTGACAAAACAGTGTTGCCTGTAATAAACCTATTCTAATCAAATGTAGCAAACATTTTTTTAAATGTCCCATAAGAGAGTAAAATTAGAACTAGTTAATCTAGAACTTCAGAAATTATATGCTGAAGGGAGACTGGGTAATAGTTAGAAACAAACTATTTTAATTAGCTGTGTTAAAGGGATCCATCCAAGCATCCTTCCAATTTATTGGAACTCGGCCATGAGATATATATAAATTACAAAAGCAGGAAAAGGATTGATCAATGACTCTGGATGTTTATTTTAAAAAAATTCCAGTTTCCAGCAAAACATTCAAAGTTGGCATCCACATAACTCCAAATGCCCTTAATTGTGAATTTCAGAACCTTCCATTTTTAGGGCCCAAAAGTCTGGTTACTCATGTTATGGGATATATTACATTTGAGGCCAACTTAGCAGTTAATTAGCAAGCACACTGTGCTTTTGCCTCATTTGGATGGTGGATTGAGTTTGTGGTGTCTTCCCAACCCAAAAAAATAGATAAAAATTGTCATTAAGGATGGCACTACAGGAATCAGGGACATTGCTGCCAAGCACAATTCAGTGGAGATCAAACTGTCTCATAGAAACATACAAAGATAGAAAAGATCAGTAGAAAAAGATCATTGGGCCATTGCACTGTTAACTGGATTATGTATTTGTGTTTAATTTGTATGTATTTGTTTTTTGAGTTGTATTTATGGTGTCCTTATATGTCAGGCATGACTGAAAAAGGGCAATTCCTAGTTCACTCTTTGATTAAAAAGAAACAGACAAATTGGTCCATCCAGAATGCCCTGTTTTACTCTATCCTATCCTGGGACCTAATGTCTAGTCGATGTTATTGCCCACTCCCTTGCCCCCTGCCTTATTGCTTCCCCGTGTAACTTTTAAGCCTTTTACTTGGTTTCAGCCGTATCTGAAAACATTAATATTTCTTGCACCCACCACCTCAGCTTGTAGGCAGTTCTATTGCTTAGCCACTCTGTCTGTTTCAATAATGCTTCCTCACATCCCTCCTAAATTCCTCCCTCCCCTGCCAACTTCTACTCATTCCCCTGTGTTCTCGATTCATTTGTCTTGCTGAATATTTCCCCACAATCAACCTTGTTCATTCCTTTCAGGAAGTTGAACGTCTTTATCTTATCCCCTCTCTCCCTTCTGGTCTCCAATGAGTACATGTTCAGGGAATTAAGCTGACCCTCGTACAGTAGTATCAGTCCTGCTGGCCCTATATCCTTTTGGTTACCCTACACTGTACCATCCCTAGCCTGTCTTCGTCTTTTGTTAGATAGAAGCTCCAGAACAGGGCACAGCATTCCAGATGTGGCATCACTATTAAAGTATACAGAAGCAGTATCACCTCCTTCCTCTTGTTGTCAAACCTCCTCCCAATATACCCCAATATCCTGGTTGCCGTGCTGTAGGCCTTATTACTTTGTATAGATTTTTTTTTAGAGTCACTTATGATGACTCCCAGGTCCCTTACCTCAGTGGTAGTGTTCAACTTAACCTGTCCCATCCAATATTCCTTCCTGGGGTTCTTGTTCCTGGTGTGCATCATGTAGCACTTTTGCCAGTGAACTTCAACTGCCAAGCTTTGGACCACTTCTCTAATATTTGCAGGTCTCTTAACATTGCACTACATGAGATGTGGGAAGGTTATGAGACTCAGATAATACAGACTGGTGCCAATCTGAAAAAAAACCATTTTCCAAATGGGTATTCTCTTCTATTCAAAAATCTCATTTATCAAAAAGAAAGTCATGGTTTGAAATTGAAGAATGCTTGTCTGGTTCAAGGAATGTTTCCCTGCATCTTCCGACCTCAGAAGCTGACGCATGTTGCACATTGCCATTCCTATTTAGCGGTAGCAAGAAAATCCAGAATTAAACATTGTTTCTCTTCATCTGGTTGTCTACAGGCCCCCAGACCAGAGGGAGGACATAGACACATTACTGTTAGAAGATATACAAAACATGACAGCTAAAGGGGAGGTTCTGATAATGGGAGACTTCAACATGCCAGATACAGATTGGTCAATACCAGCAGGAACATCTGCCAGAACTAGACTCATAGTGGATTCCCTGCAGGGGAGGGCCTCAAACAACTGGTACAGCAACCCACAAGAGACAGGGCTATCCTAGATCTAGTACTGACTAACAAAGAAGGATCACAGATCTCTAGGGTAGAAGGTCACCTGGGGCCAGTGACCATCACATGGTATGGTTCAATTTGGCTACTACATCTAAATCATCCCATTCCAAGGCAAAAATATGGGACTTCAGAGGAGCTGACTTTGATAAGATGGCCAACAGAGTTAAGCTAGCCCTGGCAAAAGAAACACAGGTGAGGGGTACAGGCAAAGTGGGCAAGCATTAAGGATGCAATACTTGAAGCAACATCCCATTGTGTCAGACAGAAAAGGAAGTGCAAAGAAGAAGAAACCACTTTGGTTCTCAAATACAGTAGCAGAAAGGTCAGAGCCAAAAGGCTGGCCTTCAGGAAATATAAGGGAACACAGCGGGATGAAGATAGAGAGCATACCAAACTGCCTAAGGAAGCAGGTAAGGCAGTAAGGCAGGCAAAGTCCCAAACTGAGGAAACACTAGCACGAACAGTAAAAGAAGGTGACAAGACTTTCTATAGATACATTAGTGAAAGGAGAAAGTCCAGAGGGGTATTGCTAAGCTTAATGGAGAAAAGGGAGCATGTGAGGAGGAGGACCCTGTAAAGGCATATATCCTAAATAGATACTTTTGCGCAGTATTTACTGAATAGAAGGTAGGGCAGGGCCCACAGCTCAGCATCATGGACACAGGGGGGAGGGAGGTGAGCACTACTCCCTTCACTAAAGAAAGGGTATTACAAGAGCTTGCTAAGCTCAGGGTGGATAAGGCAATGGGACCTGATGGCATACATCCCAGGGTACTAAGGAACTAAAGGAGGAACTAGCAGAGCCATTAGCAGAATTGTTTAGTGAGTCTCTGAGCACAGGAGAGGTCCCAGAAGACTGGAGAAGGGCTCATGTGATCCCGCTCCACAAGAGTGGTAGCAGGAGGAGGCGGGGAACTACAGACCGGTCAGTCTTACCTCCAGTAGTGGGCAAGATTATGGAGGCACTCCTTAAGGAAAGGATAGTGCAACACCTGGAATCCATAGGGGCACAGGATCCAAGACAGCATGGGTTTACAAAAGGAAGGTCCTGTCAAACTAATCTCATAGATTTCTTTGACTGGGTAACCAGAGTGGTGGACCAAGGGGGAGCAGTTGATGTCGCCTACCTTGACTTCAGCAAAGCTTTTGACACTGTTCCACATAGAAGATTGATAAATAAGCTGGGTAAGCTCAGGGTGGGTCAGAAGTTGGTCAACTGGGTGGCAAACTGGTTGACGGACAGAAAACAGAGAGTGGTGGTAAATGGTATACAGTCAGAAGAGATGCAAGTCACAAGTGGGGTACCTCAGGGATCAGTCCTGGGGCCAGTCCTCTTCAACATCTTCATTAGTGACCTTGCAGATGGACTAGAGGGTAAGGTTTGTCTGTTTGCAGATGACACCAAGATCTGCAACAGAGTAGATGATCCAGATGGGGTGGGCTGAATGAGAAGAGATCTGGATAAACTAGCAGAATGGTCAGAAGAGTGGCAACTGGGATTTAATGCAAAGAAGTGCAAAATCATGCACATAGGGAAGAGAAACCCTGAAGCCACCTATAGGCTGGGAGGGGAGTTGCTAGCAGTCACAAAGGAAGAAAGAGACTTGGGCATCATCATCACTGATGACCTAAAATCATCCAAGCAGACCTCTAAAGCAGTAGAGTGAGCTAGGGGTGTTAGGGTGTATTAGTAGGGAGTATCACAAGTCGTAAGAGGAGAGTAATAATCCCTCCTGTACAAGACACTGGTTAGGCCCATCTGGAGTACTCGTGCAGTATTGGAGGCCACACCTTCACAAGGACATTAACCAAATTGAGGCAGTCCAAAGAAGGGTAACCAAAATGGTGCAGGGACTGCATCAGAAGACATATGAGGACAGATTAACGGAGCTCAATATGTATACCTTGAGCAAAGGAGGGAGAGAGGTGATATGATCGAGGCATTCAAACACCTTAAGGGCATAAACAAGGTGAAAGAGTCAAACATGTTTAAATATAAGAAAAATAGCAGGACAAGAGGACACAGCATGAGATTAGAGGGAGGCCGATTAAGGGGGAATGTGAGGAAATTATTTTTCACAGAAAGGGAGGTGGATGCATGGAATGGCTTACCACAAGAAGTGGTGGCTATGAATACAGTGCAGGGCTTCAAACAGGCATGGGACAGGCATAAGGGAGCAATACAAATGACTATGAACAGATAGACCACTGACAGAGCAAAGGCCGATGGCACATTTATAAGGTAGAAAAAGAAATGGGCAGACTGGATGGGCCTTGCGGTCCTTATCTGCAGTAAACGTCTATGTTTCTATGTTCGTTCACCCATCATGCCAAACGTATGTTGTTCCTATTGATGCTGCATGCTGGGGCTGAAACAGTAAGTTTGGGATAGTGGTACAGCCATTGGACATAAAGTATATACATTTTTAGGGCTCAGTGGGCATAGCCATGCAGACTTCTTGCTATCAAAAAAGGACTCAGCTCATTCCTTCTGACTGAAGAACATGCTGGAGTTGCAACACAGTCACCTCTGAGTCCGTGAAGCAGTCCACTTGCTGTCTCCAATAACAATCACACTGCGCTATATTTTACTCTGTAGGCAGTCATGATGAAACGTGGCACACTCTGCCATGTCTATGATGGCCACTGCACTCTGCCATGCATGCATTAGTAGTCACGCATGCGCAGAAGAGTATGGTGGGTTGAAAATTTGGTGTAAAAATATAAAAACACAACAACGGTATGAGCCTACATTGAATTTTGTGAATGCAGGCTCATGACTTTGGTAATTTTCAATATTTTTTACCCAAAATTTACAACATAGCCATATCTTCACAGAACCTCGTGAATGTGATAGCAGTCATTTTTCAAATTCTGGCCAAAATGTATTTTTTATTTTTTACAGCCCGAAAGATGATTTTGCAGTCCCTGCATGAAACCACCTTTTGGGCAGGAATTAAACATTTTCTCTGCCTTTGTATATGAGGTGGGGTCAAAAGAAGGCTTTGTTCTGAATTTGGTGTAAAAATCATTTAAAAACAAAAGTTATGAGGCTATGTTGAATTTTGCAAACACAGGCTTGTAAGTTTGGTAATATTCAATATTTTTAACCCACATTTTCAGCATAGCCATTTCTTTACAGCACCTCATGAATGTTACAGCTGCCATTTTTCAGCTCCTGCCCAAAATCTGTTTTTGCATCCCAAAAGTTGATTTTGCAGTCCCTACGCAAAATCACCTTTCAGGCAGGAGTTGAACATTTGCTCTGCCCTTCTTCATGAGGTAGGGCAATAACAAGGCTGTGTTGAAAAGCTGGTGTACAAATATTAGAAAATAACAAATTTATGAGCCTACATTACATTTTGCTAATGCAGGCTCATAACTTTGGTAATTTGCAATATTTTTACCCTCAAATTTCTCAGCTGCAGCCCTATCGGCTCTCGCCAAAGTTTGTTTATGTAGGATCTGCTTCTTCCTCATTGCACAGGCAGGAGGAGGGGAGCACAAGATGCATGGCTTAGTGACTTTGCTAAGTGCCATAAAGTAAGTAAGTGGCTTTGGTAGGTTAATAGCTGGGTCTTCCACTTCCCAAGCTAGAGCTCTAATCAATACACAATGCTGTCTCTAAAGTAAGTTGCAAATTTCATGGTAACAGTGCTGCAAATTAAAAGTATTTAGAGAGAACTACACTTGGGTTAAAACATGGAAACACAGAAACCTAGATGATGAATGTTAGAAAAACACTATAGTTATGTCAAGGCTACTCTGGTCCTGCCCACTGCTGCTCTTGCCTATCACTAGGCAAGTTTAGTTTGAGCCCGGTATAACCAGCTCAGTCTGTTTCACAGATTTACTCCCTCCAATTTTCCTTGTCTCCACTGCTATTAGCCCCATATGCCTGTCCCACCCAACCTTGAATCCCTTCATGGTTTCTTTTTCAACCACTCCCCATTGATAAGCTATTCCACTTGCTTACTCCCTCACATCTCTTTGGAACCTGCACCCAGCAAGCTTATTTCTTTTTTTTCTATCCATACTATATGCTCCTGACTCTGGGTCTGCCCCACACCACCCCCTCCCCCCACCTCATCACCAACCTTCTTACAAACCTAGCAGTTATCCACCACTTGCACAGGACCCTTAATAGGTGGGTAGCAAACCATACTGGTCACACTAGAGCCTACAGGGGATGCTGACATGTGGCAGCCTGGACATTTTTCTCCTGAGTTTTTCTCCCCGAGCTGGAACACAGTGACCTGTGCACCAGCATGTCATGCTTCAGTCCTTCCTTCTGCTTGCAGCCCCACTACACTGCTGCCCAGCCTCCACCAGGTGGCAGTCTCTGCAGTGGAAACTGATGTCCCCCCTCCCTGAGGAGGAGAGCTGCCATCAGGCCTTGATCCTGCCTCACCTTGCCAGCCCACTGAGTGACCCTGTCCATTCCTGAACTCAGGTAACTGGCATGGAGGGGGGGGAGAAAGTGCAACAGCTCCTTCACTGAGCTGGCTTATCAAATTTGTTTCTGTGGCTGTCTTGTGCAGATCATTTTTTTGTACTTGAGCAGTTGCTGACAGGCCATCCAATTTATGTCCTTGAGTTACTGTACTTAAATGTTTCTATCAAAACTCCACCTTTCCTTCCAGCCCAAGCGAGTACTTGTTCAGCCTGCTCAACCTTTGAATGCCTCTGCATGCCATATTATGTTTTGATAGCCCTCCTCTGCATTGATTCCAGTCAATCTCTGTCTTTCTTAAGATAAGGGCTCCAAAACTGCCCAATGCACCCCAGGTGTGTCTGTACCAGAGATCTGTAGAGGGGTAGGATCACCTCCTGCCTTCTACTGTTGAAGCCCTTGCCAATGCTGCCTAGCATTCTCTTGTCTTTAAAATATGCCTTATAGAAAGTGACAACAGATAAGGACCATGTGGCCCATCTAGTCTGCCCAAATTTACACAGAAGCAATAAAGAGCCCTAGTTTTCCTTGGGTTATTTCTTTTTCCTACCACCAGGGTACCTTTATGTTTATCCCAAGCATTCTTGATTTCTCCAGCTGATTTTACCCCCACCACTTCGACCAGGAGGCTGTTCTACTCATCCACCAGCCTCTCTTTGAAGAAGTACTTTCTCACATTTCCCCTGAACCAACCTCCCTCCAGCTTCATATCATACCCCTAGTTCTTGTACATCTTCTTTTCTGAAACATGCTACCCACTTTTACCTTGTTTATATACCGCAGGTATTTGAAAGTCTCAATCAGATCCCCCTTGGCCTCCTCTCCACCAGGGAGTACATACTGAGTTTCTTTAACCTCTCTTCTCAGGACTTTCCATGCAGTCCCTGGACCATTTTGGTAGCCATACCTCTCAGCTATCCTGGATTTTCTGGGCCTTCACAAATTTAGACTCCCTGTCCCAGAGTCCCAACTTAACTGCTTCTAATATGGATTTTTAGAATGCCAATGTAAGTTAGCAGACCTGTTTAACCCTTAAGCTTCCAACAGAATTAGCAAGTATAGGAATTCTGGACTGATATATCAGTCAACAATACTGCAAGGGTCAAACTGACCAATGCAGACAAAAACAGACTATAGAAGACCGTAGGAGACAGCCCTACCCTGGCATTCCATAGGCTTATCTGTTTCTCTAATGAGACTGAAAGAGAGAGAGAGAGAGACACACACACACACACACACACACACATACTCACACTGCATTCCAGTACAGTATATTTCTGTTCCGTTAAGTCTGAAAATTAATAACACTGGATCCTTAAAAGCGTGGAAATTAACTTAACACTGAATCCTAAAGAAAATGATTTCTCAAGCAGTGCCCATGTTACACTTTAGGTACAAGTAAGTAAATGAACAGAATTGACAACAGAATGAAGATGCAAAACTTTTGCCTGCATTTTTTTTTATTGTGCCATTTGGCAATATGTACCTGAATTTAACATTTTAAAAAGCATAAACTAAAGGGGCTTTTCATATGTTGTAGTGTACTACATTATGTGATGTACATGTCATGTGAGGGCATGGCGCCATGCTGAATAAAATATGGTGTCCCTGATTCTGGTCATTTGTCCCTGAGTTGTCCTAGCAGGTTGAGAGGTATGTTTGTAGCCCTCCTCTGGACAGCCTCCAGTTTGTCCATGTCCTTGTCTTTTAGGAGATGCAGTCTCCAGAATTTGGCACAATACTCCAACTGAGGTCACAACAGTGATCTGTATAGTGGCATAATCACCTCCCCTTTTCTATTGGCGATACCTCTCTCTATGCATCCTAGCATCCTGCTTACTTTCCCCTCAGCCTTTTCACATTGCTTGCTCACCATAAGATAGTCAGATATGATAACCCTCAGGTCTCATTCCTGCTTGTACTCTCCCTCGTGTTTTCCTTGATCCAAGTGCATGATTTTGCACTTCTTAGCATTGAATCTTAGCTGCCACACATTTGACCACTCCTCCAATGTGTTAAGGTCTTTTTTCATTCTGTCCATCCCCTATGGAGTGTCCACCCTTTTTGCAGATCTCAGTGTCATCTGCAAATAGGCATGCCTTCCTTTCCAGCCCCTCTGCAATGTCACCTATGAAGACATTGAAGAGAATTTGCCCCAGCATTGACCCCTGTGGCACCCTGCTGGTAACCTCCCTTTCACCTGAATGCACACCATTTACTTTCACTCTTTGTATCCTGCCAGTCAATCAATTTCTGGCCCAGTTCACCACCTTTGGGCCCAGCCCCAGGCTGTCTAGCTTAAGTACCAACCTTCTATGTGGGATGGTGTTGAAGGCCTTGCTGAAATCGAGGTAGGCTACATCCACTGCCCCACCTTGGTCCACCTCTCTGGTGACCCAGTCAAAGAAATCTACTATATTTGTTTGACAAGATCTTGCTGTTGTGAATCTGTGCTGACTTGAATCTTGTGCCCCTCTGTCCTCCAGGAATAGCATAATCCTCTCTTTAAGGAGAGTCACCACTAGTTTACATACTGCCGAGGTCAGGCTGACTAGCCTGTAGTTATGTGCCACTTCCCTGCCACCACTCTTGTGCAGAGAGAGTACATGTGTCCTCCTCCAGTCTTCGGGGACCCTTCCTGTCTCCAGTGAGCTGTTAAACAGGGTGGTAAGTGGGGCTGCCAGTACTTTCTTGAGCTCCTTTAATATTCTGGGATGAATCTTATCTGGCCCCACTGTTTGTTTGTTTTCAGTTTCCCAAGTTCCTCTAGCACTCCCTCCACTGTAAATGGACTGGTATCCCCCCCCGTATTATTTTTTTTTATTTCTGACTTGTGGTAGGTCACCTTCCTCCTCTTCAATGAATACTGAGCAGAAGTATTCATTCAATATTGCTGCCTTTTCTATATCCTCCTCAGCACACCCTCCCCTCCATCCCTTTTATTTCTGACAATCCCACTCCTAGTCTTCCTTCTTTCTCTGATATATCTGAAGAAGGTCTTGTCGCCTTTCTTAATAGCTTGGGCTATCCTTTTCTCTGTTTGTGCCTTTGTGCACCTCTCTACCTTTCCTGCTTCCTATTGTTTTTCTAGAAATGTCTCCCTGTCCTCTCCCCTTTGTGTTTCCTTGTATCTCCTGAATGCACTTTGTTTAGCCCTTACCTTCTTTGCCACTTCCCTGGAGAACCAAAGTGGTTGTTTCCTCCTCTTACTCTTTTTTTTAATCAAGTAAACTTTATTGAAATTTTCAAGCATAAATAATAACACGCTGGCCAGTCCAGTAGCGTGGAGAGCTGAGGCATCACTACCTTATCTCCTGCCATGCCAGCGACCTATGTTCGCAGTGCAAGCAGGTCACTGTGGGTAAGCCTGGGAGGGAGAGGATTGAGTATCTGGAGGACAGCTCTCCTCTCCCGAGGCATGGTGGGGACACAGACTGGCATTTGCCTGACCCCTAGTGATGGCTGGGGACTGACATGCCAGGCCTCATAATGTGGGGGTGGAGTTGGAGCAGCTGCCCGATGTACAGCATGCAGACACCCATGCTGGATATCATTGGCGGCATTGCACACTCACAAGCCTCACAAGAAAAACTGGAAAATTGGTTCCCATCACAGCAGGATGACGATGATCCCCCTTCATAGCGCCACCCTGAGAGGACAACTCCTGAAGCTGGATCCGTGCTGGTGGGTTGAGTAGCTCCCAACCCCCTGCCACGAAGGGTAAGTCATGGGGGTGACAGGGGAGGGGGTCTGATGCTCAGGGACGGTGAGGGGGGGCATTAGAGATGGATGGCGGGAACCTGGGGGAGAAATAATAATCTAAAAAAAATAAATAAATAACAACACAGAAAAATAAAAACAAAAAAGCGAAAATCACCCATAACACTTCTTAATTATCTGAATGGTGAAAATGACAGTTAATCTATAACAAACAAATAGGAGAAAAACACAATCCCCCCATCCAATACATCTCCCCAACTGCCCTGTCTTGCCCATTTATTATAATTCTGAGACATGTACCTAAATTAAATTGAATAGTAGATATCTGGCTTTGCATGATGAACCAACAGCTAATTGGCTATTTGAGCCAATGGCATATTTTTTTTTTTTTTAAACTTTATTTATAGAAGAGCCACCGGAGTGAGGAGAGCTCTATATAGTCAGATAATCAATGACTTCTCGTTCAGTTACAATATAATACATGTACATATAGCTTGGGTACAATCCATGATCCAATTAATGAAAACACCATTTTATACAGCGAAACTAGCCAACTGTAGTCATTGTGATTTTACCCTTTACTTAAATTCCTGAAATTCCCCCATTTTTATATGAGGATACTGACGCAACCCCTCCTTTTATTATAGACCCCTGTTCAATCCAGTGCCAGAGGAACTCCCTTCTACCTTATATAAACAGTGCCCTCAGTACATGTGGTTACCTAAAAGAGTGGAAACCATTCTTTACCCAAGGCCCTTTCCAGGGGGGAACCAGATCTTATCATATTTGTCTAGTCATCCCAGAACTTTATGTTGAATATGTTCTAGATTCATGTTGCTTAGGAGGGCATTTGCCCACTGAGCAATAGTACATATACATAGATACATAGATACATAGACAGTGTCGGCAGATAAGGGCCTATGGCCCACCTAGTCTGCCGATTTGAGCTTGTAAGTTCAGTTTGTTTTCCTAGAAGTCTATTTCCCCTTACCCCTGACCTCTAGAATTCCTTTATGTCTATCCCATGCATTCTTAAATCCCGTGATTGTTTCAGCCCCCACCACTTCCTCTGGCAGGGTGTTCCACTTGTCCACCACCCGTTCTGTGAAGAAATTCTTTCTCATGTTTCCTCTGAATCGTCCTCCTCCAACTTCATCCCATGCCCTCTAGTCCTGGAACATCTTTTTCACTTAAAAATAGTGTTTTCCTGCACCTGTTCCTCCCTGTAAGATACTTGTATGTCTCTATCATATCCCTCTCCCTCCTCTCCTCCAGGGAGTACATGTTCAGTTCCTTCAACCTGTCTTCATAGGACTTGTGATGCAACCCATGCACCATCTTTGTTGCCCTCCTCTGAACCTTCTCTACCCTGTCTATGTCCTTACGTAGGTATGGTCTCAGAACAGTACACTGTACTCCAGGTGGGGCCTCACTAGTGTCTTGTATAGCGAATTATGACCTCCCTTTTCCTGCTGGTGATGCCCCTGCCTATACATCCCAGCATCCTATTTGCTTTACCTGATGCCTTGTCACACTGTTTCCACCTTGAGGTCATCAGAGATGACAACCCCAAGATCCCTTTCCTGCTTGGTGCATGCTATATCCTCACCCCCAACTGATATATTGTGCCAGGGTTTTGTGCCCCATATGCATTATCTTACACTTCTTTGCATTGAATTTCAACTGCCAAACCCTTGACCATTCTTCAAGTTTCTGCAGGTCCCTTCTCATTCTGTCTACACCCTCTGGTGTGTCTACTCTGTTACAGAGCTTTGTGTCATCAGCGAACAGTGAAATTCTACCTTCTATATCCTGTGCAATGTCACTGATGAAGATGTTGAAAAGGACGGTCCCAGCACTGATCCCTGTGGTACCCCACTGGTCACTCTTCCCTCTGTGGAGTGACAGCCATTTACCACCACCCTCTGTGTCCTGCCACCCAGCCAGTTACCTACCCACCACACTACTGTCCTGCCCACACCCATATTCCCCAGTTTGTGTAATAGTCTTCTATGTGGCACAGTGTCAAAGGCCTTGCTGAAGTCCAGATAGGCCATGTCCACTGCCCTCCCCTGATCCACCTCCCTAGTCACCCAGTCAAAAAATTCAATGAGGTTGGTCTGACATGACCTCCCCCTGGTGAAACCATGCTGCCTTGGGTCCTGTAGTCCATTGACAACCAGATGTTCCACCAATCTCTCCTTCAGTAGTGCTTCCATGATCTTTCCCACTACGGGTGAGGCTGACTGGTCTGTAGTTCGGCTTCCTCTTTGTTCCCACTTTTGTATAAGGGGACTACATCTGCTGTCCTCGTCTTTGGGTACCTCCCCTGTTTCCAGTGATTGGCTGAACAGGATAGCCAGAGGTTCAGCCACCACCTCTCTTAGTTCTTTAAGGACCCTGGGGTGCACCCCATCTGGCCCCATTGCTTTATCAGCTCTTATTACTTCCAGTTCCTTCAGGACCCTTTCTCGTGTAAAGGGACTTGTGTCCATTTCTGCACCATTCTCACCCCTTGTACTCCCTTCAGACCCATTACCCCCCCTCTTCCTTAGTAAAGACTGAGCAGAAATACCTGTTCAATATGTCAGCTTTACTGTTGTCATCCTCCATGCGGCTCCCATCCTCCTCCTTCAGTCTCACTATCCCTCCCTTTGTCCTTCTTTTTTCACTTATGTACCTGTAAAAGGTTTTGTCCCCTTTAACCACTGATTTTGCAATGTGTTCTTCTGTCTGAGCTTTGGCTTCCCTTACTGACTTCCCTGCCTCCTTTGTTTCTCCTGGTACTTCTCCCTATCCCTTCTGCCTGTGTCTTTTGTATTGCCTGAATGCAATCTTTTGGCTTTCACTTTCTTTGCTACCTCTTTGGAAAACCATAATGGTCTCCTCTTCTTTTCCTCTTGCTAACCAGCTAATGCATAATTCTGTTGTTCTTATAATCCCCATTTTAAATACTGCCCACTGTTCCTCAATCCCTGATTCCTGTCCCATTCCCCTTAATGCCTCTTTCAAGCATCTCCCCATTTTCCCAAAGTCTGCCCCTAAAATCCAGGATACGTGTTTTGTGTGGTTTGGTTCTGCTCTTTCTGTGATTTCAAACCACAATGACTGGTGGTCACTGTTACCCAGGTGCTCCCCACTGTTACCCCCCATCACACTGTCCCTGTTTGTGAGCACAAGGTCCAGTATTGCCTTCTGCCGAGTTGGTTCCATGACCAGTTGCTTGAGGAAGGCACCCTGAAGGGAGTCCAGGATAAATCTGCTCCTAGTTGATGCTGCTGCTGGGATGCTCCAGTCCACGTCTGGTATATTGAAGTCTCCAACCAGTACTACCTCGCCCTTGTCTGCCATCCTTTGGATGGCTAGCATCAGCTCCCTATCTGTTTCTTCCTCCTGGGCTGGTGGTCTAGACCACACCTGTGCGGATGGCTGGCCCCATTTTCCTTTCCAACTTAACCCACAGTATCTCTCCCCATTTGTTCCTCCTGGATCTGTGTGGCCCTTATGTCATTTTCACATACAGTGCCACTCCTCCTCCCTTCCTGCCTGCTCTGTCTTTTCTGAATATGTTGTAGCCAGGTATGACCATCTCCCAGTCATGGTTATCATTACACCAGGTTTCAGTGATGGCCACAATGTCCAGGTCTGACTGTACCATGACAGCCTCCAGATCTTCCATCTTGTTGCTAGGCTCCTGGCATTTGCACACATGGCTTTCCATGATTTGACCTCCCTAGACTGCTTCACTGTTCTACTCCAGCCCTCCTTGGTTGTCATTTTATCCCTGGTTCTCCTTGCTGTCTGCCCTTCTGCTGAATTTTGCCCCTTTCTGCTTATCCACCTTTTGGACACTAATCTCCAACTTTTGCACACTACTTTGCAGAGATAGCCACTCCTCTGGTTCACTGGTTCCATTACTAGCTGTAGGGGTGAGCAAGTGGGTACCATCCTTGCTGGCCTGCCACCCCTTTGCTAGTTTAAATGCTTGTCAATGTAGCATTTAAACTTATCATTGAGTGCTTGGATTCCCCTCCAGGATGGATGCAGGCCGTCAGGCTTGAACAAACCTCCATCCCTCCAGATGGGTCCCTAGTCACCAATGAATCCAAACCCTTCCTCACAGCACCAGTTCTTCAACCATGAGTTAAAGTTCCTGGTGCATGCACTCCTATGCTCTCCCTTGCCTCTCACAGGTAGTACTTCTGAGGCCTGAGCCATCCAATTTTGTGCTAAAATCTGCTTGCCCACTACTATTGCCCGTCTTCTCAAAGGATGTGAGGCTACTGACTGACCCCCTCCATTTCTTTGTACTCCGAGTAGAACATCTACAGGGTCTAATTGAATCTTACTCTCCAAAACCTTATTTAAGATATGATTTATCTGATTCCAGTATGTTCCCACTTTTGGGCACATCCAAACCATGTGATAAAAAGTACATCTCTGAGCACAACTTTTAGGGCACTGGTCTGAGACTTGGGGGTTAATCTTGTGTGCCAGAACAGGGGGTATGATAGATTCTATGCACAATGTTATAATTAATTATTCGTAATCTGTTGTTTACAGAAACATCCTTGCTACTCCACAGGGCCAAATTCCATTCTCCTCCTGTTAACTTGTCCGCACCTAAGTCCCTTTCCCAGCTGTCTTTTAACTTTTGCAGCTTATCTGGCTGTGCTCCCAACAAAGCTTTGTATAGTACGGACAGTGGTTTCACACCCACATGTTTTTTACAGTGTTGAAAAATTTTCTCCAAAGATGTTCTACTCAAGGAAGGTCCCCCCCCCTCCTTATCACAGTTAATTTAAGCATCCTGGATCTTATTACAACATAAGTAAGGTAGTGTGAAGGATGATGTCTAATGTTTGTCTCAACTCAGAGAAGCTAGAAAAGGTCCCACTACTGAATAAGTGGGACAGGAGAAAGAGACCCTTCCCCTCCCACTGCCTCAAAGCCTGTTTGATCTAGGGGGGAGCCTCTCCATCCCTCCACAAACTAAACAAGATGGACCCCTTTGGTGACATACCTCCCTTGTCCCCCATCAACAGTGAAGCCCTCCCCCAGGCTTTAAGCATACATTTGGTGAATGGATTCTTAGGCTTCTCTCCATCTCCTTCCCTCAATCCTGACGGGAGGAGACATAAGGCATAGGGGGAGCACACCCTAGATTGTGACTCCATAGTGACCCAAGCTCTTGCTCTTCCTCCTATTTCCTGGCAATGCATGATAAATGTTAGTTGAGCCGCTAAAGCATATAGCTTCAAATTGGGGAGTGTCAGGCCTCCTCTATGCATTGGCTGTCATAACACCTCCTTCCTGATCCTAGGTCTTTGATTTGCCCAAATTAAGGAAGTAATAGATCCCTCAAGGGACTTGAGGCAGCCTGGTGGAAGCATAATAGGAAGGGTCTGAAAAAGGTAAAGGCACTGAGGTAAAATTTGCATTTTTAATAAGTTTACTCTTCCCAACAAAGACAGGGAGAGCGACTTCCACCTACTACATTATTCCTTAATTTTTGTTGCTAATGGACTGTAATTTATGTACGCCACATCCACTATTCTACGCGGTAGCAGTATTCCCAGATATTTAATTACTGTTCTAGGAGTAATGTCTATGCCACTTATCTGTATGGACTCTCCACCGTCCACCAGAGGGAGCCATTCGCTCTTGTTCCAGTTGATCTTATGACCTGAAATGGGACCGTATTCCCTGAAAAGAGAAGTCAAGGCAGGCATTGCTCTCGCTGGATCAGCTAAGAATAAAAGCACATCATCCGCAAAAAGAGAGATAACATGTTCCTCTCCATTCACCCTATAACCTACTGTATCCCAATGATGTCTAATGGCTGATGCCAAGACCTCAATGCTCAACACATATATCAATGGTGAAAGGGGGCACCCCTGTCTCTTCCCTCTATGGAGTCGAAAGGGGGGTGATAAGGTATTATTTGTAAGAATCTGAGCCCACGGGGATTGATACAACCACTCCACCCAGTCTAAAGACCGGGTGCTAACCAAACTTTCTTAGTACTGCAAACATAAACAGCCATTCGACCCTGTCAAAGGCCTTTTCTGCATCTAATGCGAGGAGGCCTCAGCACGTTTTCCTTCCCCTGGACCCTTGCCAAATTATATTCATTACCCGTCTTAGGTTATGCCTTGCTTGCCTCCCCTTAACAAAGCCCCTCTGATCATGATGGATGATCTGTGGTAAGACCCCCCCCAACCTCCTTGCCAATATTTTTGCTATGATCTTATAGTCAGCGTTTAGTAAAGAGATTGGACTATATGAGCCACATATTTTTGGGTCCTTGTCCGGTTTGGGCAAAATTGTTATAATAGCTAACTGCTGAGATGGCGTCAACCCCCCTTCCCCCAATACTTCCCTTACCATATACTGGAAAAACTGGCCCAAATCATTCCAAAATTTCTTGTGGAATTCCATGGGCACACCATCAGGCCCCGGAGCTCTCCCCGACCTAGATGCCCAGATTGCCTCCTTAATCTCCTGTACTTTAAGTTCTTGTCCCAGCATCTTGTTTATCTGAACAGGTATTTCAGGAAGGGGTATATTTTCTAGGAAACTATCTAAATTTGTCCCTTGAGGGAATTCAGATGTGTACAACTTTTCATAAAAGGATATGAAGATTGTATTTATCTCTCGAGCAGAAGAGGTACCTTCCCCATTCTCATTTTCTATTGTTAAGATTGTTCTTTCTGCTCTTCGTTTTTTAATTAGCCAGGCCATCCATCTCCCAAACTTGTCCCCCTCCACATACTGTCCCGCTTTTGACATTAAGATATCCCTTTCTATACGTTTGTAATACAATTGGTTGTATTCCCCCTTGATACTCTTCAATTGCACCAGATCCTCAGGTGACTGGCTACTCATAACCTGCCTTTCCAACCTCAGTATATTAGCTTCTAGTTCATTCTTCCTTTGCTTTTCTTTTTTGCCTTTAAAGGCTGCATACGAGATAGTCTCCCCCCTTAAAAAAGCTTTCAGAGCCTCCCAAGTAGTTCTTGCTGAAGTGTCTTCCACCTTATTATTTTCAAGGAACTCCTTTAGCTTCTTGGACATTTGTTGCACGTATTGGGGATCTAACAGTAATGTGGGATCCATTTTCCATTGTCGCATCCCTCCCTCATCTATCTCTTTCTCCACCTCTAAGTATAATGGAGCATGGTCTGATACTATGATAGGACCATACTCTATCTCCCTTAGACGCCCCAAAAAGGCAGGGGAAGCCAGAAAATAGTCTAATCTTGTATAGACCTTATGAGCACAGGAGTAAAAAGAAAATTCCTCTGTATCTGGGTGTTTAAATCTCCACATTTCTTGCAAGGCCCTTTCCTCCGCCAGTCTCCGAATGGCTCCCACACTCCTAGGGGAATGCCTGAATCTGGGTTTAGAATGGTCAAGAAGTGGGTCCCAATAGGTATTATAATCACCCCCTATGATCAATTTATCTGGGAACACTGCTACCATGATAGCCAGGTGCTCAAAGAATTCTGGACAATCAAATGTAGGCCCGCACAAGGATCCCAGGACTAGCAATTCCTCCTCCACAGTAGCCTTCATTATAACATACCTTCCCTGACTGTCTCTTTGGGTTGCATGAATTTGAACCCTGAACCTCGGTCTGAACCACACACATGTTCCTCTGGCCTTGGACGTGAAAAACGATGCTATTATCGTACCCTCCCATTTTTTTTCTATTCACTTAATCTCATCACATGTTAAATGCAATTCTTGTAGCATCACAATATCTGCATTCTTTTTCTTAATATATGCCCATACACGTTTCTGTTTCACTGCAGTTTTTAAGCCGTTTACATTCCAGGATAACATTTTTAAACTAGCCATATGGTGACATCAGATCTATTCCTAGATCTAGGATCTCCCAAGCACATTGCATTGCACCTACCCCGAGCCCCTTCGCATTACCCGACTTTTGTCCTTTTTTATTTTTTCTCCCAATTAACAGATCTCCCCCACCCCCCCTCTCATCTGTAACATTTTAGAGGGTCTCCCACAAAATAGACCCAGAAAGATAAAAGAAGGAAAGAAAAGAAAAAAAGAAAGATAAAGATCTGCGCAACGGCGCTTGCTTAACCTACTAGAAAAACTGAGCCCCTAGTGTCAGGAATCTAGCCAGGTAGCAACAGATTTTAATTACCACCTAGCTTCCCCCTTCCCCCCAAGTGTACCTCTAGTTAAACCCCCCTTTAGTCTCATGGAATAGCCTACTGGCCAAACCGTCATTTTCTTCTCAATAAATCCAGGTGTGGCGGTGCCACGACCCCGCAGGACCCCCCAACTACAGAGCATAAAATGTAACCTCCCACAACCCCATTGTCTAGATAACGTAGATATATAAGTCTGGGTTAATCGAGAACACTTAGGGGTCCATCCCCGCCAGGGAACCTCTGGAATGAGGAGCCCAACAGGAGTGAGCAGGCACCCACACATAATTTAGCATGCAGTCTTTTTATTGCTCATACGCCCTGTCATTCTCCAAGTGTTCCATCTTACTTTTAATCCATGGGTAGTGTGAAAATACCCCCCGCTTCATTAGGAGGGGGTGACCAGTTTAAAACTGGCCTCCTGCGCTGGCCCACGCACACCCCACCTGAAACACATACAAAAATAAAAACAACTGAATCCCCTCTCCCTCTGCCGGGACATATGTTGTGTCCATATATTCAAGGAAAACCAATTCACTAGTTAAAATCTGGCACATATTTCCTACCCACATCATTCCCCTGCAGACAAAAATGAAACAAGAGGATAGGTTTGCATCTCCTTATTAATTTGATTAAACTTGCCCTTGGTTCTGTATTCTAATGTAAATAAGGCAGAGCTTATGACAGCCTCTGGGACCCAAGTATAATAACCAAAACAAAATTCGGTAACTACAGGTGGAGCACTGTAGAGCCCCACTAGGCCCCTCGGCTGATGTCAGGGGAGGTGGGGAAAGCCAGCCAGCCATTATAGGCCTCATAAGAGTTTTGGAACAGTCCGAGCAAAAGCTCCTCACCCCCTTGTACCCTCGTCCCACCTTGATGTTGCCCTATACATACATAGATCCACCCACTGCGCAATTAATGTGCAGAGATAGGCAGGACAGTTTTTCAGCTTCCCATTGCCCACATTCTGCTAATCAGATCACTAATATAGCGTGGTGCTGTAAAAGTATAAATAAATGAACTAAAGACTTGTCCCAGCATCTAACAAAGAGTCATTAGGCATCATTTAGATCTCTGTACTGTCACTCTGGTTCACCTCCTTAGAGGAAAAGAAACAAAAAGGTTCTGCCCGGAGCTAGAGCAGGAGGGGAAATGGGGAAGGCTGCCTGCTCCAGCCTTGATAGGCCTCCTAGGAGTTACGGAGCAGACCAGAAATAAACTCAACTCCCCCCCCCCCAACCGCACTCCCTCTATACGCATCCTGTATAATATTGGGCGACAAGGATAAAAGTACTACTGAGTTAGCCCAGTTCCAAAGTAAAGTTCACTCATCTGCATCTTCTTGTTGTTTCGATTCATGTTCAATATACTGCATTGCCGCGTCCGGGTTTGTAAACACCTTCGGTGTAGCGCCTTTTCTCCTTATGATTAGTCGAGCAGGGTATACAAGTGCAAAAGGCCACTCCACTTGATGTAACCTCCTCTTCACAGGCATAAATGCATTCCGATCATTTGTACCGACCGTGAAAACTCTTGGAATATACTGACAGATTGACAGCCTTCTCTAATGGCGCCCGCCTTTCGTGCTGCATTCAGTACCGCTTTCTGTCCTGATATCTCAGGAATTTTACAATAATGTGACAAGGCCTTTCATTTGGGGGTGGTCATCAACCGGGAGTTCTACGTGCCCACTGTATCTCCAAGGAACATTCCACTGGCAGATCTAACTTTGCTCTTAACCATGTCTGGCAAAAAGTTACACAGTCTCTGCCTTCCACCCCTTCAGCCATGCCCACTATTCGTACATTTGTTCGCCTCTCCCTATTTTCATGGTCGTCTAATATTGCTCTTAATTTCTCTGTTTCAGTCATTGCTGCTTGTAATTGGGGGCTCCACTGATTATAATGGTCTTCTTGTGTACTAACCCTTTCTTCCACCTCCGTAAATCGAGCAGAGTGTTGTTCCACTGTCTCCCCCAAGTTGTTTACTGTTGTTTGCAGGAGGCCAACTGTGCAGATACATTTTCGAATCCAGCATTCATTTTACTAGTCAGGTCATATTTTAAATCGTTAAATAACTTTTCTAGTACCAAAAATTGAGGGCTATACACATTGTCTTCCACAGTCCCTGCTGAGGTTGTTTCAGCTCCGTTGTCAGCATTCTCTCCTCGTGGTGGCAGAGCCTTCGGGCCCAGATCTTTAAGCCCATTGTTTGTGCTTTTAAATGGAAGTTGTTCCTGTTTTTTCAACATTTTTGGTGGCATAACTGTTTTCCCTACCAAGTCCCACGATTTGTTTCCTCAGTGCATCCTGGGGTAGCGGGGGAAAGGGAGATTCCTGACGGTTTAGGCTCAGAGCTCCAGAACTAAGCAGCCATTCTGGATGCCGGCATGGCCACACCCCCTAAGCTAATGGCATTTAGAAAACATCTCTTTAGTAACCATTAGGAGGAGAGGGATAATAATGTGAGTAAGGGTTCCCAATAGGTATGATAATGATTTATGCATCCCTGTAGCCAAACAATTAGCTTTTTGACCATAAGGGTGGACAAAATTTCCTGGTGCCATTCCTTAAAAGACAGAGTGGAGGTGTCCTTCCAATGTCCGAGTATAACTAATTTGGCTATGATACTAATCATCGCCATGTGCATTTTCCAAACCTTGGGAAAGCCAGATGGGTATATACCAGCAAGACAAATGCCTGGAGTGAATAAGTCCTCCAGGCCCAGAATGGGATTGAGGGAGCATTTGATATTTTCCCAAAAGGAAACAACCACTGGACAATCCCATAATATGTGCTTTAGGAACCCATCTTCCTGATTGCAGCCTGTACAGTAGGCAGAGGCGACCCTGCCCATTTTAAACAACTTCACTGGTGTGCTATATAAGTTGTGCAAAATACAAAACTACGGGATGCACAAGCTATCCTGCTTGAGGAACTTATGTAACTGATGCCATGCCATCCTCTTACTCTTTTGTATCAGTTTGATGCAGTTTCATGTAGCCTTTGCTATAGCCACTTTTAGAGTAGCCCATTGCTTTTCAACACCCCTCTTTCTACCTTCTCTGCCAGGGCTTCCTTAAGATTTTTCCCATTTTAAGAAAGTTGGCTTGTCTAAAGTCTAGGACTTTCACATTTGTGTGATTTGCCTCTTCTACTATTGACATGTCAAACCATACCGTTTTATGGTTGCTAGAACCTATGTTACTGTCCACCTTAACCTCATCGATCCTGTCCCCATTTGTTAATACCAGGTCTAACATAGCTTCTTCTCAGGTTGGTTCCTCCACAAGCTGTCTCAGGCTTGCTCCCTGCAGGGCAGTCAGGATGTTTCTGCTTCTGGCAGTACTTGCAGTCTGTTTTCTCCAATCTATATCTGATAGACTGAAGTACCTCACAGCAGCAGTTCTCCTTTGACTGCCGTTTTGAGGATGGCTTCCACTAGTATTTTGTCTTCCTCTTTACCTTGTGCTGGAGGCCTATATATTACTCCTGTGTGAAAGGTGGTCCCATATCCTATCTCCAGGGTGATCCACAGAGCTTCTGCTCCATCCTGCTCCCCTTAAATATCTGTGGCTTTAATTCCTTCCCTTATGTACATAGCCACTCCTACTCCCTTTCTGCCCTCCTCATCCTTTCTGTACAGTACTTATCCTGGTATGGCTATATCCCAGTTGCATTGGTTTGATGCTAGACGTTGTAACTGATGATTACCTCAAAAAACCTTCCCTACCATGTTTGGCCTACTCTGGCACTTCTATTCAGTAAACTTTTTTGTGGTTCTTTCAACCAGTATTCATAACCTTGCATATACAGTGTGTGTGTATATGTGTGTGTATGTATATATATATATATATATATATATAATATTAAAGTAATGCCAGTGAGGAAAAATCCTGGCAAATATTTTTGATATTCCGAGTGTGGTCTGACCTACAGTGAGAATATCACGTTTATCATCACTGTAGGTTGTTTATCCACACAGTTGGTTACTGAGAGGCACTATCTACAGTTAACCACACAAGACCCCCAAACTGCAGTCAGCCCACTCTACCATACGCAGCTGCAAGATCACCCAACAGATTAGTTCCAACTGTGAACCTCCTCAATGTGAAAACGGCATTCACACTGAGAGGTTCTTTTGCTTTTCTTTTTTTTTTTTTTTAAATTGTCATCACGCAGTCTCACCCCTGCCAAAAACTCAAATTATTCATCAGTTAATACCTCCATTCCTTCCCACCCACGGCTGCCATTCTATACCTTGCACACTGTTTCAGCCGGCCTGCCGGCAACGTCCTCTTCTTCTGTACACTACTTCCACCTGCCGGCAACATCCTCTACTGTCTCTGACATCAGCAGAAAGCAGGATTAACTAGATATAGAACATTTTATTAAAAATGAAAAAAAGTAAAGGTAATGCAGGGAACCGAAACCTTGCTCCCCCGCTAAGTGGGAGCTGATCCACCATGTTTATGAAAATGATTCAGCACACCCATCATTAAATGCGACCAATAAACTAACCCTTTTGACAATGCCAGCACGTACGGACCTTAGCAACCACGCTAGCATCCCTACATACCACTACTAGCACCGGACATAAAAAGAAACCCATGGAGATACAAATACTTCAAAAACATAAATATATTAAAAAAGAAAAAAGCATTAACAAAAAAAAAAGGAATCACATAAATGAAATATGCCATGGTCCCAGTGCACCACTTGTGACATCATAAGGTCAGAGCGCACTTGGGAAAATATCACTGCTATTTTCACTGGGGCCATGGCATATTCCATATACATATAGATATAGATATATCTATATATATATATCTAGAGTCTGAGAGAGAGAGAGAGAGGGAGAGATGGAGAGAGAGAGAGAGATTTATAAGTTTGAATTGCCAGATCTTGGACCATCATTCCAAACTCTTGAGATTCTTTTTTATTTCCCTTATCCCCTCACGTGTATCCATCCTGCCACATATCTTTGTGACATGAGTGAATAAACTAATCTTCCCATGTATGACTTCTCCCATGCTGAAAATAAATATATTGTAGAGTACTTGACAAAGGACTAAACAGTGTTGTGCCCCAGTCAATGCCCTCTTCACTCCTGAGTGAGTTCCATTGACCCCTGTCCTGTGGGTCCTTTCCTTCCTCTACCAGCTGCTTATCCACTTGGATAAACACTCTCACAATACCAGATCCCTCAGCTTCTTCAAAAAGCCTGACTGTGGCACTGAAAAAGATGCTTTGCTCAAGTCCAGGTATAGGATATCCACATGCTGGTCTACGTCCACTGCCTGTGGCACTAAGACAATTAGGTTCATCTGGCAAGTCCATTCTTTTATGAAGCCATGATGCCTTTTATCTTGAAGGTACGTTACGTCAAGGAATTTTACTACCTGCTCCTTAGTAATAGAGAAAGAAGGGGATATGATAGAGACCTTTAAATACCTCATGAGGGTAAACAAGGTACAACAGGGAAGTGTTTTTCAGAAAAAAAGGTGCTCAAGAACAAGGGGACATGCTATGAAGCTGGAAGGAGGTAGATTCAGGAGAGATGTGAGGAACTACTTCTTTCACAGAAGGAGTGGTGGATTTCTTGAACAGCCTTCCAGCAGAGGTGGTTGGTGTGAAAACAGTGGTGGGGTTCAAGAATGTACAGGATAGGCATAAGGGAACCTTAGGAGAAAGGAAATGGTGGTGGGTGGGAGAATGGGATGGAGATCAAGCAGGACCTGCGGTGATACTGTAGGTAGGGAAAATTGGGCAGACTATTTGAGCCAAACCTCCTTATCTGCCAGCAAATTCTATGTTCCTGTTTCTATGTTTACCCTCACCAACATCGAAAGGTTTGCCTCAGCTTTGGCATTTTTTCACCACAGCTCCATGTGCCCTAAGCTTTCCCTAGTGAACCTCTCTTCTCTGTTGTCAGTTCTGTTTTGTAATTTCTGAAGGCTGCCCTTTTTGCCCATTTAGCATCTCTCACTTCATTGGAAAATGATATGGGTTTCCTATGTTTCTTAATTTTCCCAGCCAGTGTGAATTGTTGAAACAGCTGGAGACCTCTAACATTGGCCTTTTAATGGCCTTCCATTTAGCAACAACTTCATTCTTTTGCCCTACTCCCTTGGACTTAAACTGGAATTGGTCATCCATCTTTACAAAATCTGCCTTCCAACTGATCTGTTAAACCACATGGTGATGACATTGCTCATCCCCAGGTGTACCTCAACCTGTACTCCTTCAAATTCTAGTTATAGAGTGCCAGGTCTAAGATGTCCACATCTCTAGTATGTTCCCTGACATTGTGCGCAAGGAGCTGTCCTGAATGGCATCCGTCAATGCCTGACTCTTTGCACTGCTAGCCATTGGTGTTTTCCAATTCAGGTCTAGTAGGTTGAGGACCCCCATCAGGACAACATTCCCCAACTTCACAGCCTTTCTAATTTCCCTTCTAAAAACCTGTTACTTGCTTAAGCCTGGTTTGGGGGTATGTAGGCATCCACAATGTAATGTTTCCTATAATCAGTCCAGTTGTTTCCACAATAATTCCACCTCTGCCCCCGATTGATTTCTCCTGCATTACACTAATTCCATTTCTTATGTACAAGGGACTCCCCTTTGTCTGTGTAGCCCTATTGCACCTGAAGAGGCATCTGGTGGTGGAAAATGAAAAGAGGATAAGATTAAATGTATGCAAACTATTGTCCTAGGGGACTCAATGGTAAGGAGGATCTAGTCCCACTTGAATAAAAGTTCAAAACCTATAGTGACTTTCAAATGCCTCCCTGGTACCTCAGCTATGTGTGACACTGAACTAATTGGTAGGATTGTGGACAAAATGGAAGGGGAACTCAAGGTACTAATTCATCTTGGAACTAATGACCTGGTGAATCAGATGGTGGATGAGACAAAGCAAAATGTTATTAAATTGGGAGAGAGGCTAGCAACTCGTTTGACCTCCCTGGCATTCTCAGAGATCCTCCCAGTATGGGGCAAAAGGGACTGCATGACTAGAATCAGGAGCAAGAAGACTGATGCCTTGAAAGCCTGACTGCACAAATGGTGTCAAGAAAAAGGGCATCACATCATACGTGACTGGGGAAACTTCTGGGGGAAAAGGCTTTTCAAGTTCGAAGGCCTTTGCCAGACCAAAGAAGGGGTGAGTGCACTGAGACAGAAATTCAACGTACACTTCAGGTGTTTAAACTAAGTGAGGGGATGTCTGATGCTAAAAAACCTATCAGTTACTGCACTAAGGAGGGGAACTTAGCTGTCACTCCCCCGCAAGCGAAGGACTCTCTACCACTACCGCAGTGCAATCATATGATGCAGGAAAAGAGTGCAAGGGACCAGAAAGAGAGCAATGCAATTGAGAACCAACAGAATAATCAAAAAAATGGGAAGAACACTAAGACTTCTGGTCTATGGAAGAGGGCGTGCCTCAATGCCAGAAGCCTGGGTAACAAGACCAGTGACCTCAGGCATTGATGGCAGATTCCCAGGTGGACCTGGTGGACGTCAAGGGAACGGGTCTTGGAAAATAATGACTGTGATCTCTCAGTTCCGGAGTATTTGCTCTTAAAGCAGAAGAGATTGGGAGCCAGAGAGGCAGGGATAGCATTTAATGATAGGGATGGGCTTGAGACCACAACAATTGATGCCAACAGTAAGGAGGGAGTGGAATCCCTGTGGGTACATCTAAGCGCAACATCAGGGAAGAAGATCTACATCAGGGTTGTATACAGGCCTCTGAGTCAAGTAGGAGACAGGGTTGAGAAGCTCCTGGAAGAAATCAGAGGGAAGACTCAGAAGAGGACATAGTGGTGGCAGGAGACCGGAACCTGCTTGATGTTGACTGGGGCATTCCAGTGGCTAGATCATCAAAAAGTCAATCTGTGGTATAAGGCTTACAAGATTGCCTTCGCATGCAACTAGTAGGTGAGTCAGCTAGGCAGGACACCATCCTGGATGTGGTCCTCACCAACTCTGAGCTAGTTAGTGCTGTTAGAGTTGGTGAGCCACTGACAAACAGTGACCACAACTCTGTATGGTTTGTTTTATTCCTATCAGATATAAAATCTCAATATAGGGCAGAAGTCTTAAACTTCAGAGGAGCTAACTTCAAAAAAAATGAGTGATTAGCCAGGGGAAGATTAGAAAGGATCCATAATCAACTAGAAGTAGAAGATATATGAGGGCAGGTTAAACAAGCCATCTTAGAGGCTACACATCTATGTGTAAACATAGTGACAAAAAAGAACAACATTAAAGACCCATACGGTTCACGAACCAAGTCAATAGAGCAATAAAGGCAAAAAGAAATTCTTTCTTCAACTTTAAAAGGAAATCGATCAACAGCAGATGGGAAGAGTATGTCCAGAAGAGTAGGGAAGCTAAGACAAAGGTGAAACAGGCAAAAGTGGTGGGTGAACATCGGATAGCAGAGGTGGTTGAAACAGGGAACAAACAATTCTTTTGGTATATTCAGGAAAAAAGGAAGAAATGGGAAGGGGTAGTTGAACTTAAAGATGGTGACAGGACAGTGGAAAACAGTAGACAGAATGCCACTGTTTTGAACAACTTCGGCTCAGTATTTATGAAGGAATACAAAGGCCCAATGCCCAACAGTGGCATTAATGCAGTTGTCAAGGGGGTCCCACATATGGAAATGCTAGCATTCACCACCAGCAGGGTTAAAGAGGTGCTCAAGCATATAAAGCAGGACAAATCACCAGGGCCAAATGTGCTCCATCCAGGGTGCTGAAGTAGTTGGCAGGAGAACTGGTGGACCCCTTGGTACATTGGTTCAACTGTTTGCTTTAGATGAGAGTCATATCTAAGGACTGGAGAAGAGCAGACGTGATACCGCTACACAAGGGTGGAAGCAGAGAGGAGGCTGGTAACTACAGACCGGTTAACCTCACTTTGGTAGTGGGAAAACAAATGGAAGCCTTGATTAAACAGGACTTGGTAGAATATCTGGACAAGAATTGACTTCAGGATGACAGGCAACATGGTTTCATAGTAGGTAGATTAAGTCTTACAAACCTGATTATGTATTCACTGGATACTAAGAGGGAGAGGAGGGACATGATAGATACCTATAAGCTCTTGAAAGTAATAAATAGGGTGCCCAACCCTGAGTTGTTCAGCAAAGTTTCCAGCTCAAGTACTAGAGGGCACAAATAGAAGCTGCGGAGGAGGGAGCTTCAAAAGGGAACTCAGGAAACATTATTTTTCAGAAAGGGAGGTAGAGCCTTGGAATATGTTGCCCAAGGAGGTGGTGGGAGCAAAGATGGTGACAGCTTTCAAGCTGGGATGGGATAAAGTGAACACTCAAATAAAATACAAGGAAAAGGGGACGGGGTGGCATTCAGTAGGGGGCTAGGTCCTGGGATCTGAAAAGGTCTCAAACTATTGGGCAGACTTGATGGATGCTTGATCTCCTTCTGCCATCAACTTTTCTATGTTTCTACGTTTCTAAGAGTATAGCCCATGTTTCTTTTATGGGTTGTGAAGTTGTGATGTCTGTCTGTCCCAGTGTAGCCAAAGCCTGACTCCTATGGTCACTTGTGGCTGTACCCTGGGATCTCCTAGCTTCAGTCTCTCCTGTTCCTAGTTTAAATGCCTAGCAATGAAGGCATCAAACCTTTGTTCCAGAGCATAGACCACTCCTCTGTGGGATGAAGCCATCCCTTTCAAAGAGGCTGCCGTACCTCCAGAAGCTTTGCCAATCCCCTAACACCTAAGCCCCTCTTTCCAATACCCCTTACTCAGCCATGAGCTGAATTGGCTTATCTACAGAAGCCTCTCATACCCTTATGTGATACCAGCAGAACCTCTGAGAAGACCAGTGATGATGCTGCAGGTGTCAGCTTGATTCCCAACTTAGAAAATTAGCCTCCACCTCCTCCACCTAATGGATGGCTGAGTCATTAGTCCCCAAGTGGATAATCATATTTGGCTCAACTATCATGTACCCAAGTATCCCTTCTATCCTATTTGCAGCCCCTGGAAGACACATCACTACCCTATTCTCATGGTTGCCTGTGCAGGCTACCTTTTCCATCCCCCTCACTTTCAAGTCTTTGACAATTATGACCTTCCTATCTGCTCTGTTGGCTGTATTCCCCTCAGTTCCTAAATGCTGCCCTTGTGGCAGTTGTTGGACTTGGAGAAGTGACTGGTGCCATCTCCTTTTGTGTAAATCAATGCTGGACCATCTCCTTTGGGGGAGAAAGCATTTCACTGTCACAGATTCAGGATCCCTCCCATCACCTGAGTGTTCTGGTTTCACCACCTTGCCCCTTTCCACTACCCTCTGTTTTCCATGGTAAACTCCAGTAGGCCACTGCAGGAGAATGGTCACAGAAGGCAACCACTGCTCCACTCCATTCTGCTGCACAGTAGATATATTTTAGCCAAGCTTCCATTAGTTATGCAGTGAGCACTGCAAATCTCCTACACACTGAACAAGCACAAATGTCAGGCCAGGCCAAGCTATAGCTGTCTGGATGGAAAGCCCTCTCCCACTTCCTGGTGGAGACCCTCCGGAAAACCCACCGAATGGTGGCTGCTACATACTTCCTGCAGCTAACTGTGCCCCCAACTATCCCAGGCATGCATGCTGTTTAGAGTAAGCTTATTTCTCTAACCCTTGCTTCTGCCTTACCCAACCTAAATTAATTCTACCTCACAGTGAAGTCCAAACACTTTATACAGCCAAAGTACAACCACACCAAAATGGGGTTATTAGAATGAAAGTAATTTAATAATATTGTGATTCATTTGGGGGCATAATTGACCACTTTGACATCTTCTTGAGTATTTACTTAGCATGTATAGTCCTCCTAAAATGCAATAACTCATTTTTAATTGGGTACAACTTTCACCCATTTTTATAGCAGGGTGGATTGGAGCACTCTGTGGTTAAAAGACTTGCTCAGAGTCAGACTTCATGGTTAGTAAGCAGTTGTGATAGGATGTGAACTTGGGTCTCCTTGTTGTCTCTAGAATTCTCTGTTTCTATGTTTTCATGTAATAGATGAGGAAGACCATGTGGCTGATTTTCCATCAGCTGTCTCACACTACCTGTAATAATATTTTTATGATAGTGAATGACTAACACTTCCCCAGGACCCCCATAAGTAGCATAAGCTGGCTACAGACAACAACAACTTCTTTGGCTTGGCTTTAATGTAATGCTTAAAGTTGAATTACATTTGTGGTTTGCTGTAATACAATATGACCTTACACATTATGGTAGTATGCTGTAGAGGCAGAAATTGTTATCTCTAACTAGCTCCATCAGCCTTGTGTGCTTTGAGCCTCTCAACCCCACACACACACACACACACACACACACACACACACACACACACACAGCCTAGCTGCACACAGGGCCTGTCAATGGAAACTACTTCAGTAGGTCAGAACAGGCTACAGTTGCTTGCATAGAAAGCCCTCCCTCCCTTCCTGGTGCTGACCCCTATAGGGACTGTCAGAGGGTATACACTATCAATGTGATGGGATCCATGTTTGAGGAGGGAGTAGGGGTTAGGTGTACTGTGTGTGTGTGTGTGTGTGTGTGTGTGTGTGTTTCTTTAGGGGGTCCTCCCTTCCTGGTGCTGACCCCTATAGGGACTATCAGAGGGTATACAGTATCAATGCGATGGGATCCTTGTTTGTGGAGGGAGTAGGGGTTAGGTGTACAGTGTGTGTGTGTGTGTGTGTGTGTTTTCTGTAGGGGGGTCCTCCCGTCCTATTTCTGGTCCCACTCCCATGTCTTTGTTTGGCAGACAGACAGGGTTCTGGAATGTACTACAGTTGGCCTGGCCAAGTTGGCTTTGGTTGTAAACAAAGCTCTCTCTTCTCAATGGTGACTCCTGCAGGAACTGGTCTGCTGGTGGGTGAGGCTACTCGTGTGTGTGTGTGTGTGTGTGTGTGGGGGGACTCTAGAACTGTGTGAGAGGGAGACAGGTTGTACTATGTGTGTATGTGGGTGCTTTCCCTTTGTGTAGTGTATGCGTGTGTGTGTGTGTGTGTGTGTGTAGGTGGTTATTCCATCCTGTATCTGTTCCCACTCCCAGATTTACAGCAATTTGTCTGATTATTTGAATTTATGCATGACAGCACAACTGTACATGGTACAGAAGACAGGGGGTTGTCTTAAAGTCTCCACTTAGTGTGGCTGATGAACCTCAAGTTATTTAGAATGGAGACATAATGGTTCAAACTGGGAAAAACATAATGGGCTAAAAATGTACCTTAGGCATGAAAGAGCAACTTCTCACTGATCCATATTTCCAATCAGAGAAAAAAAAACTCATTCTTTCTCGCCCAGCTTTCTGTCTTCACCTAAGGCAACTTCCCACACCTACCTGTTCCTGCTTACCCTCTCCCTAACCCAATATCCTCTCCCTACTCTCACCTGCTCTGTTCACTGGTTGCTTCCCTACACCTTATTACCCCTACCCTAACACACACTGGGCACTTTGCCTCCCACTTGATTATTTTCTGCTTAATACTTTTTACAATTGCTGTATTATTGTTTACTGCTTACTACTTTTTACAGTTGCTGTATTATGTTAAGATTTTTATGATACTAATGCCTCTGTATACACCTTTTATTCCTGTATTTGTAATGCTGACTCTGGATTGAATTTATAACTGGTTTCCCTACAACCCCTTCCTTGGGTCACACCTGTACATGAGCCTTAGCTCAATGTGCCTTTCCCAGTTAACAACTTTTAGATAAATAAATAAATGTCACCTTGCCTTGCTATTAATTATGTGTGGTTCATAGCTCAGTGCTTATGTAACATGTTGGAATGATGTAGATGGTTGTTGGATACAGAGGCCAGCATAGAATGATTTGTGCTTAGGTACTTGGATGGTTGAATGAGTCGTTTGATAATATTTGATGGTTTTGGCCTTTCTCTGTATCCCACCTGTAGGAAGGAGGCTTGGTTTAGAATTATGGAGCTCCCTGGTGGGATAAGAGTGCCGCAGAAGGAGGAGGTGTCAGGGAGAATGGAGGGTGAGTGCGACTCGCTCTAAGCAGAGCAGGAGTTAGCTGCTCTGATTAAATAGGCAGTGGGGGAGGAGCTCTTCCCCCACATAATCCCGGGATACCCCTTCAATTATGTGTGGTTCATAGCTCAGTGCTTATGTAACATATTAGAATGATGTAGATGGTTGTTGGATACAAAGGACAGCATAGAATGATTTGTGCTTAGGTACTTGGATGCTTGAATGAGTCGTTTGATAATATTTGATGGTTTCAGCCTTTCTCTGTATCCCACCTGTAGGAAGGAGGCTTGGTTTAGAATTATGGAGCCCCAAAAAGAATAAATATCGATGATTGTTCAGTAACTGAATGCTGAAGTCGTGCATAACAACTTAATGATAAGAATAGACGATCACCTCCTCCAACACCGGAGAGTGTGACCAGTAGCACTTAGGAGAGGGAAAAAACCCTTGGGGGGAAACCTCTGAGGACCCATGGCTACTGACCTGCGTGTCCTTCTGGGCGTACTAAAGGAGAGAGATCCTAATTAAACTAAATAAATTAACTAAATCTGAATTCAAATTGTAGAATTCAATCCAGATGAATGGAGCTTAAGAAAAGCTGAATTGTAAAGTCCAGTGAAATGATTTCCTTCTAATAAACAAAGTCCGAGTCCGATAATCCATGTATAATTCAGAATGATGGAGAGTAGATATATTGAAGAACGGCCTTCCGTACTTCCGTTGATAGAGGGCATAATCCAAGGAATTAAATGATGGTGGAGATGAAGTTGATGACTGACAAACTCAATACAAGAGACCAGAAGATAATTACATTCAAGCTTGAAGTATATGAGGCAGGATGAAATAGAAGTAGTACGACTTCCAGGTTTCTAATAGGGCTTGTATAGTACGAGGAATGAGAAGGCTTAAGGCCAGGCTATCGAGTGATGAATTCAATTCTGATAAGAAATATATATAATCTTTAAGAAGTGATATGAAGCAACAGCTGTAGAGTTGAGCTGGAATAATGGCATGCTGTATATGATAATCTGAGACAGTGGTGCGATTCATGAAGCATCCAAGTAGTAGAATGAGGTGAGCCCAAATGAATTAAGTCAGTTGAACTGAATCCAAATCGAGAGGTAGGAGCAGGAGTGCGCCAGCGTAGGCAAAGGAGAATTAACAGGACGTGGCAAACAGACCCTGAAGAATGTAGCTAATAGACAGCTGGCAAGATAGGAGAGAGGTGGCTGATTACAGTATGGGAAGCCCAGCTAGACCCAGGAATGGCCACCGGCTGAAATCAAAAGACGTAGGCCCTCGACGATGCATAGGAATCCATCAGCAGGATGGGTACGAATCACCTTGAAGAGACTGAGATTGAGACATGGCAACTGTACGAGAAGAATAACATGGAGAACTGAAGGTATGCAAATTCAAGGCATGAAGCAGATGAGACCCGAAGAGCCTGAGATGGAGATAACTGAAGAAGCGGAGTCCAATGAAGTAGTAGTGTCACATGCCTGAAGTTGGTAGAGCACAGGCAGGAGAACGAAGTCCACAGAAGATGCCAACCAAGTCCTGGAAAGAAGCAGCTGTAATTCCACGGCCGAGGCAACAGGGCAAAACATCCATGACAGCAAACCCGGAAGCCGCTGAAGGAGCACCGAGGCAATCTGAAAGCATTTGAGTATGATTACCAGCCACGTAGTAGGAGAAGTAGGACTCACCAGGCAGGTAGGGGGAGCAAAGGTGAGATGGCAACTAATGTCCCGAAAGGTGAAGCAGCAGCAGGTATGCATAAGTAGAATGGAATCACCTGGTCCCGAACTGGGCGAAGCAGAAGTAGAAGTAGGTGAACCTCCCAGCCTGAAGGGCAAAGGCAGGTCAGAGAAGCAAGCGAGCAGTAGGTAAACCTCCCAGCCTGATGGGTGAAGGCAGGTCATAGAAGCAGGAATTAGTAGGTAAACCTCCCAGCCCGATGGGCGAAGGCAGGTCACAGAAGCAGGCAAGTAGTAGGGAAACCTCCCTGACTGACAGCGAAGGCAGGTCGTAGAAGCAGGAATCAGTAGGTAAACTTCCCAACCTGAAGGGTGAAGGCAGGTGGAAGAAGCAGGCAATTATGATGCTGGAATATATAGGAATGAGGTTGGGGCACAGATCTGACCAAACGCAATGGCCAACTGCCGGCCTGCTGGGCAAGGCATGCCGCAGAGCAGTGGTAGATAATGCAATGGAATGCTGAACTGCATGCAATGAAGAGGGTCACGTCCTGGTATGAAGAGATCATTGTAAATACGTAAACGTAGGTTAGAAGGATGCCAGTACATAAGGAGCGCAATAGATTGAAATGATAGGGTAGATGTGAGGACCTCCAAGCCCTGGGAGGGTGACACAGGTAACATGATCAAGTAAGGCAAAGAAGGGAACCTGTATAAGATGTAGTAGTAAACAAGTTGCATGATGGAATAGAGCACAGATGGTCCTGGAGGGATGGAGAGGAGCAAACATGGAAGGCGAGCTGCAGCATCCTGAATTCTACTGGCATGACTAGAAGACATCCTGGAGAATAGCTGCCCATGCCATAGAGGAGTCACCTGCGTCGCTGGACAGCCAAACTCAGTGGGGGCAGTAGAGAGATAGGCACACACAAGCCAGGTTAGATGGACAAGCAGCAATGCTAATTGAATGATGTCAGGCATGACAAGTTGTATGCTGATATCCAGGTACTGGTGTCACAGGTTGAAGGACCCAAATGGGTGAGATTCAGTACATAATAAAACAACTGTGACTCCCATAGTCTAAGATGAGTTGTGGAGAGGAACCAGAACGCAGGCGGTGGTGTGATGCCATAGGTCGGAAATCCAAGGCAGGGCGAGGCACAAAGGAGCTGAAACCAACAGAAAACAGTTTGCAGTGGAAGTGTCAGGAAGTGTAAACTCAATTCGAGTCCAATATACAGCTGGCTTGGCAAGCGTTATAATCCGCAGCGTGGTTCCAACACTGATAAGTGGCAGAGCATGCAGGCTGCAGTGGATGTTACGCTTCAAGGTAAAAGCATCATGACTAAAAATGGGTCCAGCTCCCTTTCATAAAATATGAGCAACTGTGAGGCAATATAAGGCATAGGCGCTAAGTCTGTTGTGATACCAAACAAGTAGGAGCAAAATGCTGCACTGGGCACACTCGATTTTGTTGTGTTTTTCTAACTGACAGGAGAGCCAGGAGTATGTAAAACACTGAGTTCAAACGAGGTGTGGACAGAAGGCTAGAGTTACGTAGCGTCCGAGACATAGTACGGAACACAATCTGGCAGGTATGGCGTGTAAGAAGGCATTTGAGTGAGGCAGATATAGCAGCTTGTAGGAGAGAATGAAGGGCGTTCCAGCAGGTAGAGTTGTAGTACACAGAGAGCACTGAGTGAGAAACTGGCAGTGCTTTGGATAGAACAGTAGGACCTATCTCCACATACTGAATGGCTGAAGCAGCACAGTACCCGACGAAATTAATATTAAGTAATAGGCTCACAGTTTCTGAAACATGGAATGTGTGCCTCTTATATCCTTGCAATGTAATGGCTTAATTAGAATCCACGAATTCGATTGAAAGTGCCAGTCACGTCTAGTGAAAAATGCAAGGTTAGAACACATTGTTAGTCAAATAGTTTAAGTTAACAACCAGCTTACCAGGTCCTTTAACACTTGAACACCAGGTTGCCATTCATATGAATGTATGCATGGAGGTAATGCATTCATAGCGGATCAGTGCCATCTAGTGGCCGAGGGAGCGAGGCACAGGAGCAGAATAGAGTGAATGAAGCCCCAGTGCAATACATGAAGGTTAGGTCAGCTGGAAGCAAGTTCCAAAGTGCCACTTGCAGAGAAATACGTAGCGGCTATCGGCCGGGAGCAGGATGCGATGAAATAACCCATGCAGGAATCAGTAGACAGAGGGGACTGAGTGGGGAGCAAACCTGGAACGGCGGAATGAAGCGGCGGCCGGACATGAGAAGTGGCGTGCTGGAGGCAGGCAAACAGAAGAAACCCAAAGAAAGGTACAAGCAACAGAGGGAGGGCAGACAAAAAACAGAAAGGAGGAAGAGAGGAGAAGCAAGCAGGCGGGGAGCAGAGACAAAGGGGGGGGCAGAACAGGAGGAAGCCAGCCCCAGCACACAGCACGAAGCGAGAGCAGCGAGTGCGACTCACTCTAAGCAGAGCGGGAGTTAGCTGCTCTGATTAAACAGGCAGTGGGGGAGGAGCTCTTGCCCCACATAATCCCGGGATATCCCTTCAAATATTCAATTTGGCCACTGTTTTAAATGTCATCATTTCTGAGTCATCTATAGGTAGCAATAGGGCTGTAATGGTCAATCACTGAGATGAGTTTTGAACCATTTTATCACAAAAGAAGCAGAGAATTACTGATATATCCTTCAAGAGACATATTCCATGAGTGGTAAATGCCAATTACAGCAGAGCAGAATTTTCCAATTTCCCAGAACTTCCAAAATTTCTCCTAACTCCACAGTATTCCATTAAACATGAGATTCTAATATTCTGAAAGTAGTTTGTGGCTTTTTTTTTTAAACCTCAGATTATTAATCTTCAATAAATTATGGATTTCTGTTCCATGGTTTACGTAAGACACAGAGTAGTTTTCCTCAAAATGTGGAAAACCAATCCAGAGTTTACATCAACCATGGACATGTAGCATGTAGTTTAAATTAAAAACACTTCCAAAAGTCTGTGGAATTTAACAAATAATTCTGAAAAGCATTCTAAAAGCTGAATTCTCATTCCCCCATGAACATACGAAATTGCCAGCAGATAAAGGCCTTGTTGGTCTATCAAGTCTGCTCAATTGTGCAGCTAGCAGCCCTTATACTACAGCTGCCCTTCCCTCGCCTCCCGCCCTCCCTTGAGCCTCCCAATTACCCTGTCCCATCCCTGTTTGAAGCAGCCCACTCTTCTGCAGGATACAACTCCCTCTGGCAATGTGTTCCACCCAGACACCACCCTCTCCATAAAGAAGTGTCCTCATTTCCATCCTGAACCTTCCCCCCCATCTCAGCTCATGCCCTTGAGTGCTCCTCCCCCTTAATTTGAAGAGTCCCTCTATGCTCCTTTTATTTATTCCTTTCATGTATTTGAAGGTTTTAATCATGTCCCCCCAATCCCTCCTCTCCTCTACGGAGTACACATTCAACTCCCTCAGCCTACTCTCATAGAGTAAGTCCCCCTAGCCCCTGGATCATCTTTGTTGCCCTGTGCTGCACCCTCTTCAGTAACCTAATGTCCTTCTTCAGGTACAGTCACCAGAACTGCACGCAGTACTCCAGGTGTGGTCTATAAGCAGTGACCTATATAGCGGCAGTATCATCTCCCCCTTCCTGGAGGATATGCTCTGGGCAATACAACCCAGCTTCCTGCTGGCCTTTACAACTGCATTTCTACACTGTGCTGAGTTGTGCATTGCACCCATTATGATCACCCCAGATCCTTCTCCTCTGTTTTGATTAGTTGAATTCCCCCTTAGCTGGTAGTTCCTCCTTGGGTTTTTTGCACCGAAATGTAGCACCTTGCACTTCTTGGCATTGAACACCAGCTGCCAAGTGTCCTACCAGGCCTCCGGTTTTGCCAGATCATCTTGCAACACATGCCACCCTCCTAAGTCATCCACTATTGCTCCCACCTTGGTGTCATCTGCAAACAGACTGATCTTGCTCTTGATGCCTACTGAGATGTCTGTTATGAAGATCCAAACAACACCAGCCCCAGCACAGAGCTCTGTGGCACCCCACTTGTCACCACCCTGGGAGCTGAGAGCTCTTCTCCCACCACCACCCTGTGCTGTCTCCCCTGCAGCCAGTTCACTACCCATCCCACCAACTTACCCCCACCTCGTGCCTTCCAGCTTACTTCCTAGCCTCCCATACAGCACCAAATAGAATGCCTTACTGAAGTGCAGGTACAGGACATCCACTGCATGGCCCCTGTCTAATTGCCAGGTTACCCAGTCCTAGTACTCCACCAGGTTGGTCTGACAGGATCTGCTTGAGACAAACCCATGCTGTCTACCATTCTGCAGCCCATTAGCCTCTAGGAGAGAAACCAGCCTTTCCTTCAGGACTGTCTCCATCATCTTTCCCATGATGGATATGAGGCCTACTGGTCTGTAGTTCCCTGGCTCATCCTTGGGACTGCTCTTGTGGAGGGTACTATGTGTACCATCCTCCAGTCCTGAGGTACACTCCCTGAGTCCAGGGAAGTATTAAACAGGTCTGCCAAGGGTTCTGCCAGAACATCTGCCAGCTCCTTCAGCACCCTAGGGTTCATGCCATCTGGCCCAGGCACCTTGTCCACCCTCAGTGCCCTCAAGCCCTCCAGTACTCTGCCCACTGGGATTTCCCTGTGTGTCACCTCCTTCCCCCCTATGCCTACCCTCCCACCCTCCTTGGGTACAGCACCCCCATCTCGTAACTAAATACTGATCAGAAGTATTCGTTTAATACTTCTGCCTGTTCTGCCCCTATTTCACCCTGGTGTGGGGGATGTTGGTGCTAGCGCTGTTGAAGTGCTATAGTAAAACCCACGAGGTGTGCCAATGCAAGGTCGACACCACCACAGCGAACACCAGCACAGTGACAGAAATTGCCTGTCTGCAGTGAGTCGCTGTGCTGGTACGCAGAAAACACCAGCGATGCATTTCCCGGTGTAGCACCCCCCCCCCCGGTCCAACTCTGACTCTGAGTTAGAATCCTAGAGACGGGGGTTGTGGGGGGGGTAAAAGCCCCATGAGAGGTTCAGGCACGCAGCCCCTACAGAAAGCACCAATATCTCTTGCTACAATGCCAACAGTTGGCATGGTAGCTGTCACTGTGGGGGATGTCGGTGCTAGTGCTGTCGAAGCGCTATAGTAAAACTGTTTCCACCCACCTCCCATCCTTCTCAATCCTTACTAATTTGGTCCTTACAACTCCTTTTCTCCCTGATGTACCTGAAGAAGTCCTTCTCTCCCTCCTTAATGCCCTGCGCAAGCCTAAGTTCCCTGGATGCCTTGGCTGCCCTGACTGCCCTTGTCACTTCCCTCGACTCCTTCAGGTATTGCTCTCTGTCATCCCCTCTCCCTGTTTTTTTGTACCTTCTAAAGGTGGCTCTTTCCATGACCCCCCCTGCTCACCCCGCTAGGTTTATTGGCCCTAGCCCTCCTACTCTGGACCCTTGTACATGATTTGGTTGCCTCCTCAATTCCCAGTTCAATGACCTCCCACGTCTGGTTAGTGTCCTTACTTGGATGGATTCTGGCCAGATACCCCTGTACTGTTTGCCCCATCCTCCCAAAGTCAGCCATCCTGAAGTCTAACACCCTTGTGCCTGTTCCAACTCCCTCTTTTCCCATGTTTATCATTAATCACACCTAGTGGTGATCATTCCCCGCCAATGGTTCATCCACCTCCAGCTCTCTCACCAACTCACCATTAGCCAGTATAAGGTCTAGGGTGTTCCATAACCTGGTTGGCTCATTGACCATCTGCAGTAGGAAGCTGTCCTGGAAGATGTCCTGAAGTACTTGTTCCCTCCTATTCATGGTGGCTGGGGTACCCCAACCCACCCCTGGTAGGTTGAAGTCCCCCACAATCACCATGTTGCCCATCCCGCAGGTACTTCTAATCTGTCCCACTAGTTCCCTGTCTAACTTCTCAGTCTGAGAGGGTGGTCTGTACACCACTGCCATCCTGAGAGTCCTATTTTTGGAGTCCTGGAGCTGCATCTATAAAGACTCAGTGCTGCCCTCCTATCCTTCCTCCCTGACACACTTCAGTCCTTCCCTCACATACAGCACCACCTTCTCTCCTTTCCCTTCTACCCAGCCCCTCCAAAATATCCTATACCCTGGTACTGCCAGGTCGTGGTCATGGTAATGGGAGACCTATGTCTCGGTGATGCCACCAAGTCCACCTCCCTATCTGCCATGAGAGCCTGTAACTCTGCTATTTTGTTCCTCAGGCTCCTAGCATTCAAAGTTACCACCCTCCACCCTGCTTCCTTTCCCCTTCTCTGTACTTGCTCTCCCTTTCTGGCAACCCTTCCTTAAGTCCCTTGCTGCTGATATGTGGGGTAAGCTCCCTCGGCATCCCCTCCTGTGAACCCTGAATAACTCCTGCCCACTTATCACCCTCTCTTCTATTTCAAATTCTCATTGGTTGTTATGTACTCCCCCAGTTTCTGTTTCAATACCCTCCTTCCCTCCTCACATAAGTGTAGCCTGTCCTTAGCGTAGATATCACTGTCCTCCGAGATCCTTCCCTACCCCCCCACATGCCCATACCTTTGGACTGACACCATTTTCTTAGCCCCGTGTTAAATTCCTCTATCCTCAGCTTCCTTGCCATGCTCATCTTGGGTACTAGAAGCACGTTCGAGAAAGCTACTGATCTTCCTGCCTCCCCAAAAATGAGCCCCAGCACCTCAGACCTCCTCTGAACTACATCTACTGTATTCCCTGCCAGGTCATTTATTCCCAAATGCAGAACTATGTGAGGTTTCTCCCTACCCATTCTAGCATACTTCAGAACAAATTGACCCACCCTTTCCGTTGTCATACCTGGCATGGCCTCCACCCATATGTGACTATGCCTCTCCCCCTTGCTTCCCCATCTGATCCCTTTCAGAATTGAGTCAACCTGCAATAGGATCCCACCCTATTCTTTATGTTCTGCTCACATTGGCCTTCCTTTACTCTGTCCCCTTCCTCTCCATTCCTCCCCCTCCACCAGTGCAGTTATTCCCCCTTCCACTCCTGTTGTAATGTAATTAATTTCACTGGTGGGATTTTGTATTACACACAGCATTAATGCCATTGAATGTCATGAAAAGATGTAGGTAGGCTGAACAATAAGCAGAATCATAAGGCAGCACAAGTCATCAGAAACAAACCTGAAAATGTTTTAACTGCAAACCACAGACACATGATTCGTCCATACCCATCAGTGTGGTGTAACCATGGTCTTCACCCTTTCTTGGACTTGGAGGCAGCTAGGCAGTGATGGCAAGTTTGTGGGCCTGAAAAAGAAAAAATATTTTCAAAGAAACAGAAACCTAAGTAGGTCCTTTTCTTTTGCAAATATTGCTTTGGGCTCACTCACCAGTTACATGCTATTCATTATACATAGCACTACACATCATATTCCTACATTTACACTTGCTGAACATATATATGATAATGTTCCACATAAAGTTACAGTGGGACACATAAAGGGTCAAACTATAAAGCATTATATTAACTATCTAGACATATTCCTTGAGAATGTTGTCCACTATTGATAATTACATAATTCTATAAATTAAGAATGTGGTAAACAGTTTGGCCATATACGTTGCAATAGAAAGGACAATACTATACACTTTAATCAAAGACAGTGAATCTATTTACTAGTAACCGACCCACACCACTGTTTACGCTCTATCATTGGGAAACGACAGTGTGACAACAGGCAATGATACAGTGACAATGCTAGTCATCTAGCATGCTCTGCCTATCATTGTGCTACCCACTAACCCAAAGATGGCATGCAATAAGCGATGGGTGTTAGTTACTTATAAACAGCCTCACTGATACATATTGGTTCACCATGACCCCCGAATATTGCTCTCACTGCCTCGCTGCTATCCTGTAAAGAGCTTTCATAATAACTAAACTACAATGATGATTCAAACAGGAACTACCTGTTGGTTTGCCATCTGTTTATTGGGCCAAGTGGCTCTTTGCAGTCCAGATGACAGCTCTGCCAGCCTGAATTCTATCCCAAAAAAGTTGAATACTGTACAAACAATAGTCATGTTAACACATAATGTCAAATACTAATGTAGAGTGGAGTGCCATGGGCATTTAGATCATAACAGAGAAGTGTTTAAGGATAATTATGATCCTGTGATGCTACAAATAATACCTGTATGCTGAGTACAACTGCATCTATTGAACTGAAAAGCATTAATTATGTGTAATGCATTCAGCCATTCATTCATTAAATCATGCATACATTCATTCATTTATTCATTCAATCCCAGGCAATTGCACCTATTCTGGGAGGGATGATAATCAAGCTGCACTGTTCGCCCACTACCACCCAGAGTCCTGCTGTACAGCAGTGTCCCCTTGGCATCCCTCAGTCCACATTAAGACACACACACACACACACCCTAAAATACTGTAGAACTGTTTATTCTTGCGCAAGTTATATTTAGTGCATGGCACTAATCAGCAACAACTGCGCTAATTTAATTTCACACTCTGCAATCAGCTCTTAATTTATGCCCACTAAATATTTGCAATTTTGGTCAATTAGCGCCATTTTATTTTAGCGGAATTACCTCTTAAGCGAATATAGCTATAATTATTTTACATCAAATATAACCTGTTCTACAGTAGCTACAGTAGTATAATAAACACTATGTTAGCTAACAAACAGACCACTGTGTGCCCAATATTTTAACTCAGCTGCATTTTACACAGAGTCCCTGCCCTGGTTTTTGAATCAGCACAGTTTAGAACAATAAGGCTTGGGCACAACATGAGCATTGGAAATCTAAAGCATAAGGGAACCCCTCCCCAATTTGCCCTGTGTCACATAGTTCCCTTTTCTTTAGAAGCCAATAAACAGACTCATAATAGCCACAAAACAATAGCCTTCCATTTTGTTCTTAGTTAAGTGCCTCTGGCCTTTTTACAGAAGATACTGATTACTGCAGTTTCACAAAACAAGTTAATCTATCTCTAGTCATGCAAGTAGGATCACTTTTTGTGTAATAAATGTTATTTCTCAATTAACATGATCATTGTTTAACTTGTTCCCTATTTTTTTTTTTGCATAAAAAGATTTTATTAAAAGACAACTGTAAAACAGCTCGCATCCATAGGTCAGAAATCATTCATGTAGTACTGTACAGTACACAACACAGATCAGACAATAGACAATTACACCTTTTCTCGTGATTGAAATAAGGAAAGTACATCTCTCCTGAACTGAAGACTAGGCCAGTTTACCTTACACTATATCCTCTAACCAGTCACAATCATATCCCCCATTTCTATTGCCCCCGCTCTGTACACCCCTTACCCCTCCATCCCTTCCCATAGAGACATGCTCTCTATCAGACTTAAGTCTGCCAATAAGGGTGCCCATGCCCTTGCAAAACCCTTCAGTCTGTCTTTAACCAATAATATAAGTTGATTCAGTGCCAGAATCTGAAAAGGACCATGGCCCGCCATTGTGGCACCTAAGGGGTTACATGGGAGACCCAAGTATCTTGAATACAGTGTCGGGCCAAGATAAACAACACCCTCATCCATCAAGGCAGAGGTTTCCATTCTCTCTCCACAGTTTCCTTCACCCCGAACAGGTACATAAGGGGGTCCATCTGCAAAAGCCTCCTAGCCATTCTCCCCACCTCCAAAGCCACTGCCTCCAGAAATTCTGTAAGACTCTGCACTCCCGAAAAAAATAATAGCAGGTCTCCATCTCCTCTTCACACCATCCACACTGTGGTGAGACAGCTTGTATGATATTTATGTACTATTGCAGGAGGGCAATATATTCTATGAAGAAAATTGTAGAAAGCTTATTTAAACTTGTTGCAGACCAGAAGACCCATATGCAAAGAAAGCACCATGGCCCAGTTCTGTTCCAATATCGGGCCCCCTAAATCTTTCTCCCAGAGACCCCTTACCCATTGTGACTAGTCCAGAAAACAACTCATACATTCTTTAACTACTTTCCCAACATAACCGTTAGGGTCTCCAGCTGCCAACATAATTGGGGATTCAGTTTTTAGCATTTCCTTCCTACCCTCTCCACCTTTATCCAATCCAGAATGATATGCTCTAACCTGGAAATAACAGAACAAATTACCCTCCCTCCAGACCCAGACCCTGTCTCACTGTTACAAAAGGAAGGATATTATCCCATTTGCATAGATGTCCCAAACTTCTAGCCCCCTTCTGTTCCCACCCCCAAGCCCAGGGTCTTCCAACCCTGGCAAAAAAAAGGTATTCTGGGCAATGGGCACAAATAGAGTGTCCATCCCACCCACACTTCGCAACTTTTTAAACTTCTCCCAGTTTTCCAAGGTTACCAATGTCAGAGGGTTTTTCCCTTCTTGGGCCCTATATGCCCTAAGGACCCTTCTCTCAAATGTGCCAAAATTCTGGCTTGACAGCCCTATTGTTCTAGGTCTACCCAGCTTGTCACCTTGCAGGCGTGCACCCAATCCCCAATATACCTTTGCTGTGCCACTATAAAAATAGTGCCCCAGATCTGGGAAATTGAGGTCACCTCTCCCTGGCTCTGACTTGAGCCTCTGCAAGCTGACCCTCGCTCGTTTCCCATTCCAAATAAACAAAGAGAAGGCACCCTCCAACTTTTTAATATCCCTCTTTGTCAACTCCACATGAAGCATCTGCATTACGTACAGAAGTCTGGGTAAGATATTCATCTTGATTAGGTTGATTCGCCCCAACCAAGAAATCAGCAGGGACACCCAAAGCTTCAGATCCACCACAACACTATTAACCACTGGTATACAATTCAGTTCATAGAAGGTCCCAAGGGACCATCCAACGCTAATTCCCAAATATGTAAAATGTTTGTTCACCCATTTAAAACCCCACATTTGATCAGACCCTCTTCCCCAGGGAAGCCGCATCAGCTCGGATTTGTCCAAATTAAGCTTATAGCTCAAGAATTTGGCAAACCTTTCCACCATATCTAGTAATATTGGCGTGGAGCTCCCTGGCTCCGTAACAAAGAGCAACATATCATCAGCATACAACGAAACCTTTGCTGCTCCCCTGAGACCCCACTAATCCACTTAATATCTGCATTTTGCAGAACTGCAGCAGCAAGTAGCTCCACTGCTAGGGCAAACAACAGAGGGGATAATGGACACCCCTGTCTCATTCCCCTACCCAATCTAAACCCTTTTGATAGGGTACCATTCACCAGCACTTTAGCCTGAGGGGAGCTATACATTGCCCTGATCTACTCCACAAAAGATTCACCCAGACCAAACAGGGACAGGATCTCAAAGAGATAACTCCACTTCACACTATCAAAGGCCTTTTCAGCATCCATGGATAGCATACATGTATCCTTCTTCCCTTTGTTCACTTTCCAAACAACATTCAGGAGATGACACATGTTATGATAAGGCAGGTGGACCCTGATGAACCCGGTTTGGTCTCAGTGAACCAACTCTGGCAGCACCACCTCCAACCTAGTGGCCAAGATCTTCACCAGAATCTTCAGGTCACAATTCAAGAAAGAAATTGGCCTATAAGATGCACACTCCATCTCCTCTTTACCAGTCTTAGGGAATAGACAGATAACAGTGTCTGAGAAGGTAGCTGGGAGTTCAAGATGCTCTCCCTCCTTCTGCTAGAAAGTATCACATAGTGGACCCACCAACGGACTCCCCAGGGTCTTATAGTACTCAGTGGGAAACCCATCTGGTCCGCTGGCTTTCCCCTTCTTTAATCTTTGTATTGCAGTAGCCACCTTGGCCTTCGTAATAGGTTTATTCAGTGCTTCGGCATGTTCCCTTGTCATTTGTGGTAACTCCAGATTCCTTACAAACCCCTCCAACTGACCCTCTTCCACACCCCATTTGGCTGTATACAAGGTTTAAAATAAATCACTTAAACATTTCTGGATCTGTGGCTCCTGCCTATGTAGATTGCCCCGCCATCCAGGATTGCAGCAATATGGGTTGGGCAATGACCCCCCCTTCATCAGCCAAACCATCAATGGGCCAGGCTTATTGCCCCACTCAAAAGCTTTTTTACAAAACGTCCAGGCCTTCCTGGCTTCTCCATGGAGAAGGGCATTCAAAACCTCCCTAGTAGCCATTAAGGCCGCCCTCACTTCCCCCTCTTTTCCACCCACCACCCTTCTCTCCAAGTCCCCCTGTTGCCTCTCTAATGCTACCCATCTCTCCTGCCTTTGTTTCTTAACCCCGCTACATATATAATAATCATATATCTCATGTATGCTTTTCCTGCATCGCACAGTGTGGCCTTGGAAGTGGTGGACCCCACATTAGCTCGCATATACTCCTCCCACTGCTCCTTCAGATATTCTCCAAATTTTTGTCCCCTAACACGTACTTCAGAAATTTCCAGGGGGTGGACCCTCCCTCTGTATCCCCATCTTGAGGGTGAGAATTACCATGGCATGGTCAGAAATGTAAATAGGGCTATGTTTAACATCTTACACTCTCTTGTACCACTCCCTCAATAAAAACACAGTCTATGCGAGACCAAGTGCCATGCGAGTTAGAATAGAATGTATATTCTTTGGCCCTGGGTTCACTTCTCCTCACCCATCTATCATTCCCAACTCCACCAAACCAATTCTCCACTGCTGAATTGCTTTGCTCCGTCTACCCCGGCCCAGCGAATAATCCAGCACAGGGTCCATAGTGCAGTTTAAATCTCCCCCCAGTATAAGGCCTGGGAATTGTTCTTTTACCAACAGAGAACAGAGTGAGCTATAGAAGGCCAGTTTAAAAACTGTCGGAGTGTACACATTGCCAAATGTGACTCTCTCACCCCAAAGGTCCCCCACCACAAAAACATATCATCCCCCTCCCGTGTCCTTCACCACCCACTGCACCTGGAAGGGTAGACTTTTATGCAGGAGGACAGTGACTACATGCTGATGTGACTTGAATGACACTGAATAACATTGCCCGACCCACCCCCTCACCAATTTGGCATGTTTAAAGTCAGTAAGGTGGGTCTCCTGTAACAGAGCCACTAGCTCCTCCTGCCTCCTTAATGCAGTAAGAAGACCAGTACGTTTTATTGGAGTCGCTATCCCACGTACATTCCATGTACAAATGTTCAATTCCTGCAATTTAGCCATTGTAACAGGCTATGAGGTCCCTTTGCCCTCCCCCCTACATGTTTGGAGTTGAATCATAACTCCATTCCCAATCAAGTACATCTTTTTGTCTTCGCATCTCCCAACCCTGCTTCCAACCAGCCCGGTGCATATAATATGTATGGATGTGAACACATAAACATGCAAAACAGTGCACAATAATACAAACAGTACAAACTATAACAGCAAGAAAAACCTTAAATCCTAACTAATTCTTCCTCTTCCCCTTCCTCCTCTTCCCCAATAATTGATCATCAGTTTTCCTGCCCTTTCCCCCAAATTTCCCAATGTGAACATCTGCCTCTAACCTTCTAACTGTCCACCCCACCTCTATCATCCATCCACATGCACTTCCACAAACTTTTTCCCACTTCTCACTTACCTCCCCCTGCCCACACATTCTAAGGACACTAACTACCGAATATGCAAGAGTGTCCAGATACCCTGAAAGTTTGACTGTGTTCCCCTCTGCCCTCCCAACTCCCTGCCAGATTTCAAAAAAACTCTTGTTCACTTCTTTCCCTGTTAACTTTCGGTGCCCCAAGTGGACAGCTAAACCCTGGTGCCCCCCCCGAATTCCCTACCCGAGCGAGGCCTATGATTCCACCTGTCCTCGCGGGCCAGCATTCTAACCCCAGGAGTAATGTCCCTAACTGTCTACAGCCATGCCATACTAATCCCACCATTAAGGCGGCCTGCCCCCCTACACATGGGGATTCACGGTGTCAGCATGTGTCCTGCCTGCCCTATGCCCACGCATTATATTTCCCCAACCCCAGGAGCTCGAGTGGCTGTGGGAAAGAAGCATAAACCTAATAAGCAACAATAATAATAATCCCCCCCCCCACACACACACACACACAGCGCTGGAGGAGTTACATAGGAGAGTTCTTCTTTTCTTCCCTGCACCTCCATTTAAAGAGTGTGGGATGAGTGGGTCCATAAAAGTACTCCTATGTCACAAGAGGAATGTCCCCACACATGTCCACCCTGCTAATATCACCAACATTCCTTCATTAAATCCTCTGGAGGCATAACCCCCCAAAAAATCTCTTTATAGCCCCCTACTAAACCCAAGCACACCGCATGGCAACAGTGAGTGAATGCAACAGGCATCCACCTCTAAACCAGGCCCTGTGGTGCTAATTCCAGCCTAGCTCCTTCCCCTGCACCTTTCCTCAGGGAGCACAGGCATGCATTAAGGCAGTTCAGTTCCAGCTACTCACCCCTTCAAATTTTAACAAGGCATCAGGCACCAACATAAAATATATTCAGTCCCTCTAAGTAGCAACGAAATCAGCGATGGAGTGTCCCCCAAGCCTCTCAGATCCCTAGAGGCTCTGAGCAGCACAACACAGTATTCAGTGTACCATGTCCATCAGGGAGAATCTTGTTCATCTGACCTTCTTTTTCAGCTCCTCCATGAAGATTTCCACCTTATTCACCTCCCAGAAAGAGAATACTGTGCTCTTGTGCTTGATTTTAAGGGTTGCAGGATATAACATAAAATTCTCCACCTTCATGCCCTGCAGACTTGCCATCACTTCAATAAACATCTTACGCTTTTTTAGCAGTCTGGCTGAATAATCCTGGGAAATAAAGAGTTTATGTCCCTCATACAGGATTGGACCTTTTTCCCTATAGGCCCGCAGTATCATCTCTCGTTCTTGATAATAGCGGAACCGCATAATGAGCTGTCATGGTGGTTGGCCTGCCGGCGGCCTGGGCATTACTGATCAATGATCCCTCTCCATTGTGAGCTGGCCTTCTTTAAGCTGTACCCCCGACAAAGTAGGTAAAGTCACTGCACAAAACTCCAGTGCACTCTCACCTTCTTTCCCCTTGGGTAGCCCCCATAATAGGAGGTTGAGCCTCCTATGGTAGTTCTCCTGGTAATTGGCAGCCTCTTTCATATCCTCCAGTTCTTTCTGCAACACCAGGATTTTCTCTGGGGCACTCTGCATTTTATCTTCAAGCCTAGAAATTCTCTCCTCCACTTCCGTTAAAGGAAGAGCATGGGAAGATTGTTGGATAAGGACTTCTTCAATTTTGTCAGCAATCCGGGACTCCAATTTGAACAGTCTTGGTTCGAGGGCTGCCACTACCTGGCCCGTGAGATCATGGCCAAGCACAGTTATTTCTGCCGCTGAGAGTGAAATCAAGCTCTGGCTTTTGCTGTGCCCCCTGGCTGCACCTTTCTTGCCCATCTTGGCTGCCGTTCGCTGACTTTTGCAGGGACCTGATGTTAAATACTCATCCATTACACGTTCACTACTCGGTCCTGTTACTTTGTAACCAAAATATGACACAAACTTGTACTTTTAATTAGCTTTAATTCTCCAATGGAGAGGAGTGAGGTGGGGACATATCTTAACTGCTTTCCAGCTCATGAGCGCCCTCTTGTTCCCTATTTTGAAATAAAAGAGACTGACAGACTGCTGGCAGCAAGAGTAGCTTCATTCACATTTCCACAGTTTGCCTGTTTCTCCTTGTAACTGAACACTTAACACCTCTTGCCTTCTATAAAAGTTTTTCCTCTTTCAAATTACTGGCATAATTATTTATTTATTTATCTATTTAAAAATGATGGTACCCAGGAAAGGCACACTGAGTTGAGAATCATTTCCCGATGCAACCTGGGGATGGGTACAATACAAATGGAGGATTGCATAGAATCATATATATAGCAAATGCAATAACAGGCATGTATTACAGACATCAGGATACATCAAAACAAAATAGTGTACATCTGATTGGAAACAGTTGCAAGCATATCAGAACAATAAGTGTGTGTAAATAAAAACTTATTGGCAGTTATAACGTTGGTGGAGCAATGGGGGCTGGGGGGTGGGAGTGAGACAGAGGAGAAGGAGGGATAGGAGCAGTGGGTGGCAGGAAGGAGTTGGATGAGACATTTGAAGGCAGGTGTTACATGAGGTCCCTACACCCTAATTGATACCCTCAGGGGTACACCGTAGACAGCAAATGTTTAGGCATAGGCTATACTAATACATAGGGCTAAGGGCATCTACCGTACAAGAGTAGATGTCAGGATATGAATACATATTATTGTAACCCACTTTGCTTGCTAATGCACACATATTATACCAAGTATTTTCTGTCTATTTCTTACTTGTCAGATGCCAAGACACCTGTCCTTAAAGTAATTGTAATATGTAAGGCAACATTGCTATCCTTTGGTGATGTGCACCACTTCACCTTGTTATGTAAGACTCTGTATAAGAATGTCTTTGTTCTAAAACTGATAACTTTACAGAATTATATAATGTTATCTTGGACCATGGAGCCACCTCTAATTTAGCCAATAGGGCTCATCTCTGTAACTAGAAATGTTTCTATCTTTTAGTAACCATAGTAATTATCACAGGTATATAATGTTATGCACAGACTTTACACCTCGGAGACCCGAGAGATCCCAAGAGACTACAGAGAAACCTCGAGGTGTAGGGAACGCTTAGCACTGGCTCCCAGTTCATATTGGTAAGAACTGCTTAGGACAGCTGTGATTTATCCCTTTTGTAGTAATAAACATGTTTACTACTCAAATGCAAATTGTTTGTGATTATTTGCATTCCCAATATTGCCAAGAACCTGAAGGTGAGGTTCAGACCTCTTACAGAGGGAAGGAGGAGGAAGAATTTTGAAGGTTTAGGGGGAGCTGATCCCAGAAGAGAGGGAGGCAATAGGAGAAGGCAAACTGATTAGCTGTAGAGTGGGGATGGAGGAGGGAGAAAGAGCAGGGGTTCCTGGTGAACAAGGTATAAGAGGAAGGAGTAGCAGGGTACAGGCGAGAGGAGAGAAAGGGGGGAAGAAACCCAAACCAGTGTTTAACAAAGAAGGATAAAGAGTGGATTAGCCTTCTGTGGGATAGGAGAGAAATGGAGAGAGAGGAGTAGAGAGCAGTGGTGAGTACAGGTAGGGGAATTGGTAGCAAAGTGACCAAAGGAATTTAGGCGAGTATCAAGTTTGGAGAGGGAAGCAGCAGTGGCAGTGCAATAGGCTACGTCTGCATAATCAAAGATTGAAAATATCATTTTCATGACCAGATGCTAATGATTAGGGAGGGAGAGTCAGTCTTTATTATGATATAATGAAAATAAAGTAAAGCTGGGCACACACCAAAACTGCTGAGTATCAATATTTAATTGCTTTAATTTACCACAATAAAAGTATGGTTGAGGCCAGAGCTAACACCCCTACGTATTGACCCAATTACATGGGTTTTCCTCAGGGGGTGGAGTTAGCTGGTCTGTTCACTGTTTAAATACACCCCATAACTGCATTCCTTATCAATTAATTAATTGATCAGATAGTGACACAGACAAGAGAAAACATGCTTAAATGCCAAGCTAATTACAATACAAAACTGTACCAGTATCCATACAAATATCACATATTATAAAACATTTCATGTTATAAGTATCAGCTCCCATTTCAATCTGTACAGATAAAAAAACTATAAGAACTATTAAACACTTCTAAGCTATTGAAAAAAAATCACTTGATCAGCGCCAACAACATATATTTCTGAATATTCACAAGTGGCTGCATAATTGCTTACAACAACACGATTTCATTGAATTATTTTAATGAAGTTTTACTCATCAAACTAATGCTCAAAATCAAAAAAAATACTGCCTCATAATCATATAACCAGTACTACAGTTTTAATCAATAAAGCCAGAAGTGTACTTTCATGAGAAATCTAGTTACATATTGAATGTCATGAAAATGTGCAAAAAGTCACATCACAGATATGCTTATAGTCAATTTGATCATTCGGACAAATGGGTATAAGAGCCCCCAACTTAAAAATCCATCTGGTCTCACATTTATTCAACACATTAACCATATCTCCTCCTTGAACTAAAGGAGGCACATGATCAATTGCATGAAAGTGCAGACCTCTTGGGTGCTGTTGTGTGTCTCAAAAAAATGATCTCCCTGGCCATTTTCAAATTTCATACTGATTATTGCCCTTATGAGTTCTTGTATGTGAGTTTTTAAGGGACAGATTGTTCTCTCTACATAAAGTTTTTTGCCCTGACACCGCACAGCATAAACTGTGAAGGTGCTCTGACAATCCAAATATTCATGTAACTCAAACATTTCCCCTTTTGACAGGATGTATAAATTGCTCCCGTTCTGGCATAGCAACAAACATTACAACACCTACAACTGAAAAAACATTTATGTGATGAAAGCTGTTTTCTAGCACTATTTGGATCCTGAAAGTGACTAGATGTTAAAATATCTTTCAAATTTGGACGTCTTCAGTAAGAAATTAGAGATGTGTTTCCCAAAATAGGGCTGATTTTACTGTCTCTTTGAATAACTGACCTTCTCTCTTTAATTATACTGTATTACCGACATCAGTAAATCTGTGATGATAGTAATAAAAATTATCTGGCCATCAGACATAGATGTAATAATCGGATCTCTCACTTTTGGCTGCATTAAATTTGTTCTTTCCAGTTCCACCACTTTATCCAATGCATCCAGAACAATTTGAGCACTGTAACCATGATCTCTAAAATGTTTCCATAAAAGATCTGCTTCTTTCTCCAAATCTTCATTTAAATTGCATTTTCTGCATTTTCTCAGAAACTGCCCAAAAGGAATGCCGTGTACCAAAGATCTGGGGTGACAGCTCTCAGCTCGCAGCATAGTATTGCCTGTAACTGGCTTTCTATACATGCTGTTGATGACACAATTCTCTTTTATTTTTGACTTCACATCTAAGAACTCCATTTCCTCTTTGTCCATCCAATATGTGCACCTGATATTCAAACTATTAGAATTGAGCCACTCTACTAAATCAGAAATATTCTCCACTCCCCCACCACAGACACATATGACAGTGTAAATTAAACAATACCATAATAAAATGTGTCTGAGGTGGGGGATCAAGCTGCCAAACACCATGTATTTCTCCCACCAAGCAAGGAAGATGTTAACGCAGGATGGTGTTAACGAGGCACCCATCACAGTCCACTGAAGTTGATAATCGTACTTGCCATCAAATGTAAAGAAATTGTGCTGAAGCACAAATCTTAACAAATCTAAAGTAAACGTTTTGGGGGCCCCGCTGACCATCTTCATGTTGGATGCTTGTGTAGAGGGAAGTAATATCAATGGCTAGCCAATGATATACATCTCCCCAAACAAATCCCTCTATTTTGTTCAATAAGTCCATGATGTCCCCGATGTACAGTATGTGGATGTTTTAACCACTACTTGCTTCAGAAAATGATTCACAAATTTTGAGGAACCCTCCCTAAGAGAACTAAAGACAGACATAATCAGTCTCCAAGGAGGGTCCTCCAAACTCATGTATTTTCGGGAGAGTATATAATGTTGGACAAATTGGAAAATCACATTTTAAAAACATTGCTTCATCATCATCATCAATCCATTCTCTGTGAAATGCTTCATCAATTAGATCATAAAGGATATTTTTGAAAGGGGCAGTCAGATTGGACATCAGAACTAGACATCTTGGTCTGGAAGCTGTCTTTTAATCTCAGCAATATATTTTGATATGTTCTGGACCACTACAGAGCCACCTTTGTCTGCTTGTTTTATTGTTATTGTTTTATTCATTTTTAGTTCCTTTAGGGCATGCCATTCATTAGTGGACACATTGTTAAACCTGTGGGAGCCTGAAGACTGCACCAATGTTGCAACATCATTTTTAACTAATGTGTCAAACATTTTCACTGTCATACTGTAGTATTCAAGGTGGCTATCCAGCCAAACCCTGAGATATCTGCAAGAGGGAATTGTTTCGATAGGGGAGCCATCCTGGGTGGAGAACAACAGGAGAGAATGGAGTATAGCTAGTTTCTGCATTGAGCCGAAGGTCATAGTAACAATTTTCTTGGTGTTTATTCATAATTGGTTAGCTTGGAACCAAGACAAGACACGGTTTAAGTCTTGTTGGACAGGAACTTGCACTTTGGCAGATGAGGGTCCTGAGGTATAGCTTATGGTGTTGTTCGCATATATGTGAATACATGTGAAAGTGGGAATTAGTGCAGACAGAGGGGATATCATTTATGAACAATGAGAAAAGAAAAGAGCTGAGGATTGGCCCTTGAGGAACACCAGTGAGGATGGGGGACAGGGGGAATGAGGAGTTTTCCACCAGCACAGACTGCTGCCTACTCATAGGTAAGAGCTGAACCAATTGGTGGCGGGGGCAGTCAGGCCTACAGCGTGAAGTTTTTTAACAGGAGTGGGTGGGAGACAGAATTACAAGCTTTGGCCAGGTCTATGAATAGTGTGGCAGATATATGACCCTTGTCCATAGCCATGAGGATTGAGTTGGTAACTCTCAGTAGGGAGAAGATTATAGAATGATGCTTCCTAAATCCAGATTGGACGGGGAAAAGACACCAGAGGAGGATAAGAATTCTGAAAGCCTTGGGTAAACAAGGGATTCTTGTAGTCTGGCAAGACAGGGCAGAAGCTAATTGTTGGGGAAAGATGGGTCACCACCTTTGTAAAGGGGCAACACCTTGGTGACTTTCCAGGCCTGTACCAGTGCAAGAGGAAAAGAAGAGGTTTAAGAGGTGCACGAGGGGAGTGGCTATAATCGGGACAGAGAGGCAGAGGAGCTTAGGGTGGAAGTGATTTTAGTGCCCGGAAGATGGGAAGAAACAGTGGCCATCGAGTGGGTGATGGAGAAGGTCAGGAAGAGGTTTAGGGGAGGCAGGGGTGGGGGTTGGTCAGGGAGAGCACAGGTAGTGAAAAATTTATTGAATACCTCAGTTATGGAGGATGGATCGGAAACAGGAGAACCATTTATCATGAGGACTGGAGATGTTGATTGTGTTTGAGGGTGAATAAGGGAGTGGATAACTTTCCAGAAGGAAGCAGGCAAGCTGAGATTTGTGTGCAGGTATTATTTGAAGTATTGGGATTTTGCGAGATGGATAGCCTTGGTGCAAGCATTTCTTAGGGATTTGTAAATTTGCAGGTTGGAGGGAGAATGTGAGGATTTATATTGAGCCCAGACTCGATCCCAGGTCTTACACATGGAAATGAGGTCTGATTTTATCCAGGGGTGGTAAAGATGCCTGACTCTGGCTTTTATTTTATTTTTTCTTTCTTCTATTTCCCCTGGGGATCCTGCTGTCAGGCTGCTTCAGCTCTCTCCTTGAGAGAGCTCTCCTCTGCCATCTTGTAAACGGAGCTCTCCCCCAACCCCCAGTCATCAAATCTCCCATGGATCCCCGCCCTCAGCAGGACCAGCAGAGGGAGGGTTATCCTCTGCTCCCCGCTACACAGATCCATTTTGGCCGGTGGTGCTGGGGGTCTAGAGCTTGGCCCAGACATCATGGTGCCTGCAGCATCCTAAAAGATACATAAGGATGTGCACCAGGAATGTGGTACTCTCAAGCAAAAGGAGATAAATACAAACAGAAAAGCTTGGGCACTCACCACCACATAGTAAGGCGACACCGCATTAGAAAGAAAAAATATTTTATTTCATGTAATACATATGCCTAACACATTTCTGGTCCATAACTTGACCCTTTCTCGAAGGCTGCGTTTGAGAAAGGTCAAGTAATGGACCAGCAATGAGTTAGGCATATGTATTAAATGAAATAAAATCTCCTCCCTACCTCCCTCCCTATTGCCGGGGTGTAGATATCAGCTTGCGTACTTGGAGGTGCGTGCACATTACAGGTCCCACAGCACCCTCTCGTCCATTGGCATCCCAACCTGAACTACCCCCAGGCCTCCATCTGAGGCAGTCATTTGGTGGAACTGCCCATCCACCCTCCCTGAGAGAGGAGAACTTTCCTCCAGATGGTCAATCCTCTCCCTCCCTGGCCAACCCATGATGACCTGCTAGCACTGCGAACATGGGTTGCTGGCATGGCAGGAGGTAAAGCATGGCTACCTCAGCATTCCATACTACTGGGCCAGCTTGACTCTGGCTTTTATAAGAGAGGAATGGAGATTCCAGATGCAGGTCAGGATGGTTGTAAAGTGGATGATGACAGAGTCGATGTTAGGGGCTGAAAAAACTGGAGACCAGCCAGCATATGCTAGGTCATGGAGAAGGGCTGCAGTGTCCCAAGCATGGAGCGAGCGATAAATGTACCTTCCTCATGAAATAGGTTATGCAATGGTCATTAAGGGAGCCAGTAAGGAGGAACACCCTCAGCAATGATGTGATGTGGGTTAAAGGAAAGTATCCAATCTAGGAGAAATTACTGGGGGAGTGAGGATTGAAGCAGTTGGGTAGGAGACCAGCTGGGTGAGGAAGAATGACTCTGTCTTGAGTAGGGAGGGTTTGAGGAGGGGGAGAGCCGGTCCAAATTGAAATCACCCAGAATTGTAAGCTCACTGCTGGCCGCAAGGGAGGCAATAGATGAGATGCATGTGATGAGGGAGTCAGGGCTAAGCCTAGAGGAGGCATAGAGTACATTGATATAGATAGGGAGGGTGTAGGGAAAGAATAGGTGGGTGATGATAAGCTCATGGGAGGCAGGACAGGATTTCTGAAAGGAGATGGAGCAGAAGATGGACTGACATACATAAAGGGCAACACGTCCACATCGCTTGCTGCAGTCTTGGTGATAGAAGGTGAAGTCTGGGATAGCAAGGGAGCAGTCAGGCATGCTGGCAGATAACCAGGTCTTGGATATACACAGGATGTCTGGAGAGTACAGGGCAATCCAGACCATTAGAGTGTCCAACTTAAGGAGAAGGCTTCTGGGGTTCAAGTGATAGAGACGGAGTCCCATGGAAGAGGAGGAGGGAAAGAGAGGAAGGGTACAAATTAGTTTCAATATCACCAGAGAGAAATAAGATGAGGTGGACGATAGAAGAGAGAGCAGGGTACTTTCACTCTTTAGGATTGCAGGTGAGGGGGAAGGAGGGTGAAAAGGCCGGTGCACCAGAAAAGGGATTTATAGTTTAGCAGGGGGGGATTGCAGCACACCAGGTTGAATGAGAGGACCATGAGAGTGGTATATGACAAGATTACATTTTTCAAACTCTCAAACAGTTCTAGTGTAAGGGCAGACAACAAAGGATCACCAGCTGAGCCAGCAGGTATTATAAAGTGGCCACCTCCAGCCCACAGATGTGTAAAGTTGGGAAACTTCACATCCTGAAATTTGTCATGACATTTCCCAGCTCAGCAATACACATAATGGCAGTTTGCATAGTTCTTCGCCTTGTTAAGTGCCAGTACATATAATGCTGTATTTTAAAAAGAATACGTTTATAAGCAAAAACTCCACTCCAAATTGCACAACTATGTTATCCCACTCCCCTATACTATAGGAGCACAACCAAAGTGCATTTCATGGACAGACAATGGCTGAGTGGGCTGTGTGAGAGATTGAATTCAATGAGGGACAGTTTTATTTTTTAACAGGCAGAACCTCGCTGTAACTTTTTGTCTTTTGGGATTTTTTGGAGGAAGAAAGGTGGTAGGGTTCTACAAGGATGGGGGCTTTATTTTTTTTGTAACTTCAGTTTTTTTTTAAAAAATTCAAGAGTCAATTCACATTAGATTACAAAAGAACAGCCTTGTGCAAGAGGTGAATTATAGGACTCTATGTATGGAACATTCCGTATGCAAGAAACCAGGGTAGGCTGCTTTACTTGTTATGGTTGGGGCTGGTGGGAGGGGGCAGGAGAATATAGTTGTGTGGGTGGGGATAGGTTTTGTTCTTTTAAACTAGTGTTGGCTCCCTCCATACTGCACTTTCCACAGTCAACACTGGTTCCCAGTCCCCCATAGTAGTTCTGGTTGCACCAGCCCTCCCATAGAAATCACACATAGGCCTTTCTGACATGAAAACTCCATGGGGATATCTTTTGCAGGCAGATAGTGGTAGTGGTGGTGGACCACTCAAAAATAATCCATAAGTCACTAGGCATATATTCTGCTTCCTTCCAGTAGATCTGCTCTTGTGTGCCCAAAGAATGGCTTCATAAAACATTAGACATCCCTTTAGGGTTACACCTGGAGAGAGAACATTTAATAAATGTCATCAGTCCATGCCCAAGTTAAGAGTTTGTAACCACATTTCAAGTACAAGTTCCTTCACATGATTAGTTATCACAGCTGAAAAACATTTGCATTTAGTAAAAGAAAGATTCATTATGCAGGTTACTAAAATTAGCAGAAAGATGACAGTTTTATTAGAATGGTGCATTGAGGGGAGTTGTGCCTCAGTTGTTCTCATTGCATTTCATTTTAATTTTTAATTCTGGGAGGCATGTGAGCAAAACTATCTGTTTTCACAAGTGTCCAGTTGACAGAACAAAGGCAAGGGATGGTTTAACAATGGAGAGATCATAAATAACAATTGGTAACTACACTGATAAAAATTCAAAATGTTGGTAAGATGAGATAAGGAAAAGAATCACATACAGGAACAGACTGAGTTCTCTAGGAGGTAACTTTTGAGGTTGCTTTTGAAGGCTGCAAGAGAGGGACACAGAAAAATAGAGGAAGGGAGTATGTCGAAGAGTCTGGTACCCCTGAAGGAGAGGGAGTGCAATCCGTGGGTTGTGTGGAGAATGGAACAAGGAAGGAGAGGTGAGAGGGGGATCTGGTGGTGTGGGGCCTGGCTGGTCTCTGGAAGCAGGAGGTGATGCTGTTGGGAAGCAGTCCTTGAAGAACTTTATTGAAGGTCAGGATTTTGAAGTTAATTCTATCTTCAAGGGATAGCCAGTTTGCAGCCTTGTAGAGGTGGTAGTGATGAGTACTCATGGAGGGTCCAGTGTTGAACCTGATGATGCTATGGTACATGGTTTTTAGCCTACTGAGTGTCTTAATGGATGTGGTGGAGGAGTATATGATAACGCCATAGTAGAGAAGAGGAAGAAGCAAGCTGTTTGCTGCAAGTGCTCGAGTTTCAGTAATGAGGAATTGATTTATTCTATATAACATTCCAAGCCTCTGGTGAATTTTCTTGATCAGTTTGATGATGTGGTATTTGTAGGAGAGGTGGCAGTCTAGGTAGATTCTGAGGTACTTAAATTCACTGTCTCAATGCAGTTGTCATTGTTATCCCTCAGTGTGAAATCAAAGTTAATGGCTTTCCTGGAGCCAGAGAAAACCATGGATTTTGTTTTCTTGGCGTTAAGAATGAGATTGTAGGTGGAGAATCAGGAGTGCAGTTCATTAAAGTCGTGCTGTAATTTGTTAGGGAGAGATGTTGGGCACCTATCTTTACAGAACACAGCTGTGTTGTCAGCTTAAAGGACTAGCTTGATATGTGTACAGATAGAGGGAAGGGAATTAATGTCATGGGAGAAAAGCAGGAAGCCCAGAATGGAGCCCTGGGTGATGCTATATTTAATTTGATGGACATCAGAGTATTGACCTTCGATTATTGTGGAGTGGGATCTGTCACTGAGATAGTTATGAAACCAGTTTAAAACTTCCTTAGAGAAGCTTAGTTGGGAAAAGAGTCTGGAGGAGTATTTGATGATCAACATGATCAAAGGCCTTGATGAGGTCAACAAAAACAGTGCTGTTGTAGAGACCTTCATCTTTGGCCTTGTCAATAAAGTTAGTGAGCTTAACCAGGGTGATCGCAGTGTTGTGGCCTGACCGGAAGTCATGTAGTGAGTCTGAGATTAGATTATATTTTTCAAGGAATTCCATGGTTTGGTGAAGCACAATTTTTTTGAGGATTTTGGAAAGGGGAGCAAGCAGGGGTCTAAAGTTGCTGACATTGGTTCTAGAACCAGATTTGTGAAGGCCTCTGATGGTGGCACTTTTCCAGTTTCTGGGGGAAGTGCCTGTGCAGAGTAAGTGATTGAGAATGTTTATGAGAAGAATAGTGATATGTTCGCATATGAGTTTTAGAATGCGTCAGTCAATGACATCAGCACCCGGGCTGGGCCTTGGGTCTTTCTTACTTATGCAGTCAATTACTCGAGAGGGATGGTATGGTATGATATGGTAAAACTTTATTTTTATACAGGAAGAAACATGCCATTTGGACTTTAATCAGTCCAGTCTACAAGACAGTCCTGTACACTATCTAAAGTTCCATAATTTAAAAAATACAACAAACACATTAACAGTAATAGACAAATAAACAAATAATAAAAATATATAAATTTCAGACAGATTATTGCAAAGTCTTGAGTGGGGGGAATAGATAAATGATATCCCAAGAGTTATCTTGTACACTTGCAAGTATGAGTGCAACAATTTTTTATTGCTTTTACAAATTTACCATGGTCAGTTTCAGCTCATACTAAGGGTAGCAAAGGATGTAGATAGCAGAAGTGAAAACTGGGGCAAGGGGTGGATGGGTGGATCAGTGGGGAGGGTTAAGGACAGAAGCAGCTGGGCTTGGTTCAATGCATTGAGGGAAGGAGGGCTTATATTTATTTAGGTCCCCAAAGTGAGTGTTAAAGATGTTGGCAACATCTGATGGCTCCTTAATGAGACAATCATTCTTGGTAAGGGTTACTGTCTTATCCTTTTTGGTCCTGCCAAGTAGTTCATTATCTGTGTTCTAGGTGAGTTTAGGGTTGCCCCAGCCCCTGATGTGTTTGTCCTTCAGGAATTTAATTTTGGCTGCACTAACTACAGATTTGCAGCTGTTACAGAGAGTCTTGTATTGTTGCAGGAGGTTGGGGAGTTTCAGTTTTCTATACATGGACCAGGCCTTGTCCCTCTTCTGCATGAGGTGTAAGAGAGCAGGAGTGACCCATTCAAATTTTTTGCTTCTGATTGAGTTTTTTAAAGGGGGTAAGGGAGTTGTAAGTTGCAAGTTCTCAATAAAACTTACTAAATTATCCCACTTGCCAGGATTGTTTTTTGTCTGAAAGTACCAGACGACCATTTTTTAACATAGCTACAGCAAACTGTGAGTTCTTTCTTTACATTGCATCTCTGGCCCGCTCATCCTCTTTGTTGCCTTTGTTTTGCAAGGCCCTACATGTCTGCCTAGTCCTACATAACAGGTGTGTGCATGGCTCATTTGATAGCATCTATGCCTCCAGGCCAGAAAGTCAAGGATTCTAGTCCCACAGAGGATTAGGCTCATAACATCAAAGCTAGAACCCAAGTGCAGTACTTGTGGGATACTGCATTGTCAGGGTGAGCCATTCTTTGGATGAGACATTAAACTGAGGTCCCTTCTGCCCACCTCTTGTGCTGTTCTGGTGGGAGTCCAAGTGAAAGTAAAAGAACCCAAGATACTTTTCACAAGACATGGGGTATTTTTTTTAAAAGAATATGGGCAGGATTCACAAAGCAGATGTGCAGGGTGCAAATAAGATAAGCCGGCACAAATGCATGGCATCATCCCCAAACAGTGGGATTCACAGAAAGATGTGCCGCAAGATGTACTATGCACACCCCCACTGTGAATACCACTGAAGTGCCATGGCGCAACCTGAGATGCTCCAGCACAACCAGGATGCACAGAAGCACCCTGGACAATACAACACTGAATAAGGAGCAAGTTAGTAAGGGACTCAGGAGCAACAGGGGGAGACTGCAGTGACACAAAGGATTAGCTTTTATTTACCGGGTAAGCACACTAGACAATGAATGCCTATTTTCTGGTATGATGCAAGTGAACAGCCTTGCAGGGGCTAGTCAGATTGCCAAGGTGCGGAGACTGGCCAAAGCAGATGAGGTGCACAGACAGAGCACACACACATTGACACCTGGAAGCATCAGACACACTCAACACAGAGGCCCAACAGGCAAAGATGCCATGCACATGGGTGCATGGTAAGATGAGCCACAACAGCAGAGGTGCACTGTGGAGCACAGCAGAGTATGCCACACAAATCCTGGTGCACAGGAACACAGCAAAGTGGACAAGGGAACTGCCACACAAGGGCACACAGGGGGACAGGCACAACAGCACTAAGGCTGAAGGCCATGTCCCACACAGGTGGAAAATACCCATAGGCAATGTGGACCTCAAGAAGAGTGGCACAACAACAGGAGACTAGTACAATAGAAGCTACCAGCATGCACCACTCCCAGAACAGGGGCACTGTGAAGGCCAGCACTGTGTAATGCCTAACAACAGGCCAGACACAACAGGGAGGGAGCACACTGAAGCGGGCATGAAAGGTGGACAGGGTGATGGGTGTGCAGTACCACAGGTGCACATGTGTTAATGGGAACAAAGGTACAGTGAAAACTAGCAAGCACAATGGAGCACATGCACAAGGTACAATGAATGACCACAGACACAATTAGCAATATAAAACTCTTTAGTAAAATATGAAAGGTAACAAAAGGAACTATGTACAATGTTAAAACAACAGTAGGAACAGGGATAGTGTGGTGTGGGAATCAGGACAGCAACATATGAAACAGTATACAGGATGGTGATGGTAAGGTGGTGGGGGAACGGGGGACAGCATCAGGCAATGGAGATGGGCATGGAGGGTGGGGGTCAAACAACAAAGGGGCTATGTACAGGTGTCCCAGTGACCTAGCATGCAGGATGGGTCACAGCCTAGCAGCCACCCCTTGGCCCCCTGGTACTCAGCACCCAGACAAGTTGTGTGATGGCATGCAGGAGCTGCTCCTGTCATCTGTAAAGTGGCTCCATAGCCCTCTGGAGCCCCCTCCTGAGCTGCAACCCTGCCATCTGCCCAAAGATTCCTCTCCTCCACCGCCCTGGCACACCTGACTGTACTTTCCATGGACCTACAGTGGGGACACAGACAACAGGTACTATGTGCCATGGTCCACACCTGCCCCCCCTTGCCCACTACGTGAGTGTGCAGGAGGCAGCCACCATGACAATGGCCAACAGCCTGCCAGACCCACCGCACACCAGCAACAGGCTGACACACAGTGCCACACTGTGACCGTGCAATGGTACTCAGACAGCACAAGGCCCACATGTGCATGCAGAGGTCAGCACAGAGGAGTACGCAGCCATGTCCCACACAGCATGTGCAGATGCCAGCAGACTTCACAACCGTGCAGGCTCTGTCCGAACACCAATGGAGCACCACAGTGTGCCTATGGTCTGCAGCAGACACGCACAAGGTGGACAGACACAATGGAGCCATGTGCACAGTGGCCCTAGCACACACCACCATGGCCACACCCCATGTGTGCACGTCACATGCAGCACACAGACATACATGTGTGGCCATCAATGGCCTGCAGAGGGCACTGCCTCCCCGATGAGCACATAGATGATGTACAAGTAGAACACTCACCTGCACCTGCACAACCTGATGCCTGGCCTCCACCACCAGCCCTAGCGAGCTTGGCCTCCGCCCCTGTCACAGCCCTCCACCTGTCTGCTAGCCCTGCAAGGGAAACACAAGCAAAGAGCACCATGAGGAGATGATAGATGTGTACTCCCCCATGTCCCACAGCAACACCACAGGTGCCCGCAAGCAGTGATGGACCCACCCCCACAGGGCCCCAGTGAAGGCACCCCAGTCAGCGTGCAGTAACACACATCACCCCAGCCCATGCCCACTATGGTTGAGTGTGGATGGATGTGTGCATTCCAACATCTGAACCACAATGTGGCCGCCACAGTGCCCATGCACCCTCCAATTGTGCACCATGCCACACACGGTTACACACAGTGGCCATGTCTGCACCCCACATGCCACAGGGGCACAGTGTGCCACGTGTGTGTGTGTGTGTGTGTGTGTGTTTGGGTGTGTGTGTTTAGGATGAGGACCTTGCACCTGTGCACACTTCCCCCAACCCCAGAAACAGACCCATTCTTGCCTGTGTTGCTGTATGATGTTCTGACTTACCTGGTCATGGCACTGCACCCCTGTGTGCCTGATCATGGAGGCTCTGGAGCCTGACCAGGTCCAGGCACTGCAGATCCCCATAGTGGTGCCTGCATTGCTCCCCCATGTGCTCCACACCGGTCCTGCACACCAGACACTCCGCTACCCTCACCCACACTGCTGAGCATGGCTCAAGTGAGGTCCTGGGTCCCAAATAGCTGGTCCTCCAGAGCATTAACCAGTGCCACAAGATTCACAAGCTCCACCTCTCCCCCAGTTCATATCCCTGGGCCCTGCTGCCTGAGCATGTGGCATCATTTTTAAATGGTTCTCCGGAGCAGGTGTGCACTGATCAGGCTGCTGGTGTGCAATGGCCCACTCATGCCACCTGCGTGATAGGCCATCGGGCACCAGACCACACATCATGGTGTTGCGGCATGGCAATGTGGGATTGCCACCCATTGCATGTCACCGCACATGTGCAGTGTGCACTGCATGGGTGGGAGACCAGGGTTAGGGGTCATGACCAGCTCGCACATGCACATTCCGCATGTTTCTGCCATATTGTGAAAGCCAAACAATGCCACACACAGTGCACTGGGACTGCACAAACTGCCAGTGTTGCACCATGCACTGCAGGTGCTCACTGACACTATGTCACACCAATACACCATTCACACACTCAGTGAGTCATACAGCACTGCATCAATGGTGCATGGTGACCTGGATGCGCTGCCATCATCGATCGCGCTACTGGAACCACCGGACAGTTTGCACTATGTCTGGCATGTCACTAAGTCTGCATCATGCATTCATGAGGATACACCATGATACTTGCACCATATTCAGGAAATGCACCCTAGTTGACTGTACATGTGTGGGGAATGCATCTTAGGTGGATGCACTCAACGCATCAGTTGTGCTTTGCTGATTGAGATGATCTGGGGCCAATTATGCAATTCACAGACAATGCTCCCAAATCAGCTCATTGCCAAATTCTGATGCATCTCATTACGGAGACTCTCAACCTTATATGCATGCCCTGAGCTACAAATGCCACTGAATGTGCCTCCACATGCCTCAGGTGACTGATAGGAATTGCATCCTTGAAGATAGGTCTGTTCACATTCTACCATTTACAGCTTGTCAGCACAGTACGACAGTGGGGATTTGAAGTCATATGGGGTGCTGTGTTTGTACAGCATCCAGCCACTGTGCTAGCACACATCCACATTTACCTGCACTGTGCTAATGCCCGCATATTGTCACCCACAGGAACCACAGTGTCCAGACAGGATTCAGCTGCCTGAAGGAGATGTCCAAATCTTGCAGAGGATGAGGACAGAGTGCTGCTGGAGGCCTACCTCATAAGGCAGGACATCCTGGCTGGCGGGGTGGCAGCTGCCAGCAGACGGATAAGGGCTGGGAGGCAGTAACTAGGCATGTGAATGCCTATGGAAAGTATAACAGAACACAACAGGAGTGCAGGAAGCACTTCAATGATGAGAAGAGGAGGGCCAAGGAGAAAAAGGCCAACATGAAGGCCTCCCTGGTTGGGAAAGGGGGTGGGCCACAGAATGGTGTGTGCCTCACACCCAATGAGGGGTTGCTGGTGGCCAGCATGGACTGGACAGCTGTGCTGGGAGTTCCTGGTGGGGGCTTCCAGACAGGTGGCAGTCCATCACAGCACTGTGAGTCTACATGTCCCAAGAACCGTGCCTGTCTGTGTGTGTGTGCCATGGGTGCCCCGACTAGCCCCACCATGGGACGCTAAGCACCCATGTGTCGCTGTATCCCCGTCTGCTTACTGTGTGCTGCAGTTGCATGGAATACTGCCCCTGTGCAGCACAGGGAGGGGGTCCACCCTTGTTGAGTGGGGGTGATCATCTAGAATGATATACCCACGGGTGGTGGCCAGGGGGTTGGGCTGGTCACTCACATGCCAATGATTGCCTGTACAGGCCTCGGTGTATGCCTGCATTCACCAGTGCATGGCAGCAGCAGTGGCCCCATGGCCAGCAGTCCCCTGTATGGCATGTCAGCCGCACCTATGGCACACATGCATTTCACTCTGTACATGCCTGTCTGAACACGCCATTCACACATGTCAGTAACCATGTTTCCCTTCTCTCTTACAGTTCCATCACACCTCATGGGTGCTGTCATGGCTGGTGTACCCCATGATGACCTAGCGGGGGAGGAGGCCTGGCCATCACACTGGGCCGCAACCAGGGCTGTGGCTGATGCAGTACCAGGCCCTTCAAATGTCACTACAGCACTGGATGCAGTGCCAGTTGTTGCAGGGCCATCAGACCCCTCCATGAACGGTGCCATGGCTGGTGGCTATGATCGCTCATGGCTGGTAAGCATACTGGGTTTGGCTGATGATGACCCAGAGGACAGGGTGGACATTGCAGATGCAATCTAAATATTGTTTAGTGGGTAATGGCTCTCTTCTAGATTCTTCAGCCCCCAATCTAGGCTTTCAAATTCAAGAAAAAATGTAGGAAATGTTGGGGGGCCCTTTGAAGTAAACACTCTTTGCTCCAGTTATTGTTCTTCAATCTTTCTTTTTATTTCTCTTCCCCCTACATTTCGTTCGACTTGGAGCTTGTTCACAGGGTTTATTCTTTGTTACACATCTGTAAATACATTTATTTTATGTCATTGATCAGCATTTTTTTTATATGATATTGTTACATTTTTAATTCTTTGGTGTATACACATACCATTCAATAAAGATTGTTGCTTGTGCACCCTTGTATATATTCTTAATTTTTCACAGGGTTAATTTATTTGTACTTGTTTAGATCCTAAGTTGCATCCTAAAAAGACATACACAGTATGTTAGTGAACACAGCACTGCTAACAACTTGGAACAAGGTTTAACTACTGCCTGTAAGGCTCGTTCCCCATATTTCTTGGTTTGCAGCATACCTTATATATATTACTTAAAACTTCTTGTCTTTCTTGTAAAGAATAATTTTGGACCTGTAATGACATAAACATATTTTTTTGTAAAGCTTTGCTGTTATTATGTTGTTTAATATTATAATGTGGCCACATTGTGGCTTCTATTTACTTATTTTGTTGACAGCATACCTTAAAGGAAGCTGTGAGCTTCTTAGAATGGAATTAGTGTTCTTTGTAGTCTGTGAAAACATAGTCATAGTATTCCCCATTGGTCTCATAGCCATCATTTTACTTTTATAATTAAAGGTTCTAATACCAACTTCTAAATATTCTTTAATATTTTAACTGCTTACCCTCACTCCTTCTGGCTCAAGTATCTCTTTTTTTTGGTTAAGTTCCTCTGCATGTAAGCACTGAAGCCCAACAAATTTTAATGGTAGCTACTTCCTGATAACCTCTTGCCGGTTTTTGTGAGATCCCATGGTGTGTCTAACAATGTCGTCACACCCAGTTGTTCGCACCTGTGCGATCTCGGTTGCTAAGCAACCGAACACTACTGCACTGATCAGTGCAGTTGGGTACTCACAAAAATGTGCTATTTGTTCCTAGTTGCTGCAGCTCTGTGCTAGTTTACTTTTTTATTTATTTTTTAACTTACTTGAGAGGTTATTAAAATGAAAACACATTATTCTCATACCATGTTTTCTTTTCACAGGGTGACATAAGAGTAAAGAGGATCTTTTGCTAATATCTACAGTTCTCTTGCTTGATTAAAAATGCTGCAAATAAATTCCTGGATTCTCAGAAGTATTATTTGTTATTATATCACCTTACATTACTGCTTTCTGAAACCCAAACTGTGAAATTCATAATGTAATATAAACCGTCATTATTGTTTACTTGCTGAGGGGTCAATTGCAATTTGATCTTCCTATTCATTAAATATTTATCAATCACTCAGTGGCTTAAAATTGTCTTCTCAGATCAGTTCTCTAGTTCACATTATACCAAGCTTGTTAAACACCATAGTATTGTTTAAACAATCATTATTCAGATAACACTGGGGTCAAATGCAACTTGACCTCCCTGTCATAAATACTGAAAGCTGATCTGTAGGTAAAACATCATTTTTACTCTTTTAGATAGTGATTGTACTACGTTATTTATAATGTCTCTATATTTTAACTTCTCTTAGTACATTTGCTATAACAGCATTTTTTGTTATCTCTCTGGGATTGATCACTGCTTATTTATTTTGTTGAGGGGCCAGTTGCTATTCGGCCTCCCCTTCATTAAATACTTGGCACTCACTTCATGGTTTAGGATTTTCTTTACAGATCATTTCTCTAGCTTATAATAAAATACAAACATTTATTATTTTCTGAGGGGTCAGTTGCAGTTTGACCTTCCCCTTCCTTAGGTTCTTGTCAATCATGCCATAACTTAAAATTATCTTCACAGATCAATTCTCTACCTCACATTCTACCAAACTTGGAAATACCATAGTACTGTTTAAACAATAAGTATTTAGATATCACTGGGGTCAAATGCAAGTTGACCTCCCTGTTAAAAATACTGAACTTGCTGCTTATTTATTATGCTGAGGGGTCAGTTGCTATTTGACCTTCTCCTTCACAGTCACTCCATGGTGTAAAATTATCTTCATAGATCAATTCTCTAGCTGACATCAAACCAAACTTTTAAACACCATAATACTGTTTAAAACAATCAAATAACAGAGGGGTTAAATGCAGCTCGACCTCTCTGTTGTCAATATTGTAAGTTGTCCTGGAGGTAAAACATCATCTTTACACTTTTAGATAGTGATTGTACTGTTATTTAGAATATCCATGTGTTTTGACTTCTCATAGTACACTTACTACAACAATGTTATTTTTATCACCTTTGGGTCAATTGCTACTTGACCTCCCTGTTGTAAGTGTTACAAGTTGTTCTATAAGTTAAATCTCTACTTCATTTAGTATATCCCTGTACTGTTAACTTCTCATAGTTTACTTTATACAGTAACATTATTGTGATCATACTGGGGTCAATTGCTATCTGACCTCCTTATTGTGAATGTCAAAAGTTATTTCTACTGGTTAAATCTTTACTTTACTAGTTTACTAATTGATTTCTATATAATGTGCATTTGATTTAACATGTTATATCTACCCTTTCAGTTCTATACAATCTAAATGCATGCCTGCCAGTTTGTTTCTACATTCATCCCAATCCTGTTGTCTAATGTGTTCATGTGAAATATCCACCTCATTTCAGCTGTTAAAAGATAATAACATTTTTACCTCCAGGACAACTTACAATATTGACAACAGAGAGGTTGAGCTGCATTTAACCCCTCTGTTATTTGATTGTTTTAAACAGTAAGGAAGTGATTCTGCCGCTGTACAATGGACTGGTTAGACCATACCTTGAGTACTGTGTACAGTACTGGAGACCACATTTGAAGAGGGACATACAGCTCCTGGAGAGGGTACAGAGGAGGGCAACAAAGATGATATGAGGACTAGGGGATTTGACTTATGAGGACAGACTTGAGGAGCTCTGCCTGTTTTCATTGGAGGAGAGGAGAGACAGGGGGGACATGATTGAGCTCTTCAAGTACCTCAAGGGAATAAATAGGGTAAACATGGAGGGGATCTTTAGACTAAAGCAGGGAGGTATCACCAGAGGGCATGGTTTGAAGTTGGAAGGTGGAAGGGTGAGGGGGGAAAAGAGGAGGAGGTTTTCACAGAGAGGGTGGTGGACCCTTGGAATGCACTGCCTGGTGAGCTGGTTCAGAGATCCACAGTGGAGGGCTTCAAGAGAGGGTGGGACAGACACAGAAAGTGGATGTATCAGATGATGGCCTGTCCCGGGGGGGTGGGGATGGATGATAGGGGTTTCTAGAGAACAAGGGATGGGAGGGTCTCGGCACCCAACTAAGGATCTAGGTTCGAGCAGACTCGATAGACCATAAGGCCTAATCTGCTGGCAAATTGTATGTTAGTATTATGGTGTTTAAAAGTTTGGTTTGATGTCAGCTAGAGAATTGATCTATGAAGATAATTTTAAACCATGGAGTGATTGTGAAGGAGAAGGTCAAATAGCAGCTGACCCCTCAGCATAATAAATAAGCAGCAAGTTCAGTATTTTTAACAGGGAGGTCAACTTGCATTTGACCCCAGTGGTATCTAAATACTTATTGTTTAAACAGTACTATGGTATTTCCAAGTTTGGTAGAATGTGAGGTAGAGAATTGATCTGTGAAGATAATTTTAAGTCATGGCATGATTGACAAGTACTTAAGGAAGGGGAAGGTCAAATTGCAAGTGACCCCTCAGAAAATAATAAATGTTTGTATTTTATTATAAGCTAGAGAAGTGATCTGTGAAGAAAATCTTAAACCATGAAGTGAATGCCAAGTATTTAATGAAGGGGAAGCCAAATAGCAACTGGTCCCTCAGCAAAATAAATAAGCAGCAATCGATCCCAGAGAGATAACAAATAATGCTGTTATAGCAAATGTACTAAGAGAAGTTAAAATATAGGGACATTATAAATAACATAGTACAATCACTATCTAAAACAGTAAATATTATGTTTTACCTCCAGATCAACTTTCAATATTTATGACATGGAGGTCAAGTTGCATTTGACCCCAGTGTTATCTGAATAATGATTGTTTAAACAATACTATGGTGTTTAACAAGCTTTGTATAATGTGAGCTAGAGAATTGATCTGAGAAGACAAGTTTAAGCCACTGAGTGATTGATAAGTATTTATTGAATAGGAAGATCAAATTGCAATTGACCCCTCAGCAAGTAAACAATAATGACTATTTGTATTACATTCTGAACTTCACAGTTTGGGTTTCAGAAAGCAGAAATGTAAGGTGATATAATAACAAATAATACTTCTGAGAAACCTGGAATTTATTTGCAGCATTTTTAATCAAGCAAGAGAACTGCTGATATTAGCAAAAAATCTCTTTACTCTTATGCCACCCTGTGAAAAGAAAACATTGTAGGAGAATAATGTGTTTTCATTTTAATAACCTCACAAGTAAGTTAAAAAATAAATAAAAAAAGTAAACTAGCACAGAGCTGCAGTAACTAGGAACAAATTGCACATTTTTGTGAGCACCCAACAACACTGGTCAGTGCAGTAGTATTCGGTTGCTTAGCAACCGAGATCGCACAGGTGCGATTGACTAGGTGTGATGACATGGTTAGTCACACCATGGAATCTCACAAAAATGGGTGAGAGGTTATCAGGAATTAGCTACCATTAAAATTTGTTGGGCTTCAGTGCTTACATGCAGAGGAACTTAACCAAAACAGGAGAAACTTGAGCCAGAAGGAGTGAGGATAAGCAGTTAAAATATTAAAGAATATTTAGAAGTTGGTATTAGAACCTTTAATTATAAAAGTAAAATGATGGCTATGAGACCATTAGGGAATACTATGATTATGTTTTCACAGACTACAAAGAACACTAATTCCACTCTAAGAAGCTCACAGCTTCCTTTAAGGTATGCTGTTAACAAAATAAGTAAATAGAAGCCACAATGTAGCCACAGTATAATATTAAACAACATAATAACAGCAAAGCTTTACAAAAAAAATATGTTTACGTCATTACAGGTCCAAAATTATTCTTTACAAGAAAGACAAGAAGTTTAAATTAATATATATAAGGTAAGCTGCAAACCAAGAAATATGGGGAGCAAGCCTTACAGGCAGTAGTTAAACCTTGTTCAAAGTTGTTAGCAGTGCTGTGTTCATTAACATACTGTGTATGTCTTTTTAGGATGCAACTTAGGATCTAAACAAGTACAAATAAATTAACCCTGTGAAAAATTAAGAATATATACTAGGGTGCACAAGCAATGATCTTTATTGAATGGTATGTGTATACACCAAAGAATTAAAAATGTAACAATATCACATAAAAAAAAATGCTGATCAATGACATAAAATAAATGTATTTACAGACGTGTAACAAAGATTAAACCCTGTGAACAAGCCCCAAGTCAAGCGAAACATAGAGGGAAGAGAAATAAAAAGAAAGATTGAAGAATAGTAACATGAGTGAAGAGTGTTTACTTCAGAGGGCCCCCCAACATTTCCTATATTTTTTCTTGAATTTGAAAGCCTAGATTGGGGGCCGAAGAACCTAAAAGTGAACCATTACCCACTAAACAATATTTACATTGTATCTTTTTGATTCACTTTTGTAGGCTAAAGTGAGTATATAGTGGAAGTTGGTTTATTTCTTAGAAAATTGTATAAATTTTTACAGTTTGAAGTAGGCTTTAACAGCCACACAAGAGGTGTAGCACATTAGCAGACAAATAAGTTTATTGTAAAATATACGTAGATATTAACAATGAACAGACCAAATATGGATGCATTTACAGATACAGGAAGCAGTATACAAAGTAATTTACAATTTGTGACATTTTCAGATGAGAAGAAGAAGAGACTGTTCACAGCCACTAGAGGAGACAGGGACCTTTCTGTACAGATAGGTGAAGGCCCAAAACAACTTGCCCAAAAAACAGAAAATTTGAAATACAAAAACTGCTGTTTAGAGTGACATGGTCTAACACTAACACAATATTTACAACACAATAGAATACCCAGAGGGTTAAGAATCAATGTTGAACCTAACCCGGGCATAAAATCAGAAAAATTAGACAATAAATGGGATCGGATCAGAAATAAGGCTAGTTGTGATTTTATGTATGCCCTCATCAAAGCCGTAATAGATGAGAGGCACATATTAGAAAATGATATAAAATTAGTGGAAGAATCATTGAAATTAAAGATGCAAGAAGAAGAATTTAAGAAAAATCCAGAGGACTGTAAACAAAAATTGGAAGAATATGAGGAAAGATTAAAACAACAAAAAATAAAAAAGTTTATAAGTGACACAAATGATTATAGGGACAACAAGATATATACCTACAAGAAATACAACAGGAGACAACAGTCATATAATCAGTACTACACATATGAAAGTACAGATAGTGATAGCAGCTATACAAGGGACTCACAAAAAGACACAGAGCAACAACATACAGTATAACACAAAAACCAGGACCATCAAATATAGATAGTACAGAGAATAGATATGAACTTAGATACCAAACAGAGATTTACATACGGGGGAAGGATTCAGAGGGGGGAGGGGAGGCAGGGGAGGAGGAATAGGTGGAAGGCAAACTAGACAAATGAGAGGCAGAGGCAAATAAATACACACGAAGACATTATACCTATATTCAATTTGAGCAAAAGAACACTAACAATGGAAGAAATAAAAGTTCTGAGTTTAGGATTATCATTTGCCCCTACCCAGCCAGTTAATCTGTTCAACCTGGAAGTAGACCTGCAAAAGTTTTACAGGAATCTAAGCCTAAAAAATCAATTTGGTGGAAGTGACACCACAGTTGCTACATACAAACAAAGTCTTAAAGAGAATACGCAAATTAGACCAAAATATAATCCACCTACTGGTAAAAATCATGGCATAGAATCATTTTGTAAAATTACAGAAAAAGAAATAATGGGACTATTTAAAACCAAAGAAAGTATGAACCCAGAATGGAATAATTTAGCTAAAAAAGAAAGAGAAGCATTAGAGAATTCAAAGCAAGATCAAACAATCATAATTAAGAGTGCGGATAAAGGAGGGGGTATAGTTGTCCAAGATAGGACACAATATAAGGAAATGTGCATGAACTTACTTATGAACACAGAAAATTATGAGGTTTTACAAGAAGACCCAACTAAAAAAATAAAACAGGAAATTGATGCCTTGCTTAATGAATATGAAGCCATGCAATGGATAGAACCATAGGAAAGCTAAAATATTATCCACAGATTTCCAGAGAATACCAACATTTTATTCTATACCTAAAATTCACAAACATGCAACTAATCCACCTGGCCGACCAATAGTCTCAGGCATTGAATCTACCTTTGAACCAATTTCAAAACATATAAACTTTCACCTACAACCATTGCTAGAAAAAACAAAATCTTATGTTAAGGATACTACAGACATGATCTTGAAATTACAAAAAACCACAGAACAAGATTTAAGTGAAGAAACCATCTTAGTGACATTTGATGTAGCAGATTTATACACATCTACCCCACATCAGGAAGGGATTCAATGTCTGGGGTACGTACTAGATACTAGGGGCAGGAACAGCTCACCTAAAACCAGAATACTACAAGAAATGGCAGATATAATATTGAAAAGGAATTATTCTGAGTTCAATGGGACATTCTATCAACAGAATAAGGGGACAGCAATGGGTTCCACAATGGCACCAGCATATATCAATGCATATACGGACAATTTTGAAAAAACACATATTTGTTTTAGAAAACAACAGCAAAATACAAACTTGGCTTCATTTTATTGATGATATTTTTATGTTATGGAAAGGAACACAGGAAGAACTTATTAAATTCCATGAGGAACTAAATAAAAAGATAAAGATCTTAAGTTTGTGATGAATGTTGATAAAAAAGAAGTATCATATCTAGACCTCAAGATAAAAAAGGTAAACAACGAGATAGAAACAGCACTTTATAGGAAGGAAACAGATAGAAACACCATATTACATGGTAATAGTTTCCATGAAACCAAGCTTAAACAGAGTATTCCATACTCTCAGTTAACTTGAGTGAAACAAAACTGTACATCAATACAAGAAGCACAGAAAGAATCAAAAATCATGTTAAATAGGTTCATAGACAGAGGATATAAGCCTAAGGCATTGAAACAAGCAGAAGAAAAATTAAAAATAAGACACAAGAGGACCTATTAAAAAGTAAATGACCCAAAACAAAGCCACAAAGAATTGTATTTGCTACTAAATACAATCATAAGTTAAAAGAAATTAGACAAATAATAAACAAACATTGGCCTTTAGTTGGAATGGAGAGTGAACAAAATACCAGAACTTTAAATAAGCCCATAATAGCTGCAAAAGAGTACAGGAATCTTAAGGATCAATTAGTAAAATCTCAATTTAAATTACCAGAAAACAAGGAAGCATAACTACTATTTAGGACCATTAGCACAGGCATGGTCCCTTGTGGCAAGTGCTCAGTATGTAGTCATACATCAAGAAAACAAACATTCATACATCCACATACTGGGCATGGTCATCCAATTAGACGCCATATTAACTGCATGACAGAAGGGTTAATACATGTAACACAATGCCCTTGTGATAAGCTGTATATTGGATAAACTAGTTGGATGCTCAAGACCCGCATACAAGAACATAAGGGAGATATAAGAAGATAAATCCCCAGCAGCAACACATTTTGAACAAGCAGGCCAGAATGGAGCTTCTTTAAGGTTCTGGGGACTTGAAAGCACAGACACTAGAAAGAGGAGGTACAACTGGATTATCTTTTATGATTTAAGTGAGGGATATTTCAGAGAACATTAGATAAATGACGGATGAATGAACAACCTGTATGTGTATTTAGATCGAGATTGAACTAAAAAGGGTAGATATACTATGTAAAAACAAATAAACATTATACAGAAATCAATTAGTAAACTAGTAAAGTAAAGATTTAACCAGTAGAAATAACTTTTGACATTCACAACAGGGAGGTCAGATAGCAATTGACCCCAGTATGATCACAATAATGTTACTGTATAAAGTAAACTATGAGAAGTTAACAGTACAGGGATATACTAAATGAAGTAAAGATTTAACTTATAGAACAACTTGTAACACTTACAACAGGGAGGTCAAGTAGCAATTGACCTAATGGTGATAAAAATAACATTGTTGTAGTAAGTATACTATGAGAAGTCAAAACACATGGATATTCTAAATAACAGTACAATCACTATCTAAAAGGGTAAAGATGATGTTTTACTTCCAGGACAACTTACAATATTGACAACAGAGAGGTCGAGCTGCATTTAACACCTCTGTTATTAGATTGTTTTAAACAGTATTATGGTGTTTAAAAGTTTGGTTTGATGTCAGCTAGAGAATTGATCAATGAAGATAATTTCAAACCATGGAGTGATTGTGAAGGAGAAGGTCAAATAGCAACTGACCCCTCAGCATAATAAATAAGCGGCAAGTTCAGTATTTTTAACAGGGAGGTCAATTTGCATTTGACCCCAGTGGTATCTAAATACTTATTGTTTAAACAGTACTATGGTATTTCCAAGTTTGGTAGAATGTGAGGTAGAGAATTGATCTGTGAAGATAATTTTAAGTTATGGCATGATTGACAAGTACCTAAGGAAGGGGAAGGTCAAATTACAACTGACCTCTCAGAAAATAATAAATGTTTGTATTTTATTATAAGCTAGAGAAATGATCTGTGATGAAAATCTTAAACCATTAAGTGAGTGCCAAGTATTTAATGAAGGGGAGGCCGAATAGCAACTGGCCCCTCAGCAAAATAAATAAGCAGTGATCGATCCCAGAGAGATAACAAATAATGCTGTTATAGCAAATGTACTAAGAGAAGTTAAAATATAGGGACATTATAAATAACATAGTACAATCACTATCTAAAACAGTAAAGATGATGTTTTACCTCCAGATCAATTTTCAGTATTTATGACAGGGAGGTCAAGTTGCATTTGACCCCAGTGTTATCTGAATAATGATTGTTTAAAATATACTATGGTGTTTAACAAGCTTGGTATAATGTGAGCTAGAGAATTGATCTGAGACGACAATTTTAAGCCACTGAGTGATTGATAAGTATTTAATGAATAGGAAGGTCAAATTGCAATTGACCCCTCAGCAAGTAAACAATAATGACTATTTGCATTACATTCTGAATTTCACAGTTTGGGTTTCAGAAAGCAGAAATGTAAGGTGATATAATAACAAATAATACTTCTGAGAAACCTGGGCCCAGATATTCAAACTGCGCCAGGCTGTGGCGCAAGCTTGGGCACAGCTCAACTTGGCTGTGCAGAGGTGTGGACTGGGTGATATTCAACAGAGCTGCACCATGGCACAGCATCGTTGAATATCGCACCCTGGCCACCTGCAATGTGCATGACGCAGTGGCCAGAGTGGAGCATGGGGATGCGCTAGCACAAGTTCTATTGTGCTATGCACAGCAACTGCGATATTCAAAACTTGACAAGCAAATGGGGCCATAATGTATGCAAGGCACAAATGGGGCCATTTGCATGTCATTATGGCCCCATTTGCATGCAGGTGCACCGATCCCTGGTGACTTGCGCCTGGCAACCTGCCAGGCAGCAGCCGTCGGGGACCAACGCCCCCTGCAGCCAGCAATGTGCTCCACAGCCTGATCACGGGCTGCAGTACAACAAGGAAATCCAATATCCCTGGTGGTCCAGTGGACCGCTGTCTGCCTGATTGCGGGCATTTGTATTATAATAAAGATTAATCTGTCCAATATCCCTGGTGGTCCAGTGGACCACCCCACCACCCACTGAATCCCACTGCCCCGCTTCCCCCCCGGTCAGCCGGCGGGTGGTAGCACCCACCCGCCTGCTGCCCCGCCGCCTACCGACTGACACTGTCAGGAGGGCTGTACGCCCATTGATTCACAGCGTGAGCCAATGGGTGTAGTCGATTTGTACTCACATTCCAGATATGTGAATGATTCACATTCACAAATCTGGAATGTGTAGTACGGTACGATGCTAGCTTGCCCATTGGCTCACGCTGGAACCAATAGGCATACAGCCCTACCAACGGTGTCAGTCAGCGGGCTGCAGGGCGGCAGGTGGGTGGTGTGCTGCCGCCCGCTAGCTGACCGAGGGGAGCGGGGCGGTGGGATTCAGTGGGCGGGTGGGGTGGGGGTCCACTGACCACCAGGGATATTGGGCTATTATTGTATTATTTAGCCTGCGATCTGGTGGGCAGGTCCACTGGACCACCAGGGATATTGGACAGCAGTCGTGTTTTTTACAAATGCCCATGATTGGGCATGAGAGGGTGCCACCAGGTGTAGCCGGAGCTCAGGTGGCCACCCACAGGTGGCAGCTGCCATGTTGTGCCCTGCAATGTGGCAGCTCACCTGTGGGTGGCCATCAGTTGTTCCTTTTTTTTTGGATCAACTTTGTGCTGGTGCAGGTAGAGGTTGCACATGCATGGCTCTGCACATCCTGGGCTGAATAGCGGGCTGTGCAGGGTATGCATGAGCACACACCCCCACCAGCGCCTGCATACAATACTGATGTGCTCCGGTGCATCGGGATTTGTGCCATGCACTTTTCTCTTTTGAATGTCGTGCCAGCGCGCATCAGTGAGTTGCACATGGTGGAACACTGTTGCGCCATGCGCAACCCTTTTGAATATCTGGGCCCTGGAATTTATTTGCAGCATTTTTAATCAAGGCTAGAGAACTGTTGATATTAGCAAAAAATCCTCTTTACTCCACATTTATGTCACCCTGTGAAAAGAAAACATGGTATGAGAATAATGTGTTTTCATTTTAATAACCTCACAAGTAAGTTAAAAAATACATAAAAAAAGTAAACTAGCACAGAGCTGTAGCAACTAGGAACAAATAGCCCATTTTTGTGAGCACCCAACTGCACTGATCAGTGCAGTAGTGTTCGGTTGCTTAGCAACTGAGATCGCACAGGTATGATCAACTGGGTGTCACGACATGGTTAGTCACACCATGGGAACTCACAAAAATGGGTGAGAGGTTATCAGGAAGTAGCTACCATTAAAATTTGTTGGGCTTCAGTGCTTACATGCAGAAAAACTTAACCAAAAAAGGAGAAACTTGAGCCAGAAGGAGTGAGGATAAGCAGTTAAAATATTAAAGAATATTTAGAAGTTGGTATTAGAACCTTTAATTATAAAAATAAAATGATGGCTATGAGACCAATAGGGAATACTATGATTATGTTTTCACAGACTGCAAAGAACACTAATTCCACTCTAAGAAGCTCACAGCCTCCTTTAAGGTATGTTGTTAACAAAATAAGTAAATAGAAGCCACAATGTGGCCACATTATAATATTAAACAACATAATAACAGCAAAGCTTTACAAAAAATTATGTTTACGTCATTACAGGTCCAAAATTATTCTTTACAAGAAAGACAAGAAGTTTTTAAGTAATATATATATAAGGTATGCTGCAAACCAAGAAATATGGGGAGCAAGCCTTACAGGCAGTAGTTAAACCTTGTTCCAAATTGTTAGCAGTGCTGTGTTCACCAGCATACTGTGTATGTCTTTTTAGGATGCAACTTGGGATCTAAACAAGTACAAATAAATTAACCCTGTGAAAAATTAAGAATATATACAAGGGTGCACAAGCAATAATCTTTATTGACTGGTATGTGTATACAACAAAGAATTAAAAATGTAACAATATCATATTAAAAAATGCTGGTCAATGACATAAAATAAATGTATTTACAGATGTGTAACAAAGAATAAACCCTGTGAACAAGCTCCAAGTCGAACGAAATGTAGGGGGAAGAGAAATAAAAAGAAAGATTGAAGAATAATAACTGGAGTGAAGAGTGTTTACTTCAAAGGGCCTCCCAACATTTCCTATATTTTTTCTTGGACATTGCAAATGCCCTGCTGGTGCTGGCATCTGGTACACAGGGGGAGTACAATGATGATCCATGTGCCACACAGATTTGGTGGGGCAGGGCCAACAACAGCCCTGCCATGGCACAAGTGCATGCATGGGTGGAACCATGCTGTGTCAGTGGTCCTGTGGCCCCAGGTGTACCCACTGGGCCTGCACATCCACCCACGGTGGTTGTTGCTGGGGGCCCTGTGTCTGGTGCTGCTGTGGGGAGAGGGACCGCTGGCACTGTTCAGCAGTGTGCTGTAGTGCAGCAGTGAGTGGCAGGGGACAATGATGCGGGTGTCCCTGGATGCATAGTGATTGCCCATGTCAATCCCTGCCCATCCAGTGGCCTTATGTGGTGCATCCACCTATGGTGGATGCAGCACAGTAGGCTGGGACCCCATCTGCCCGTCGGTGCCTTCCCCGTGATGCATCACCTGCTGATGAGGTTGAAGGCTACTCATGCCTTCTGCAGGACACTGTGGAGGGTCAGGCAACCCTAAGGGTGGAGCTGAGGGGCATTCAGATGCAACTGGCCATGGAACATGAGTCATCAGCTGTGTGGCATGCCCAGATGTTGTCAGAGGCTCGCCTACTGCAGCTGGGCCCTACTGCTGCTCTGGAGCATATTGCACTCGCTGCTGAGGTGGCACATGCAAACAGTGTGCCACAAGGCCTCCAGGCTGCCAGCCACACCCCCAGGAGTTCCTCATCCACCCCAGGTCATGGTGTCAGGTGAACCCATTGCTGTTGATGCCGTCACCACACATGGCCATCCCCAGCACCCACAAATCCAACCTGGGTCTTGGGGACATCACTCCAGTGAGCATCTGTTCACAGTCTCACTGCAGTACCCCTCCAGGTGTGGTGGACATCACCCCTGTGGCCAGTGGCACTGACTCAGTGACCACCAGGTATGGGCATGGCAGCCTAAGTGTCCGTAGCAGCAATGGTGGCTCCCACTGATGCCTGGGTTGACAGCCCCCATGGCCCCTGTTACCAGCACCCATAGCAGCCCACAGACCCGGCTAACAGTGCCTGGGTGGTGTGGGTGGCACATGTCTGCCCCAGTATGATGCCTGTGTGGGTCACCTGTGTGTTGCACCATGCATGGTTTGTGAACCCGTTGTTGTCCTGTGTGGCATGGGCATGATGAGTGTTGCCCTGTGTCTGCTGTGCACATATGCCAGCAGATGTACACTGATCCATGCCATCCCCAGCACAGACACCGTGTTTCCCCTGTCCATGTGCGTCCTGCTGTGCGTGTATCTGTGCATCACTATCACCCCCTCATTGGTGCGCTACACGATGGCTGTGTTGATGTCATCTGACCTATGGTGTAGGTGTATGGGTGGGCGGGTGGGAATGGATGTGTGTGTGTGTGGCTGCCGGTTTGTCCCACCTGTGTTACTCACCTGCAGTCACCAAAGTGCTCTTCCATGATGGTGTCCCTGTGCCACCAGGACCTGGTGATCAGGCGTGGGTCCCTGTGGGCCAGTGTCAGTCCGCCACCTTCACCATGGGATCCCTGCTTTGCTGCATCCTCCTCCTTCTCCTCCTCCTCCTCCCCAGAACTTTTGTCCTCTCCAGCCTGGACAGCTATTCCACGGTCAATGGCCATGTTGTGCAGCATAAGACAGGCCAGGAATATGCCACAGGAATTCTCTGGGCTATATTGTAGGGTACCACATGACCTATCCATGCACCTAAAGTGCATCTTCAGCATGCTGAAGACATGCTTGATGATGGTGCGTGTAGCGATGTGTGCCTCATTGTAGCACTCATCTGCCTCTGTGCCAGGTTGGCAGAAGGGTGCGAGGAGCCAGGGTCGGAGGAGATATGGCTGCATCACCTGTGGGGGGCAAAAGCAGTCTGTTACTATCATGTATACATGTGCATTGTGTACCACAGCCCCCCCAATCAACCATGGTGAGCTGGTGCAGCTACTGCCTGTCCACCCCTGTCCCTGTGGTTCACCTCCCAGTGTGTCTCCCTCCCCCACGGTGGGTCAGCGTGATCATGCACTCACCAGCAACTGCTTTCCCTGGCTTCCCTCAGCTGCTGTGTACCTGTCCATGCATGCTACCATGGCTGTCCCCACCTGTCCAGTCTGGCACTGCCTGCCCTCCATTGCCCAGAGGTCACCCATGCCTGGGTGCATGTAGTGCATTCTGCCCTGCCACATGTGTCTACTGTTCCACATCACCTCACCTTCCATGCTGCACTGTGCTGCTGTACTGCCCCCATGATGCATGCACTATTCTATCAGCGTGCCCACCTCCAATGTCCCACCTGGGCACCTTCACCTGTGCAGGCCCTGCTGAGGCCCACGCACACCTTCACTACTTCCCATGATTTGTTGCGCCATGGTGTCCAGTTTGCGGGCATGCATGCATGCCCCACCCACCCACTAGGTGGCTGCTGGTTATGTTCCTGGTTTCAAATTGGCAGAACAGGATGGATTGGTGCCAAATAAAGGTAGTGTGTGTACTCCCAGGGTGTGTGGTGCAGACATTGCTGATGCACCTTGTGGCATTGCACACCACCTGGCAGTTGATGGAGTAGAACCACTTGCAGTTCATGTATGGCATGACCTCATCACCAGGTGGTGCATAGATTGCTACATGGGTGCAGTCAATGGCTCCTATGACACCTGGCATGGGTGTCACCCTGTGAAACTGCTGCCAAGCTTCTGTCTGGTCTGTTGTATGTTTGGGAATTGGATGAATTTCAAAGCATGTGGGAACAGTGTGGTGAGGAATTGTGTGAGAAGACAAGATGTGGATGGCTGGGATATGACAGTGGTGTCTCCAGTTGGCCTCCGGAAGGTTCCTGTGGTGAGCAGACCCATTGCTGTTGTCACCTTGGTCTTCACTGATATGGCATGACCCCTTCCAGTGGGAGCCTGCATTTCATCATGGCACAGCTCACAGAGCTGCCTCGGAATTGCCCTGTTCAGGTGGTATTAGCCGACTGTTTCTGTGTCTGTCAGTTGTTCAAACATTAGTTTGGCATGATGCCACCACTGGGCAGGCCACCTATAGTGCCTTCTGCCACCACGTTGTTGATTTGCCTGTGTTCTCATCCTCATTATCATTCCACCATCAGGAATGGTGCACTATCCATCTCTGTAGCCTATGATGTGCTGTTGGTGTTCTGTCTGCTGCTGCTATCCTGCAGTCTGCCTGCTGGGGGCCTGCACTTGTCTACTTTTTTATATTTATCTTCTTATGGCACATTTGGTGAATGCACTGTGAATGCGCTGTGTATGCACATTCATTTAGCTGTGTGAATGGGGATGTGCTGTGTATGCAGCTACACGCCCCCGCCAGATGAGCCGCATATCATTATTTTTTGGCTCCGGCACATCCTGTGTGGCGCAGCACATCTGGGATGCACTGGTGCATCTCTACCCAATGTGAATGGTGCCACTGCACATTTCTGAGTTGCGCTGGTGCATCTCGAAAGCGCACAGCACATCTGCTTTGTGAATCCTGCCCTATCAACACTGTGCAAATAGGGCAGATATCAAAGCATTACAATTAACTGAATATTCAGTCCTGATCTAATCCACCCTCAGTAATCATATGAGTCAATCATTACACATAAAAGCGTGGCAGAAAAATATAACAAAACTCTACTCCACAACATTCTCCCTTAAAAAAGAACTCAGATACAAGTGACAGAGCACAGCTTCTCACCACCACCTCTGCCTACATACTTAGCTTTTCAGTGACAGCCACATAGTCCTTTTCAACAATTTCTCAAAGACCAAGGCAACACTCTGAATTCTTTCTTGCTTGTATTTCTTAGTTTGGCCTCTATCAATTTGATCAGAATTTTCAAGAAAAAATATTTTTTTCTGCAATACAAACTGATAGCAAGCATGCCATATCCGCCAATTGATACGTGAAAAAATTGCTGACAGAGTACTCTGGATCCACTTTTCCCAAGTGGCATTCATATCTACTAATATTAAAGACTAGCATGTGATACCTCTAAAGTCAAGAGCTTTTCATTCTCTAGACAGCACAGTTCAAAACTCTAAAATATGTAAATGAGCAGCCAGTCAGTGCCGCAGTAGTGCTACTGCTCATGACTCCGGTCCCCAGAGTTCGGTAAATGACTTTGAGTCACCAGAGGCGAGCCAGGAGAGGTAGATTGTGTCCCACAGGACTCTTTCTTCCTCCAGTGAGGGAGGGCTGCCACTACTGCTGCAAGACTGCCACCTTGGTGACCACAATTGGCATTGCAGGTGAGTAATGGATGTGGGAGGGAGGATGTAGGCCAAGGCCCATAGACACATGCGCAGTGTACACACACTTGGGCCTCCTAGTGTGCCATCATCCTGAGGGAGAAATGGCCTGAAGCATGGATGATCCTCTGGCCTACTTGTGCTCTGACCCCAGTCACTGTCATTCTCGGGGACACCCAAGGTACCTCAAGGACACTGGAGGAGGCAGAGGGTTGGTACCAGCTTGGCTGGTTCCCCAACAAGGGTTCAAGCTTGTGGGGTTTAATGTCTGTAAGGGTAACATGCAAAGACATCGGGGAACTGGGCTTGGTCTGCCTGGAAGAAGAAAGCAAGCCAGGCTGCAAAAACTATAAATAAAATATATGAATAATGGGTAAACATGCTCTATGCCTTCTTCAACTTGTGTAAACTTGTTCTGATACATAATCTTTCCTCTATGCTTTTATGCTTAGTGTTATCTTTAGCATTCAGTTGCCCATGAGCAAAAAGCAACACCATACAAACATAAAAAAAATAGAATTTGACAGTAGATATGGACAGCTCAGCCCACCGAGTCTGCCCATTTCCCTACCTATTTAAACAACAGATCCTAAATGATCTGTAGCTTGCCCTCTCTTTCCTACCACTAAGGTTGCATTCTGTCTGTCCCATGCATTCTTGAATCCCTTATCATTTTAGCCTCTACGACCTCTACAGGAAGGCTGTTCAATGCATCCGCCACCCTTTCTGTGAAAAAAAAACATCCTCACTTTACCCCTGAGTTCCCCCCAGCCTCATATCATGACCCGTTGTTCTTGCATATCTCTTTTTCTGAAAGATGCTGCCCTCCTGAACCTTACTGATGCCCTTGAGGTACTTGAATGTCTCAATCATATCCCCCTTCTCCCTCCTTTCCTCTGGGTATACATATTGACGTCTTTCTGTCTTTCTTCATATGTTTTCTGGAGCATTCCTTTCACCCTTTTTTTTGCCCTTCTCTGGACTGCCTCCATTCTGTTAATGTCCTTCCAGAGATGTGGTCTCCAGAACTGAACACAATTTTCCAGATGTGGCCTTACCAGTTCTTTATACAGTGACATCACCACCTGCTGTTTTCTACTGGTGATGCCTCTCCCTATGCACCCCAGCATCCCTCCGGGCCTCCCTATCACCTTCTCACATTGCTTAGCTACTTTCAGGTCACCTGTTATGATTACCCCCAGGTCCCTTTCTTTTTTTGTTGTTGTTAGTTATCTCACCCCCACACTGTGTATTCCTCTCCAGTATTCCTGTGCCCCAAGTGTGTAACTTGGCACTTCTTTGTATTGAAGTTAAGCTGCCACATTCTTGACCACTCCTCCAACTTGCTTAGGTGTCTTCTCATTCTTTGCACCCCAACCTGCTTAGGTCACTTCCTAATTCCACATTTTCCACTGGATTCTCCCATCACGTAACAGTTTTGTAAATTACCTTTTCCTCTACTTCACAGTGGGGTGGGAATACCGGAGATACATGACATAAAGTTATGAACGACAGCTTACAGTTCACACTGCAAGCCCATTAGTTGACAGTGTCAACCAATGGGATTGTAGTGTGTACAGTAAGCTATCATTCATTGATAGCTGAGTCGCTGGCAGCTGTGGAAGTATGGTAGTGGCTGTGCTGGTCAATGGCTGACTGGCTGACTGGGCCATGCTGAAGGGAGCAGTGTGAGGAGGTGATGTGGGTTCCTGAGTGGGTGGGGTCCACTAGACTACCAGGGAATGGGGCACTTTGGATTACGGAGTATACCATGATCGGGGTTTGAGGATGGGGGGGCACTGCACTATGGAAACAGGCAGGGGATATTAAGTAAATTTTTCCAAATGGGGATCAGGATGGGGAGGGGGACACTACACTATGGAAAAGAGGGCTGAGGATGAATTTATTTTTATTTTGAACAGGAATCAGGAATGGGATGGGGACACTACACTATGGAAAAGAGGGCTGGGGATGATATTAATTTTATGTCACACGGGGATCAGTAGGGGGAGGGGGGCCACTACAACGTAGACCTGGGTGGGGGACATTAGTTTTATTTTGTCCAACATGGATCCAGATGAACAAGTTTGTTTGTGGGGCTACACGGGACTGGGTGGGGGGAGGTTGCAGCCCTCCTGGTGCATCTTGCTGGGCGCATCCCTACTGATGGCAGGCAAATGGGGCCATAATGACATGCAAAGGCCCGTTTATGCCTTGCATGCCTAATGGCCTCATTTGCATTTCCCTGGCTGAATATCTGGAATTTGGGCCCCGAGTATCTGCAATTGTGCTGCACATCCCCATTCCAGGTATTCAGGCCATCCAGGGGGATGCGCTGGCACATTGTCGGTGAACCCATTTGAGCCACACACAATCTTTGCTATATTCAAATGGGATGCGTGATCGCACATCTCATTTGAATATAGCAATGTTTTGCACCAGAACATTTATTAAGGCAGCACATCTAGATGTGCCTGACATCCCCCGGCCTTTGAAAATGTGGACCCGTATATTTTAAAGATATATACTGCACATATGATAATTTGCTAAAGTTAAAAAAGCAAGATCAACTGTATATACACAAGGAAACACAGTACAGCAAAAGAGAGGACATAACTCTCACTGCATGTTTCCCACCTAGGGACACTTTTTTAAAGTTGTGCTCAGAAGTCAAAAATACTGATTTTTGATACTCCACAAACCGATTAAATATGTGAAGTGAAACACACACACAAAGTAAAGTAACCAATAAAAATCGAATGATACAAAGAGCAACTGATGAACAAAAAACATTAACTTTTTGCAAGCAATTATTTAAACCAATACATAAGATATTAAATTTTGCTAAGAATCAATGATACTGCATGAAGCTCCTTAAATACATATTGGTTATAGCAAACAGAATCTATTATTAAATGGTCTTGAATATACAAAACATTCGTTAAGATAGTACTACATTACAAGACATTAAGATGTCAAAAACAGTGCCAAAAAATAAAACAGAGTGAGGCAATATAAAAGGAACTAATACATGGGAAATGAATTGACTGGAAAAGAGAGCACAACCAGAACCTTCAAAGTTGGAGTCTGCCTGAACAGAATTTAACACAGGTTGAATAAACAACGGTAATATATCAATTAATATGGTGATCTGACTGTATTTAGATATCTGACTTGCAGGTAGTGCTGGAATTTAGGTTTTGAAGTGATCTTTTCATCTCATGCACCCTGTATTTCCTTCTGCAGTATATGGCCTCACACTGTTTACTTTTGACACTGTTTTAAAATCTTGTATCATACTACTATTTTAGTGATTGATTTGTTTAAGCAACATTATTTAATAACAAATGTGGTTTGCCTTTAAACAATATTGTATGTATCTAAGGAGTGTCCTTCAATATCATTGATTGTTAGCATAAATTAATATGTTATGTATTGATTTAAATAAATGCTAGTATAAAATTGATCTTTATCAGTTGATCTTTGTATCATTTTATTTTTATTAGTTGCTTCACTTTACATATTTTTATGGCTGCATGGTCGGAGCCATGCAGATGTATTGCTACGATGTAGGAGAGAGAAGGGACTGTGGAAGCACGTGACCGGATACCTGAACTGTGTCCTTTCACAGTGGAATTGAAGTACTTGCAGTTCTCCCCATTCATCACAGTGCATTCCTTCATGTCTCTCCCCCACCCCTCTGCCCTGGGACTATTTTTTGTAGTGGCTGCTGGTAGTGCTGGTCCTCTTAATTTCCTGTAGATTTATTAGGGGTTCTTTTTGTTTCTTTACCCCTTTGACTGAAAAGGATAAACACAGCTCCATGCCACACCATGCCTATTCCTCTGATTGTATTCCTTTAGGTCTCTTCTATCTTTCTCTCTCAGGAGGTTCAAGTTACATTGTGTGTGTGTGTGTGTATGTCTGTAATGATGGATTTATTTAGTTCTTAGTGGCATTTGATTCACTTTGTTTCATGCAAAGGTAGCTGCTAAGATGTTGTTTGTGAGGTAGGCTGCATGCACTGAATACAGCTGTTTGTACACATCTGATCATATGGAATTTTTGTTGACTTGTACCTTCTTTATATTCAAATAGACTTTCTGCAACTTTTCTAGGTTGCAGACGTTATATTTAACAATATCTGGTGCGGTGCATTCTGTTTAAGCCGTGCCAAGCTTCTGGTCAGTGAAAGCACCTCTCCTTTCCCACTGACATTCCCTGCCAACTACTTTCAAGTTGCTCATGGAAGTCAATAAGGCACAGAGCAGAAAGGTCTACAATCAAAGACCTAATAAAACAATTAGTTCAGCGAGATTGTTTTCCCAGGTCCCTTATGTTGTCTTGTCAAGTGAAGCCCCATGGTTCCTTGTGTGTAAGGTCACTTCCTGAGAGCAAGAGCCAGTAGTTTGCAGTTAATAAGGTTAACACAGTGTTAACCTGACAAAACAGAGGACATGTTTTTTTTTTCTCCCATTTAAAAAAAATTGAATTTCTTCTGTGGTAAAATCAGTACACTGATGGAAAGTAATCATTAATTGCTATTATGGGGGGGGGGGGCTCTTTGCTGGTACATTATCCTCAGGCCAGTAATGAGTGTAAACTGTACCCTGGATAGTGGGTGGGGGAGGACAACAACCATTCAATGGCACCATCAACTAAGTGAAAAGTTGTGAGTGATTTTTTCATCAGATGGTACCATTAATGCTGGCTCAGAGTCATACAAATAGAATATTTTTAGAAAGTAGGAACTTGTTTTAAAGAGCTATACTCATGCTATGAGGCTGCATAAGTCTATTAATTAAAGATTAATGTAAGGCTAGTGGGATGTCAACAGCCAATCACATATTTTCCTTTCCCTGAACCTTTTTATAATACTGTAGTATAACATGTGAAAAATTAGGATTTTGTGTCATGCAGTATGCATATTTATTTATTAATACAATTTTTGCCAAAAAAATTATAGACTCAGAGGTTTCAGATGTAACAAAACAAAACAGAACAGAACAAGGTCATCTTTACCAGCTACTGCTACACTTTCACAGCAGGACACAAATGCCTTAATTTATAGTCGGCACCTGTACATGTATTTTTGTTTCATTAATTCTGAAGACTTTTTTGTCAACTTAGATTTTTAAATTATTTCCCAGCCTTTTTAAATGCTAACATTTTCTGCTGTGTGGCATTAATTTGATGTAACCTATTAGAATGCAATTGATAAATTAGAAATATTTATGAGGTGGAACTCTCATGACTTCACATTTGTAGGAGGGGTAGCTGTCCTCTAAAGGAAGGTGGGACTTTACCAATAGCAGAGTATCATTTCAGCAGAATCATGGGGGTTGCAAAGCTCCTCAACCTATCACATTTGATATAAATACATGCTAGGCAAATAATGTTTCAGGGGTTTCAAGGGGTTGCAATGGACATCATAGTGGATTGCAAAGATATCATAGGGGTGTAAACTGCAACACCTGGCTATCACGGAATGATGCCACTGCCCATACCATTCAGTGAGTCCACATGATGGCAGATATATTGACTCTAGGGAGGAGATTGTCAGATGGAAATTGTTTAGGCAGAGGCTACAAATATTCATTTATTTGTTCATAAATTTACATAATAAAAGTGGAATGTTGATGGTTTTTCAAGGTGACTGTGCATTTTTTTATTGACCCAGGCCCTGCAAAATGAAGTGAATGCCTTTCTTTATATTTTAAAAAGGACATTTTAAATTTACCTTGAACACTGAGTGGAATCTGCTTTCTGATTCTCAGAATAATGATCTCAGGTACTCTGAGTACACTTGTAAATAAAAATTTCCAGAAGGGGGCCTCACATTGTGGGAGACATTACCCCAAACCATCCCCTCAGTAATTTATTGGAATAATGTCAACATTAGGCCTGAATCCACTCCTGGCCTAACATATTCTTGTCACATGAAAATGCAGGTCACTTTGCTCTGGAATGTCTGCTGCCTATACATTTCTTTATTATCTGCCAGGTTGCAAGTGATTTCCCAAAAATGAATAAAGTGGTAAAAAAAAAAAAACAAGATCACAAATTGTAAGGAGTATCCTTGGCTATGTGTCATTAGTGTGTAGACATTGTCTGTATTATTAAAATAAATAAATAAATACAATTCCACAGTGTAGATAACTCAACATTGATATAGAGCTGGGTATCATCATACTAAAGTAACTTCATACACTTTGTACCTATTATGGTGTCCCCACTCTCTGACAAGTATATTGCTTCACACGTGTCCCCTTGATTTTTTTCTCCCTTACTCAAAGCATATATTATTGTCCAGTTGATTATCGTGTATGTGTAGCATAGTACAACATGAATAATGTGTGCCACACAGTTTTCAGAATGGACATTGGGCATATTAATAATTTTACAATGTATCCATTTGAATTACATAACCTGTCATACATAGAAACTGACAGCAGATAATGACTGCTGGGACCAATTGTCTGCCCATTTTTAATTATGATCACTTTTGCAGCAGACCTTCTTGATCTGCAACACTGTCTCTTCCACCCTCATCCTTCCTCCAAGAATTCTGTTGTACCTATCCCAGGAATTTTTGAAACACACCAGTGCTTTTGCCCCCACTGCCTCCAATGGAAGCCTGTTCCAGGAATCCACCACCCTTTCTGTGAAGAAGTACTTCCTCACATCTTTCCTGAATCTACCCCTTCCAGCTTCATATCATGAGCTCTTGTTCTACAGCACCCTTTTCTCTGAAACATATGTTCCTCCTGTACCTTATTAACCTTGTAAGGTATTTAAAGGTCTATATCATATTCCCACTCTCCCTACTCTCCTTCTGGGTGTACATATTGAACTCTATGTGTCTCTTCTTATAGGTATTTTGATGCAGACCTTGCAGCATTTTGACAGCCATCCTCAGGACCACCTCCACTCTGACTATCTCTTTCCAGAGATATGGTCTTCAGAACTGGAAAGAGTAATGCAGGTGGGGTGTTACCCAGTGGCCTATACAGGTGCAACACCACCTCCCTCTTTCTGCTGGTGATACCCCTTCCTATGCACTCCAGTATGCCACTAACCCTTTTAACTGCCTTGTCATATTACCTGGCCACCTTTATGTCATCTGATATCATTACTCCCCAGTCCTCTTTCTTGCTTGGTCATTGTCAGTATCATTCCCCCAATTTTGTACTCCAATCCCAGGTTTCTGTGGACTAAATGCTTTACTTTGAACTTTTCTTGCATTAAAACCTAGCTGCTTCATTACCTAGTCAAAGAAATCTAGCAAGTTTGTTTGGCATGACATTCCCCCTGTGAAACTATGCTGCCTCAGGTCTGGTAATTCATTTGATTTTAGATATTCAACAATTCTTCCCTTTAATAGTGTTTCTATTAACTTCCTCATCATTGATGTAAGGCTGATTGGCCTATAATTGCCAAATTCTTCCTTGCTTCCCCTTCTGTGAAGTGGGACTACATTTGCCTTCCTCCAGTCTTCCAGCACTAAGACAGTCTCCATTGATCTGTTAAATAAGTCTGTCAGAGGTGAAGCTAGTAACTCCTTAAGCTCTGTCAGCACCCTTGGATGCACCCATCTGGCCCCATAGCTTTGTCCTCCTTCAGATTAGTGAGTTCATTCTGGACTGTCAGCAGAAAAGGGACTAGTGTCCATTTCCCTCCACTCAAAGCCCCTGGTGCATTTCTGTGGTCCCTTTCCTCCTTCACCTTCTACTCTGAACATTGACCAAAATTATTTTTTTAAGATGTCTGCCTTTTCTCAGTCCCCCTCAATAAAGTCCTTCCTTCCTTAAACAATACAATCCATCCCTTTGTCTTCCTTTTCTTGCTAACATACCCCCAAAATAACTTTTCCCCTTTTGATACTGCCTGAGCTTTTCTTTTATCACTTTGCACCTTTGTGTTCCGTACTGCTTTCCCTGCCCCTGTCGGTTTTCCCTGATACTCTTCCCTGTCCTCCTCCCTTTGGTTTCCTTATACCTTCAAAATGCTACTCTTTCAGCCTTTACATTTTTTGTCACCTCTTTCAAGAACCATAGCAGCCTCATCTTCTTTTTGTTTTTGCTTATATGCTTGACACTGATGTTTATTACCTTCATATTCCTTCTTTTAGCCTGACTCACTTTTCCTCCTCACCCACCATCATCTCCACCTGCCATGTCATTCCTGAGACACTCAACAGTCTTTGTACCCTCAGCCCTTCTGAAGGCCAGGACCCTCACCTTTGTGTGGTTAGGGTCTGTAGAGAACTCAAAAATAATCAAAGGGAAAGTCTCCCAGGGTTCCTTTTTAACATACAATGGTAATAGCTTATAGGAGCCAATTATATAGTTCAGGAGAAGGTGAAGTATGGATAATTATACAGTCAACAAAGACATGAACACTTTCTCAACCTGAAAAAACAGTATCAAATCCTTTTTTTTAAGAAGAACTTTAATTCTGGTCTTATTTCAACGAAAAAAATCCACATCATATTGTGTAACGTTTCAGAATGACTGTTCCTTCATCAGACACTGGAGTTTCCAATCTAAAAATTAACAAATAACAATTTGTTATTCCCAGCTCCAAAATGCTTTATACATATGTACTAATAAACAAAAAAGATTATCTTTTTGTTATTTGTTTTTCATTTTTTTATAGGTTGGAACTAACCTAAATATCTATAACAAATCATCCAGGTATAAAAAGATGGCAGTGGCTGTGAGCATGAATGTATTTTCTTTTTAAGTCCAAACATATGCTCTAATTCTTATCACTATGAAGCGAAAAATAAGAATTAAATAAATATTAGGACCAAATGATTTTCACATTAATATCTATATCCTCAATTGAAAGATCAATAAATGACTTACTGTAAGTGCCAAAACAACATATCTTGGAATCCAATGGATTTAAATGTTTATCATTCCCTGTAAGAGTAACCAAACAATGGGTGTAATCACTCAAATATGAAAACATATTTCTAAATATATGTCTTAAATTTACAACATTTAATTCTGCAAACAAATTCATGCCATCAAAGATGTTTTATTGTTAAACTGCAGTCGCTTTCAGCAAAATAAAGACTCAATAATCCAAATGAAGCCACAGTGAATGTCAGCGCACCACCGCCATTACCAATCACGCCAAAGTTTTTGATTGTTCTGATATACCTTGCTAGGTGATAAGATACAGGGCCGGGCCACTCAGGTGTGCACATAGAAATGTGCTGACATCACAAAGGTAACTCCACCTTATGCGACCATGTCAAAAAGAAACCTCACTTTAAACCAATGGAGGTCTCCTGAGTCTTATTAAGCTCTTTGGCTAGCATGAAATAAACATGCAAAACTTCAATGCTTGGGCTGAATGGCTATTCTTGGCAAAATTAGTACAAATCAAACAACAGATATAAGTGGAAAATAGAATAGAGAGGGTTGGGGAGGATCAAGGTAAGATAATTGCAGGAGGGGTGAGAGAAGTGGGGTTGAAAGAAAAGGTGAACCTTTACTTTTCTTTATATGATAAACTGTCATAACATATTGCGTTGTTCTCAATATCTACAACAATGATTAAATCGCTTCTATAATTTTAGTCTATTGCTGACCAATTTAAGGATTCATTTAAACCACATCTATTCAAATGTGATTTAAGAGTAAAGATCCACCATGCCTCTCGCTTTAATAGAGACTTTTCTCTATCACCCCCTCGAGTAACACATGAACTTTTTCTATTCTAAAAAATTTTAAACATGATATTGGATGTTGCCTTTCTAAAAAATGCCTTGCTACCAGAGATCTTAAATCTTCTCTTCTAATGCTGCTCTTGTGTTCTGAAATTTGTATTTTTAGAAGTCTGATAGTTTCTCCTATATAATACAAGTCACATGGGCAATAGAAACAGTACACTACATAGTCAGCATTATAAGTCATAAAATCTGTGATGTTATATTCCATATCGTTCCATGTACTCCTAATGGTTTTCTTTTTGATCCCATTGTACTGTGTGGACATTGCAATGCGTGCTGTGGTGGGACTCCAACCTGAGTATTTATTGTCGAAAAGGTCAACACAATCCTTTTCACCTGCTTTTACCTTGGCTGACTTTATAGTTGTTTCTGTGCACCCTTTTTCCCTAAATCTTCTAGAAAAATCTTCCAGATTGGTTTCATATCTTTCATTAGTTCCACTGTTCTTTTTTATTCTTAACATCTGACTATAAGGAATATTTTCTTTCAGTCTTCTCAGATGAAAACTCCTAGCATGTAAAATAGTATTTCTTGTTGTTGATTTTCTATACAAATCAGTAGTTATTTTCCCATTTGCTTTTATTATTTTCAATCTAAAAACAGGATCTCGACTTGAGAGCATGTCATTGTAAATTGTAAATTGCTATTTGTTGCCTCCGAATAATCTTTGCTGAATTGGGAAACATTACGGATAACAGATCTTCAGCCCTGAGTATCAATCAGGAAGAAGCTACTCAGATCATGGCTTTGGTTAAAAGCAACTGGGACAAACTACCACCACAGAAGTACCCAAAACTATGGTCAATAAACTTGAATCCCTTAAAGAAAGGGAGATTAGATTGGGCCGGCACACTGTAACTCTATTAGAATACATGACTCAAAAAAGGATTCCTACAGGTTTGAGAGTTCTGGTGGAATCCCAACTAGGTTTTTCACCAGAGGGATTCCAACTGAAATGGGATAGTATTAGATCAAAATGTTCTTTTGATTTTATGTTACTTTTGATAGAGACTATTACCACTAAACAAAGCAGACTTTTAGGAGAAATCAATGAGTTAGAAACAAAAATTTAAGAATTAGTAGAACTCTCACAATTAAAACAACTTTTAGAGAAGATTGACAAATCATTAGTAGAATATGATAAACATGTACAAAATATTAAAATAAGTAAATTTAAAAAAGATATGAATGATTATAAATGTGGTAACATTTATTCATGGAAAAAATCTGGACAGCATTCTAATGTTTTTGATTTAAATGACACACATACCTCCCCAGGAACTTCAGACTCAGATAGTTATGAACCACAATATAATAGAGATTATTCTAACAGGAGATGTTATAATAGACACAGGGGCCCAGATATTCAAAAGGGTTGCGCCATGCGCAATAGGGTTGCTCCAGCGCAAGTCTGAAAATGCACCAATTTGCGATATTCAGCGGGAGGCAGATGTGCCCCCAAAATCACGCTGAGCAAGAGTGCAATGATAATGAATGCATGTGCAACTGAAGGCAGAGGAACCATGCATAAATGATGCAGTGTGATATTCAACAACATGCGCCATGCGCAATAGGGGAGCAAGCGGAAGTTGCTCAATAGCGGAAATGAGCCAAAATAAAAAGGAACAAGGGAGAGGTGCAAGAACGCTACAGGGAAGTCACATGTGGCTGACCGCTAGGCAGACACACAGGGCAGGAGGGACACACAGGGCAGGACAGAGAAAGGGCACCCTGAACCCACAGGCACAGGGAAGGTGTGCGGAGCCACAGCCACAGCCAGTGCAGAAGGGGGAAGTGCCACACAGCACTGAGTCCACCACAGGAAGGTGTTCCCAGTGCAGGGGAAGTAGCAGCCAGGACAGCGGAGGGAACACAGAAACAGCTGTGGGGGGAACACAAGCCAGGGACATGGCCAGTGCCACCATCCAGATGGAGGCAGTAATGAGGGGGGTGAGAAGGCAGGCAGCAGGGGGGCACAGCCGTGGAAGGGCCCATCGGTGATATGCCCCCAACAGGAAGTACCGAGCCCACACCAGCTTCAAGCTGTACAGCGATACCAAGGTCGTGGGCTGGTACCACCTGAATCAGGCAATTCTGAGGTGGCTCTGTGAGCTGTATAGTGATGTGATGTGATGCAGGCACCCACACTACGGAGCCATGCTCTGTCAGTAGAGACTAAAGTGACAGCTTGCATGTGCTTGCTCACCACAGGTACCTTCCAGAGACCAACTGGGGACACCACAGGCATAACCCAGTCAGCCATGCCACGCTGCCTCACCCAATTCCTCAGCACTGCTGCTACATGATGCGGAGTACATCCATTTCCCCAGCACACCGGCGGAGCGAGCACACAGCAAACATACTGGAGTTCCACAGGGTAGCACGTATGCCTGGCATGCTAGGGGCAATAGACTGCACCCATGTGGCCATCCACACACCACCTGGCCCCGAGGGGGCCACATATATCAATTGGAAGGGCTATGCAAGCATTAACTGCCAGGTGGTGTGTGATGCTGGGGGTGCATAATCAATGTCTGTGCCACGCACCCTGGGGGAGCACATGATGCCTTCATCTGGCACCAGTCAGCACTGTGCCACAGATTCAAGAGTGGGGACATCCTCACTGGCCACTTAATGGGTGAGTATGCAAACCATGCGGAAAAACATAGAGCTTGGGAGGGGGCATGGTCAGAGGTGACATGGATAGTGGCCTACATGGCCCAAGGCAGGGTGATGCTGATCACCAAACTAACCTCCACCCTCTACACACAGGTGACAGTGGATACCCACTCCATCCCTGGCTGCTCACACCATACCGGCGGCCAGCGACCCCATCTCAGCAACGCTACAATGAGGCACATGCCACCACATGCAATGTCATCAAGCGGGTGTTTGGGATGCTGAAGGCATGTTTCCATTGCTTGGACACCTCTGGCAGTGCCCTACAGTACAGCCCTTCAAAGGCCTGCAGGCTATTCCTGGCCTGTTGCATCCTGCACAACATGGCCAATGACTGTGGGATAGCCGTACAGGTCGAAGAGGGGGACAGCAATGGGGACGATGAGGATGCTGCTGATGATGGTGATGGGCAGCCCTCCCTTGGGCGATGGGACCACCGACTGCTCCGGCTGGCACAGCTGCACCGGGACACCATCACAAAGGAGCACTTCAGCCAACCCAGGTAAGTCACGGGGCCATGTGTAACCACCAGTGGCAAAGGCACAACCCACAAACACACATGGACACACACCAGGGGTGCATGCTGTCAAGGGAAGTGGCCGAGCATGGAACCGCACACACCGCCAGGGATGGCGAGGTCTAACATGGCACTCAGTCACACACACACACGCACCTCACAAGACATGCACAAAGGGTAGCAGACACTCCGACCCAGTCCACCACCCCTAGCCACACACATACGTCCACAGACCACCACGCCCACTGCCTGTCATTGTGCGTGTGTCAGACGCTGGGCACCATTGCACAGTGGCGTACAGTGCAATGCAGGCATCATCATGCACACGCCACAGCAGACAGCAGCTGGGAGGGTGTGCAGATGGAACGTGTTTGTGTGTGCAGGGCTGGGTATCCCACCCGTGCATTGCCCACTGAATGACACAATGCACACAGGGCAGCATCAGACAGTAGCCATGCTGGGAGACAGGTCAGTCACACGCCATAGTGCCACAGCCACCACAGGTGCGTGGGCGGCCCCACCGAGACCCACCAACAGTGACAGGCTGACCACTGGCCTCATGGGGTGGCACCAACGGTCCCCCAGGGGTTCCACTGTGTGAACCCGACTGTGCTCGCACAGGGCTCTGCAGCACACTGAACATGCCTGCGCCAGGCATGCTCGGGATGCCCACAGCTGATCCCGGTGTCGACAAGGATAGTGTCACACGACACCGGGAATGGGGGGTGGACATTGCACTGCATGGTGTCTGTGATGCATGGGCAAATAACTGTGTGCCCATTGTAGCCATGACAGCTGTGAATGCCTGTGTCTGCCTGTCAACGGCAGTGGTCACATCCTCCCGCAACTGGTCCATCCCTGCCAGGAGCAGAGTGGTGTCTCTGCTGCACCGCTCCTCTATCTGGTGCAGAGTCACACTCAGTGCATCCACCACTGTCACAAGCCGCATCTGCTGATTGACTGATGCTTGCAGTATGCGGGTGTGCTCATCTAAGAGGTCATCTGCCTGATCGGCATGCTGTCCCTCAGGGTGTTCACAGCCCTGATGCTCATCATCCCTTGAGGGTGGGCACTACACACCAGGGCCAGGCCTGGGCATGTCCACAGGTGGTGCCCTGATGCCACCCCCTGACACTGTACCCCCATGACCATTGGCTGACTGCTGATACTGCCCCACTGGCTGCCACTCTCCAGAGCTCAATGGTGCCGCTGCAGTGGCTGCAACAGTCCCACTGTCCTGGACACACACCAGTGCTGCCCCACTGGTGCAAACAGGCACAGGCTGGGACTGTGATGACACGCAGGCCTCCACGGCAGCACTACCCACAGCCATGACCGTGATGTCACCTGCTGTGTGGCCATTCTGTGACCCACACATGTCATTGCCCATGACGTTAGCTCCATCATCATCGGTGATGGATCCGGCACCAGCCCGAGTCTCAGCATGCTGGCATCCATGGACGCTGGCACGCTGGGACACGGGCAGGGCCTCTTCAGCACCTGCTCCACCAACATTAGTCCGGATGTCCAGGTGGGCCCACTGTCACCCTGACCCCCGTATTCCTGTGGAGGTGGACGGGCCCTCCTCCATCTCCATGATACTGGCCTCAGTGGAGAAGCCCACCACCGCTGACCCATGTAGACGCTCAGGAGCTGTAAGGGAAAAAAAGTAGCATTACTGCATGTGACCTACCCTGCCTCCCCCCCAATAGATAGACCATGACCTACCATGCAGTAACTGGCTACCACCCATCTGGAATCCACCACCAAGAACACCCTCAATGGCGCAATGCTGCATGCTGCCAGCAACCCGCTCTTCCTGTGGGGTCAGGCGTTGCACCTCTGGCTGTCCCCCACCAGTCACAGACCATGCTGCCCTGTTGGCAGCCACCTTCTCTTTAATTCTCCTCCTGTCCATGTCCATCTTCTTTTTGCACTCCTGCACGGAGCACTGGTGGCTGCCATGCAGGTTGACAGCACGCGCCACCTCCTCCCATGCAGCAGCATGGGCCTGTGGTGTTCCCTGGCGTCCACTGAGAAGTGGCTCCTGGTTGAGGTAGGCCTCAAACAGGGCATCTGTCTCAGCCTTTGTAAAGTTTGGTCTCCTCTTCCTCCCATGACTCTGTTCCTCTTTCTCCATCACACGATCGGTCATGATTCATCCTGTGAGAATGACAGGTGTTACCTGTGACTGTGCAGTCCCATGCATGTCCCAAACACCACAGTCCACACTCCCAAACAGCATGCAACTCACCGCAATAGACTGCAGTAACTGACTATGGCCAGTGCAGCCCAATGTCGCATTTTTATAGCGCAACCCATGCAAATGAGGCAAGGCGCATCTTTAAGTGGATGCAAATGCAGTGACTGCTCTATTGAATGGCTGATTAGATGATTTGCATATGCTGGCTGAATATCGTGCTGTTTCACTTTCCGTAATTGTGTTGAACGTGCTGAACCAAGAGCGCAGTTCTGTGACATGCGCAGTACACACCTAACTGTGAATGCTTGGGTTGATGACGCAGGTGCCTGCCATTCTGCTGATGTGCTGTGTGCAGGAGGCAATGCAGGGCATGGCCACCATTGTGCCAGTGGTGCTACAGTGCTGTTCACATATATGGCGCTATGGCACTGGGGCATCATAGGTGCACTGGGGTAACAGTGCTGTAGGCCACTACAGGAGGTGGCACACAGGCACCCAATTGTGCTACATGCATTGGTTTCCAATTGCGCTGTGGCTGTCCTGCGCCAGAGACCCTTGACCCTGTGCCCGACCTTTGCCCCCTAGGCGCCGTACATCAGGCAAGGGTGCACCACTATTGCGCTGTTCAGTGACAGCGTGATAGGGAATGGCAGCACTGTACCGCTCAGCATCATCACGTGGCAGGACCTCACTGCCGAGTGCCATTTTGATTCAACCAGACAGCAGAGATGGCACGGAGGCATGCAGTCATTTGGAGCCAGGTTGAGCTTGCCAACCTGGTGGCTATAGTTGAGTCCCATGCTGGGGCTTTGTATGGAGATGCACCCCTGGACAGGGCCAGGGGTGCGGTCTGGCAGGAGGTGGCCACCACCCTGGAGGAGGCCACAGGTATGGGGCAAATGGTGGAGCAGTGCCACCATCATTATGGGGACCTGAGGTGCAGGGACCCAGACCTGCTTGCCTGCCTGCGGGCATGTGCCAGGAGGGGCACTGTGCCACGGCCAGGTAGGTGCAACATCCATACACTATTATCGTCCATACGGGTATCACGGTTGCATATGTCCAGCACATGGGGGGGTGTCCAGTGTTGGCTGTGGTGGTGGTATCAGGGTGTGGGGTGGATAGGAATGGCTGTGTGGGATTGCACACACATGGGGCCAGGGGACTTTGCTACCAGATTGTACTAATGTTCCTCCCTCCATGTTTGCACTTTAGGGCCAGAAGAACGCCAGCAGAGCTGGGACCGGAGGTGCCACATGGAGGAGCAGTAGGCCAGGAGGGATGATGGTGGTCCATGGAAAATGGACCAGCCTGATGATGGTGAGTTCCTTACATCCATGATTACTATTGCATGCTGTAAAACTGGGTGGGCAGTGGGGCATGGCCACCATCCATTGACACCACTTCCATGCACGCAACTTGTTACAGTCAGCACTGTCCAGTGGCACTGCATGTCTGGGAGTGCATCAATGGTGGTCCATGCATGCACTGGGCACACGGCTGTGGCACTGCATTCACACCACATAGCCAAGTCACTGTATGGCCATGGTGGTGCTGTGCAGGACATGGGCGGTGGGTGTATGCAGTGGTCCACATGGCTGTGGCTGCCTGGGTGGGCAGGTCTTGTGGACACGGTCACTGTGGGTGATCGCACACCATCACAGGGTCGTGGCACATTGCTGTATGCCATGCACAATGGGTGGGCTGCAGGGGGATGGACAGTCACACTTATTGACTCTGCTCCCTTGTCCTAGGTGGACAGTGACTCCAGGACATTCAGTGGAGTCTACGTGAGCTGCTCCAGGTGTTGAGGGAGACCTTGGAGCTCCTTCAAAGGATTCACCACCATGGGGTGAGGAGGAGATGGAGAAGCACACATCGGCGCCATGATGAGGAGGACCAGGGTGCCCGTTGATATCCCCATGCTCCGACTACCACCTTCTCCCCTTTGACCCACCCTCACACCCCTTCTTCTCTCTCCCATATGTTCATCCCTGCCCCTTACCCACGCCCACCTGTTATGTGGCTCTTCCCCCCTCTTGTAAATAATTGTATATAGTTTTTTGTTACATCTTTTAAATGTATGCATTTTGTTATGACAACTGTGGTGGTCTCTGACTTGCAGTGGGCTACAGGTGCTCAGCTGCAGTGGTGTGCATGGCGTCAGGGGTGGTGCATGCATGGGCATGTGTGTATGTGTGTGCAGAGGTGAACCGCCTATGGTGTGGGCAGGGGGATCAGTCACTGTCTGTGGTTTGTGTGTTGTACTCTGTGCACTGGATACCTGTGTGCAGTGTTCCACGGGGCCTGCACTGTGTGCATGGCACCCCTGTCAGACCGTCCATGGCCTGTGCAGCTGACACCCTTGCATGTCTGTGATATTCATGGTCTGCTGGCGTGTCAGTGGTGGCTGTCCATGCTGGATTACAACTGTACCTGGCACAATGCCAGGTTGCCTACCATCACCAGTATGGTGCACGTCTGCCTCTGGTGGCACTGTGGCCTCCGCTGTTGTTGTCTCCCCTCCATGCTGTTGCTTGTGTCTGTTTCAGGGGATGTGCTCCAGTGTCTGTCTCTTGTGCTCTGGCAGCATGCTGGTGGCATACAGCTTCATGGTGGCTGTGCAGGGTGGCTGACACACCTGTGCAATGTAGGGGTGCTGGCCATGTGTACACATCAGCCGTGGCCACATGCCAGTGGCTTGGTTGACCTGCTACTGTGTCCCTGTGTTGGTGTGCCCTTGGGTATGGGTAGGTGTTTGTCCATGCACTGTGTTGCATCCTGAGTGGTGCATGCCTCCATGCTACACTGTGCATGTCTTTTCTGGCTGTTGTGGCCAGTGCTGGGACGGGATGTGTCCTTGGGAGGGTGTTCAGGGTGCTGTACCAGTGGAGGTGGTGTCCGGGGCATGCCCTATCACTTGTGGGGTACCTCATGTGCAGACGCATGGTTAGTCTCTCTGACATCACAGATTTTATGACTTTGTAATACTGACTATGTAGTGTACTGTATTTATTGCCCATGTGGCTTGTATTATACTGGAGAAACTATCATACCTCTAAAAATACAAATTTCAGAACACAAGAGCAGCATTAGGAGAGAAGATTTAAGATCTCAGGTAGCAAGGCAGTTTTTAGAAAATCACATATCATGTTTAAAATTTTTTAGAATAGAAAAAGTTTATGTGTTACCTCGAGGGGGTGATAGAGAAAAATCTATATTAAAGTGAGAGGCATGGTGGATCTTTACACTTAAATCACATTTGAATAGATATGGTATAAATGAATTCTTAAATTGGTCAGCAATAGGCTAAAATTATAGAAGCGATTTAATAATTGTAGATATTGAGAACAACATGATATGTTATCATATAAAGAAAAGTAAAGGTTCACCTTTTCTTTCAACCCCCTTCTCTCCCCCTCCTGTAATTATCTTACCTTGATCCTCCCCAACCCTCTCTATTCTATTTTCCACTTATATCTGTTGTTTGATTTGTACTAATTTTGCCAAGAATAGCCATTCAGCCCAAGCACTGAAGTTTTGCATGTTTATTTCACACTAGCCAAAGAGCTTAATAAGACTCGGGGGACCTCCATTAGTTTAAAGTGAGGTTTCTTTTTTGACATGGTCGCATAAGGTGGAGTTACCTTTGTGACATCAGCACATTTCTACGTGGCAACCTGAGCGGCCCGGCCCCATTTCTTTTGTCATCTAGCGAGGTGTATCAGAACAATTAAAAACTTTGGCATGGTTGGTAATGATGGCGGTGCGTTGACATTCACTGTGGCTTCATTTGGATTATTGAGTCTTTATTTTGCTGAAAGGGACCACAATTTAACAACAAAACATCTTTCTTTGATGGTATGAATTTATTTTCAGATATTAAATGTTGTAAATATAAGACATATATTTAGAACTATGTTTTCATATTTGAGTGATTACACCCATTGTTTGGTTACCCTCACAGGGAACGATAAACATTTAAATCCATTGGATTCCAAGATATGTTGTTTGGGCACTTATAGTAAGTCACTTATTGATCTTTCAAATTGAGGATATAGATGTTAATGTGAAAATCATTTGGTCCTAATATTTACTTAATTCTTATTTTTTGCTTCATAGCGATTAGAATAAGAGCCTGTGTTTGGACTTAAAAAGAAAATACATTCATGCTCACAGACACTGCTATCTTTTTATAGCTGGATGATTTGTTATAGATATTCAAGCTAATTCCACCTATAAAAAAACAAATAACAAAAAGATAATCTTTTTTATTTATTAGTACATATGTATAACGCATTTTGGAGCTGGGAATAACAAATTGTTATTCGTTTATTTTTAGAGTGGAAACTCCTGTGTCTGATGAAGGAACATTCGTTCTGAAACTTTACACAATATGATGTGGAGTTTTTTCATTGAAATAAGAACAAAATAAAAGTTCTTCTAAAAAAAGGATTTTATACTGTTTTTTTCAGGTTGAGAAGGTGCTCATTTCTTTGTTGACTGGTTAGAGTCTGCTCCTGTTCTTATGTTGAACTACACTGTATGATGATCACTGGTCCCCAGATGGCTTCCAACCTTGCTATCTGCAATACTGACCCTGTTAGTAAGAACCAAGTCCCGTATTGCCCCATCATGAGCAAGTTCACTGACTACTTGGCTGAAGAACACCTCTTGCAGGCAGTCCAGGATGTCCCTGCTCCTTCCTGACGTTGCAGCTGAAAGGCTCCAAACTACATCTGACAGATTGAAGTCCTCCACCAGCACCTACACCGTTTCAGCTATTTTGCCAATTGCTTTAAACTTTTCTTTATCTAAGTCCTCCCCTGTACTGGAGGCAAGTAGAGCACTACTGTTCAAATAGTGGCTCCATTTCTAGACTCAAGTGACCCACATCACCTCACCCCCCAAATTCTCTTTTATGTTTTCCTTCTCATAAAGCACTACTCTCCCTCCTTTCTTCCCTATCCTGTCTATTCTGAAAATTGTATAGCCTGGTATGACCATGTCCCAGACACAGTCAGTACACTGTGATTCATTAATGGCCACAATATCCAGGTCTGCCTCTGCCATGATGGCCTCTAGGTCTGGGATCTCATTTCCCAGACTCTAACATTGGCACACATGGCCTTCCGTATTACATTAGCTCTTTTCTTGTCACTTTCTTCTTTTTCTAGTTGCTCCCCATTCATCACCTTTTTCCTTTGACTGCTCCTTTCTGACTCTGACCCCTCTTTCCCCTTTGCTAATCCTCTGCTTCTTTGAATAACTTGCATCATGGTGGGAGTCTCTTCCCTTGGGATCTCCCTGCTCTCTATCTCAACCTGTGGTGGGCCACTTTCTGCCCCATCTATTTCTTCCATCTCCCCTCTCAGCTGCTTTAAATGTCCGTTGAAGTTACATTTAATCTGTCCACTGAGGACTATTGTTGTCTCCTGGATGGAAGCAGGCCATCACCTCGTTGTAGGCTCTTATCCTTCTAGATTGGATCACAGTCCCCAGTATAGCGAGACCTCTCTTCTCTGCACCATTTTTTCTACCAATACTTGAAAGCCTTTGTGCAGAGCTCCCTCTCCTTCCCCATGTAGTACAAGACACACTCACTGCTTGCATTGTAAACACATGGAAAACACAGGATCAACCAGATAAATAATATAACTATACCAAAAACGAAATATACACATGAAGCTGTCTGGCAATTCACCTTTACATTTGAGCCCATAAAACACCCTTATCAAGTTAATGCATTAGCAGCCATTGCCGCTCTGACTAGAGTGTGTTTTTACTTGGCATGTTCAATTGTTTTATGGACTACAAAAACCTGTTTTGTTTTACTGCTAAACACACATTAGAAAAGTGCCCTTAGGTGCAAAATATTAGTTGCATGACAAGATTTAAAACTTCTCATTTGATAGTCCCTCATGTAGGTACTGCACACATATCTTGCTATTTCCTCTTTTAATAAATTAACATGTTTGTAATATATATTTAAAATCTATGTACATCTTGTGATGCAGAATGATAGCAGGAAGTTTTAGGATATATTGATCTTACAGGTATGCTTTTTTTCCCCCAATTATGGCTTGATCTTATACACCCTGCAGAGATTTCCGAGTGGCTTGTTTTGTACATTTGTATCCCTTAATTGTTACTTCCATTCGATCAGTATAAAACAGTTTTAAAAAATTAAAAGAAAATAGATATGAAAAAGAAAAAGAAAAGAAAACTCCACATCCATAAATGGTAAAACATCAGAAAGATAATGCCGTAAATATATTGCCTTTGAATTTGTGTTCACATTTATTGATTTAAAAATGGGTGACCGGGAAAGGCACACTGAACTGAGACTCATTTCCAGGTGTGACCCACGGGAAGGGAATATGGGATTACAAAGTACATAATAGAGACACAGTTTGCAGTTATAATAAAGTGCAATCAGAGAGCATAATTTATACAGGAATAGGTGCAAAATGAACAAACAAAGCAAAAAACAACAGTTAGGTGTTTCAACCACACCTACACAGAGCTAAAATGGCAACTGCATGGCAAATGGTCAGGGAGGATGAAACCAGGAGTAGTGGGAAGGGAAGGAGATTCAGATGATAACTGAATGAGCCAGTGGAGGCAGAGCAGTAGAAGAATGAAGGAATCTGGTTCCAAACTAAGGGAAGATGATAAAAAAGGCTAACTGCCCAGTAGAGGAGTGGGGATGAGGAGTGGTGAAGGTGCAGAGACCTCTAGAGTGGAGGGAGCAGGAGGCAGAGTGGATGTGGAGAGTGGTGATGGAGGGTAAGAGAAAATGGACCTAAACCAGTATCTGGATATGAAGGGGGCAAAGTGGGTTTGACAATGTGAAGTATGTGGGAGAATGAATAAGGAGGATTCAAATGAACAATGATGAGTGTGGAGAGGGGGGTGTTGCCAGCAAAGCAGCAAAAGAAGTTGCAGAGGTGTCAAGTCTGGCCAGGAAGGTGGAGAGGGAAGTGCCAAAAGATGACATCCATAGTCAAAAATCTGGGGGCGCCATTTTGGTGACAAGCGTGCGACAGACCTGTGGAGACAACAATTTTTATTGCAATACAAGGCACCATGTTTAGGGTGGAGATTGGCATGGATGCTAACATTGAGGGCAAAGAAGTCAAGATTGTAGTTTAGCAACACACCAAGATACTTTAGGATTGAACTACTTCTGGAGTGGTACCATCCAAGGTGGAGAAGATTTGCAGAGTTTGGAGTCTGGCCAGTTTCTTGGTGTTGCCAATGGTCATGGACACAGTGTGTGTGTGTGATGTCTCTGTCCCAGGGACAATTTATAGACATGACCTGGGCCATATAGATGTCACATACAGTCAGTTGACATCAAAATCAGAGCCTGTAATTCTATAATTCTCTTGATTGCAAATTTTCACAGTACATTGTGCCACAGAATTTATATAGTGCTGCAGAATTTATTGTTTTTGGTGAATTTTCATTCAGATATACAGTTTTTCCATAGTGCCAGGCTCCCGTACCAATCTTGATTATTCTGAAGCCCCTCCTCTATGGTTGGCATGTGATGTCATCTGTGATGTCGCATCATATGATAGCGAATGACTGGATTGCATTCAGTCACTGAAATGAATAAATCATTCTGCAGAAATCAGAAAATGCTGTGGCAGAAGCATAGGAGCCCTGCCTCAGAAATTGGAAAATGCTAACTCAGAACACTGCAGATCCTGATCATAATGCAGAGACAGATCATATTACAGATAAAAGTAGAACGTTTACAATAGCGTCAGTGATACTTGGTTACAATGAATTCGAACCTGGATAAAATGTTATACAGATAGTTTAATAACAAATACTTCACTGATGCACAGAGTACTGACAATAATTGTCCCACCTATAAGCACATGGTTCATCAGTGGGATACAATTTCAAGAATACATCAACTAATGTCTATGCTAGCAATTACAGGCTGATGTTGATATGAGTGTATTCCTTAAGTGCTTTTTGAAGGTCAAGGGGGATTCAAGATTTTGGATTTCATCTGGAAGGGCATTCCAGAATTTAGATCTGCTTCTCTCCAGAACAGGAAGCAGGCTCCTAGGTGATAGGTTTAAATGTGCAAAGGCCCAAACAGAGGAAAAGTCAGCCAACTCAATTAAGAAGGGGGGACAAAACCTTTTATAGGTACATCAGGGAGTGTAGAAAGACAAAGGGAGGGAAAGTGAGGCTGAATAGTGGACAGTGGGTGGGCAGAGAGTGACAGTGAAAAAGCAGGGATACTGAATGAATACTTCTGCTCAGTATTCACAAAAGAGGAGAAGGGGGAGGTGCCTAATCCAATTAACAGAAGCACTCTGGATGGGGGGTTGATCCCTGTCCTTTCACAGAAGAAAGGGTTCTGAAAGAACTCCTAAAACTGAAGGTGGACAAAGTAATGGGGCCTGATGGAATTCACCCCAGAATTCTAAAAGAATTAAGGGGAGAACTAGTGACACCACTGACTATTCTTTTTAACAAATCATGGGAGGATGGTGTGGTACCTAAAGACTGGAGGAAGGTGGATGTGATTCCCCTTCACAAAGTGGGAGCAAGACAGAGGCAGGAAACTACAGACCTGTCAGTTTGACCACTGTGGTAGGGAAAGTGATGGAATCACTTCTGAAGGAAAGAATTGTTGCATACCTAGAGGCCAGTGGGTCACAGGACCCAAGGCAGCATGGGTTCACAGTGGGAAGGTCATGTCAGATGAATCTAATTGATTTCTTTGACTGGGTGACCAAAGTAGTAGACCAGGGAGGGACTGTGGACATGGCCTACCTAGACTTTAGCAAGGCATTTGACACAGTCCTGCAAAAAAGATTAATAGTCAAATTAACCAGCCTGGGAGTGGGTCCCAGGGTGGTAGCCTGTGTAAAACATTGTCTGGACAAGAGGACACAGAAGGTAATTGTAAACAGAGTCCACTCTGAAGAAAGAGAGGTTACTAGTGGGGTACCACAGGGTTCAGTACTGGGTCCAGTCCTTTTTAATGTCTTTGTAAGTGACATTGCAGAGGAACTGGAAGGAAAAGCATGCCTCTTTGCAGATGACACAAAGGTCTGCAACAGGGTTGATACACAAGGAGGTGTGGAAAGGATGAGAAGGGACTTAGCAAGGTTGGAGGAATGGTCAGAAGTGTGGCAGCTTTGATTCAATGCAAAGAAGTGCAAAATAATGCACCTGGGAAAAAAAAACAGGGGAAGATTATACAAAGGGGGGGTAGTAAAAACAACAAAAATGGAAAGGGACCTGGGGTTAATTATATCAGATGACCTTCCGGTTAACAAGCAATATGAGAAGGCAGTAGGGAGGGCTGGGGGGATACTGGGATATATAGGGAGAGGTGCCACCAGCAGAAACAGGAAGTTGTTATCCCTCTGTACAGACAGTTGGTGAGACCCCATCTGGAGTACTGCATCCAGTTCTGGTGACCCCATCTCTGCAAGGACATAGACAGGACAGAGGCAGTCCAGAGGAGGGCAACTAAAATGGTGCAGGGTCTGAAAGAAAAGCCATACGAGGAGAGATTAAAGGAGCTTAATATGTATACCCTTGAGGAAAGGAGGGAGAGGGGGACATGATAGAAACTTTTAAGTACCTCAGTGGAATCAACAAGGTACAAGAGGGTGGCATCTTTCAGAAAAAGGGATGTGCAAGAACAACGGGACACAATTTTAAAATAGAGGGGGATGGCTCAGGGGCAATGTGAGGAAGTATTTTTTCACAGAGAAGGTGGTGGATGCATGGAATAGCCTTCCTGAGGAGGTTGTGAGGTCTAAAACAGTGGGAGAATTCAAGAATACATGGGACAGACATAAGAGCAGATTAAATGCGGAATTCGTACGGGGGTCGGAAGAAATAGGCTGTTGGTTGACTAGGATCTGCAGCTTATCCTGTAGGTAGGGAAATGGGCTGACTAGGTGGGCCATGAGGTCCTTATCTGCCGTCAAAGTCTATGTTTCTATGTTTCATTGGCAAGCTTTTAAACTAGCCAAGGGGTAGGCACTGATGAGAAGCAAGGAATTCCAAGCCTTCCCCCACAAAACAGGGTCATCAGCGAGGTAAACACCAAGGTAGAGAGCTTGATAGGGAGCAGGATGGGGATAAATGGAGAAAAAGTCAAAGACAGTAAGGGCAGGGATGTGTCTAAAAGAGGTAAGACCATAAAAAAATTGAGTGTGATGATTACCAATGCCCATCGTCTGGGTAACAAGCTTCCTGATTTAGTGATCATGTTGGAAGAGACACACCTGTCTATTGTGGCAGTCACAGAAACATGGTACACAGAGAACCAAGACTGGGATGTAAACATACCAGGTATGCAATCTACAGGAGGGATAGGGAGGGTAAAAGAGGAGCAGGAGTAGCTCTCTACATAAGAGAAGGGATCAAAGCAACAGAACTAAAGGGTAAATGGGGAAGAGAGGAGGCACCATGGGTCACCTTGGAGACAGGTAATGGCACCATAATCCACATGTGGTTTTTATGCAGACCCCCATCTTAGGGGGAGGAAATGGACAAAGAAATGTTAGAAGGCATCCTTAGAATGGCAGAAAAAGGGAAGATTTTGTTGATGGGGAACCTGAATATGCCAGATGTTAACTGGAGCACATGTGCTGCAGCCACATTCAAGAGCAGGGTCGTTCTCGATGCCCTTCTGGGCATGCCTCAGACAGCTAGTGCTGGAACCCACTCAGGAGGGAGCAATCTTAGACCTGGTACTCTCAAACAGAGATGGTGAGAGGATCACAGATTTAGAAGTCGGTAGCCATCTGGGAACTAGTGACCACTGAACAATGTGGTTCATGATAAACACATCTGTAGAGTCAAGCCATACAAAGACAAAAGTACTGGACTTTAGGAGGGCTGAGTTTGGCAAAATGGGTGAGTGCCTAAGGAATGCACTAGCAAATGGGCAGGAAGGAGTGGTAGAAGAACAATGGGAGAAAATCCATACTGCCATCACAGAGGCAACAAGTTTTTGTGTGAAGCAAATAAAACAAAATGAAGTAAAAAACCACTATAGTTCTCAAAAGAAGTGACGGGAAAGGTTAGGGAGAAAAAGAAAACATTCAGGAAGTATAAGGAATCAAAGAATGAGCAGGAGAGACAATGGTATCAGTTAAAGTAGAAGGAAGCAGGGAAGACAGTCAGAATAGTGAAGGCCCAAACAAAGGTAAGGATAGCCAACTCTGTAAAGAAGGGGGATAAAACCTTGAATAGGTACATCAGGAAGCGAAGAAAGACCAAGGAAGGGATAGCGAGGCTTAACAAAGGGAAGGGAAGGGAAGGTAGGCGGAGGATGACAGTGGAAAAGCAGAGATACTGAATGAATACTTTTGCTGAATATTCACAAAAGAAAAGAGGGGGAGGTACCTAAACCAAGCAATAGAAGCACTCTGGCCCCGGGGGGTGTTGATAACAGTCCATCCACAGAAGAAAGGGTCCTCAGAGAACTCTTAAAACTCAGGGTGGACAAAGCAATGGGGTCTGATGGGATTCACCCCAGAATTCTAAAAGAACTAAGGAGAGACGTAGTGACATAACTGACTACCCTTTTTAACAAATCATGGGAGTACGGTGTGGTACCTGAGGATTGGAGGAGGGCAGATGTGATTCCACTTCACAAAAGTGGGAGCAAGGCAGAGTCAGGGAATTACAGACCTGTTAGTTTAACCTCAGTGGTAAGGAAAATGATGGAATCATTTCTGAAAGAAATAATTGTTGAGTACCTAGAGGACAATGTGGCACAGGACATGAGGCAACACGGATTCACAGTGGAAAGGTCATGTCAGACGAGTCTAACAGATTTATTTGACTGGGTGACCAAAGTAGTAGACCAGGGAGGGGCTGTAGATATGGCCAACCTAGACTTTAGCAAGGCATTTGACACAGTCCCACACAAAAGATTAATAAACAAGTTAGCCACCCTGGGAGCAGGTCCCAGGGTGATAGCCTGGGTAACAAATTGGCTAACCAACAGAATGGAGAGGGTAATAGTAAACAGAGTACACTCTGAAGAAGGGGTGGTTATTAGTGGGGTACCACAAGGTTCAGTACTGGGACCAATCCTCTTTAATATCTTTATAGGAGACATTGAAGGGGGGGCTGGAAGGAAAAGTATGCCTCTTTGAAGATGATACAAAAATCTGCAACAGGGTTGACACACATGGAGAGGTGGGAAGGATGGGAAGGGACTTGGCAAGGTTGGAGGAATTGTCAAAAAGTATGTCAGCTTAGATACAATGCAAAAAAATGCAAAGTAATGCATCTGGGAAACAAAAGCACAGGGGAAGGGTATAAAATGGAGGAGGCACTAACAACAACAAAAATGGAAAGGGACCTCGGGGTAGTCATATCAGATGACCTTAAGGTAGGCAAACAATGTGAGAAGGCAGTAAGGAGGGCTGGAGGGATGCTAGGATGCATAGAGAGAGGCATCACCAGTAGAAAACAGGAAGTTGTTATACCTCTGAACAGACAGTTGGTGAGACCCCATTTGGAGTACTGTGTGCAGTTCTGAAGACCCCATCTCTGCAAGGACATAGACAGGATGGAGGCGGTCCAGAGGAGGGAAACTAAAATTGTGCAGGGTCTGCAACAGAAGCCATATGAGGAGAGACTGAAAGAGCTTAATATGTATACCCTTGAGGAAAGGGGGGGGGGACATGATAGAAACTTTCAAGTACCTCAAGGGAATCAACAAAGTCCAAGACGGGAGCATCTTTTTTTTTTAACTTTATTTACTATGCTCCCATCCTCCAGACTCTCTCCAGTGAGGGCTCTTGCTCACCAGGATATCCCATCCTGCCTGAAGCTTGGGCACTAGAATCCAGTACGGAGGGGTCCCCACAAAGCATACCCAAACCCCCGGTCTATGTCCTCCAGGGAAGGACCACCTGCTCCACCTGGTGCCCTATCTACAGACTTAGTAGGGCAGCTATGCGAGGGGAACTGGATTGCGTGCCCTGATGCCCAGCGTTGGACATGGTGCTGGTGCCACAGGCCTCACCTTCGCCTACTAGAGGGGGGAAGGATTTTGTACTTTTAGGTTGCCCCCCGCAGCGAGGGCAGTGCAATGCTGCTCAGCCCGTAACTTGCATGCTTCCACACATGCCCAGAAGGCAGCCACCAGACGCTGACCCCTACATTAGAGCCCATGACTGTGGTACATCCAGCCATTGCTAAGTGTCACCAACTGTGTGGGACATCCCCCTAGTCCCTCCCCAGGAAAGGAGAACTGTCTTCAGATGCTCAATCCTACTCCTCCCTCGCTGACCCCCAATGACTCGGGCTCTTTCCCGAACCCGGGTCGCTGGTGTGATGCGAGGTGTTGCATCCAGCACCTTAACCCTCAGTGCCACCAGGCCGGCTTACAGGTGCATCTTTGAGAGAAAGAGATGTGCAAGAACAAGGGGGCGCAGTTTGAAAATAGATGGGGGACGGCTCAGGGGCAACATCAGAAAGTATTTTTTCATGGAGAGGATGGTGGACACATAGAACCACCTTCCTGAGCAGGTCATGGGGTCAAAAACAGTGGGGAAAATCAAGAATACATGGGACAGACATAAGCCAATTATAGTGGAGGGTAGGAGGAAGTAGGCTGTTGGTTAACTAGAATCTGCAGCTTATCCAATACATAGGAAATGGTCAGACTAGGTGGGCCAAGCGGTTCTTATCTGCCATCAAAGTCTATGTTTCTATGTTAGATACTACCCAAGAGAAGGCTCTTTAATCCATGTCAGTGGATGTCCTGACACATTCCATGCGCCTTTTTGAGGAGTACCTCAGAGTACAAGGGTTTTGTTTAAGGACTAACAGACCCGCTAGTAGAGACTTTGTATGCTTGTGGAGCATTTTGCAGATGAGCGACCCTTGCATTAGGTTCCTATGAGCCTGGGAAGGGAGCCATCCTAGTGTTTGATATAGTGTTCATTGGTGGATGCTGAATGGAGCTTGTGTGATAAACCTGCAGATATTGTTGAATGTTGTGTTCAGGTGATTAAGAAGCTGGGGTGTGGCCAGGAGATATAGGGGAGCAGTATTCAAGGATGGGTAGGAGGGTGCCCCTCCCTATTACAAATCTTGTTCCGGATTTAAAAGTTGTTTAAGCCTGTAGCAGACACCCAGCCACTGGATAACAGTCTTGATTACCTGGCCGATATAGTTGGAGAAGGTAGATGACTGTGTTATCTACACACATGTGAATATGCAAGTTGGCACAGGTTGAGGGGAGGTCATTATGGAAAATGGAGGAGAGAATGGGACCCAGGATGGAGCCATGATGGGCCCCAGGCTGGATGGAAAGTGGAGGTGACAGGGCATTAGCAACCTGTGCCGACTGTAGCTGGCTCATGAGGTAAAAATGGAATCATGGTATCAGAGTGGCAGTAGTGTTGTGATGTTTAGGGGTAGGGTGGTAGAGGCCAGGTGATAGGCTGGGGACAAGGGGAGGACATGTGCAAGAAAGGAACAGAGAGGCATTTAGTGTAGACAGTCACAAGATGTTGGAGCAGCTTTTTCTTAAATGTTCCTAGTTTAGGCTCATTAGTAATATCAGGTGGCAGACTGTTGAGCCAACAGGGTGCCCTGTAGGCAAAGGGTAATTGTCCTTGAGATAAGTGGCAGAAAGTAACTTGTAGAGAGTTTCTTGCCATGCCTCTTGTCCTTTGAGGGTTGGTTGGAAGGTGAAGGAGATCTTGTGGGTTTTCTTCCCTAGGAGATAGGCATGGTATTTCACCGTGCCCTGGATATTTAGCCACTTGGTCTGGGAATACAGGTCACAAATATGAGTTACTCTGTGTGCACCTATGACTAGTCTACATGATTTATTCAAAGCTGTACTGACTCTTTGAAGGGTTGTGTCAGTGGCTGTGCCATATACCACAAGCCCGTAATCAAGAATGGAAAAATAGAGCTTTTTACAGTGAGCAACAGAGTATCAGAGGTTAAGTTATGATGGTGTCTATACAAGAGGCCAATTCTGGAACTGACAACCCTAATAACCTGGTCATTGTGTTGGGTAAAGGACAGTGAGAAAAACAAATGTGATACCTTAGTATTTAAATATATACACCTGTTCCAAAGGTGCTTGTTTGTTATTAAGAATAGTCATTTGAAAGGACTTATGTTTATTTTGAAGGTTGATGAACAACATAACCTTTGTCATCTCATAGTTCATGAAGAGCTTGTTTTCAGACAACCAAGCCTCAGTGGTGTCAAAATGTTTTTGGAGACGCATTTCAAGTGCACAAGGATCAGGGCTGTTGAAGAAGTTGACAGCATCATCTGCATAGAGGAGGACTTTTTCAGTGCAAACTAGGAGAAGTTGATTGAGGAACAGACTGAACAAGAGGAGATCTAGGATCGACCCTCGTGGAAGACCCATGGTCACTTGCCTGCTATCTAAGAGTGTTCCGTTTATTTTTACCTGTTGCATTCTATTGTTGAGGTAACTTTTAAACCATCCCACAGTTTCTGGTGAGAGACCAAATGAGTGTTGTGATTAACTATATTGAATGCTTTGCTGAGGTCAATATATATTGCCTCCACAAGCTGGCTTCTGTCTAGGACCTCATGAAGAAAGCCTGCTTACTCAAGCAGTGCTCTTGTGGTACTATGTGCATTTCTGAATCCATATTCCTGTGGACACTGGAGATTATATTTATTGAGGTAGTCAACCAGCTGGTTGGAGACTATCCTTTCTAGGGCCTTGGATATTGGGGCTAGGATTGAAATGGGATGGTAATTAGTATGGAGGGCTCAATCACTGTTTTTGTGTACCTGGGTAACCACTGTAGCTTTCCATCTCTGTGGGAACTGAGCTAGCCTGAGGGATAGAATGAGTATTTTGGTTAGTGGTGATAGTACTTTGTCCAGGGTGAGGGCTACCAGCTTTAGGTCTAGGGAGTCATTGCTGTGCCAGGATTTGCCTAGTGAACATTATAGATATTTCTTTGCCTCAGCACATCAGACTTCCTTAAACAGAAGGGGTCAGTCCAAAGCATGCCCCGTTGTTAGCATTGCTCCCATCACCTGAGTTGCCCTTGGTCGCATCGAGGAAGTCAGGGGGAAGTACATTGCTGAGACCAGAGAATTCAATGTTGAATGTGTCTGCTATTGTTTTGGGATCTTTGGTAACTTCACTGTTTGCTAGGAACATAGAAGCAGAGGATTTGTTAGTTTTGCTTGTGAGTTCTTTTAAGTAATCCCAGAATTTTTACCATCCCGCCATGTTTTTTGTGAGGGATTCTTTAAAATGGTGTATTTTGGCTAGCTTGACCTCCTTAGTACATGCATTTCTCATTGTTTTGTACTGCTTGATGTCAGCCTACTTGCCAATCGCCTTGGCTCATTGCCATAGGTGGTCCCTAGCGCCCATAAGTTTGAGAATGGCCAGAATGATCCATGAATTGTTGGTCCCCTCCAATTCACATTTTTTTTATGGGGGTGTAAATATCATATGCTGCATTGAATACTGAAGTAAACTGATCTAATGCCTTGTCCACATCATGTAGGGAGTTGAGCAGTGCCCAGTCAGTTTGTCTTTTGTGGGATTTGAGCAAATCTACAGTATTTGCCCCCTCTTAAGGGCCCAATTTATGATGGTTTTGGAGGGGGACTTTGTTGTTTTGTTGGACTAGCAGCGCATAAGTGGAAAGTGGTGACTAAGCGAGTCAGCAAGGACTTAAGTGTCAGAGATTCTCCCAGGGTGATTAGTGAGGATCCAATTGAACAGAGTTTTGGACCCTGCCCTGTAGTTGACTCTCAGTGGTTAATCAACCATTGAATGAAGTAAATACTGGAGAAGGTCTCCTTATATGGGGTTGCCTCCTGACATTGAAATCCCATAAAATTACTTCTTCCTAAGATATAGAGGAGTTCAGGATCTAGCCCATCATGGCTACACTTATGCAGGATGGGGGAGTAAAGGGCAGTCAGAGTTTCCTGGGTATTAACAGGGGGAAAGGAAATCCTGTGGGGGTGGGCAGAAAAGGGAGAGGGAACATGAAATGGAGCAATGGAGGCTGGCGGAGGAGTGAAAGGGAGATCACAAGTGAAGAAGAACTCACTAAAGTGAGCAGCAAGAGAGGAGGGGTTAGACACAGGTGAACCATTTACCAAGAAGGGGGGTGACTGGGTGGGAGGGTCAATGAGCGAGTGAATAAACTTCCAGAACATTGAAGGAACATTAAGATTTTTCTGAAGGCTGGTTTTGAAATGTTATGATTTTACAGCCTGTACAGGTTTTGTTCAGGAATTTCTGGTAGTCCTTTGTAAGAGGAGGTCAGAAAGGGAGTGCAATAATTTGTAGTGTGCCCTAGCAAGATCATGGGACTTGCACTGATCAATGATTTCTGTGGTAATTCAGGGGCAATGATGAGTTTTGTCCATGGGTTTTCTAAGCAGGACATATTTGTCCCAAACTGACAAAAACTTGGAGTGAAACAGGAAGAGGGTGTCAATATCATTGGTGTAGGGCATGGCTGATCAATCTGCAGCAGCAAGCTCACTCAGGACAGCAGTGGTGTTGAGCGACTGGAGGGACCTGGTACAGATGTATTTAGGGGAGGAGGGAGGATGTTGCATCTTTTTGATGAAGAACATCATACAATGGTCACTGAAAGTGCCCTGTATGATACCTGCTGCAACAATACAGTGGGGATGGCAAGAGGGAACCCGGTCCCGGAGGGAATAGTTGTAAGAGTGGGGGTTGAGCCAAGTGGGTTTGATGATAATCTGTGTGAGGTTAAGGAACTCAACCTTGTCAGTGGTTGGGCTGGAGGCTGGGGAGAGCCAATTGACATTGAGATTCCATAGTAGGATGAGTTTACCAACAGAAGAATGGAAGGTGATGGTAGAGAGATAATTGATTAAGGAGGAGTAGGATATTCTCTGTGAGGCATAGCAAGCACTAATAAAGATGAGCACAGAAGAGGGGAATGATAACTTGATAATGAGAAATTTGTGGGAAGAAGATGCAACCAACCTCTTTGATGGCCAAGGTGCAAGAGAGGTTCAGACCGGCATAGATGACAACACCACTTCCATGTTTTCCCTTGTTCTGCTTGAAGAGATGATATTCAGGAAGGGATAGACTAGAGTCTGGGATCCTGGATGAGATGCAGGATTCCAAGGTGCAGACAATGTCACAAGAGTGTTGTGAAATCCAGATAGACAGAAAATTGAGTCTTGGAAGAAGGCTCTGAACATTGAGAAGAAATATACTCAAGACTTTGGCAGCTGGGGAGGTGTAGAAATAGGGAGTGGAGGTTCCAGGGTTGGACTCTATGTCACTAGACAATAAAAGGAATAGGAACTGGAGAAATAGGACTGAGTGAGATGGTCGGTCCTTAGAGCAGGCGATAGGGCAGGAGGGAAGATGTGGGGAAAGGATAGTAGGGTGCGGTGAAGAAACTCCAGGTTAAGAAATGGGGAGGAGAGAAAAACAGTGTGGACAGGAAAGAGGAAGATGAAGGTGAGGATTCTCAGATGCATAACTTAAAGGGGACATTATTAGATAGATAATTTTGATTGGGAGTGATATTAAAAAAGTGTGAAAATATATGTGACCAGTGAGACGGCAGTAATTGGCATGGAAGTAAAAGAGAGACTACATGGGGTAAGCCCTGAGCTCAGTAATCAATACTAACAATGCCGTTGGTCAGAAATGAGACACAGTAGTCGTACTTATTGCAGACTGTCAAACTGCACTGCCAATAACTGACAATGTTCACTTATAAGGATCTCATCAACTGGAGACCTGGGCCCAGATGAAGGTTAGTCTTGTCAAGCCTTTGTCTATTTGTGAGCTGTATCATGAACAATCTGGTTTCAGTCAACCACCCATCCAGGCAAGGTAAGGGTTGGTTGGTGGTGCATGAATGTAAATAAATTAACATGTTTGATGTAAGCATTTTAAAGACTGGCTGTGTAGCCTAGAGGTTAGAGTAATGAGCTGTGAATGAGCCTGGTACCTGCAGACTTGGGTTTAATTCCAACAACCTCTACTTGCATACTGTGTGACTCTAAACAAGTCACTTGACCAGCCCAAAGCTCCCAGGTCACCTCTTAAAACAGGCACTTGTGCCTTGTGGGCCTTACCTGGTTAACAAAGACTAAATAAATAAATTATATAGATGTTATTTTATACAACCCCCACCCATGTCCAGTTATTAAATCACTACATCTCACTCTTACAGTGGGAACGTGTGCCGGATATTCATTCTGTCTAGTTATTTTTAGTATTTAGGACCTCTCTTTTTTTATAGCATGTAAGTTTCAGTGAACAGTTTGATTCTTTTTTTGCATTGTTTTACATTTCCTGCTTGTTTTATTTTCCCAGACTGTGGCTTTGGTCCTATTTCATTATTCTTTTCTATTACCTGCCTCAGTAAGTAAGTAATGCTTCTAGTTTTGAAATACTTTACTGTACTGCAGTAATATGAATGTGCTACTTTTGTATTTATATATGAAAGTGATATTTTGTATATTTATAATGATACTATAAAATTGTATACCTATCAATCTATTTTAGCACTATCACTTGAAGTCCAGCATTGACAAAGCAGAATTAGAGCCCCCTAACTCTGTCAACTGATGACGAGCAAGAGATGCCCAAAGTGGCAGGGTTGTAGACTGGCATCTCCTTTCTTTCTTACAATCAGATACACTATGTTTGTATAATTTAATATTTAACTGCCTTCACTTGCAATTTGTGAGTACAGCATCTGTTTTTCTGCATGAGTGTACCATAGTAGGCCTTTGTTGGTTTTGAGTGAGATACTCTAATTGTGCTCTAGACTGTATACTTAGTGCATTTCTTTATTGTGTGCACCATTCTCTATGCATGTCCATGTGATTGTTTCATGTCCTGAAGCATTTTTTGTCACATCTGCATTACTGCACTTGTACTGTGCATTTTCCATTTAATAGTATTATTAAATTATGTTTTATATTATTATATTTCCAATTTGCACTTTGTACAGGACATATTGTTGTCCTGTTTTATCTCATTTGAGCTAGCCTGTTAGACTGTTTAACTCATTGTGTCCTAGCAGACACTTGTAGTCATCAGTAAAAAAACACTGGTGTGTCCTGAGGACGTCTGCAGAAGTCAGCTACTGACTCCCAGTGTGCCCTTGCAACGTCTGGAGAAGTCACTTGTATATTTGAATATATATTGTAACAGAATATAATATATATTTGACTGCATAGCACCGTTGGAAAGATAATTTTATGCTGCACAACTTTGTCACTGATACATTTTGTGTATATCATGTATACTTTAGGAGTTATTTGCATTTATTTATGGTATGGTGTGTATGGCTGACATGTTTTCCATCAAGATTCACCAAGCAGCTTGAATAAAATTCACTTTTTTGGCACTTCAGCAGGTATAAAATAAAAACCGTATTGATTACAACTGGTTGCATAGCACCATTGGAAAGGCATTTTTGTGCTCTTCAACTTTCATGCTGATACTTTGTGTGTATCATGTATACTTTTGGAGTTATACGCATTTGTTTATGATATGGTGTGTGTGGTTGAGATTTAGCCCTCAAATCTCATCAAAGCACCTTGACTAAAATGGGGAAAAATTACATTTTATAGTAAAAAGATACCTTTGTTTAGCAAACATAATAGCAAAACACCATCTAATGTCTGTATGCTTAATTTGGTGTTGATATTTTATATATTTTCCAACAAAAAATGGCTTATGTTGCCCTTTGATAGTGAAACAAATATTTAGTTTGCTCTTTCGACCAGCATAGAAAAAATACAAAATTACTTATTATTACATGCATGCCACCATTGGAAAGGCAATTTTGTGCTGAATAACTCTGCCACTCATACTTTGTGTCTAGCATGTACAGTTATTGAGCTATTAGCATTTGTTTGTGACATACAGACTATGGCTTGATTTTGCTTAGAAAGGCCCAGGATTCACTGTTAAAAGTATACAGGAGATTCAGGAGGCAAGTGGTGTAATCTCAGAGTGAGCCTGTGGAGGCAATGAGTTAATTGGCTTTCTTAATTGTTGCTTGCAGGTTTGGTTGTACTCCATTCTGTATAACTCCCTTTTCTCCCAGTTTGCCCCTTGTATTAAGCCATGGCTATGTATGCCTTTTTTAGTCACTGCTTTTTAAATAAAAAATAGATTTGGAATATTGCCAATACTCTGTACCCAGTCCAGATATTCTGGAAGTAGTAGTTCCCAGGGGAGTTGTGGTATAGGACTTTGAATACAAAATCTCAGATGTGAATCTACAGGAGTGATGGAAAGAATGAGCAGAGACCTGAGAAAACCTGAGGAGTGGCCAAATGTATTGCAGCTGGATTTCAATGCAAAATGGGACAAAGTAATGCACTTGAGACACAGAAACCCAGGAGCAGAGTACAAAATGGGAGAAGTGGTACTGGCAAGCATGAAGCAGGAAAGAGACTGGGGGTGGGGCTGGGTAATCATATTAGATGATCTAAAGGTGGTCAGTAAGTGCAATGAAGAAAGTTGGGAGGGCTACAGGAGCAATGGAAAGAATGAGCAGAGACCAGAGACCTGAGAAAACCCGAAGAGTGGTCAAGGGTATAGCAGCTGGATTTCAATGCAAAATGGGGCAAAGTAATGCACTTGAGACACAGAAACCCAGGGCAGAGTACAGAATGGGAGGAGTGGTACTGACAAGCATGAAGCAGGAAAGAGACCGGGGTGGGGCTGGGTAATCATATTGGATGATCTAAAGGTTGCCAGTAAGTGCAATGAAGGAAGTTGGGAGGGCTATTGGCATATTAGGGTGCATAGAGATGGGTTTCTCTAGCAGAAAGTGGGAGGTGGTATTGCCTTTGTATACATCACTAGTAAGACCCCACCTAGAGCACTGTGTCTAGTTAGTTCTGGAGACCACATCAGTGAAGAACACAGTCAGTATGGAGGTGGTCCAGAGGAAGGCTACTAGAATGGTGCAGGATCTGCATCAGAACCAGTAGGTAGAGAGATTTAAGGACTTAAATATGTACACTGTGCACTAGAGGAGGGATACGGGGTGGGGGGGGAGGATATGATGCAGAGCTTCAAATACTTCACAGAGTAAATAAGATAAAGGAGGGAAATATTTTTCATAAAAAAAGGTGCTCATGGACAAGGGGGCATGAAAAGAAGCTGGAGTTGGGTAGATGCAGGAGAGATGTAAGAAGAAGAAGAATCAGCATTTATATAGCACTTTTCATATATAGTATCCCAAAGCGCTTTACAAGCAATGCTAGGCTAGTAGTGAAGTGACTGAATGTGTAGTGGTGGCCATATCTCACATCATCACCCACACACAGCCTAGATAATTGCGTGAACCGGTTTATGGGAAAGGGAATGTTTGCGAGGACACTAGGAATGCTCCCTGCTCTTTGCGAAGAATGCCCTGGGTTCTTTTACTTCCACCTGGACACCCACCAGGACAACACCAGGATGGGCAGAAGAGACCTCGGTTTAATGTCTCATCCGAAGGATGGCATACCCCAGCAGTACAGCACCCCCCCAATACTGCACTCAGATGCTAGTGATTTTTAGGTGCAAGTCCAATCCTGGTTTTGGATTTGAACCCATGACCTTCTGGTCCAGAGGTGGATGTGCTACCAACTGAGACACGCTGACACCTGAGGAAGTACTTCTTCACAGCAAGTGTCATGGATTCCTGGAAAAGTCTTCCAGCAGACGTATTGGGGTGAAAACAGTGGTGGGGTTCAAGAATGTATGGGATAGACATAAGGGAATCTTAGGGGAAGGGAGGTGAATGAGCATAAGATCAAGTAGGAGCTGCAGTGATACTATAGGCAGGGAAAAATAGGCAGATAAGGTGGGCCAAGCAGTTCTTATCTGCAGGTAAATTCTATGTTTCTACATGTGTCTATGTCTTCCACTGTTTTAGCACTTTTATCACTTTACACAGCAGCAGCAAATAAACATTGTATCCTAATAGTAGAAAGGAATGAGGCAGGATATAAACAGTTATGAATATTATCTCCATTAGAAAAGGATCATTTGTTGAAAAGAGAGATATTTTTACAGTTCATGCATTTACACATGCACTTCAACACAGCTGACTAAAAACCCAAGTAGAATACTAACATCTATCACATTGCTAATATATGCATAGCCCAACAGGAAATAGCACTGTATAACTGTAAATCCAGAAGCAAGAGCCCAATAAACCCTACCAAGCAGCATTATAACTTGTACAGCTCTGCTGAGCAAGCATAAAAAATTGTCTTGATGTCAGTTTCTCTTTTCAGTGTGCATTCAAGAATATTTTTTTATTCCACATTCAACATTACTGTGCTAAACACAGAGACACAGATGGCTAATTTAGATTGCTAATATAAAGGGGAAAGACAACAAGATCTGGATCAGTGTTCTAAATGTTCTCTTGACTATGCCATGAATTACTGCAAATATATTTGCATATGCTTACTGTAAAGATCTTGTTCTTTTCAAGGTATTATAGTTCAATTGTATAAATGTAAAATCATTTTGCCTCAGGATGAGCTTTGTCCATATTTTGACTGTAGATTTTAACATGCTGACTCAATGTATTTGTGTTTTGTGAAGCTTAAGGGTAATTAGACCTGCTGGTTTTGCGTCATTTAGTTGCATGTATTGCATAAAGAATGAACATAAAGTGATGGACTATGTCCAATAGCCTAGGTGTCAGCATGTTCCCTCAAAGTAGGCCAGGGATTTTGTCACAAATTTGTGTTGCTAGTCATAACTGGTGGGAAATCAGTGCAGTCTCAAGGGGTAATGCAAAGTCTCGGTGGAAGATTCATGTCTACTGACACTGTATGACTGTCTCCTAGTGACATTAGGGTGAATTTATAATTGGCATCCCTCTACCACAGTATTTGGTGGCGTGCAATCATGGGTCACATACAGTGGTGCCAGCCAGGGGGCAACACAAAACTGCAACATATTGCAGTAGAGTTACTACAGTAAACAAGGCAATTTCAGTGGCAGTTAAATGCTTTTCTCATGCAGTAACTTGAGATACGTTGTTGCACCCTGGCTGGCACTACTATATATGGTCTGTTCCCTGCTTCTTCAGCTAGCACCATTTACAGGTCCAACATAGGCCCCACTCTATTGCAGCAATGCTGGATATTATCTCTTTTTAGTGATGCAGTAGGTGTAGCCCTGCAGACCGCTTGCTATGAGAAAAGGACTCTCACATTCCTTTCGAATGAACATGTTGGAGTTGCAATACAGTTGCCTCCATGTCTGTGAAGCACTCTGCTTGCTGTCTCACTAGGCAGTTGCACTGCACTATTTTTATTTTCAGTGGTCATGTGGAACACAACACACTCCACTGTGTCCAAGATGGCAGGCTAGCTTTATTTTGCATGTGCAATTACTGACATACTGTATGTGAAAACATTGCAGTGGCCATCTTGGTCACTGTGGACTGTGCTGTGTTCCCCCATGACCACTGATTTCTTTTATTTTAAAATGATACATAACCCCCCACCTGAACCTCCCTCTCAGCACCCACTCCCACCCCACAGAAACATAATAGTGACACTGGGGGTGCCCAATTCTCAAGTGTTTTGATCACAAATCCGCTGACTGCCCTTTCCATCCAATTCCATGCATGTGCAGTTATTTGTGTTTTTTATATTTTATATTTATAGTTCTTCCCCACCCACCCTCCTCTCAGCATCTACCACCTCACTCCCCCGACAAACATAGCAGTGTCACTAGGGTGCCCAATCCCCATGCAGAAATCCTCATTTGTTTCTTTTTAACCTGTAAAAAAAAGTCCATCAATGTCTTTGCACTGTTACACCCCAACCCAACCCTCCACTCAGCATCCACACTCCCCCAAACCCTTACTAACCCACCAGGAGGTCCAACACCATAATCCTTTCTGGACCACAGACATTTCTTCACTTTACAAAGCTGGACTGCAAACTGTGGAAATAGGTATTCAGTTCAATGTATTTTAATGGTGTTTTGAACTTAGTGGCACACCATGGTCCTTTTTTTCATATTTTTTGGCCCGAATTTTCAACATGCCTTTTTTGGGACCCCGCTGCATGAACAATTGCACTCTTATTAGGCAAATCTGTCCTGAAAGGTGATTTTTCAGTCTCTGCCTGAAATCTCCTTTCAGGCTGGAGTTGACAATTTTCTCTGCCCTTGTTCATGAGATGTGGTCATAAGAAGGCTTTGCTGAAGATTTGATGTAAAAATATATAAAAAAAAACAACAAAGTTATGAGCCTACATTGAATTTTGCAAACATAGGCTCGTAACTTTGGTAATTTTCAATATTCTTACCTCAAATTTACAATGTGGCCATATCTTTAAAACATATCATGAATGTGACATCTGTCATTTTCCAAATCCTTGCCAAAATGCTTTTTCAACATCCCGAAAGGTTATTTTGTGGTCCCTGTGTGAAATCACCTTTCAGGCAGGAGTTGAACTTTTTCTCTGCCCTTGTTCATGAGGTGGGGTCAGGAGGAGGCTATGTTGAAAATTTTGTATAAAAAGATTCAAAAACAACAACATTAAGAACCTACATTGAATTTTGTGAATGCTGGCTCGTGACTTTGGTGTTTTTTTTAATATCTGTACCCCAAATTTACAACATAGCCATATATTTACAGCACCTCATGAATGTGATATTTGTCATTTTTCAACTCCGCCCAAAATGTGTTTTTATATCCCAAAAGTTGATTTTGCAGTCCCTGCATGTAATCACCTCTCAGGCAGAAGTTGAATATTTGCTCTGCCCTTCTTCATGATGTAGGGTCATAACAAGGCTATGTTGAAAATTTGGTGTATGAATATTACAAAACAACAAATTTATGAGCCTACATTATAGTTTGCTAATGCAGGATCGTAACTTTGGTAATTTTCAATATTTTTACCCCAAATTCCTCCCATGCAGCCCTATCAGCTCTGGCCAGAGTTTGTTCTTCTGGGAATCATTCTGCTCAGGACAGTCCTGCTAATAAGACAGTACTAGATGCTAAATATTCTAAGTGAGGATTGTGTCCTAGATTGGAGCAGTCTATAGTTCAATTGTAAGAGATGTAATAGAAAGAAACCTTGATGATGCTTCAGATCTGTGGTTAAAATAAGGGAAAAAAATATCAAACAGAATAATTATAAAAATTCTGCAACTACCTAAAATTCATGTACCTCCTTAAAATATCTTCTAAATCAGTGCTGGAGGCATTTCCTACATGGTTGCAACAGTGTCTGTGATCACATGGGTAAAGGGAGCAGAACAGAAATGGCCCAGAGGGTAATTTGCTAACACATGCAACTCATTTAAAACTGTTCATACAGTAGCTTCCTGTGATTTCCTCCTTCTAGAACATCTACTGGCAGGCATCTAGTAATGATGGTCACAGTTTCTTGTTGTGTCTCAAGACAGGAAAATGGCAGGGTAAGGAGCACAGTGTATGAACACAGAAACAGAGAAAATGGCAGGGTAAGGAGCAGAGTGCGTGAACACAGAAACATAGAAAATGGCAGGATAAGGAGCAGAGTGCGTGAACACAGAAACATAGAAAATGGCAGGGTAAGGAGCAGAGTGCGTGAACACAGAAACATAGAAAATGTCAGGGTAAGGAGCAGAGTGCGTGAACACAGAAACATAGAAAATGGCAGGCGTAAGGAGCAGAGTGCGTGAACACAGAAACAGAAAATGGCAGGGTAAGGAGCAGAGTGCGTGAACACAGAAACATAGAAAATGTCAGGGTAAGGAGCAGAGTGCGTGAACACAGAAACATAGAAAATGGCAGGGTAAGGAGCAGAGTGCGTGAACACAGAAACAGAAAATGGCAGGGTAAGGAGCAGAGTGAGTGAACAAGGAAACAGAAAATGTCAGGGTAAGGAGCAGAGTGCGTGAACACAGAAACATAGAAAATGTCAGGGTAAGGAGCAGAGTGCGTGAACACAGAAACATAGAAAATGTCAGGGTAAGGAGCAGAGTGCGTGAACACAGAAACATAGAAAATGTCAGGGTAAGGAGCAGAGTGCGTGAACACAGAAACATAGAAAATGGCAGGGTAAGGAGCAGAGTGCGTGAACACAGAAACATAGAAAATGTCAGGGTAAGGAGCAGAGTGCGTGAACACAGAAACATAGAAAATGTCAGGGGTAAGGGCAGAGTCGTGAACACAGAAACACAGAAAATGTCAGGGTAAGGAGCAGAGTGCGTGAACACAGAAACATAGAAAATGTCAGGGTAAGGAGCAGAGTGCGTGAACACAGAAACATAGAAAACGGCAGGGTAAGGAGCAGAGTGCGTGAACACAGAAACATAGAAAACGGCAGGGTAAGGAGCAGAGTGCGTGAACACAGAAACATAGAAAACGGCAGGGTAAGGAGCAGAGTGCATGAACACAGAAACATAGAAAATGTCAGCAGAAAAAGACCAATGAGAGATGCAACAGGAGTGGGAACATTCAGAGGGGTACATTTTGAGTTAAAGAAGTCTATCAGATTCGTCTGGCATGACCTTCTTGCTGTGAATCCATGCTGCCTTGGGCACAGGGACGACAGCATGGATCCTGGACATCATGCCAGATAATCTGATAGATTTCTGGTGACCAAAGTAGTAGATCAGGAGGGGCTGTGGACATGGCCTACCTAGACTTTAGCAAGGCATTTGACACAGTCCCACACAAAAGATTAATATACAAGTTAGCCAGCCTGGGAGTGGGTCCCAAGATGACAGCCTGGGTAAATAATTGGCTGGAGAATAGGACACAGAGAGTAATAGTAAATGGAGTCCACTCTGAAGAAAGGGGGGTTACTAGTGGGGTACCGCAGGGTTCAGTATTAGGACCGGTCCTCTTCAATGTCTTTATAAGCGACATTGCAGAGGGACTGGAAGGAAAAGTATGTCTCTTTGCAGATGACACAAAGATCTGCAACAGAGTTGATGCACAAGGTGGGGTGGAAAGGATGAGAAGGGACTTGGCAAGGTTAGAGGAATGGTCAAATGTATGGCAGCTTAGATTCAATGCTAAGAAGTGAAGTAATGCACCTGGGAAACAAAACCCAGGAGAAAGTACACAATGGGGTGAGATACTAACAACATCAAAAATGGAAAGGGACCTGGGGTAGTCATATCAGATGACCTAAAGGTGGGCAAGCAATGTGAGATGGCAGCAAGGAGGGCTGGGGGATATTGGGATGCATAGGAGAGGCATCACCAGTAGAAAACAGGAAGTTATTATCCCTCTGTACAGACAGCTGGTCAGACCCCATCTGAGTACTGCATGCAGTTCTGGAGACCCAGTCTCCCAAAGACATAGACAGGATGGAAGCTGTCCAGAAGAGGGCACTAAAATGGTGCAGGGTCTGCACCGGAAGACTTATGAAGAGAGACTTAAGGAGCTTAATATGTGGCCTCGAGGAAAAGAGGAGAGGTGGGACATAATAGAAACTTTCAAGTACCTCGAGGAATCAACAAAGTCCAAGAGGCTAGCATCTTTCAAAAAAGAGGTGTGCAAGAACAAGGGGCACAATTTGAAGATAGTGGGGGTGGCTCAAGAGGTAATTTAAGGAAGTATTTTTCACAGAGAGGGTTGTGGGTGCATGGAACAGCCTTCCGGAGGAAGTTGTGGAGTCAAAAACAGTGGTGGAATTCAAGCATGCATGGGGCAGTCATAAGGCAATTCTAGGGGGTGGGGGTAGGAAGAAGTAGGCTGCTGGTTAACTAGGATCTGCAACTTATCCATTAGGTAGGGAAATGGGCAGACTGGGTAGGCCAAGCGGTCCTTATCTGCCATCAAATTCTATGTTTCTATGTTTCTATATCTTTATTGACATTTTTAAAACATTAAATAACAAACATAAGAAAAATAGTAGAGTACTGAAGGAGCAGAACGTCCGAGCATAAATACATCTTTGTTAAAAAGTAAGATAGTTATGTACATACATCATAACTTAAAAGTACAATGACAAGTACTGCAACAAAAATAAAGGGTTACCTTTTAGGAATAGATTTCACCCACTGTCTGGTAGTGAGGAGGGGGAAAAGGAGATGGGGAGAGAGGTCAGGCTAAGACAACGGGTTCATGAAAGTAAGGCAGGAGAAAGGGGGTAGGGCAGTAAAAAGTAGTCACAATGATGGGGAAAAGAGAACATGGAGAATGGAGTAGGAGGTAGGGGGAGGGAGGGAGTAAGGTGACAGGAAGAGGGGAAAGTGAAGATTGTGTGTGGGTGGCCAGAAAGGAAAGAACAAGGAGAGGGGATGGAAGACAGATGGGGGCAAATAAAGGCTCTGGGGGTGTCAGGCAAGCAGGTGTGGGGAGAACAATGGTGGGGTGATGACCATGATGGAGGTGGAGCAGTTAGGTGGGGGGGGGGAGCTCATAATTCACTATACCAAAAGGAGTGCACACAAGGTGCATGGTGCTCTAGAAACACAGTGAATTATTTTAACTTACAGGTTTCAGGCACACACCAACCCTTCAGAGGGACTCAACACAAATTCAACGGATAGTCCAAAGAAATTCCATCACAAAATGTTATTACTCCCAGTAAGGATGAGTTCAGTCCAAAACATGTCAGGCAGGACATTTCTTCACTGGGAGTAATCAAATTTTGTGATGGAATCTCTTTAGAGCATCAGCTGAAATTGTGTTGCATCCCTCAGAAGGGTTGGTGTGTTCCAGAAACCGGTAAGTTAAGAGAAGCTGATAATGCAGACAAAAAATGAGAAAAGGGAGTCAGGAATGGGGGGGCAGAAGGATGGTATTCCTGGGAGACTTCATAATTAGTGTATTCACTGGGGAAAGAAGAGAGGCCCAAATACAGGTAGGAAGGTGGTTTGCATGCCAGGGATTACAGCGGAGAGGGTGTGCCCAAAAACCAGGGAGTTGGTGAAGGGTGTTGGGATAACAACTCGTAGTTATACACCTAGGTGCCAATGACAACAGAGTAGGTGGGGGTGGTACCATAAAGATTCAGGGTGGTAAAAAAAGACCTGCAGAGAGGTGGCCAGTTTGGTTGCATTCTCTGAGATGTTGCCAGTACTGAGAGCCAGCATGGTAGGGAAGAAAAGGATAGATGAGTTCAATGACTGGCTGGGGGAATGTTGCAAGGTGAAAGCATACAACAATACTGGAGGCTGGGGGTGAGAGACCTGGTCAGATAAAAAAAAAACTTTTGCACAAGACAGACTGCACCTCATTAGTGAGGGGTCTTAAAAGGAGAAGGTTGGCCTCAGTAGTAAAGGGTCAAGGGACTTCAGGGACAAGCAGGGAGGATACATAAACCAAAAACTTAATTTAAACTACTGGGGGAGGGAGCGTGTGCCTGCAGGCCCTTAGTCTCTGGAAGGAGGAGGTCAGCAGACCTCCTCCCCATACCAGTAGAGTGGACTGGAGGGTAAAGTTGAAGGGGGAGCAAGGGGGTTAGCAGTGGGGGGGGGCACAGATAATAGAGAGAAATGAGGAAGGCAGATGAGGTGAATGGAAGGAGACTCATACTTTAGGTGGACATGGTGCCCCTGAACACACAATGTCTTGGAAACAAGATGTATTACCTGCAGGGATTATTGGCTGAGAAGAGAGTGGACATCATGGAGGTCACAGAGACATGGGCCACACTTAACTATGACTGAGGCCTCTCAAACCCTGGGTTTAAATTATACAGGAGGGATGGGAAGGTAGACAAAGGGGGAGGGGTGATGGTTTACATCAGGGAGCGTATAACATGTATGAGGGAGAAGTCAGAAGAGAGGGAGGAATCATTGTGCACTCAGTTACTGTCTGAAAGAGGGAGAAAGGAGAGGTTGGGTTTGTTTACAGACCACCCAACCAGGAGGAGGAAAGAGACAAGGAACTGAGCTCACAAATATTGACTACTGCAGGTGAGGAAGAGGTGGTAATAGTGGTAGAATTCAACCTGCTCAAGGTGGGTTAGAGGTAGAGGTGGGCAAAGTGGCTAAAATTTGCTACACATAGTATTTAGCGTAAAACCCAAATTTCACTTAATTCTCAGCATAGCGTATGGAAACACTTTGCTTCTCGAAGTAACGTTAAGTTCCCATTATTCTCTATGGACTTCACATTACTTTGCCTTGTTTTTCTCTTTAAGGTGAATTTTGCAGTGATTCATGGGATTTAAAGTCACATGGGATCTATATTGTTTTGCACAGCCTCAGTTCAGCGTAGTGTGTGTAGTAGAAAGCTGGAGACAGTTTATTATCAGAGCTCTGCAATTCAAACCTATAACCAATTAAAACTCCACATTGAAACCTTTTCACTCCTTAATCCAGCCCAATCTGGCTTCCGGGCAAATCACAGCACTATCACGACTTTGGCAAAAGTAACAAATGATTGGATCTCTGCCGGTGATGCCAGGCTGGTTACTGGTGCTGTCTTCTTGGACCTTAGCAAAGCATTTGATACTGTGGATCATAACCTGCTAGTCTTTTGCTTGTCCAACCTAGGTGCTGCTCCATCCACCTCTGATTGGTTTGCTAGTTACCTAACAGGGAGAACACAGAAAGTCAAAGTGGATGGCCTTTTCTCTACCCCTCTGCCGGTTGCCAGAGGAGTCCCCCAAGTCTCCATCCTAGGCCCGATCCTGTTTTCTCTGTGCATAAATGATCCTGACTCCCATATAATGAGCTTCAACCTGCACTTCTTTGTAGATGATACTGTTCTGTATACTACTGGATCTACGGTATCGCAGGTCAGGGATGTCCTACAAGCTGATTTTGCTCAACTTGAAAATAATCTGATAAAAATTAAGCTGCTCCTTAATGCTAAGAAAATGAAGGCTATGATTTTCGCTTGTTGTACCTCCCTTAGTCCCTCCCCTGACCCACCAAATTAATTTATTACTACTGTACTAGGTGAACCTTGGAAGTTATTCCTAAGTTTAAACACTTGGGTATCCTGATAGATCATAAGCTCTCATTTAATGATCACATTGATGAACTATCTAGGAGGCTCAAAGCAAGACTAGGATTCTTTTTTAGAAACAGGTCTCTATTCCTCCTTGAGACACGAACAAGGCTCATTCAGGCTACATTCCTTCCCCTACTTGATTATGGCGACCTAATTTTCAATACAGCTTCAATTTCAAACCTAAGCAAGCTTGACGTCCTTTACCATCGTGTGTTACGATTCATTACCAACTGCCCCTACCGTACTAATCACTGTGATTTATATGCAGCTGTTGGTTGGACATCACTCACCACTAGACGCCTACTCCATGCAGGTATTTGGACCCTGAAGTTGCTCTTACAGAAAGTACCATCCTATCTAACATCGGTAATCTGCATCTCCCATAGTGCATATTCTCTGAGGAAAGTTGACTTTGTATTGCTCGACGTGCCTAGGACTCACACTTTCTTTGGCAAACGTGCTATTTCACATGCCCTCCCTTCTCTGTGGAACCAATTACAATCTAAACTAAAACTAACCAGCATTGTCTCAGTCAACTTCTTTAGAGTGATATTTGCATCTAAAATAAAAGATATTTGTAACTGCCACTAAGCACCCTCTTAGCCATGTGTGCTTCTTGTCTAGTATATCTATTGGCCCTGCCATGCTGAGACCTTATTCCTATACCTACTTTAGACTTTGCTAAACCTCCTCTCCCCCTTAACGTCACCATTGCTATTGTCTCCTTCTTCTAGTGTTTCACTACTTTTATCAATTGCATCTTACAGTGATAAAGTGTCTGGCCTTATCTGATATTGTTCGCCTCGAATCTGTATATATATATATCTGTAACCTTGTATCTCGCTATGAATTACCTGTTATAACATTGTGTATTCTCCGCATAATTGGTTATCATAGTGTTGTACTGTATAATGTGCCTTTGTATGTGTATTACAATCAGGACCTCCTTGTGAATGAGCTTGCTCAATGGAGTCTTCCTGCAATAAACTTGAAACAATAAACTTGAAAACATTGAAAAATCTTTAAAAACGCATTTTTGCCACAAAATTTTGTGTCAAAATTTAGTACCTTAATTGTAGGAAACTCTTACGTGTTTATATCATCGAGCATTTATTGATTTTGTGTGAATATTTAATGTTAATTTAGTACATTCAGTCTCTGTACTGACAGACACTGTAGAAATGTGATTCAGGGGAAGGGCAGATCAGTGGTGTAGTAATAATAATAATAATAATAAACTTTATTTTTAAGCGCCTTTCAAATACCATGGCACTTTACAATAATAAAACATAATTCAATAAAACTAATATAATAGGATATACTACAACATTTACAAATACAACAGTTCACTGGTAGACCTGACTCCACAGAAAAGTTTTAATTGCCTGTTTAAAACCCCCCACAGTCAAGCATTCCCGAAGCTGACGGGGTAGAGATTTATAGAGGTTAGGGGCCACAAACATAAATGCATGGGCCCCAGAAGATTTCAAAATTACCCTCGGAATCTCCAGCAACCCCTAGTCAGCCAAGTGGAGCTTTCACACAGGCTTGTACAGAATCAGAAGCTCTTTCAAGCAGTCAGGACCAAGTCCATGTAGGGCTTTGTAAGTCAGTAGATCTACTTTAAAGGTGATCTGCCACAGAATAGGCAGCCAGTGTGGCTTGTGCAGCACGGGAGTGATATGAGACCTCCAAGATGTCCCAGTCAACAATCGAGCTGCAACATTCTGCACTAGCTGCAGGCGGCTGATATCAACCCCAGGAAGCCCTAAGTAAAGGTAGTTGCAGTAGTCAAGGCGTAAGGTCACAAAGGCATGGACCAACACAGGCAGATCACATGACGGAACAAGATGTTTAACCCTGGCAATGTTCCTACGATGATAAAAGGCAGACTTGATGACTGCTGGCACCTGATAATGAAGGGTCAGCCTGTCGTCAAGTACCACTCCCAGGTCGAGCACCAGTTCTGAGGTAAGAATCTGGGAGCCCCCCAGCAATAATCCAGAGGGCTGACCAGTCCTCAACCCCTCTATCCTGTGAGCCAGGTCCACAACCATAACCTCAGTCTTTCCCGTGTTCAAATTTAGGCAGCTCAAATTCATCCAGTCCTGGATTTCGGCGAGGCAGTTATTAAATACTGAGAGAGCACTAACCTGGTCGGGAGCAAAAGACAGGTAGAGCTGGGTATCATCAGCATAGCAGTGAAACCTCAGCCCATACTGTCTTTATAACGTCTCCGAGGGGGTAGCATATACACTGCAAACAGCATGGGCACAGCACTGAGCTCTGAGGAACCCCACAGGACAGAGTGCGTGAGTCAGAAGAAAAAATCCCTGACACAACTCTCTGTGTTCTGCCCATTAGGAAAGATGTAAACCATCTGAGGACCATACTTGTCAGGCCACAGATGACTCTCAGGCACTCAAGCAGCACCCCATGGCCTACAGTGTCAAAAGCTGAAGAGAGATCAAGGAGTACTAGAATAGAATGGTTTCTCTGATCTCGCGCCATCAGGAGATCAACCAAACCAGAGCAGTCTCAGTGCTATGCCTCTTTCGGAAACTGGACTGGAGAGATTCGTAGACATTATGGATGGTCAAATGGTTCTCCAGTTGAGTTGCCACTACTTTCTCAATAACCCTCCTTACAAAGGGAAGGTTTGAGATAGGTCTGTAGTTGGCTAGAACGTCCGGGTCCAATGAAGCTTTCTTTAGAAGTGGTGTCACCACTTCCTTCTTCAGGGAGCGTGGAAACTCACCTGATTCCAAGGAGCACCAGACTATCTGAGCCAGAACTGGGCCGATGATATCACAGCAACCCAAAATCAGGGAAGTTGGCTCAGGATCTAAACCACAGCATGTAGGGCACATCCCCCGGACAATCTGCATAATATTCACGAGCTCCGGCAGGTCAAAGGAGCTCCAGGAAATACGAGGTGTAGTGACCGAGCACCGACCAACAGCATCCCCATAGAACTAGTCAAGAGAATATCCGACCTGATGTCAACCACCTAATTCACAAAGAATTGAGCAAGCTCATCACACTCCATTTGTGAAAAGGCTCAACAGAGCTGCAGACAGGCTGGGTTGCACAAACTGTCCACAGTTCGGAAGAGCTGAGCTGGTCGATTCTGAGTAACAGCAATCTCCCTGGATGGGAACTCTGCCTTCTTACAGGACATCACTGATTGGTAGATCTTATAATGCTCTACCAAATAAAGATGGTCGGCCTCCAGGGTGGATTTCCGCCAACGACATTCTAACCTTCATCCTAATCATCACAACTCCCTCAAAGACCCATCAAACCAAGGGGCCCAAGGGTGAAGTAGGAGAGGACGAACATGGACAGGAGCAATCAGGTTGAGGGCAGGGCAGATGGCCTTATTATAGGCCAAGACCAAAGGCTCTGAACTGACATTGGGAAACACCGAGAGATCAATCACCGCCATCAGGTCATCTGGGATCACATCTCATAAAGGGCGGTAACTGACCATCTCCACAGGGGCAGACCTACACAGGGGGGCACAAAAGTTGAACCTCACGGTGTAATGATAGGACCAACCGACAGGTTCCACCCCCAAATTGGAGGCCTCAGTCCCCAGGAGGAAAACCAGATCCAAAGAATGACCATGACTATGGGTAGTTGAGGTGTAGAAGGTAGATTAGTGAGAAAGGCAGTTTTTCCAACTTTTGTTGGCTAGTTCTTTATTTGTGTGTTCACGTTCACACAGTACAACTTTACTTAATTTTTTAATAGTTTTTTTCTGTTTTCTGGGCATTTTTCCAGTCGTTTTAAAAGACTGTCTGTATTGTAGTTTACTGAATAGTTAAAGTTTCTGTGGCTGACCTTTAATGTGTGTGCGTGGTGTAAATAGATACGCATTTTATTGTGGTACCACAGTAGCAGTACTCTGAATTTCTCAGCCTGCCTGGATTTTTTTTCTCAGCTTCTGTCTATGTCACTAAAGCTAACCCCCCCCCCGCAAAATAAGGTATTGTTTTTTGACTTTTGGATATTTGAAGACTGGTTGAGGTATTGTGTTACTTGTACCTGCACAGCTGCATCTCTTGCATTTTTTGCTTCCCATCCCCCAGATACAGCAAAATGAATAAGTTGCTGTTAATTGTCTGTGTAATCCTAAAAAATGCTGGCAAAGAGATGGTTATGCAAAGCTGTTTCTGGCTGTGGCACTGCAGCCAAGAAAACTATTAGCAGTGGAAATTGTTGTAATGAAGAAGCAGGTTCATCAGGGGCTAGTAGCAAGTCCAGCAGTGTTAAGAGTAGTGGTCATCGCCATGGTAGTATGCAGCAGAAGGGAAAGGTAGCAGTTGCTACAATTAAAGGGATGTCTCTGACTCTGTTTTTCACAGTGAAATTAGTCACTTCAGTGCTGGTTGGAAATGCTGTTGTCCATGCTGGTAGTAAAGTTAGTGATGGCATGGTTGATAACAGCATGAGTATTGCTATAAATTCATCCTGGGCAAACTTATCAGGGGGGAAAAATGTTGAATCCGCAGACTTCAGTGTAGTTGATGTCCCACTCCTCACAACAGTTGAACATGATTCTGATCATGCTAATGACTCACATTCTCATGTTTCCACTGATCTTGGGGTTAAGCCACCCAAACATTCAAATGTTGATGAAAAAAGTGTGGATGACAGTGCTGAGGCTGTGGTTGGAATATATCCACAGGAGGACAGCACTCAAAGTGAATTAATGGATGGTGAATATGATGATGCTAGTGACCCCATTTAGGAAATGGACAAAAACTAAGTGAAGGTGGCTGTTTGGAAACAGTCTGTTCATCAATCCCACCCCCTCCTCAAAGTTCTGATGTAGCTGTGTCTTTTGCTGTCATTTTGCTTTTGCTGTTTGTAACAGTCATCGATTGTGATGTTTAGTCAAAGTCCAAGTGTGCACAACACCTGAAATCATGCAATACATCCCCCATTTCATCACCAACAAAACTGCCATTCCATATGCAACTACAGAAGTGACATATGAAGAGAAGAGCATCAAAATCCCAAGTTTGGGATTTTTTCATAGACGATGGTAGCAATGAAATGGTGGCAATCTGCTAGCTTTGCCAAGCATGTGCGAAGCTTGGTAAATAGGGTAGTCATCTGGGCACTGGGGGCCAGCATACTCATCTCAAGAGCAGGCCCATGATACTGTGAACTCGGCACCAGAGGGGAGCTAATGCCGTAGTTGGGCATTCACCCTCATCCACCTTAGTGTGCATGATATTCCCTTCCTTTAGTGTAAATAGCCATAATACCAGAGGATTACTACAGGCATGAGGAGGAGGAGGATATTGAATGTTCAAGTAGTGGTTAGAGTAGCAGTGGTGGTCTATGTAGTAATTCTAGAACATCAACTCCTGTGCTTAAAACAGGTAAAATAACCACATTTATTGGCTTGTTGCCTGTGCACCCACCATCACACGTCAAAGGTACCCCAGACATGACAGTTCGCAGAAGAGAGCCATTTGGCACATTACTTGCAAAACACTGAACAATGCACCAAACGTTGCACAGTCTTTTTGCCCAGAATAGTAAATACCCACCATATCATGCAGTTGCACATGAACTCAATGTTGCTGTAGTGGAAATACTGGCAATTGACCACTTGCCATTATCCTTTGTGGAGAATGCGGGATTCTGGCGCTTTGCAGCATGCGCCTGCCCTAAATAGAAGATCCTGTTCAGGACATACTTTTCCACCTGTGCTGTATCTGAGTTATATCAGACAGTGAAAGAGTCTGTAAGACGTGCCTTTCAACATTCCACATTACTTAAGCATGGATATGTGGACAAGTGGCAAAACAGCAGGGAATTCCTATCTGTGTATTAGTGCACATTGGGCACAGCTACCTGGGGTTGTCTGAGATGGTGGGATGGGAAAGCAGTGCAATAAGTCAGATAGTGGTGGTAGCAACCTTCATGGCATTAGACAGCATGCCACACTTGCAATGCATAGTGTAGCAGGGTTGCATACAGGCAAAAACATGCTAGACTTGTTACTGACAGAAATTGATGAGTGGCTGCACCACCTGTCCCTAAAAGCTGGCTTCATAGCTAGTGATAATGGATCAAATGTTATTAAATGTATCAGCAATGGTGGCTTTGTGAGGGTTTCCTGCATGACCCACTGTTAAAATCTTGTGGTACTGGGGTTTCTGCAGTACCCTGAAATAAAGCAAATGCTGACTGTTGCACGCCTCATCTCTGCCCACTTTGGATGCTCGGGAAAGGCACGTGACCAACTTAGGCAGCTGCAGATTCGAAACAGCCTCCTTCAGCACTGCGTCAATCTTGAAGTTTTCACGAGATGGAACTTGACCGTTTTACATGGCAGATCAGTTGTATGAGCAGTACAAAGCCATCTCTGAGTACCTAGTTATGTACACTAGCCGTGACAGTTCAGAGGCCTCAATGTCTATGACAACTGAACAATGGAGACTCATGGATTCAGTAATATTCATTTTGAGGCCATTTGAACATGCCACACAGGCAGTGAGTGTTGACACTGCATCCATTAATCAAGCCATTCCACTGCTGCGGTTGCTGAGGAAGACTTTATTAAATCTGCAGCCTAGCCTTGATGTGGCCGCAGATAGGTCAAGCTGTGCATTACTGAAACACATGATTACAATATTAGGGGAGATCACGTGATGCGTCTGGCTGGCTAGACGCTGCTCCCTTAAGCTCCCGCTCTCCCTCTTTACAATCTACTTAAATCGACAGCTTTGGTATTATTTACACGGAGCCTGCCTACCTGACTTCAGTTTTCAACCTCAGTGGAAGCTCTCTCAAAAGTCTTTTGGGTTGCTGACGAGATTAACAGACCGGAATGGAGTCCGAGATGAGAGCAGCCCTTCCTAAACATACACCACCAGTCTCATCTGACAAGCAAGCCAAGAAAGTGAGGCCTCAACAGCAAGCATCTTCGGCTAAACAATTAAGTGCCCTCTCCACTCCGCTGCCACTAACCGAGGAGCGCTTCCTACAGGAAATGCAGCCGTTTAAGGAGACACTATCGGACATAGCGGCTGATCTTAAAAACCTCCGCAGTGAAATGGCTGATCTTAAAATCAGGACAATGGACAACGAGGCATGTACCCATTGACTGGAAATATGGCGTGACAAGGCTGACCCTGAACTAACAAAATTAAGGCAGCAAATATCTAAACTGCAGCTGAAGACGGAGGACTTAGAGGGTCATAGCAGGCTAAACAACATTTTAATTTTTGGTCTACCAGAAGGGGCTGAAGGCTCCTCTCCCATTGCTTTTATACAGTCGCTTCTTACAAAAATCGTGGGGCCCTCACCACACAACCCTACATACTTAATTGAACGGGCACATAGGTCACTACGTCCAAAACCAGATGCCTCAGCCCCACCTAGACCAATGATCATCCACCTACTTAATTACCTTGAAAGGCAAGATATCCTCCTAAAAGTCAGAGAATTGCAAGCCATTCATTGGGAGGAGAAAAAGCTGTGCATCACTCAAGATTTGCCGCTTGAAACTCGCCAGCGAAGAGCTACATTTCATCCTGTGGTCAGCAAACTGATAGCAGCCAGTATCAAATTTAGGATGGCCTACCCTGCACGTCTTCAGGTTTCAATAGAGGGCAAGTGGCAATCATATGAATCAGCCACTCAAGCCCAGGCTGATCTAGCAAAGAAGCTGCCCTCCCTGTTTAAGGCCCCATGAAGCAATGCAGTATAAATATATGGAAGAGACACTGGCTGCTTTTATACTTCTTTTGTCTTCCTTCTCTTTCTATTATGATGTCTAGGCTCCGTTTCTCCGTTTTATATTTTTTAGATCTGTGCTGCTTACCTGAACTCTATTAGGACTGGAGCAGTCCCCATGGGATATCCGATCGTTTCTGGTGGTGACTCGACAGGATCAGAACCTGACAAAAGCTGAGGGAGCCCTACGTGATGGAGATCTGCGCAACATCGTGCTGACCTAAAGGAGGACTCTTTCTTAGGCAGTGTTTGTTTCCAGGGGGCTGGTTTATCTTCACGCTAACCTTGCGTCTGTCCACTACCATCTAGTGTCCCCAGGGAAACAACTTTCTCTGTGTGGGTTGAGCCAATCATTTAACCCTGTTGATGCCAAGCTGCCCTCTATTTGTTCTGCTCTCCTGCTGTTGTTTAGTTTATTTAAAGCTTTTCATTTTGTTCTCTCTCTTCTTCTTCCTTTCATTTTTTCCTACTGTCCCACGGATGGTCTTGAGAAAGCATTCATTAATTTGGTGAGATGTATGTTTCCTACTCTGTTTTCTACCGTTTTATTCTTCATTTTTACATCCTCAGAGTTTTTTTTTTTTCTTTTTCTTTCCTTTTCTTACTGTGTTTTGTAGGCTGATGTCGAAGGTGGGCTCTGGGGGGAAGAGGGGGAGAGGGATAGCACTGGGTTAGACATGGCCAACCACGCATACTGGTGTATGGGGGGAGTACCCTAGTCTCTCTCCTGAGTGCCAGTATAATTATCGCCATGTTGGGTTTGGTTGTATGGCCTCTAGAGAGGTCTACTATGATGGATATTTTGAGGGGTAAGAAATATGACAATTTTAGACTGGTTAATACCTCCAGGTCACTCCCGAACGGGCCTATGGGGGGTGCATTTACTAGGGTACCAAAGGGATCTCTACCGAGTAAGAGTGTTACGAATAGTCTATGTTATGGGTTCATAGGTGGAGTGATTGTTGTAAATAGTTTTCATTGGGTAAAATGTGTGGGGGGGAGTTTAGTCACATCTAAGAGTGTTCTAATGCTCGTTACCGTTAATTTTGAATGGTGTTTACAGGTTGTGCTACATGTTTATTGTTCCAAGCTTTTACTAAGTGTTTGTGGGAGGATGAGGAGCATCCGATTCATCCTATTGAGGGGTTATGGGTACAGGGAGGGAGCTGTGGTGTACTTTTTTTACTTAGTAAAGAGGCTGTACAGGAGGCACTGGAAAATGTATGGCCAATGGTATTAAAAAATTTGTAACATGGAATGTGAGAGGGGCTCATGTACCCAACAAAAGAATTCAAATACTTAAACACTTAGCTCTGCTACAAGCTAACATTTCTTTTATTCAAGAGACCCACTTCCTACCTGGGGAAGCTATTAGCTTGCACAGATGGGAGGTTGGACAAGTTTTTGCTTCTGGCATGTCGACAATGACTGGGGGAACAGCTATCTTAATTCACCGGGCAGTTGCTTTTCAGGCTAAGACAATCATCACGGATCCATTTGGGAGATACGTATTAGTCCATGGCCTTTTAGATCATATTGAGGTGGTTCTGGGGCACGTATATGGTCCTGTTGGAGGGAACCCTGATTTCTTTCTGGATTTATCAGACAAGCTGCAGACGTTCGCGTCTCTACCAATGATACTTGGTGGAGACTGGAACTTACCCCCAACCCAGGATTTAGATAGATCCAATCAGTCACTTAAACCTCTCTCCATTGCTCAGAAGGCGCTTTCTGACTTTTTAGACTCCGCTGGGTTATGTGACCCATGGAGGCTACAGAACCCTGCTACTCATATTTTCACCTTCCAATCCATGGTTCATTCCTCATGGTCCAGGTTGGACTATATATTACTCAGTCATTCACTGCTGCATGGTCTATGTGATTCTGTTATAGAACCAATTGTTATATCGGACCATGCAGCAGCTTGGGTGACTATTGTGTTAGACCGAGATTTCTATAGAGATCCAGTCTGGCGGTTAAATACGCAACTTTTGAAAGAAGACTATATTATTACCAGAGTTTCAGACTTGATTCAGGAATTCCTTAGTCACAACTGGGGATCTGTTGCAAGGGTAGACCATGAGTGGTGCACATTAAAATGCTATTTGAGAGGGGAGTTTATCAGACTCGCCTCGAGCCGTAAACGGAAAAGGGAGGCTGCAGCTACGTCCCTTTTATCTCAAATTAAGGCACTCGAACAATCTCCCCCTTCCCCTCCCTCATCGGACACTCTGAAAACACTTCTACACTTAAGGAATCAGTATTCCCTGTTGCTGCAGGAGAAGGCTGAATTTGCCATATTAAGAACTCGAGCAAAATACATTGAACAGGGAGAAAGAGCGAGTCATCTCTTAGCTTTATGGTTAAAGAAATTAGAAGCTTCCAGGCTAATCGCCTCCATTGAAGACCCCGGTGGAGTCATTAAAACTCACCCAGGGATATTGCCTCAGTATTTAAACATTATTTTTCCTTCCTATATAGTAAGAGTGCTCTTTCCCCATCTCAAAATGAGATGTTGGATTATTTGTCCACATCTTCCCTACCGTCTCTCTCACCTGAGCAGCAATCCCTCTTAATCGCCCCTATCTCCCTCCGAGAAATTTTGTCTGCTATCAGTGACCTGGCACCAGATAAGGCCCCAGGCCCTGATGGCTTACCATCGAATTTCTATAAACTGTTTGCTAAAGACCTAGCACCCAGTTTGCTCCGTTTATACCAATATATGCTTTCAGGACAAATACAAGCTCCAACCTTATTGGAAGCTTCAATTATTCTCCTTCTCAAACCTGATAAGCCACCACATTCCCCAGCAAGTTATCACCCAATTTCCTTGTTAAATTGTGACGTTAAAATCCTTGCCAAGGTACTAGCTAAGAGGATTGAACAAATCTGGACCTCTCTAGTTAGTCTCGAGCAAATTGGTTTTGTGGCCGGTAGAACTCCAGCAGACCACCATCGTAAACTCCAATACATTATTTGCGCAGCGAAGCTGTCCCCTGTCCCAATGGCACTAATTTCATTAGACGCAGAAAAAGCATTTGATAGAGTAGATTGGAATTTCTTGTGGACCACACTGCGAATTATGGGTTTCCCTAGCCTATTTATCAAATGGATCCAAGCCTTATACCTCTCTCCCAGGGCCAGAATACACTGTAATGGAGTAGTATCCGAGGCTTTTCCCCCTTTCTTCAGGCATGCAGCAGGGTTGCCCACTCTCTCCCTTCCTATTTAACTTGTATTTAGAACCCCTCATCAGGCGCCTGAACTCCTCCTCTCTAATTGCCGGTATCCCCATAGGTAATAGTGCCCCCAGACTTTCAGTTTATACCGATGACATACTCCTTCACCTTTCGAATCTGGTTCCTTCCCTAAAAGAAGCCCTGGTTATCATTGATAACTTTAACAAATACTCAAACTATAAACTCAACTTTGGTAAAACTGAAATTTTTCCTCTTAACCATGTAACATATAGCTCGGCCTTCAGTCAATTTGGTATGAAATGGTCATCATGCTCCATTAAATATTTAGGGATTCATATTACCTTGAATCTAACTCTGTCGCTGAAGCAGAGGACTTATGGCACAGTATTCAGCAAGATTTAACAAGATGGAAAAACCTTCCACTCTCATTCTGGGATAGAATTAACACTATTAAGATGAATGTTTTACCCAGACTATTCTACCCTTTAAATATGCTGGACATGTGGCTACCGATATCCTTCTTTCAACTTATTCACTCAGGGATTAACTCGTTTATATGGCGTGATAAAACGGCCGGAAGATCTTATTTTAAGTTGTCCTAGTCTGAGGATCTCGGAGGGCTTCGTCTTCCCAACTTTCTATTTTATTACTGGGCCTCGCATTTACACAAATGTGGGAAATGGTTATCTCTACCTGATTCTCTTACTTATCATGGATACACCCCACTATGGTTGCAAATTGAATCAGATTTGCTCATGTCTCATAAAATAGCTCCAGTATCTCTTTTCTACATATTAAAGAAAAATATACCCAAAGCTTTTCACTCCCTGCCAATTGGCACTTATCTAAGAGTTCTTTCTCAGCTTTTTAGGTATCTCAAGGTATCCCCAACTTTAGATTTTTCCCAACATTTATATGCCAACCCGAACCTCAAAATAGGTAACACTCTTATAACTGGAAGATGGTTGCCAATTTCCCACGAGCACACTGTTGCTGATTTTTATTCACAGGAACACATCCTGACCATGGAAGAGATTTTATTTAAGTTTGGCTGGCCATCGTCAGCAGCTTTTAAAATTCTTCAGCTTAAACATCTTTTAATCAAAACATTTGGGTGTAAAACTAAAGCCTCCCAGTTTGTTGAATTCTTTCAGCAAATCTCTACTTCTGTTAATAAACCGCATGGTATATCTAAGTTGTACGGTCTACTTTATACCTTTCCACAAACCCCATCAGCTGTCAGTTCTAAAATCTGGCAAAGGCTCTTCCCAAATAAAGATGTTAATTGGCAACGTATATGGAGGGATTTATATGCATATCATACTCAGGATCAGTACAGGATAACGCAATACTGCATTATGCAGAACCTTTATTACACCCCCATTAAACTGGCTCGAATGAAGCGCATATCTGCTACTACATGCTACAGGTGTAATAAAGAGGAAGGTTCACTGTTGCATATCTTATGGTCATGCGACACAGTATCCCCTCTATGGAGACAAATAGAATCAACTTTGGATCCTGTGCTGGGGCTACAGGGTCTTTTCTCCCCTGAGATTTGTGTTTTCGGTGATTACTCTGAGATCCAGGTGAGAGAGAAAAGATACCACATGGCCCTAATTTCAATGGTGGTTAAAAAATTGGTACTCAGACATTGGAAGGACCAAGCCCCTATTTCATACACAGAGTGGCTGCATGAAATGCCTTTTGCATTTCGTGTTGAGCATCTAATAGCACAGGTGAATCACTGTCAATCCTCCTTTAAGAATAAATGGAGAAAATAATATGCCCTCTATCTGAATTGATAATGGTACATGAGCTGGGTCTCGAGCCTCTCTCCCTCACTATTTCCTCTTTTTCTGTCTTCTTATGCCATTTCAAAAGCTATGTATATCCCCTCACTGGGCCACCTCTTTTCTTATGTGTTACTTCTCACTTTCTTCCTTTTATATGTTAGTATGGCCTTGTGAATTGATATCTGTATACACCACAGCGTAGGGGTGGGGGGGATGTTTAAACTGTTTAATTTATTTTTCTTGGGATTTATATTTTATTGGATTGTTGGTCTTTCTGCTTTTATTTCCTCTCCTTTTACTATTAGCTGCTGTGTTATCCCGTTATGTTGCTAATTTTCTGTTTGGCTATACTGTATTATGGTGTTTAAAAGCAATAAAATATGTTAAATTGAAAAAAAAAATGATTACAATATTAGACAACAATCAACACATCGCCACTATTCAGCAATCTCCAGAATTTGGAATAGCCACAATGCTGGACCCACGCTACAAGCATGATATTGTTGCCGTACTGGAGGGATGGCATGATCAGGTTAAAAATCTGACTGGACAGTTGGTCAAATTGGTTCCTGGGGCACAGAAGTCATGTGCAAAGTTCTGCAAACCACAGCATAATAAGGCTGAAGGTCACATCGAGTAAGGTGGCTGAGGGGCAAGGGGTGGTGTCAGCTGCACAGTTGTCCATTAATCCACTTTGGGGTGGGTTCTATGTGATGTAATGACTGCAGAAGGGCGACCCACAAAAGGTCGATGGTAATCAGGTGACAACAGGAATGGCACCCATGCAAGTGCGGCATGCATCAGAACGGCGACCACATGAAACAAAAAAAAATGCTACAACACAAACACAGGGGAACAAGGACCAATGGAGGAAGCACTGAAGGTGACTGGACACAGACAGGATGGGTGCACGGCAGGTATGGTGAGGGGCAGGGGGGCAGGCAGTAGTGCACACAAACACACACACACAACTGGACAGCGGACATGAGTGACACCAACGGTGCAGAGCGCAGGGGTATGGGGGGATGGAGACACAGATGGGCACACATGGGGGGTCCATGAGGCCAGCAGTACAATGACAACCACGGCTGTCCATGGCAATGCTGGGGGGGCCATGGCACAGCAGAGGGCTGGGGGTCTGGTGCAGGCAGGAGGTGCCTATGGTGCAGGAGGCCACACACAGGGTGGGCTGAGATGTGCAGGCAGGAGGTGTCAGTGAGTGTACATGGTGCAGGGCTGCCAGCCAGCCCACCTTGATGCTGGGAGCCAGGGGTCCATGGGCAGAGGACCGGCTACCAGGGCAGTGCATGGATATGGGGCACACAGGGGAAGGGTGCACAGGCTAGCATGAATGGGGTAGAGAACAGCGGTGGACAGGGCAGACTGCAGTGACCAGATGGTGAGTGGTCAGGTGAGGTGGAGACTACCCAGGTGGACTACACTTGCATCTGGAAGTTTTGAGCAAGGCCCTGGAGGTAGTCCACATTTGTGCACTCCGTACTCCACCACGATGGCCTCAATGCAGTGTGTGAGGACCCTGTACTGCCTCTTTGTCTTGTTGGCCCCTGTGCTGGAGATGAGCTGCTCCATGCACACAGTAGTGAGCCACTGCTCCTCCATGAGGCAGTCTGAAAACCGCCAGATGTTAGGGTGACAGGCACGGAGCCGGGTGTTGAACACTTGGTGAGAGCACTCTACCGCATTATTAGTCCATGCCTGCCCACTGTGCGTCAGCTCATACATGTTCCATGTGACACATGGAACAGTGGCCAGCGCTGTGCTCTATGCTCCACTGGGCACCCGACCCAGGTGTCCTCCATGTAGTCCAGCAGTGGATGCGGGAGTGCGTCTTGCACCTGGTAGTAGGGCATGTCCACCAACTTCCCATACACTGTTGCCACATTGTCCAGTGGCACAAAGGCGAGTGCAAGGAGCATGTGGACCTGCAATATACACTCTGCATCCATGGAATAGAGCTTGAGCAGTGCTGCATTGCCCCACACACTGCCTGGGAGAAGTTGTAGAAACAGCCCCGCACAACTGTGCCCTCAAAGACAGTGGTGAAGGCACGCCAGGCAGCCCGCTCAAAATCCATGAGTGGGGACTGTGGCTGGGAACCGCACAGTAGCTAACGCAGTTCCATGAATGCCCTTGTGTAGGCATGCTCTGTCCATGTACACATCAATATGTACATGGCTGGCAGGACCGAACTGGAACGTAGGCCATCAATGGAATAGAGCTGCCTGAACAGTGGTGGTGTGGCATGAAAGGTGCCATCCAGGAACCAGTTCTGGCACCAAGATAGGAATGTCAGGTCATGCTGTGTGGTGAATATAAGTGTGTGGTCCCCTGCAGGGCCACTGTCATATTGCAGGGACTGTGCCCCACTAGGTGCAACGTCTATGCCTGGGGCAGGGTGAGCTTGGTTACACTGCCAGGCATAGCAGGACAGCCCCTTGTGACTTGGCGCACATGCTGCACCATGCTGCACATCAGTGGCATGGCAGGCAGCCTGCTGGCAATGGCATCAGTCACTCCACCAGTGACCTGCACAATGACCTGGGTAGTGGTCTCCAGGCTCATCCGTGCACTTTCCCACACACCCACCATCACGCCCCTGATGCCGACCTCCCCTGGATCTGGGGCATGGTTATGTAGCCATCCAGTGTACACCACATGGTCGGCAATGGTGTGCACCCATGCTGAGCATGCATGCCTGTGGCCCTGCATGCACCTCCAGTACACTTTCCCATGTTTCTCCTTATCCCTGCAGTACATGTATCCATGGTGGGATAGGAGCAGTCTCCCATTCTGGCTTGTGAGCTACGATGTGATGTCCATCTTTCACAGGCTGGTCTAGAGTGACAGCCATCTGTTGCACCCCTTGCCCCTTTAAGGTCTTGCAGTGCGATCCCATGGCCATTTGCCATGCCTACACCCACTCCCAGTGCTGGCAAAAGAACATGCTGCCATTGGGTCTGCCACCTTTGCACATCAGCCCTCATGGCGGTTTTGAAAAATATGGTGTGTGTGTGAGTGTCTGTGGCCATAAAAGCATTGTGTAGTTGCAGACTCGGCGTGGCCACCGGTATCCCCCGCTGCATCCATCCTGCCTTGGCATTGTGGACTATGGTGCCTGTACTGACGATGGACCCAAGAAAGGATAGTGAGTTGAGCAGTTCCTCCAGTTCCTGTACTAGTGTTCTACTCTGCCTATGTGTGTTGCTGTCAGTGCCGGCCATGGGGTTTGAACCCATGGCGGCTGTCCTTCAAGGTGCTGATGGTGGCACTGTGCTGGTGCACGCTACAAAAGCGTCTTGCCTGAAACCTGCCCTCCCATGCACTTCCCCTGTCTGTGGCAAGCAGTGCATGCTGGAGGTGGGGTGTAGCAGCAATTTGGCAGTGCTGGCGGGGGGGGTGCCTGTGCTGTGAGCTGGCAGCCCGCTCGGTGGTGTTAATGTCTGCTGCGTGCTCATACATGCACATGTGAAATTTTGGTCACCATTTAGGCCAGTCACCCTTGTTCCTAGTCGCCATCTTTCCCAGTCGCTCTGATTCCCAGTCACCCTATCCTACTAGGTGCCCTTATCACCATGCGCTCTTCTTCACCTGGCACCCTACCCGTGTTAGCCATGTTAGCAGAGCCATTCTGCAAGGAGCCCTTTCTCAGTAGCCAACATCACATGCTACCTTTGGGATGCCTTGTTCCAAGAAGGAATTTGTGACCTAGATGAATCTTGTGAACAGGTGGATGATTCATCAGGAATGGTTGTGGCTGATTTGGCAGAAAACAGGCATCTGACAATACTGGATGATCCTTTGGTTGACTGGAGTGGAAAGGTAAATAAATGGCCAGTGCTGACATCAGTAGCGCTGAATTCTCTGACCTGCCCACCCTCCAGTGTAAGTGTGGAGAAGGTATTTAGTTATGTGGGGGCCATAGTGCATGACCATCATAGTAGCCTATCACCTACAACTGTCAGCATGCTGACATTTATCAAACTGAATGAAGGTTACATACCAAGTCAGACAACCACATCTGTGTTTGTACCCTGTCACAATGATGGTTGTGCTGATGATGCAGACAAAGCAGACCATCCTGGTGGCAGCATCAAATGGTATACCATTGTGGTTGATGATACAGTCATGGAAAAAGAATTTCCAAGTGGGTACAACTCCAGCATTAAGGATTGTGAGGGCTGCCTCCTCCTTGGTGATAATGTTGAGGATGTTGGTGGGAGGGAGTAACAGCAAAATTACTGGTGTGAAGGCTCAAATCCAGAACAAATGGTTTGATACCTTTTATTGGGGTGAAGGCTGTCGCAGTTCCGTAATGTTGCCATTTTTTTTGCATTACAAAATGAAAAATGGTAGCCTTGACTATAATATGACAATTGACAAATAAATATTAAAGACATGTCATTATATTTTGACTTTCCCTTTCTTGATTTTGAGGGTACAGTTCACAGAATGTGTGTATTCATTATTACCCGCAGTCCTCTAAACACAAATGTTAACTTGTAGCCACTTAAATCATGCTGATTGATTGACAGATATCCTCCTGCTACTGAAAAACAGTAACACTCCCCAGCCAGCCAGCCTGCTTCTTGCAAGACACAGAGACATTGTACCTGTGCCCAAGCTATGAACCCAAGGCCAGCCACAGCCACTCTGCTTCTTGAGCATGAGAGAGAGAGAGAAAGAGAGACATTGTACCTGCGCCCTAGCTATGAACCCATGGCCAGCCACAGCCACCCTTCTTCTTGTGTGTGTGTGTGTGTGTGTGTGTGTGTGTGAGAGAGAGATAGAGAGAGAGAAAGAGATACAGAGAGACAGAGAGAAAGACATTGTACCTGTGCTCAAGCCATGAACCCGCAGACCGCCACCCTGCTTCTTATCACTAATTTACAGTAACTGTGTACTAATATCATGTACTAATGTTCTGACTTGCACTGTAGTGTGAATCCTTCCTTTACCATTTTAAATATGCCACTGTCACTGCACCAAATACTGCCAATTGATTTTCATTTTGTTTTCTCATGTTACAGAATGTGTAACTTTGCAAGGACTGCAGTACTCCTGCCACTTAAAGGATAACATCTACAGGTAAGTATCACTCTTATTTTCTCTTTCATTTGTTATCTAATTTTTTTTCCACTGGTGTAAAGCATCCAATGACTGTGACATACAGGCCATATAATATATTTTTTCTTCACAGATGGAACAGGTGTATTGCAGTATGCCAGGGTTGTGCAATGTGTTATCCTGGTCCTGAAAACCCGTGATGTAATGTAAGTACAACAGTGGGCCAGTGCGTGTCACTCATTAAGCATGTTAATTTGTTTTTAATGCTTTACTAATAGCTTGGTATTTTAAGCTGGAAAGGGGGTTTAGTAATAGCTTGTTTTTTTTTTAAGCTGGATATAACAGAAGACAGGAACAGCCACACTGGGAACTGAATGTGGTGGTGAAATGAACTCATAATAATGTCTTCATCATCTGTTTTCAGGTAACAATGAGGTGCTATGGACTGCCATAGGTGGCATCTTCCAATCTGAAGATGGACAACAGTTAGGAATGGATATGCTGAAGACCTAGAAAGAACATATGAACATACAAACATACGAATCTGCCAGCAGGAACAGACCACCCAGTCTATCTAAGTCTGCTCAAGTGTGCAGCTAGCACCCCTAGCTAGCACCCCTAGTTAGAAGACAAAAACATTAATGAAACTTGTTTTCAAATGTGGCCCCCTCAAAAAAAATTAATACCTACCTTACATGGCCTTTCAGTTTCTGTATAGCCAAAGTCATTCACTATCCCAAACGTGCGGCCCTCAAGTGTGTATATGACCTGAGAAAAAAAAAATCAGATATGATAATATTTTAGTCAACCACAGCAGTAACCCCCAACCCCCCTGAATTAAAATTAAATGTTACAGTACCACATTAGGTCTCAGACTCGTAACATATGTCTGGCATGTGGATGTGAACATCATGCCACTAGGGTCAAGTGGAATCATTCCACATGTATTATGATTCCCTGAAAAGAAACAACATGATGGACTGCTTACAACACAGAACAAGATTCAATAGAAATTAAATGGCTGTGTCTATGCAAAAAAAAATTTCATTGGGGCTAACAAAGACTCACCATCATGGTATGAAGGCACACACAAAGGGCAACATGAATCAGTGATGTGGCAGGCATCAAACTCACCACCAGGCAATGGTGTCACTAAAGCTGGGCCACTGTGATGCATTTGTGGCCTTAGTCTTCATCTGGACTTTTCAAGACATTAAAGCAGCAGAACAACAGCAGTGGCAACTGACGTCACCACCAGGCAATGCTCTCAATTAAGTTGGGACACTGTAACACATTTGTGCTCTTATTCTTCATCTGAACTTTTTATGATATTAAAACAGTGGGACATTCACAATATAGAACATTTGTTGGGGTTGGGGCATGGTAGGTGATTTAATGGTATTGTGATTATTGCACTGATGCTTTACCCAAATAAACGGAAAAAGGTCATAATCCCAATCTAAATCGCACCTCTCACAAATGTATCACACCATTATGCTTTCTTCAATAGAAAGGCAGTTTCTAAGAGTTCTTTCTTACTTTCCTTTATTTTTCAAAGGTCATAGCAGGGTCTGCAAAATTGCTGACACTGAGCTCTCTCACAACAGGTGACACAAAGCCGACGCACTGCCCTCTTCAATAAAAGTGTATTGCAGCATGCTGTTCTGTGCTGCAAATGCAAGTAAATGAAAGTATGCAGCATCCAAAAAGTTGGTGACCATGGGAATTTAAAAAAATACAATAAAGAAAGTAATAAGAAAAAAATTGTTTCTATTGGGAAACTATAATAGGGGGTAGAACATTAGGGAGAGCTGTGGATTTATAATTATTATGATTATCATGAAATCCTTGTTACTTTTATGAACATTTTTTTCAGGGGATTATTATTCACATAGTGACACCAATACCACATGTTAAATGATGTATACTATAAGCCGGCAAAATTCAGATGATAGGAAATTATGGGGTGGGTGGGGGGTGCTATGGTAGGTGAGGTAATTTCAGGTGACTTTAGGATATTTAGACCTTCGTTGTTGTTGGTATATATACTATGAAACTTTAAGACAGTAAACAGTATCCAAAAAAATAATAAAGACAGACAATGAAAGCGTCAGTGCAAGAATGTGGTTACAGTTTTGACCAATACATTTTTATTTTATTTTACTTTACATTAGCACCTAATCTAATAACTTGTGCATATGAACGACATCCTTCTTTCAACAATTTAGGTATGCTACATTATATTTTTTTCGGACTCAAAAGTAATAAATGGAGCACTCACTTTAATCGGCCTTGCACCAAGTTGGGATCGGTATTCTCACATGCTTTTGGACAGTAACTATTTAAATTCACTTCTGTTGTGACTACAATGAAGTTGCACGCAGCAAACAGTGCTTCATGACATAATGGAATAGTATCTTTCAAAAACAGCTGAGAATACTGATGAAAACCAGGTCACAGTAATATTACAATGAGCACTACTTTTATTATTTCTCATTTAAAAAATTGGAGTAATGCAGAATGACATAAATTGTGGAAAGAAGGGTAGCATATGTATACACAAGTTATTAGATAAGGGGCATTGCAAAATAGAATAAAAAATTATCGGTCAAAATTGTAGTCTCATTCTGGCACTGATACTTTCATTTTCAGGCTTTATTGCTTTTTGGATACTGTTTGCTGTGTTAAAGTTTTGTAGTATACATACCAACAACTATAATCTAAATACCCTAAAGTCACCTGAAGTCACCTCAACTACCATGGCACCCTTCCCCCATAATTTCCTATCTTCTGAGTGTTGCTGGCTTATACTATACATCATTTAGTATGTGGTATTAGTGTCCAGTACACATGTGAGTAATAATCCATCAGAAAAGTAACAAGTATTTGTAAGTTGTGACTTAATTTAGTTTATTGTTTACATGACAGAGGGTCGACAAAATGATGGATGCTGCGTTCTTTCATTATAGGTGAAACTGTGGTGCAGCAATGCATGATGAAGTAAAAGTGTCCTTAAGAGGGCGTTTTGGCACCACAATTTCAAATTAAATGGAACTACGGCGTGTACGCAAAGCTACCGACCACATGACTTAATATGTAAAATAAAGTAAGGAGTAAGAACAAAAACATTTCTATTGTGGAAAGCAGAATGGAGTGGGGGGCATTTGGGGGAGGTGGGGAATCAAGAAATTTATGATTAACAAAATTAACATAAGGAAGAAAACATTAATTGAACATAAATTACATACTTAGGTTGTAATAAAAAATATTGCTTAAGAAAAAAAGTAAAAGTAGATGACAGGTTTTTGGCAGCAAGATTTTGGGAGATTATAATTTTTTACTGGTCCTGTCGGGGCTGGGGCTGACCACCAGTAATTGTTGTTAGCATTCTAATTATCTCTGCATTTTGTCCCTCACTGTAGTTGAGCTGCTGCACTGCACCCTCCACAACATTTTTTATCACTTCAACCTCTGCCCACAGCACAGCAAGGTCAGCCTGTGTGTCAGGCTGTTGTGAGGGGTTGAACTCCCGGCAGGTAGCTGCAAGAGCCACCACTTCTGATGCTCTGGCCATCTGTCAGTGACACTGTACAGACAGATGCTCTACCACTTCAGCTTCAGTGACAGGAGTGGCTGGTATCCCCTGCAGCTTTGATTTCCACTCTGCATGGTGGTGCCCAAAAAAGGTGTGTTCACTGACCACCAGTGCCCAAGTGGCCTCCCTTGTGCCCTTGACATACCAGTGCATCACACAGTTTACACCTGACTACCATCACTTTGTCAGCAAGGGAGATAAAAAAATCCAGATGGGAGAGCTGCAGGGAGGACCAGGCACAGACGGTGGGGGGGGGGCACCACATAATATCACCTGCTGTGCTGCTGTTGGTGGAGAGGCAATAACATGCTGCTGCTACTGTGTTTGCTGCTGCTGTTCTGCTTGCTGCTGCTGTGGTTCCTGCTCCTCTTCCACTGCTGCAAGGCTGGCTGTGGCTGAAACACTCGCAGTCAAAAGAGGACTGGCTAAAACAAAATTGTCTCCCCAGGCCACCACATATTTGGGGCACCCACTGCCCACCACTTTGGCCACCTCTCTTCATACTAAGTAAAACTTAATGTAAATCAAAACTCAAACAGAAAAATACTAGTTGAAATACTAGCAAAAAACTACACTAACTAAAACTAAGTAAACAAAATCAACAACCTTTTTTAAATAAACAAAGTTTTAAAATAAACTAAAACTGCCTGCAAAATGTTTCCAACACAATACTAAAACTTAAAGGCACAAGAAAAAATCAATAACGCGATGATTTTTGTCAAAAAATCACACTATCCACACACTCCACACAGTGCTGCCTAGTCAGCTCCTTCTGAGAGAGAAAGTGAAAGTAATTCTCTAATTTCCTGCCTAATTAACTGCCTGCTTGCATCAAGTTACCTGCAGTCAGACATGTGATCTGTGGGCTGCTTCTTGCCAACTTTGCCTTCTCAAACTATAACTCGAAGTGAACTCGATGTGAAAAATGCGAAGTCCATTAAAGGTGAATTTCGACTTCTTAATGAAAATTTCGAGTAGTGCTATATGAATTCAAAGTTGCCCACATCATGTTAACTTTGTAGGTGAATTTAAACTTTGCTGCATCTCTAGTTAGGGGGTACCAACCATGACCTGCACCAAGAGTTAGGTAATCCTAGATGCATTGCAAAGTGGGTTCTTGACTCAGGGCATCATAGAACCCAGCAGGGAGTGGGCAATCCTTGGTCTGGTCCTGATGAACAGGGACCATATCCAGGATATAATGGTCAATGAGCATCTGGCTGGGAGTGACCATTTCACAGTGTGGTTTTAGTTGAACATGGTTAGCAAAAATGCCCTCTCTATGACCAAAATCCTGAATTTTACAAAGGCAGGCCTCAGAAAGATGGGTGAGATGCTAAGGAGTCACCTGGCAAGCATCCAAGTGGATATGGGGTGTACAAAAGGTGGTCCATCATCA